>CAJQZP010000393.1:2212500-3412500 GCA_907164705.1 Parnassius apollo
TGAGCTGCAGTAGCTCAATTGTGATAACACCAATGAATCACACAAGAGAAAGCGTAGGTCCTCTTTAATATACGGTCTTATTTTGTATAAAGTTTTAAGTTTAAAGTACGAATTTCTTATCTTGTTATTGATGTGTTCTACAAATTTCTGCTCTCCGTCTAGTATAAGCCCTAAATTACGAGCGGATCTTACTTGTGTCAAGGTTTCATTCTCTATTTTAATCGTTTCCTCGCTGTCTAAAATAGTTTTTATTTGGTTTTTTGTGCCCAAAACTAGTACTTGTGATTTAGTTGCGTTTAATACTAGAGAATTTTTTTCGGGACCAGGTTTGGATATTATGGAGATCCTCATTTATTCTGTTTATTGCCTCTTTGGCATCCCTGGGTTCAAAAGAATAATACAGCTGGGTTTCGTCTGCGTATAAATGGTATTTACAATGTTTTATTTGTTTAGGTAGGTCTGCTGTGTACAGAGAGAACAAAATAGGACTGAGTAAGGAGCCTTGGGGTACTCCTCTTACAATTTTCCGTAGAGTGGAGAATTTCTTGCCACCATTACATCCATCTGTTACCACAATTTGTTCTCTGTTGGATAGGAATGACTGAAACCATCTACACGTGTCTTTAGAAAAGCCATAGTGCTCTAATTTATTTAAGAGGATTTCAGGTTGTAGACAGTCAAATGCCCGCGTGTAATCCAACAACACCATAATACTGCTCAATCCCATATCTGAGGCCTCTGTTAGATCGTCAGTGACATTTAAGAGGGCAGTTTCCGTGCCATGCCCTTTTCTGAACCCTGATTGAAACTTTGGTATGGGGTTATTCGTTTCTAAGTAATTTAGCATTTGAAAAAGTATAATCTTTTCTAAGACTTTAGACAACACCGGGAGGATCGAGATAGGGCGCAGATCTTTTAGTTGACTTGCTGTGTTCTTTTTAGGAATGGGCTTGACTAGAGCTCTTTTCCATTGCGTTGGGAATGTACTGGTTTCGATCGACGTTTACTATAAATGTAATAATAGGGAGAGTTACAGGTAAAGTTAATTTGAGCATTTCAATATTTAAGTTATCGTGGCCTGCAGCTTTTGTTTTTATTTTATTGATAATCTTACTGATTTCTATTTCATTTGTCGGGTTTAGGTCGAATAGGGTATCGTGTGAGCATTCGTTACATACTTTATAACCTTGTTTGAGTTCTGGTTTGTCACATGGCGGCAAGTCTAGAAAATAGTCATTAATAATATTCGGGTCATTGAGATGGTGTGGAATTGTATTTAAATGAGTAGTTTTAATTTGTGCAGCATTTTTTATATTACGCCACAGCGACCTCGGATCTTTTAAGTTGTTGTTTATATAATGGTTAAAGTAAGCTTTTTTTTCGCGTTTACGGGTTGCTGTGACTAAATTTTTAAGGGTTCGGTAGTATTCATTTGAACAATCTTTTTTTATCCTTCTGGGCTTTTTCTAACGCATCGTCACGTAAACTCATCATGAATAGCAACATATCTGTAATCCACGGCTTTGGTTTGTCCCTTATCGTCAGCGTACGGGCAGGTGCATGAGCATCAAATAATTGACTCATATATACGTTGAAAGTTTGAACCATTTCGTCTACGTTCTCTAGATTATAGATAGAGTCCCAGGGTATAAGTGTCAGATCTCTTGCGAAAGCTTCGGAATTAATATTTCTTAGTAATCTCTGTTGTTTTACTTGTTTATAAAATTTTGGTTTTCTTATGTCCAAATCTAACAGCACCAATGCATGATCACTAAGACAACGATTGTGTATAAGTTTAATATTTTTGCATCTTGAGGGAGTGTTAGTCATGACGAGATCTAAAATAGTTTCAGTCTGATCAGTGACTTTCGTTGGTTCTTTGACGAGTTGTTCAAGGTTATGTTGATAGCAGAATTGCATTATATCTTTTGCTCTATTGCAATGTTTGTTAATCATATCTACGTTGAAATCGCCAAGTATGCAAGTGTAATCGCATTGTGCCATTGAATTCAGGGAGTCACTCAGAGCGTCCAGTGTTTCTGTACCACCCACACCGTTAGGTCTGTAGGCCGTGCCAAGGGCCATTGAAGCTCCCGGGAGTTGAATTTCTAGCCACATCTGCTCTAGAGACGCCGCTGGGTGTTGCCGTACTTTAGTATTTATTCCCTGCTTCATATAGAACCTACACCTCCTCCCTTTTTTTAGTTGCCTACCTCTATGCACAAACTTATAATTTGGTATTATAGGCGCAAATTCATCTTCTCCATCTTTTAACCACGTTTCATTTATAGCTAATATATCAGGAGTGTGATTACGGACAGCCACAAGAAATTCATCCTGCCCAGTATTCAGAGATCTGGCGTTTAATAGACCTATTCTTAGATATTTATTTTTAATACTAACCATTTAGGATATAATAACTTGATACGATAATAATAAATATTTAAAGTAATATAAAACTTGTGATGAATAAGTGGGTTGTGTACGGTGTGTCAGAAAGTGTGATTGAGGTGCTAGTTGTTTGTGTAGAAATAGTCTCAATTACAGATTTCAGGAAGTAAATTTAAAAGAAACGATTAAATACATTCCTTACACGATACCAAAACACATAAAAACATCAGTTGGTGTGTATGGGATGGAAAGATATCAGCTGTCATTATACTTAAAAACCTTTGATAAGTCCATTTCATTTCTAATTCGAATCCGCGGTTTCCCTTGTTCCTTGCGCACAAATATCTTTCCCTCCCGTACCCATACATATTTGAATTGTACTTCGCGGGCAAGGGAGCGTGCTTTTTGAAGAAGTTGACGGTTAAATCTTGTCAAGCGTTCATTAAGATATAACAGTTTGGTGGGTCCAGGTAATTCGAGGCCATCGCTGTTGAGATTACGTCTGGAGCGCGCAGCTTGAAGCAGGCCGTTCCGTGTGCAAGGCGCACGGCTATAGGTCTTGGGCGCGGTGTTGTGCTGTCCTGTTTCGCTGGACGAAGTGGGCCCACGCGTTCTGCTGATACGACGTCTTTATCGTCCAACTCCATACCAATTTTCTTAGCAACCGTCAGAATAATGTGGGTGCAGTTTTCATTGGGTGTTTCTGGACAGCCAGCTATTTCTAGGTCGTTAGAGAGTAAGGTTTGGTCTCTTTCCGCAATATCAGCCTGCAACTGCATTACGATGCCCTCAATTGGATGGGTTTGGGCAGGCTTGGTTTCCGACTTACTCTCCAATATCGAAACTCTAGCCTCCAGTTGCTCAATCCGGCTGTTTTGGTCTTTGATGGCATTTGTAAGACTACCGATAGCTTTTTGTACTCTGTCCATTTCATCGTGCAATAAATTTTTCATGTAGATTTTTAAGTCATTCAGAATATCCGCGTAAGAGTTGATGGTGATGTTCTCAACGCCTTGTATTGGGTTGCTCGTCTCACTGAGTGGGGGTGGATTTAACACCTTGGATCGCACCGTTACATTAGGATTGCCACTCTTTGAGGACATGCGACACGGTGGATGAATCCGTACGTAGGGTTGTTCCTCCCTCTATGGTTGCCGTGGTGCCTCGTACAGGCGTGTTAGAATTTCCCTCTTTTTTGGTAGTTTGCTTAGACATTCCGGGCATTTCCAATGTTCTTTTTTTCGCTCCATTTGACGAAAGTTCTTTGGGCTGATGTTTGCACAATCCAGATCGTATTTCCCCTTGCATTGCATACATTGTAGAGAGTCTTTATTCGTTATAGAATTTTTGCAGCCGGCACAATTTTGAGAGTTTGACATTTTAACAGTTTTTATTTATCCTTTATTGAACTATAATTCTGCTCTTTATACAGTTCGTATTAATTGTTTCCTTCAAATTCCCTCCCAGAATCTTAGGAAAATTTTATTGAAATTTCATTACGAAAAAATAAGAATAAAAAACAAAAATACAATCCAGATAATACAAAAAAATATTAGAGCCTTTGCCATTATTTACATTATTAATATTACTGTTTCCGATTTTCTAAAGTAATTATTTAATATTTGGGTTATTTCTTCCGGGTTTGCTATGTCGGAGTCATCAATTGTTAGGCAGTTAATAGTAGCTTCGCTTTGTTATATACCTATTTCATTTATTATTGCTATTTTGAATAAATTTAATGTTTGCGAGTCTCTTAAATTTACTTACACATTTTTTTAGGATATTTGAATATATAAAATATTTATGACTATTGATTGCTAATTTATGTTTATAATTGTTATATCGGAGCTTTCTCTTTGTGTTACAGCTTTTTAGTAAGTCTTTACTAAGCCACATGTGATTGTTTTTGTTTGAACCTTTACTTTTTTAATTAGGAAACACAAATCGTAAAACAATCTGACGTTCGAATAAAAGTTATTGAAAGCTATATTCAAATCAGGTTCACTATATACTTCAGAATAAGAGAGGCTATTCAAGCAATCCTTAAACTTGTTAATAATGGGTCCTTACATATGAAATTAGCAATTTCTCGTACTGACCACTTTGATCTGAAATATCTCCATTTTGGTTAAGAATTCCGAATTCAAATTTATAAATTAATATAGCTGGTACATTAGAGTTTTGAATACAGTCATTCATTTGTTTTTTCCTCATTGTTTTTTTCTTTGGCGTCGCTTATTACCGCACATTGGAAAACATGAAATATCGGTATATTTACGAGTACAAGTTCTACCGTGGCACCAGTGCTTCAGAAACAGCTCGAAGGATTAATGATGTGTACGGCGCTGGTGTCGCAAAAGAAAGCACGGTACGTTTTTGGTTTCACCGTTTTCGTTCTGGAAATTTCAACATTCAGAACCAACCCCGTGGACGGCCGGAGACCAAAGTGGAAAATGAAAAATTAAAAGCTAATCTGGAAGCGGATCCGAACACAAAGCACTTCAGAGGTATCCGCAGGCTTCAGGGTAAGTGATAAAACTGTATTAATCCACTTGAAGCAAATCGGGAAAGTGAAAAAAAACTTGAACGATGGATACCCTATGAATTGAGTGAATCGAACTTGCAAACACGCGTCAACTGCTGTGTTACTTTGCTCAACCAACACAAAAACATTAAGCTATTATGTACTACGTACTAGAGGAGACACTGCATTCAGCTACTCTGTTCCACTCAACTGCGGTGCATGCACTGCACTTTACTCAGTCACTCGCTAGGCGCTTGTAGAGTTGTCACGTGTTGTGTTGATTTAAAAAAATCTCTTGATAAAAATATGCCGTCTTGTGTACTTAGATATTGCACAAATAATTCAAGAAATGTTAGTTAAAACCAAGGAATTACTTTTCATCGGTTAATAAGATACTTATTCAATAAAAAAGTATTGTAAATTAATAATAAAAAAAATTATTCCTAAGACGCCATCTCGTATCATTGAATATAGATTATGAAATTAATATGTTCAGATGCGACATTTCTGTGGGTACTTAAGTTTAGGACGAATTTTTTATACACATTTTTTTTGTAGAAACATATAAGTTATTACAATTAGGCTAAATTTTTCATGTTTAAATCTGCTTACTATTCTTTTATTTTATTTTTAGGTTTCCACTTCAAAGTCAAAGTGGAATAAATTCGTCCATTTTTAACTCTCGCGTGCCCAGCATTTATAAACGATTATTTACAGCATTTATGATTCTAATTTAAATAAATATATTTGTAATTTAAATTTTATGTTAATAAGTTTTGTTAAACATACATTTAGTATGTTTTTTTATATTTAACATAGATACCTTTTAAAATATTCAGATAAAAAAATCATTAAAATGTATTGTGATATAATATTATGTAATATTATATTAAATAAACAAATATAATATACAAAATAAATGACAAAATTTAAATATTGTTCTCGATATAATTTTGCTATTTAACAATACAATCTACTATTACCTACGGATCATTCTACCTATGTTTATTCTATGATAAAAAAACCAAACGCGCGAACACAGAGTAGCGCACATTTTTTGTTTGAGATAGCTGTTCTAGTACGTAAGTACATATTACTTCAGTGCACAAAAATGAAGGATTTTAAATCGAATCATTAAAAATTTCATTTAAAAAATTGGGATGAAAAGTGGATACTGTACGATAATCGGAAGCGCTCATTGCAATGGCACCTTTGAGACCCAGACAAATCCTGCCCTAAACGAAAATTGACTCAGAAAAAGTTACTTGTGTTTGGTGGACTAGCGCCGGTGTCGTTCATTACAGCTTCCTAAATTCTGAACATGAATGCTTTGTAGCTACTTTTGTTGCTGTTTTGTCGATAATATAACATTTTAAAATAAACCGAAATTTATACGAATTCGACACTTCAAAAAAATGTCGATTTCAAAATATCGACGACATATATCGATATTTTTATGAGAAAATATCGATATTTCGATATATTTTACCCAAGCCTATGACATTAGACGGCTCAGCTTCAGTGAATCTAAAATTTCTAGTGAATGTTAATTCATTTTAGGTTATGGAAATATCATCGTTCATTTCATCCTTTGGATGAATACTATCGTGTCAGAAAAATGCATATATATATATATATATATATATATATATATATATATATATATATATATATATATATATATAACGTATGGACCTGAGGATAAAATGCTTTGAGTTATACAACACTAGAGGAGCAAGCCACATTACCGCGCGTCGAAAAAAGTGTAACCACTATCCAAACGCGACGACGTAGCTTTGAAACTAATAACAATTTTAAATAAACATATATCTATCTCACTTACACAAGTTGCGAAAACAATATCGTCGCTAAGATTAGATAAAGATAGACACACAAACGTGCAATGGCGGGTTGGTGTGGCTTACTATATGAAATTTTACCTAAAATACGCAATAAAAATGAGGTTTTTTTTAGCTGCAGTTAATTTTTTTATATTAAAAAAAGTATATTTTATTTTATAATCTTTGTTGCGTCCCCTTAGAAAAAAAAGGATACAAAGCTTATCAGATAAATAGAAGTAAACATAATGATGAAATAAAACATATTTTTATAAGTATTTTTATTGTACTAATAAATCAAACAATATAAAAGAGGTAATAAAATGTAATTAATATAAAATTTATATGAAATTATAACTAATATATAATTATTAATATAAAATAAGTAGGTCATAAAATATATTTAATAGATAATTCATAAATAAACTAAAATAAGAATAATTAATTACTTTGTATGAAAGTTAAAACGTGGTTTTTATTATAATTTCCAAAATATTTGAAATCAGAGGTAACAAATTAACTTACTCCATTAATTATATAGTCTCCCATTAATGTAGGATAATCACAAATGCGGAAAAAGTGGCAACATTGAACCTAAATGGCAATATTCGATAATTTTATTTAATTATTTGAGGTTTTTTACGTTTATATGAAAACAAGAACTAAAAATTATGTGTTGAAAGTGATTCCGCTTGTTTTGTTACGTTTGTGTGACCTTCAACAGCATTCTTTCACTACGCATTTACCCATTTTTTGTCGCGGCTCAACTCTGACGGCGTCACATTGAACACTGAACTGACGTTAGCTAGGCATATGGCTGTGGCCATATATGCAGTGGCAACGCTTTGGCGCGGTTATTACTGATCTAGTGTAATATATAAATCAATGATAAAATGGCGGTTAATAGGGCTGCCCATATTGATATTTCTATAATAATAACATCGATTAAAAAATTATGAGAATGTTTTCATATGGCCACGGACACACGGCATACTATCTGTGGGTAAAAATACCCTGTTTTCCAACTTATTTATGCCTTTATCTAAGTTGTTTATATGTTCGTCATTTTTCACGTCTAAACCGTAGAACTTATTTTTGGAGGTGGTTCCGTTAAAGGCCCGTAGACGGTATTTTTTAAATGAAATAGTATTGTTTTAATAATAGTTCAGTTTTTGTCGTGCATCAATCACATTACGATCAATATTCGCTAATACAGAGCTGCAATTTGCAAAAAAAGATTAAGTTAGCCAAAAAGAGAGCCCAGCAGATCGGCTTTGTCCTTTGCGGCATGGGCCAGTGAGTCGTCCACCCTGTGCAGAGATGAGATGGCTAACAACGGTTCCCTTGGACAGCCTTGGCGAGAGACCAGAATGCACGTGTTCTTGAAGAAAGACGAACTAGTTTCTCGCCAATTCAGCCGATGTGCTCTGACTTTGCCTTGACAATGACACTTTTGAAGGACCTGGAGGCAGAATTGTACTTCTTTTTAAGGATGTTGGTATTTGCATCCGGAGACGTCGATGCGCGAGCCCAGGCCTGGTAGCACTCCTGCTTATGGCGTAGTGCAATTTTACAGGAGCGACCAAACCAAGGCTGGGTTCTGCCTCCGATAGGTACCACAGATGATGGAATAAAAAGTTCCATTCCCTGCGACATGCATCAGCTACATCAACGAAACATTCAGCAACAATGCTGGGATCATCCGGCGAGAAGCAAACCCGCCCGCAAGGGTAGGATGCAAAAAAAGATCG
Organism: Parnassius apollo; assembly: GCA_907164705.1. Lineage (NCBI taxonomy): Eukaryota > Metazoa > Arthropoda > Insecta > Lepidoptera > Papilionidae > Parnassius > Parnassius apollo. The sequence continues at coordinate 2,221,005 of CAJQZP010000393.1, forward strand.
CATCCCATCCCAGTCTGCTGACCTATAATGCCAAACACAGCGGCAACCTGTAATACGCAACCGAGATGAGTGTGTGAGTGGCACCGTACTCCGGTTCAGACAATGGTCCGAGGAGCTAAGAGGGTCGTCGACGGAGACCTGATATCTATTCGGATGAGAGGTCAGCTGAAGGTCCAACAGGGAAGGTACATGATCTTCTACATCTGGGATCCGCGTAGGCGAGGTAACCAGTTGTGTCAGACTATATGCCAAAGCAAAATCATAAACAGATCTACCCGCATAAACGGTTAAACGAGAACCAAGCCGTTCAGCGTGGTGGGCGTTTAAATTTTCAAGTATCACGATCTCTGCGGATGGGATCTGTTGTAACACGGAGTCTGCAGCCATCTGGACGTGGTCGATGAGTCGGTCTGTTTCGGCATTACCGCTATGGGACCCATAGAGGCACCCGTAGAAGCGGGGATGGTCGTCGCAGGGGGGACTGACCCAGTCCCCCCCGTGACCCTGGGTGCTGTAAAGCACCCGAAACGTCGGGAATTAAAAATAAGTAAAAGTGTTTAATTAAATGCAACAGAATCCGTAAATTTAGTTTTATTCAAATCTATTAAATTTCTACATAATCTTGATTCCATAATAGCCAATTCCTTTTTTTAAAGATTAAAAACTTGATGAATCTTCCTACAAGTAAACCACAGAAATGCGAAATAGTTATTGATAACACGCATCTCCTCATAAAGTAGGCATTATTTTATTATGCGATTGACACATTAGTGTCTAATAAATTCTATGAAATTTATTAATGAACATTAATTTGGATCTATTTAATTTTTTCAACGAACTAAAATTCGATTTTATAATGAAAATATATTTAAAATTTGGGCGTATTTCTTACGCGATATGTAGCGAGAGCGCGACAGAGTAGCGCCCACAAACTAATGAGGTAGCGCCTTAAATCATTACAGCATATTAAAGTTTACTGCACAGAGTACTTTTTGTATACCTGAAAGTTTACTGCTGAACATAGGCCTACCCTATAAATTGCCTCATAGGGTGGACATCACAGAACACTATTATCTATTACTCCCGTTAGTACTCTTACTAGTTTGTGATTACTCCTTGGCAAGCGGGTTGACAGCCGCAGTTTTTTTATTTAATCGAGGAAGATGCTGCCGCCCATCTGATTTGTTTCCCTCTGCAGCCTTTACGCCACCCACAAGATAATATGAAGCAGTGGATATTCTTACACCACCACTAAACGTGAATTAGCAATAAAATCAAACAATACTTGATTAATTGAGTTTAATATCAATAAAATAAGAAAATTATTTACACTAATTTTATCAAAATACAAAAATAAAACACTGTCACATACACATATGTAATAACATTTTTTCTGAAGAGGTACTATAAATATATACATTGTCTTAGGTAACTATGTGACGCAGCACAGTTGAATTTCAGAATTGTATATTCCTCCAAACACACTTTGAGCTATGAATAATGGTGAGGTCTAACGCTATGTTTTAACACTTACATTGGACAACTTATCTTACAGTGATATTATTTACTGAATAAGAAAATAACATTTTAAATTACAACATCTATCATATTAATTTTCATATTGCAGCAATATTATATCGGGAATATATTTGAATTAACAAAGTAATTGCAGTTTTATGAATGAAATACTTCTCACACAAGCAGTAATGTTAGCGTTTTAGGTTAGACACAATAAAAAAAAGTAATCTTTGTTTGTTAATTTTTGTATTTATAATCTCTTAGAGCAATTTTTATACAATAGAATACGAGAATACGAAATATTGGTAAGAAATGATAAAGCATATTCTGCAATGGTGGGCTTTTATTTCTGTCATGATTGGAGAATTTCAATATAAAATTAAGTACGCGTGATATACAAACGAAGTGACAGACTAGCAGAGAATGAAAGAAGTCTTAAATTTCGGAATGTGTGGAAACATGGCGTCATATTTCTAAACAAAATTGAGGTATACTGCATATTGTTTGATGCTCAGTCATAGGCCGCATGCAGGTTTATTCACATTCGAAGTTCACTTCCGAACTTGAGTTTAATCAGGCGTTACTTTGCGGGAGTCCATTGTATTAAAAAAGCTAAAACTAATAAGCTAAGATCGCCGTAACAGATTAAAATGGTGTGTCTAACTACCTAGTTTTAAGCCGCCTTCCCGCAAATATGTGTACCGTTCCCGTCACCACTAATCCTAACAACACTACACTAAGAAAGACACACCACCTCCATATTACATGTATATGTTACAGTTAAATCTCATAACCAGTCAAAATCACTTTTGACTGCAAAAATCGGGCAAAAATTATTTTGACCGAGGCCCTTACGGTACGTGTACACCAAAACCGATTTTGTCGGCCGATGGCGGACAGAACTACCTGGACGAGTAATTCAGATGTGTAAGTGCTTACACTGCAACAGTGTACCACTTATGCCGACATTTAACGTTGTCGGTATTCTGTAGTTGAATTTGTCTTAACAGAGTGAAGACGCGTTTTTAAAATGGAGAAATCCATATTTCACATCCATAGTCGTTTAGGTAGATAACAACACTGACTGAAACAACAGAATAAAGACGAAATGATTAAATTAAACTATAAATACACTCAATTTGCACTGTAGACGCCGGCAGTCGGGCGAGAAATACCCAAGTTCGGACTCTACGGTTGATCGGCCGTTTTCGTGCGTTATCGGACGATGACGGTCGTTATTGTGTAGGCGCTCTCTTTGTTTTACAAGTATTTGATTCGATCGTCCGAGTTCGGCCGTCATCGCCCGACCAAACTTCGGCCGATGAAGGATTAAGTGTATGCGAAGCGTTAGTCAAAAACAATTTTGACTAATGTTTTAGCCAAAAATAGTTACGTCTTATAAAACTCAGTGACAGTAGGCTAAAGTGCGGCTAGGATGGCCCTTGAGCCACCCTAAAGCCACGTACATTATATTGATACAAAATGTAATTTTAAATTTGACTTGTTTTATTTCAAAAAGTATAAGGCATAAGTAGTTTTGACTAACATTCTTAGTCAAAACAACTTTTAACCGATAGAATTTGGTAAAAAACACTATTACCCAATATTTTTGCAGATAAAAGTGGTTTTGACCAACATCCTTAGTCAAAACTACTTTTGCCTAATTTTTGCAGTCAAAAGTGGTTTTGACCGGTTAAGAGTTTTGACTGTAACATATATACAACATAAATTCTATTATATATGACTGTCTTTTCTAGTGTAGTGGTAATGTATAGGGAAAAGAGTGAAGACGAGGATAGTGCACGCAATTTAGGGTATGCAGGAGGTGCTCCTCAAACTAAGAGACACCTATTTTATTTTACTCGGATCTTAGCCAATTATTTAATAATATTTAAAGAATTGAGATATCATTATTTTGTTAATGCCGATAGCTCACTTAGACACCGAAAATTTGGAAAAACGGTGGTTTGGATCTAAAAAAATTATCTTTCAGAAAGTCACACAGGCCAGCAACATTGTTTTGCAAGTAATAGTGACAAACAAGGAGCACAACCGGAAGTGGATTCCGTGGCTCGTGGGCCAGACATTTACATAACATCCTTTATTACCGAGTAATGATTACTATTGTATTATCAAAATTAATTTTTAAGTTGTAGATTTACTAGTTTAGGTTGTATATTTTCTGTTTCATGTTGGTAACCTGAGGTGATACAATAACTCGTTCTGACTTGCTATGCCAGAACTTAACATATTATGCTTAAGCATTTGATATTTTTAAAAAACCTCACTATGTGCTACAAAATGTCCCAGTGTGAAAAGGCCTTATGAACGGCAAAAATTAAAGCGCTACTGATATGTCTATTGAGGAAAACTTAATGCGATCAGCTGTTTACTGGCACCGAAAATAAATACACGTGAAAATAACTTCAATCTACAAATAGTAACATCCATAACAACGGCTAATACACAATCTATACAACTTTATTTTTTAAATAACTCACTTTATATTGCGGAATATTTACATTATTATATTTGGCGAATAGAAGACAAAACACATTGTTCTTTAATAAAATATATCAAACATAAAGAATAAATTTTAACTAAGTATGCATTATCTGATAAAATAATTCCTATCCTATATGTCACAAACTATTAAAATACAGGGCGTCAGTAATATTTATAAAATTTTATAATTAATTTTATGTACAGGTTGTTTGACAAATAGTTTGATATATTTTAATAAAAAACGCGAGAATAATTTTAATATACACAATCTCAATAGTCATTAGTGACAAATAAATGTCTTATAAGTTTTATTAAACCTTAACTCACAAGTCAAATCAAAGTACACTGTCAAATTTGAACAACTAAACAATAAACAGCCTAAGTACGTTTCTTGTGGACCATTGGAAAAAAATTCGGAAAGATGAGATCTCGGGAGATTTTCCATGCTTAGCCTTAGCCAAAAATTCATTATACACATCTATTTTCACATAATATATAAGCTAAACAATAAATTATCAAAAATACCATTTACAACCTTTAAGTTTAATCTGTACCATGCCTATATTTAAAATCAGAACCTTTGTCAATAATACAAACATGTTTTTTTTTCTACAATTTATAACATATTTATTCATAAAAGTATGCCAAAATGAACATATTAAAGAATATTTACAAATTTCAATTTCAGAACGAAACACGTCAAAATATTAGCGCGGATAAAGAATGGGATTAGAAATAGTGGCCCATTAATAATATAATATAAAAATAGTATTTAACTTATATCGTTATTTTAGAAATATCAATATTATATTGAAAATATTGCATTGCTTTATTTGGAAATTTCTAGTAGTTGGAAATATCTAGATTAATATATTAAAACAAATTTAATCAATCGATTAAATAATTAATTGATTAATATTATAGATGGTATATTAATTATTAATGATATAATTTACAATCAATATTTATTTTTAATTAAATTAATATAATATTTTTTTTAATGAAATGCTTTGTGGCATTACTTTGGGGAGACCTATGTTCACCAGTGGACTTGTGAAGGGCTGTAATGATGATGATTTATTATAAAGATTTTAATTATTGAGACTGATGATAATTTGTTGCCATATATAATCCATCCATCATCTTGTGGGTGTCGTAAGAGGTGATAGGAGGGAAATGATGCAGAATATGGGCAGATAGCAGCAGTTTTATTAATTTTAGTTGCTATCAGGTCTTCCTGAAATACAATTATTGAAAGACTGCTGATGCCAACCCACCTGCCAAACAAAATATCCCTATGAGACAATCTATGGGACAAGCCTACGTTCAGTTGTGGACTTATTAATAATTAATGATTCAAAGTAAAAAAAAAAATATTGAACAGATTTATATAGATAGATAGAGATCGAGATATTATAGAGATATTTTGTCATTCAGGGTTGCACCAAGATCTTTTTCTTTACTTTATTTATGGCAAATCGGTCATGACGACAAAAGAAAAAATAAATGAAATCTTGTCTTGTATAATTAATTTAAAAAAAATTGTGTGACTTTCAATCCACCAAGATCTTCTAAATTTTGAAAATGCTTATCTAAATTTGTATTTTGGCATAGTCACAGAAAGATGTGAGAGTAGTGTAGTAATAGTGGCGACACCCATTTATAATCCCACCCTTTAGCTGTGTAGGTATAACTGTTTCGAGCTACAAATTTTTATGATTTTAATTAACCTTTAAAATAAAATAGTTACTCTATTTCAATCAATTTTTGTCTTGTCAAGAAAAAATAATTATAAATGCTAAATTAATAAGAGCACACATAAATGCTTTTTTTCTTTGTCAATGGAAAGGGGAGTCCCAACTCGTTTTATAATCATTTTAGGAACCGAGATGTAACACACCACTAATCTAACCTTCATCTACAGAATATTTGGCACAATTTTTTCAGATTATCATTTTCTACTTCATTTGAATTTTTTATATATTTGTAGGATCCAATAATTTATAATTACATAAATGTTCTAAATAATATTATAGTGAATAAATATTTTGAATATTGTTGTTATTCCTTTTCGTTAACTATAAGACAATTCAAATGAAATAGAAAATTCACAATAAAGCAACCTCTTAACCTGCGCATTTGCAGGTAAGTTTCCGACTAAAACAAAATTGAGGCAGATTTTCCAGACAGGCAATTCCTTAACAGTGTGGCCCGACACTTGCAATCTAATTCTAAAACATACATTATCAGCTTCAAAGTGCTAACATATAAATATAACATATTTCTTGAGACATTGTGTTGATATTGTTTTTAGTCCGCGCTATAAGCATTTTCTTGGGTCAATTATAAAATTATCCTGTACAATACACAATAATGATCTATTTTAATATTCAAAATGCTTATGTTCATGCACTCGATAGGCTCAACGGCGTCAACTTGACAAATCCGATTCACAACACTGTGGGGTGGGGATATTATTTACAGAGTCAGCAACTCCACCCATTAATAATCAATGAATACAATACTCACAAATATACATACATATAAAACTTTTACAATTCGCGGTCACTGAACACCAATAACATTCTATAATACCACTGTACTATCGTTCGGTCGACGCGTCAATTGTGCGTTAAACGTTCGTATCCGACATTCAGACGGAGATCTCGTAGTTGCAGTCGTAGACAGAAGCGCGATCCGGGGGGTCGGCGGGAGGCGCACGCTCAAGCTGGTCTTGCACCTCGAGCGCGCGCACGAAGGACAAGGGGCGTGCGGGCCGCGGCGGTGGGTGCGGTGGGGGATGCGGCGCGGGCGTGCGCCGGCGCGACAGCGGCGACGGCTGCGCGTGGGGGGCGTGCGGGACGGCGGGCGCGGGGGGCCGCTCCGCCCACATGTAGCCGCGCTGCGGCGAGGCCGCCAGCTCGCGGATGTCGTCGGCGGTGGGGCGGTGCGCGGGCGGCTCGGCACGCAGCAGCTCGCCCTCGGACAGGAAGCGGCGCTGCGGAGAAGTTCCGCGAGCGCCGGCCGCGAAGTCCGGGCGGCGCGGCTGCGTGGGCGTGCCCGGGTTGGACCTGTGCGCGGCGCTCACGTCAGGGGTTTAAACGCGCGAGCTCGTCCGAGCGCGGGCTGCCGTTATCGTACGGCCTACGGACAGAAGGAGACGGGAGATGCGGGGAGCCGCGACCGCCGTTCAGAGCCGGTTTCGTTACTGTTACCGTTCTATAGTTCAATCCATGAACACACACCCTTATTCGGTGCATGATTTTAAATTTTTTTTTAGACCGTTTCGTTACTATTACCCCTGTATAAATTCAATCTACGAGCACGAGTTCTTATTAAGTGCGTTATTTTCGATTTTATTTAAATGTGGCCCGGCTATATTACACTCTTTACCACGTTTTTTTATCTCGCTTTCGTCTAGAAGAGCGAGCTAAAAACTTGAAATTTTAAATATAGCTCAGAATCAGATGACAATGTAAGAATATGAAAAAAAAAACGTGGTCAATTTAAAAAACATATAATACATATTTGTTTACAATTTATTATTTATTTATTAAAATTGTATTATTTAAAAAAAATCTACTCTTTTTAATGTCCTATGCATGATAAAACGAGAACTAAAACTTCAATCCTTATCAACAATTGTCACTTATTCAAATGTTTTTAGCCGTACTTTGTCCAGGTCTTGCAGGACTAATGATAAGTCAGTCGATACACACATGAAAAAAGGCATGGCGATAATAACAGCAATCAAAATGCACACGTGCATTGTTGTGACGGAGACGAGCACGTATTCGTGGATTGAACTATCTATTAACTTTTTGATTACCAATGTATAGGTGACCGTTTTGTGAGTCACTTTTAGCATCCTACTCTACTGAAATAAGGCGTAAACAAAATTATTTCAAATCTGAACATAAAATGTAACAAATATTATGTTAGATAATTGAACAGTACTAGTGATGTCATCTATACTTGGCACAGCAACAGTACGACAGCAGTACTTCTGAACGTGACAACAGTGAGCGGAACATGCAACGCTACATGCTTCTATACAAATTATGCACTATCATACACTATACTATGGCAAGCTAACAATCCCTATCCTGATGAACTTATTATTACTATATACAATTTACAAGTTTTGCACAGTGGTTTGAAATAATTTTTGAGTGCCGTTCATCCCATAGACTCGTAATTTTATTTATTATTTATTTATTGGCAATGGAATTATTTTTTATTAATTGCTTTTCAGTTCATCAAGATATATTTATACACTAGTGTAACATATTAAAGTTAAGGGAAATATGTAATATAATCTATTATAGTTTCGGAAGTTTGTTAAAGATCTGACCTAATTTTTTTTCTTAAATCTTATTACGTTTCACTAGCTCTTTGTGTTTTATACCAGCTTGCATAAAATTATAAGTTCTGCTTCTTTCATCATAAATAAAAAATATGAGTTGAAATTCTTAGTTACAACAAAGTTAAGATTTACATTTTTAATAGTATAGGTATTTTAGCAAAACAGAACCTATATTTAAAAATAGTTAATAATACCATCTACAAAAATGCATGCACATTTTTTAGTTCTTGCAAAAAAAAAATTAACGTAATTATGATGTCACATATAAAAATATAAAGATGGTATTATACACAGTTCATTATTGTGTTTAGAGTACAAATTATATGTACACAAAATAAGATTTTTTTTTAAAACAAAGCAATGGTTCTTGCACTTGAGGAATTTATTTTTTAAACAAAGCACAAAAACATTGCATTTGTTGGTATGTAAACAAAAACAAATATTATCTTCAAAAAACATTATTTAAAAAAATACATTCCTGCAAAAAATATAAAAAAACATTCAATAATTTGTATCACATATCATCCTACAGTGCGGCAACACAAAATTATTATAGTGGAATTTTGTTAACTATAATGCTAACGAGGTTTTATTTTAAATATTATATTAATAAAATAAAAAATTACACAAATATTTTTTAAACCTTTTTATATTATAATTCTTCAGTTCTTGTGTTTGTCACTGAACTCCTCCCTGATGTTGGTTGGGTTAATTTTGATGAAATTTTTTGTTTGTTTGAGTGTACCATGTAAATAAATATATACATAAATTACCAAGCAGCCGCAACATATAATAAAAAATTTTACAATGCTTGTCATAAATATTTATAGGCTCAATTTTAATTTAAAGACATGAATAATTATAATATAATTTTAATTTGTCCACAATAATATAATCTTTCATAAATATTCGTTTTGTTGAATTTGGAGTTTTCTGGCTATATATGCGAGGTTCGGAAATTATACATTTAAATTTGTTTTACTATCACTATGTACTTGAACTGTATTCCGTGCTTGTGGCTCTTATAAAATTTTAGTTTGTACCTCTTTTGAGAGTGTAGTTTGCAAATGAAATTTGCATTGAGCTTTTAATTGAGAAAAACTCTTCGATCAAAGAGCGCTTGTAATAATGTAACAAAATTCCACTACAGAAAGATAACACACAAAAAACCAAACATAGACAATATTCTTGCGATTTACCCTCGACACGTCGGCTCTATGCGTTAGGTCCACCTGCCGCGTGTGGTAAGCGGTAAACGGTCACTTTATCACTTTGCAGCTTACCCACAACAATACCACAAATATAAGTATCTCATTATATACATCTATTCAGAGCTATATCATTAGCACTTTAAGCCGAATTGAGCGGAAAACATTCAAACTTCCATAGTCAAAATGTAAGTAACAATTTAGATAATTTTCAACTGGACCAAATAGGGCACAGTGGATGAAAAGAGGAGGGTGGAGAGAGTAAAGTTGAGTAAAACAGATATATTAAAATTCAGTAAAATACTTATATTTGCGGGTAGCAATATAAACACTGCCTCCCTTGTCGGTCTATCCAAAAATAAACACCACAGTCGATAAAAATGAACAAATCATGAGTAAATTAATGTTAGATGGCTCAGGCGTTATTTGTTGAAGAAATTAATTTATTAATAATAAGCAAATATTATCTTTATTTATTGCAATATGTAAGTTAGTGTATATGTAAAAATATGAAGAGGTCATTTCCGTGATTCCATAAAAAAAGCAAAATGGTAGAACCCTTAGACCGACTTTGAATGCAGTGTAAGAATAATATAAGATTAGCATTTGCAGGTTATTAAATTGTCGAAGTGCTTGAATGCAGGTATAATGCGAATTAAATGAAAAAAAATATGGGTATGCATTGTATAGACCAACTTTAGTGTACTATGAACCAGTGTATTTTCGAAAATTAATTATTTTTACTGTGTTTACACATTAGATTTTTTTGATTATTGTTCACATTTATAAAATCCATTACGCTTTGCTATTCAAACACCTCTTAGAAAAGAACTGCGTATTTGTTCACACTTGGTCTTCCGAGCCTGATATTAGATTTTTGTGGGATTTTTAATACAGAATCCAAGAGATTACTTGGCATTTAACTGATTACAAGTAAGCGTTTATTGTATGCATTGAACCGAACATTACGATGACAAAAGTGTAAACAAAATTTTATAAGCAAATCCCATGTTTATGCTTTAAGATTTCTATAATTCTATATGAAATTCTAATAAGTTCTATAATGAAATTTGCATTCCTATCGCAAAAAAACTCAAACGTTGCCCAATTTTAAGACGACGTTAAATCTCATGCGGTATCTATCACTTTAAGTCAAAGTGGCTGTGACAGCACGAGACATGAAGGTTAGAGAACAGGAGAACGATCACTACGTACTAAAGCATAGCACGCCTGTCCTTGAAAATTGTAGAATAACCGGCGCTGACGTCGGTGAGTAGTGACTGCGAAGTTAGCTGTTTATGAGTACAAGTAGATGAAGTTAGTTGAATAATGTACAAATTTTCATTTCATTTTTAATGAGAAAATTTTCATGCTCCGTAATTTTGTAATTTTTGACAAAAAGAAACATTAAAAAATGGAGAAATATTTTATTGTGCGTGCATGTGCAAGTGGTTTAGCATCTGATCGGATAAATAGACTGAAAATGACTTTTATTGAGCGAACTTAGTGATCGCAGCGCCTCACTTATATGGTGTCCATATTTCTGGGACACTATTTTCTACGGCGATCGTTCTCCTGTTCTCTAACCTTCATGGTACGAGACTTAATGAAATCTTGAAACTGACTAGCGTTTGAGTATTTGGCCTTAGTCCCCTCAACCAAATTATACCACATAACCATGGGCTTTGTTTTTTTAATAAGCATTTAACACCGACGGCAAAAAATATATAATGCACTGTCAGTATTCTCAAATAAAATATATCATCGCTAATCATATGACGCAAACCATTTTACATGCAAATAAAAAAAACTCTAAACATTTAACATAATAAAAACAGAAGCGATGCATTTCATGGAAAGGGATCGTTATGTTTATCAAGATATTAGTTGATACGATGGGAAAAGGCCATGATACGATAGAAAATTACATATATAAATATGAAATACCTATGTGAATTTGGAAAATAATTGTATCTTCTCGGTAAATTTCGCCAATTTTCCCTTTGAATTTCAGCTAACAACATAAGCACTGTATACTGTCAAGTGTTGCATTGGACATGTGGAAAATTAACATTCATTTACTAGTTTTAAAGCATCTTGTTCTGACAATTATCAGGGTTTAACTTTTTGTCTTGAACGGACGCTGTATAGTGTTAACAATTTTTATGTTTTTCAATATAAAATTGGAAAAAGTAGTTTTTATTAACATGTGCTATAAACAAACAATTTTTCGGATGATCGATATGCTATACAATGTGTATGCAATATACTAAATTACAATTAAAAAGCATTCCCTTTCAAATTATTTAGAGTAGATTTTTCACTAAATAATGTTGTGAATAACGGCAGATTGGCCAACAAATTTTGCATGTTTTGGTCTACAGCATCCACATCAGGTGGGCTGTGTGCTTTACTATTTGTCACGCTTATTCTATAAAAAAAGGGATGTATTTACGCGAAATGGATTCAAGTCACTTTTGGGTCTAAATCCCTAGGATCTATTGCTATAATATAATATTGTGTTTATTATGTTATAGTAATAGATCCTAGATAACTATTATAAGTAATAGAAGCTAGCAAAAATTGTAGTCAATCACAAAAACAATTATTAACAAATCCAAGACAGTCATTACCTATAAAAATTGATCCAAATTATAAGCGTCAATATTTCAAAATTAGGACTTCGTGGTTGGATTCTTTTTGCAGGTAGTGTTCAACGGTAAAATTACGTTATTATGTTTTCATAGTTTTGTTTATAGGATTCTAAAAGAGCTGTCTTTAATTTTAAGTGAAACTATGTAAAATTTGTAGTCCGAGAAAACAAATTTCAACTAATAGAGTAAACCTTATTTACTTGAAATTAAGATACAGGTCCTAGATTGAGAAACCGATTGCTAGATCAAAAATCAACGTCCGTTCAAGAGTGGTGGGCGGGATATAAAGCAGGGGTGTACCTTCGCACAGGACTGCTGATAGCGAGTGGCGTGGGTACGCCTAAGGCTTTGATGCGTTGCTGCATCGTAGGAGACGGCCGAGCTCCGTTCGCTCCGGTCTCGTAGCGGAGTGGCTCCATCACCACCCGATAGCCCGAAGTCGTCGTGCCGTGACTGGAATCATTATATTATGTTACGAATAAATACGTCTATGCTTTATCCAATGTGAGTAATAGAAAAACTTATTCTAAAATTTAGTAACCATGTGGTCCGTGTGGACGCAAGATAATCTATTCCAGGCAGTAAGCAGTAAGTGCGAGGTGTCTAATGGTCAGGAGGGCGGGATACTCGCCCCATGTTCCTGCACATTGGGCAGACGCGCTTGTAGCAGTGCACGCGAAGTGCCGCGTACCCGCGATAGGGAAGGAAGAGGTGGATACTCACCTCGTGTTCTCGAGTAAGAAGCGGTGAACGCCAGGCGTTCAGGTCTCACGAGCAGGCGGTGTGCATACTCACCCGGTGCTCCTGGGCAGCGGGCTGAGGCGCGGGTAGTGGTGCGCGCGCGGCAGGCGGTCGGGCGGCGGGAACAGGTTGACCGGAGGCCGGGGCGCGGTGTGTACACTCACCCGGTGCTCCTGGGCAACGGGTTGAGGCGCGGGTAGTGGTGCGCACGCGGCTGGCGGTCGGGCGGCGGGAACAGGTTGGCCGGGGGGCGGGGCGCGGTGTGCACACTCACCCGGTGCTCCTGGGTAGCGGGCTGAGGCGCGGGTAGTGGTGCGCGCGCGGCTGGCGGTCGGGCGGCGGGAACAGATTGGCCGCGGAGCCGCGGCGCTGTAGCGGCGGCGGCGTGGGCTCGCAGTCCGCGCTCTGCGACGCGCCCGGCCCCTCCAGCTCACCCTCGTGCTCGTCGCGACCAGGCGACAGCTTCGCAACACACACATACATTACCCCCCACACATACATTACTTCCGTTACCGTTACAGCCTATTGAAATCGATTGCCGAAAACTATCCTCCCCTCCCATAGATTGCTTCATGAGGGGATTTTCCATGGTGGTCACGCTTGACAATCGGGTTGGCAACTGCAGCTTTTTTTATTTGTTATTAGGAAGACGCTGCTGCTCATCTCCTGATTTGTTTCCCTCTGTCGCCTTTTACGACAGCCACGGTAAACATATAATGGCGGTGTAAGAATATCCACTATCCCATATATTACTTTGTTTGCTCGCAATGCATGACAACCCAGTTACACTGTTCATTCATAGTTTGAAAATCTTTCGAATAAAGCAGATTGCAATTCGTATTAACTATATTCGAATTAATATTTTTTTCCTTACTGATTTGAAAAATTCAAATAATTGAGTATTAAGCCCTTTATAATTATACTGGCTCTCGATACTTTCAGACCGAAATAACATTTGCACGCACAGTTATTTTGCTGCAGAAAGAAGTAAGAGGCCTACACAGACGGAAAACAAAACAAAAGACAATCTAGAAATAGATCATTTCAACATCCCGACCCCCAAAGATTCCATAACTATAAACTTTGAGATCCTCATTATCGTCATCAACATACATTTATGGGCGAACTAAAGGTGTGTACATACTATATAAATCCGGTACCCAACACTACAACTTACACAACTACTGCAGACATTTGAATAGAAATTATATAAGAATGCAACAATATTACAATAGATCTTTGAAAAAAAATTGACTAACGGGACACACCTTCTGCTAAAATTTTGCTAAGTTAAGGTTAACAACCCACTCGACCAGCAATCGAACAAAGAAGGCGCATGTTGTCACCCTGAGGCCTAACAGTTCCTCACAATCTGATATTAAATTAACTCTATATTAAATGATGAAATGATAATGTACAACATGTAACAAATTGGAACCTTTGAACAGAACAAAATTTTAAGGGACCTTGTATGAGAGATTTTTCTAAAACCCTATCAGGTCTTTGCAAAACTGTTTGCAGTCAGTGATTTAGGCATGAAGAGTTTACGCTGCTTATAAAAAGAAGAACCAGGCCTTCCCCCATTACATTATTTAAATAAACCAGTAATAAAAAATAGTTTATAGACAATAGTTTCTGAGACCTGTACTCTGAAGGACCACCTTCACTGAGACCCGTATGAGGAAGCTCAAGGTAACGTAGGGAACTATGGAGAAGGCCAAGCTAACTATGTTCAAAGTTTTTTAGCGCAATAGACTTCGATGTGCGCAGTAGAACTGGAGAACCAACATAGCCCAATGGATCAGTAAGTTGAAGTGGCAATGTACTAGCCATATAGCTCTAAGAATCGACAACCGATGTGTGGTTTAAGAGCCAGTGAGCGGCAGACTAAAGGTATTTCAATAATCCCCTATACCTGAGGTACATGAAATGGGGACTCTTTAGTTGCACCGGCGGTCGGTATAGAGACGCTCAGGTGTTTAAGGTGTAAAATGTAATATTTTCTATTTTCCAAAGTTAATTTATGCATCACAATAAAAACTGGCGTTCTGCAACTAATGCAGTAAAAATAAATTCAGTTTCCTATAGTATACCTATAATGTTGAATTAATCCCCATAAAATACTTTTATACACATTTTATATGTGGTAGAGCCATGCTTCAGCTATATTATGATTGTAGTATGAATGGGTCGGCTCGAGTTTTGTATGGTGAGTTTAGAGAACCAGAGATATGTTTGACTGGAATCGAGGCATTCCATCTTAGTCCTCAAGGATGACAACGCATCGGCATTTTGATACTTAATCCAGGTTAAAGGTCTACGAGCCACAGCATGCACTTACCATCAGGTGGACTGTGTGCTCGTTTGTCACTATAAAAAAGTATTGATGTTTTAAAAGTTATCTGTACACATATGCAAGTATGCATATAAAAGTCGTTAGTGATGAAGTGTTAGTTATCAGTTGTCACTTTAAGAGATACAATTAGAAAATTAAAAATATATGAAAAATTAAATGTAAAACAAGAAGTGTGAAAACTGCTTGAATTTATAAATAATGTATAAAAGCATTAGTAAACCTTATATTACAAGCTAATCACCTGTATTTCTATACCATTAAAAAGAAGAGAGAAAAGAAAATGTTGCACATTTATATGACTATATTGAGATAAACTGCAAATATTAGATATCAACTTAAAAACAGTGTTATGATAACATTTATAAATGCGAATGGTGCTAACTGGTGGAACTCTAACTAAATTAATTATTTAATTCTTAAGATCTTTTACTACAATTCTTTATCTGTGTCTATAAACAAAAATAAATTGCTGTCCCTTAATCTTGTTAAAACTCGAAAATGGCTCAAACGATTTTGATGAATATTTTTGTGTGTTTTCGAGTGGGAGGAGGGATGGTAAAGATTTATAATAGGCCCCGGTAGGTAGCCCTATTGTCGAGATCCACAAATCGCCCGTGCTAAGCCGGGGCGGATCGCTGGTTTATAAATTCGACTGGTTTCGCCTTACAATGTACATTCCTTTATAATTACAGCTTAGACTCATCATTTATTATTATCATTTATTTCTCATGACCAAATCATTCTAGTAAATTTCGTCACGCTTACTAGTATATTCACATTGATCATTCAAATGGATCATTTCGGGTTCCAGTACCCTACACTAAAAACGATTCATTCAAATAATTCAGATTCGGTCGGTTTTCGACTCATTCACAATTCACACCAATCAAGAGTTAAAAAGGTTCCATCAACAATTGTTTGTGATTGGTTGTACGGGAACATTCAACAACAGATGAATGAACCATCAATACTTTTAAGTGTACCAGCTCAAACGAACAAATCATTCATGATTGACACGTGTCTATTACAGCTTATTAAAAAAGATCTTTATATTGTATGTCTATGATTATAACTGCAGTTTCAGCTGAAATTGATAATGTGTAATGTAAACCAGTTTAATATTGTCAATAACTTCATAGAGGTAAATAAGCAGTTCAATGCTGAACATCTAGTTGTGTAACCATGCAAGTCAATTCTAAACTTTGAAAGATATAATCTACTTGTTAAACCTTTTCCCTTAAAAAACTAATTATATTAAAAATTTAATTAGAGAGCCAGACATATTCATGTCTTCAATTCACTTAATATAACAGCAATAAATATTGTGCTAGTGCAAAAAACAAAATTTATACTGTGAATTGAAGGTATGTTATTGTTCGCTCTACAAGCATGGAAACTAAATGGAACTTTTTTAAGAAGTCAAGCAATTTAAAAGTCTAATAAAGCAGGGAATTAGGTTAAATTAAATATTATGTGAAAAAAAACAAATGAAGGAATTTATCATATCAAACAACCAACTTTAGCATTTTTAAAAGAAAAATAATATATAAATAAATAGGATTGTTTAAGAATTTTAGATACTTGTTAAATTTATTACAATAAGGTAAAAATTATATTATTAACTTGTATATTAAGTAATTATTTTAATTTAAAAAAATTTGATGGTTGTATTGTCAAGTCTATGTAAAATAATAATTACTTGTATATAAATATAAACAAGAGAATTTTAAATTAACTTATCCTCTTAATTCTTATTTGTCAATAAAGTAAATATAGAAATTATAAACGAGATCGAGTAGGACGGCATTGAGCGAATCATGTTTTAGTCATATTTTTTTATGCAATATATCAAGAAAATAAAATTACAACTACCTCATCTTATTACGTAATATAATGCAATTGCTGTTAAAATTGTACATGTTTTTTTTCCTGATCATATTATGTGACTTATATTAAGATTTATATGTATTATAATATTAAGTTGAATTTACATATTTATCATAAAAGTTAGATGTGAATAAAGTAAGCAAGAGAATTATTTGATGATATTGCAATTGGTCCTTCGAGCCGGACTCGCTCAACACAGCCCGCACGGGCGGCATGGTAATGCGGCAAGCGTCTGGCTCTCACCTTGTTGTAGTGCGCGTGCGCGCCGACGGGCCGGTGCGCGCTGCCGTTGTCCGCCGTGTACGTCTTTACCTGGTGCGTGTCGCTCGCGATCGTGGAGATCGCCGACGCGGACTGGCCAACGATGCCCGTGTCGCGTCGCTTCTTGCCACCCTTGTAGATGTACTTCGATGGGCGGACCAAACTGCAATTTTTGTTTCTTTCTTTTATTTACGAGCAGAAAACAAATGTTTTCTGAGGCATTGAGTTTTTATTTTCGAATACTTCGCAGCACAAATGGTCATGGGTATACGGATGCAATTGAAGCTTTAATATCATGTTTATTCAAGCTAACTTCAGTTTTTACAAATAAAAACGACGATCGAAAATCGCGAATAAAAATCAATTTGTGTTAAAATATATACCAGCGTTTAATGACGAACATAAGTGGTGTAGGATTATATTATATAACCGACTTTTTAAGGCCAGTAACTAACCAAAAATTTAATTATGTAACTTATCTCGTCCATAGCTGTAAAAGAAAATCTCACTTTGCATAGGCAGTTGCCATATTATAAGTTGAAATATGAAATAGGATAACCACCATCTCTAACCATCAACAGATCCACACGATGTACAGTAGAAGTCCGATAATCCTGCACGTCCAGGACTGGCTCGGTGCCGGACTACCGAAAATTCCGGTCTATCGGGCGGTAATTATGAGAACAATTACGTTAATAATTAAACTACAAATACAGTATGCAAATATATATGTATATTTGCATACTGTATTTATATGTAAGTACATACTATTATGTATATGTAAGTACATACAACAAAGTTTAGCCAACCATCAGAATAATTACATTCACTTTCAGCAACTCCTAAATCTTGGCCGAATTTCTTTGCCTTTTCAACAATCATTGGCCCTGTTACCGGCTTTCCTTCAGAACGTACTGCACTAAACCATTTGAACAATACACTATCTAGCTGTTCCAGTTTTGGTTTTTTTAATGTTTGTCTAGAAACCAATTTTTCAGTTGTTACCGATTGAGAAGCAAACTTCACTAGTTTTTTATGTCATAAATAGTTGATGAGCCAATATTAAACTCATTCATTAAAATATTTCTATTCTCGCCTTTTTCTAGCCGTTTGATGATTTCTAATTTCTGATTGAGTCAGTGTTACAAGCTTTCATTTCTCTCCTTTTGAACTCGAAGGCTTAGGTTTTGAAAACATGGTCACTGTACAGTTAGAACATAACTCACTTTTTTATAAACAGTTTCAAAAGTTACTACGTAATTGTTTCCGAACAATACCGAGCGCTTCCGGATGATCCCGAACTACCCCGAAAACTTCCGAATAGCTCTCGAGCGTTTTTATTTGCTTTAAAGACACACTTTTGGTGAAAACCGAAAACCAAAGAGCTATGCCGGACTATCGGGCATTCCGGACTGTTGGATGCCGGACTAATGGACTGTATTTCTACTCGGTTGAAATAAGTCAATTGTTCTTGTAGCAAATGTAAATAACAACTTGTCTTAAATCTTCTGAACTTATTGTCTGCATGATGCATGGCTGTACCTTATTGATAGGCGCCTATTCGTTCTGGCCTTAATAATTAATTAGTATTAACAGATTTTCTTAAATTACCCACTTAAGCATTCTTCTTTTCCATGAGAGAGGCTCATGTCCAACAAACTCCTGATGAGTTAAAGAAGAAGGGATATGAGACCTTCACATATCAAGTTACTTCAATTTTATAGTCACTAAAAGGATACACACTATTAAAAAAAATCCATAATAGTGGAGTATTCTCTCACCTAGGATACTGTGGCCCAAACTGCGTATAGCAACAATTGTTCCAGCACCCCTTTGAGAAGGGGTTATACCCGCCGGTAAACTTCCCTGTCACCTGCTCGTTGGTGGTGCGCCCGCGGGACACCAGCACCATGTGGAACCCCGTCAGCCCGAAGATTGGAATCGCTAATAGAGCTATTATGCCCATTATTACCATTCTGGTTAAAAATTGAGTCAAAGCAGCAATATGCCCACTATTACATGTCAGTATAGTAGTGTACGAGGGTGTATGCAGTTTTCTTTGTTTGGAGTTATTTAGGATGTCCATGGTTGGCATTTATCATCAGATAAGCTCCAAACTCACCTCTCAAAAGACATAACTAGGTAACTAATAACATTAACACAATTCTCGTCAGCAAAGAACTGAAAAAAATTCAGTGTTTATATTGGATAAAGCAAGAGGGGCATAATTACCTTTGCCCTCACTCTGAGAATGTTATTTTCATGATGTTGATTTGCCATGTACATAGATGACTACTCTTATAAACCTGGGATCAGGCCTAGTAGTATGATTATAGGACTTAAGTTTACTTATTTACTCTCAAATATTAAAAAGGATACGAGACTATAGGCTCAATCTGCGTAAGCGTCTTGTTATTCATAACGAAGTACAAGCTTAGTCCAAATATACTCAGCATGTGTATCGATAGTGATATCAGGAAGAAGAAAAAGAAGCGGTAGTTTCGTCTTCCGATGCAATTGTTTACCCACGGGCAGTGGTGGTCAAATGTCTGGGAATAAAAGAAAAATATTATTAATTTATTTTAAAAAAAACAAGGGAAATAGTTTAAATTTATTAGATCAGCAAGTCACAAAATAAAACAAGTCATAAAATTTTTAAGCAATGCACACTCCCATATAAATCAATATCCAAGAGTAGCATAACATGAGTTTCTGCCGCCCAGGGCCACTAGAGCAAAATGGTAATGCAATAATGCCACCCCTCCCCCTCCTCCTTTTCCCTTCGCTCGTTTGCTCATCATATAAAATCCATGAGTCTTTCTACCTACGCATATTATTTGAAAATTACTCTTGGCAAGTGTGTGCGAGAAAATTACTTCTATATTCAAATTTATTGGAGAATTTTGTTTTACTTTTCAAAAACCCGCCGCCGATGCTATAGCCCAGCGGCACGCCCCATGCTACGCCACTGATATAGTGACAAGCAAAAATCACCTCTATGCAGTGGTTGCATACGGAGCAATGCGAGCAACGCGGCGGCCTGTAGAACTTGCACGTGACACACCACTTCATGCGCACAGTGATCCCATTGATCTCCACGCTGCGGTATAGAGGCGCACGAAAGTCATCCTCGCGGTCCTCGTCAGGTGGAGCTGTGACAATCGTATCAATATTGATTAATCCTAAAACATTCTATCAATCAGATAAATCAGTATTTAAAATTGTGACTACAATTTCAATGGTACTGGCGAGCATTGAAATCATGTAGCTTGCATTCTATAAATTACTATTATGAGTCAACCTAAGTTACCGGTTGTCCTTTATAAGATCAGTGAAATATGTAATTAAATCATTGTCCGTTTCAATTATGTAGTGGCGATATAAGAATGTCTACTACCCAATATCGTCCAGTGTAGTAAGAGGCTACACAGGAAAACAAAGCTGGAATTCGGCAGCAAGCATCTTGTTAATAACAAAAAAAAAATTACAAAAAATCCGTTGGCAATCAGCCTACCATGCGCGGCAACTACTACTACTATCAGTAGTTGATATGTGGTAGAGCCATGCTGCAGTTATATTAGTAGTATAGTTGTAGCATGAATAGGTCGGCTCGTCTGGGGAAGGATCACGCTCTCAAAGAATACTTGCGTAAAATGGTAGCTTAATGCTGCTGTGTTGACCCGTTTTCTGGAAACGAGGCATTCCATCTTAGTCCTCACGGTTGACAACATATCTTCATTTTAATTCGTAATTGAGGATAGATGAAGGTCTCTATGGGCCACAGCAACCACTTACCATCAGGTGGACTGTGTGCTAGTTTGTCACCCTATCCTATATAAAAAAGTGAACTTTGGACAGGCTGTAACAGCAACAGTAAAGGTAATTTTCATTTAAGGATATTTAAAAGCAATATAATTACATACTACAATGTTTAATTAAATAGTCATTTTAATTAGTTTTTGCTCAGTAATTAACACTGTGGCAACAAGTAACTATGGAAAATTCCAGAAACACCTTATGGCTTCTGATAAGTCGCGGTGGCGCCAGCACTGGGTGCTGCAGCAGTGTCACAGGTGCGATATGTCCGGTAAACTGAATATTAATGCCAGGAGTGACAATTAAGGCAAATTCTCTTTGCAACAGGCAGGGCCCACTTCCAGCCAGCAAAAGAAAAACAAGTAATTTACAATGTACCGAAATGCGAAAATTGTCAACAATATTATCTACATTTACCTGAAACCCAAGCACTACATCGTCCTGGCGCCATATCTATAAGAGACTACGAGATGGCTCGCTGGCTCTTAAATAATGATGGAATGATTGATTCTAATTTCCACACCAGAACAACATTATAATTAAAATAGTTTATTAATTATTGGTTTTTAATGATAACAATTCTATTAAATTTATATTAAGAAAGAAAATTTCTGTTATCCGAAATTAACAGATAATAATGATAAAATCCTATTGTAACTATAAAAACATCAGCAATCATTAAGCAAGACAATTTGTTTCTTAAGCAATCTATACAATTAAAAGTTGAAGTCTGTTTGTATTGTCAAAATAATAGCTTTCTACTGAATGCTTATGAAATTATATACAGTACTGATAACAAAAACAATTTTAAAATTTTTGTCTGTCTGTCTGTTTGTTTCCGAATAATCTCCAAAATGGGTGGACCTGGATTTCGATGGGACTTTCACCGGCAGATAGCTGATATTATAATTAGTAACTTAGGCTACATTTATTTCAGAAAAAGAATTAAGGCTACACGCAAAACAAAATTAAAACCCATTAAACCCAATCCTAATAAATTCGACATGGTTAATAATAGATTGTTGAAGTTTAACCTCTTTAAGATGACTATTGCAAACCAAATAACTTGTAAAAAAAAGAAACCCACTTGTATAGGACATCCACAGTATAAGGAGTAATAGATTATTTATGAAGCCTTCTATATAGTTAAAACTTTTACAATGTAATTTACTTAATGCAATGCCTGTATGATTACTTATATTTACGAAAACACTACACATTGAACAAAACTACTTTTAAGGATTTTATCATGTTTAATTGTACTTATTATTAGATCCCGACGTTTCCTATGCATTATATAATCAGAGACCATGGGTGTTGGAAAGCACCCGAAACAATGGGAATTAAAACTAAGTACAATTAAACACGATAAAATCTGTAAAAGTAGTTTTAGTTATGCCTGTAATTATGTCATCAAATAGGAAGAATCCACATGAACAATTTACATTTAACATTTAGCCGAAAAAACATGGGTTAACATGGATAACTGTATAAGAATGTCTAGCCCATCACCTAAATAAACACAAACTCATACCCCATTAGTCGCTTTTAAGGACATGCTAGAGTTACACAGTTGACACATTCTTTTAAGTCAAACATGGGACACATGTTTATCATGAAAATTACTTTAACCAACCTTTTGGTATCACGCCCGGGTCCATGAAAGTGGCCAGTGTAAAATTGGCCAAAACAAAAAATGTTATGACACCTTGGTATGCAGGAACCCATGGGTGCTTGTGAAGATAATACTGGCACCTGAAACAAATATAAGTTTAACTCATACAACATATAGCTAAGCTATATTATGGTTGCAGCACGAATGGGTCAGCTCGACTGGGGTAAGACCACACTCACAGAATAATAATAATAATGAAGCCTTTATTTTCCGAAATATTTTACATTATTACACTAAGTTAAAGTTTAGCTAAACTAAAAAAAGAATTTAAAAAGAAAATACAACATTATATAAACAAAAACTACACTTATATTACAAAATGTCTCTTATTTCGGTGTGTTTTTTGACAAAGGCCTCCTCCAACTCTTTCCACTGTTTTCTGTCTGCCGCCACTCTTATCCATAGTGTGTGTGAGAGTGTCTTATCCACACTCTCACAGAATACCAGCGTAAAATAGTAGCTTAACAGTGCTGTGTTTCGTATTGTGAATGTTGAGTATCGGAGACCCTTTTTACTGGAAACGAGGTGTTCCATCTCAGTCCTCAGGGTTGGCAACGCATCTGATTTTGATCTTTAATTGAAGATAAATGTAGACATCTATGGGCCACAGCATCCACTTAACATTAGGTGAACTATGTTCTCATTTGTCACCCTTATACTGTAAAAAAATACAAAATTGGCACTCCTAGTCCACCAATATTTTTTTTCCTAAACATGCTAAATGAAGTGAGTAAAAAAAAATTCAAGTTATCAGGCGTGCAATGCATCTGCATTTAATTTTCAATAAAGCATAGATGAAGATGTCTAAGAACTACAGCATCCAATAACCATTAGGTGGACTATGTGCTTGTTTGTCATCCATATTCTATAAAAAGCAACTATAAAGAAATTGACCTACAACATCTGCATGTATAAAGGACCATCCTGAAGAAGCTTAGCAATTTTGGACAACATTATTTTATACTATTGTACATTTATTCTCGATTACAAGTCCAAATGCAGATAAGATGTGTGTACCCATGAGGACTAAGATAGAAAACCGAAAACCCTTTTTATTGTAAATGAGGCATTACAGAAAAGTATACTACATAGTTGCTGTGTTAAAAGAAAATCTCTACCTATATTGTACATGAGCAAAAAATTAAAAACTGCAAGCATATGTATATGGCATTTGAGTTGATTATATTAAAATTTATTCCTCAATAATTAGAATAACAAATATGACAATTTGTTAATGTATTATTACAATATATACATACAAGTGTATAATTATATAATTTTGCAATTTTTATAATTATAAGTGTATAATTATTTAATTTTCAAAGTCAATTAAATATGCATTATTAAGGACAACTCAAAAACTCCCAGTCAGATTTTGATCAAATTTATATGGGACTATATGAGAAGCACCAGTATTCCAATAAAAAAGAATTATCAAAATCAGTTTACCTAGAAAAATGTTCCGAGATAACACACATAAAAAATACAGTAGAATAAAGAAACTCGTTTTTTTAAAGTTGTTTGAAAAATTGCATTAAGTATATTTTTCTTATTAATAAGTAACATGCCACTTAATTAAAAGTGCCAGCATTTCTCCTGGGTTAGTAATATCAAGACCATAAAAATTATTTTATATAAAAATTAATTGATAAACCCAATGCTTATTAGGTTAGAAAGCTAACCCAGATACAATCAAGATTTGAAAAGTACTGTTTCAGTAATATATGAATAATGATATAAATACAGGAGGAGCAGCTTATATTCATAATATAATAATTTTCATATTTCAGCAAATATTCTTTTTTTATAGAATAAAGGTGACAAATGAGCACACATTCCACCTGATGGTAAGTGCATGCTGTGGCTCATAGACATCTACATTTATCTTAAATTAAGAATCAAAATGCAGATTCGTTGTCCCCTGAGGACTAAAATGAAATGCCTTGTTTCCAGTAGAAAGGGTCTCTACCATACACTAAGGTACACTCACCATACGAAATACAGCAGCATAAGGCTGCTATTTTACGATGGTATTCTGTATATTAAACTGAAAACATTTATCACAAATGTACAAAATATAATCTTAGTTATATTATATTCAATAAACTATAGTTAAAAGTTAAAAACAACAGACTGAAATAGGATGATAATAGTTTCTAAACTATAATCACAATGTATATTATGCTTTAACAACAAATCCCAGAAAATGTTCAATGTATATCAATCAAGAAGTTAAAATATTTTTTACTAAGCTATAACAGTTTAAAAAGGCTTATATTATAATATTAAGATAAACATGAATCAAAATAACCCTTGGTAATGAGCTGATGGCTATTTAAAAATTGTATAACATTATTGTGAAATTGAGTTTGTAAACTTCTAAGTTATTATGTTTCTTTAACCCATCACTGTCCCATATACTACATATAGGTCATTGCTTTTGTCTTTCTATTGCGCTAAAAACTGGAAAGTGAGTGTTAAGTAAATCATATGCACTACATATAAAACTCCACTGCTGTACATGGGTTTCTTCTGAGAGGGTGTTGGGAAATTGCATAGTCCTACTTTAGGCAGCTTGTCGTCATTCACAGCACCAGATAGTTTGCACAATTGACACTATTCTCCATAGTCAGTTTAGATAATCCACACCCAGTATCAAGGAACATCCACAGGACAAAATAGAGTGATGGGTTTCCTTATGCTACCACATTTAATATAAATTATTTAAATTATGCTTATAACTAACAAAACCTTTAAATTTACTTTATAATGTATCTCAGAAAACCTTAGCCCTGGGAAGAAACAATTTATAAACTAGGTGCTTTTCTTAAGTTCATATTTTTTAAAAGCACATATTATTAATATATTGTAAAATTTATATGAAATAATTTGAAAATAAAATATAAACTCCACTACAGAGCTGGAAAAGCAAAGGTGGACAAAGCCACTTAGAATTTATATTTATCACTGCTGACTGAAATTACAAATGATAAAATATAAACAGGTGTTTAGAAATATTTATAATATACAACTTTATTTTGGGAGTGCATTAATTTTTTAGTAACATATGATGGTTGAAAAATCCAAGTCATATTATTATGTCTGTTCTACCTTATTTTAGCGTTTATAATTGGCATTGTCTTTAATGATTTGGTCACAGATATCACGGTTATGGCTACAGCAAGAAAATGTGTTATACACAGGAGTTTCAAATGGTTTTAATGTAAATAAATTTCTTCTCTAATACGGCCTACAAATGTACGTGCAGTCCTCATGGTAGACAAGCGAGGAATACATAATATAAGCCAAATAAACCACTAGTAACTTTAAAAAGAAGATATTATTAGAAATAATTCCTTATTGTATGTGAAAGTTGTCAACCCTATGTGTAAATTCGTATTGGATCGACATGATGTATACTTACGGAAAATAAAAAAACAGAGATGTCGTGCCCAAAAGCAATGTCCAGGCAAAAGTTGCAGGGATGTATCTGGTCTTGAGGTCGCATTTGGGCATATTGTGCCAATTTGTAATTCTCAAAAAGCAAATTATTTCGCTTTATTCACTATAGACCAACATGGCCGCGCCTATTAGTATGACAGATGGAAAACTGTGTGGCAAACTGACTAGTTGTTCAAAACGACTATAAATCAATAACACGCTACAAACTATAAACTATAAATTTCTAGCGCGCTATTAAATACGCTATGTTATAGCGCGCTATTTATAAGAAAGCGTGTAGGAGGCCGGCAAGCGCTTAAGTTTAGCAGCACGCTATATCTCGGAGCACGCTACATTACATGTCGTTCATTGGATCAGTGTTGCCAGATGTCTTGAACCTTTTATCTGTATTAGACACTGCTAAA
Organism: Parnassius apollo; assembly: GCA_907164705.1. Classification (NCBI taxonomy): domain Eukaryota; kingdom Metazoa; phylum Arthropoda; class Insecta; order Lepidoptera; family Papilionidae; genus Parnassius; species Parnassius apollo. Next base: position 2,247,858 of record CAJQZP010000393.1, read on the forward strand.
ATCTGTATTAAATCTGTATGCTACTTAAACTTAAAATTTGTATAACTTAATAAACCAAAATAGAATAATTGATCATCATCATCATTGCTTTTTTTGAAAAACAAGGAATAACTACTAACACGATAAGCAGATAAGGTTTGATTATCATTATCAAATAAAAATATTTGTTTTATAGAATAAAGGTGACAAACGAGCACACAGTCCACCGATGGTAAGTGGATGCTGTGGCCCATAGACATCCACATTTATCCTCGCTTAAGAATTAAAACGCAGATACGTTGTCACGCCTGAGGACCAAGAGGGGATGCCTCATTTCCAGTAAAAAGGGTCTCCATTTCTACTTCCACCATACAAAACACAGCAGTATTAAGCTGGTATTTTACGCTGGTATTCTGTGAGAGCGTGGTCCTTCCCCGGTCGAGCGTCAGCTATTTATATATATATATATATATATATATATATATATATATATATATATATATATATATATATATATATATATATATATATATATATATATATATATATATATATAGCTACAACGTGGCTCTACTATGTATAAAATATACACTATACACTAAATTTTTTATATAGCAAAATTGAAAACATTAATTTAAGCAAACAACATATTAAAACTCAAACATTTGCCTAATGAAGATATAATTACTTTATTATTTTCAGTCATACATATTTTATACACAGGGCGTTAGTGTAAACATCGTTATACTTGAAACCAGTGGTTTGGTTTCACTTATAGAACGTAAATTCAATGAAAAATAACATTTTTTTTAGTAAAATCTCAATTTTTCCTTAATTCCTCAATTTTGCCTGTCCTAAGCCAGGGTGAAAGTATGAAGGAAAAGTTACATCACAGGTTATGTGTACCTATTGTGTTTTTATTAGAATATAGTGTAGGTAGCTAGTGCGGGCGGTGATCTTTACAGTGATTACTCACCCGGGCGCATAGGGTATCCATGAATTTACGGACGGTTTCGGACAGAAACCTCTTAAATTTTATGAAAGAAAATGGGTTTTTTTTTTAGAATTTGGATAAATATTTTCATATTAAAGCCAACTACCTATAGTTTTAGTGACAAAGGTGTTTAAACTTACACCTTGTATACATATTTTGTAATACACTTGTAATTCTGCCATACTAATTACGTTGTGAAAAAATAAATCAACCATAAAGAATAGAATCATGAATGTGTGTAACGCGGTATCTAGTCTCTTATTTTGCTTCATTCTATTTTAAGTTGAATATTATGATAATCCAATCAATAGAGTTAGAAAACTCTGTATAAAAATCTGTACCCAGTGCTAATCTGTATCATACACCGAAAATCTGTATAAATACGGGGGAAATCTGTATATATGGCAACACTGCATTGGATAGACCGCGTGCTATATAAGAACATTGTTTCGTAATAAGTCGCATTTTAGATTAAAATAAAATAAAGTGGTAAAGAAAAACCAATTAGAATTTTTCATACTTTTCAGGCTTACGACTTTCTATAATCCTAAAAATATTTTTAAAGCATGTACTTTTAAAAATTAAATAAAATTAATTATTTTTTATATTTTTTATTATAATTGATTTAAACGTTATTTCAACCTTAATATAAATTATAAATCAAATAAAGGTGCATTTAAAAGTTTATTGATTGTATTTATAAAAATTAACTATTTACATACACTATTATATACACTTTTGTATCTATATTTTATTTACATTTCAAACATTAGTTAGACTTCTTTTATAGCAGACAACTGTATCTTTCGATCACTTACAAATATACAGTATATACAAACTAAACAACGTCTAACACTAAATTAGGTCACGCGCGATGAATAGCGTGCTACTAGATCAAATTTGCGTCACACGTCCTCTCCCAACAGTGCTGCTGCTAGAACTAGTTGCCGCTAAATATTAATACTTAATAGCGCCAAAGCGCCATAGCGCAATAGCGCCATGGTGACTACGTAAATAACACGTACTATGTGTTATGGAGAGATAGCGCGCAATAATATGGCGCTATGCGCTATATTAACCACCATTAAAACTGACAAACAAAGACAAAGAGTATATAATATAATGTAAAAAATGTAGTGATTACTCTAGCTTGCTACATATTTATTTATCTATGGATTACTCCATGAAGGTTAGAGAACAGGAGAACGAAAAACGATCACTACGTACTAAAGCCTAGCCCGCCTGTCCTTGAAAATTGTAGAATGTATAGCGGCGCTGACGTCGTTGAATAGTGACTGCGAAGTTAGCTGTTTATGAGTACAAGTAGATGAAGTTAGTTGAATAATGTACAAATTTTCATTTCATTTTTAATGCGAAAATTTTCGTGCTCCGTAATTTTTTAATTTTTCACAAAAAGAAAAATTAAAAAATGGAGAAATATTTTATTGTGCGTGGATGTGCAAGTGGTTGCATCTGATCGGAGAAATAGACTGAAAATGACTTTTATTGACCGAACCTCGAGCGATCGCAGTGCCTCACTTATGGTGTCCATATTTCTGGACACTATTTTCTACGGTGATCGTTCTCCTGTTCTCTAACCTTCATGGATTACTCTTTGTCGTTACTGCTGTTATGGAGTGTAGAAGTAAGGAGTACCAACTCCCATACTAGAATAGTTGAAAAAGTGGTCATCTGTAAGCAGTAAGTAACAGCTCAAAAACTCTCCACAAGAGTGCTGGGGTAGCTACTGGGATGAAATGAATTTAGCAGTTGTCGATGGTTTAAGTGTGCGACTAAACTGCTCAGTAGCTCTAAAAACTAAAATAATTTTATTTAGTAAATATAACCTCGAAAAAGTCATCTATCCCACTAATATTTTTCGGTGCGTTCCTTAAAATTTACTCCGTAGCTATAGTGGCGCCACTCATTATATAAAGGTTTATATTTTATATTATTATTTAAAGGTTTTTATGGACACTTTAATACACAGTCTGTACTCCTTACTTCTACACTTCATACGTTAAAAGTTTGCACTGACGCGATTTTCACAAAAAAAAAAACATGTTTTAAACCGTAGACAGAGAAACCTATAGACTAATGATTAGCGTGGCCTAGAGTGAGAAAGGACTATAACTTAGTTTTAGGTTATACAATAATCTTTATGACTTTTAAACATATTTAGATAAAAAATTTAATTGTTCTAAGAACTGAACTGAACAAGATTCACCAATCTTAAGCTCACGAAACACTTTTTTCTCACTTAAACCAACTTGTAAACTCCTTAGATCGCTACGAACTGTCAAAGTTGTATAACATAACCGTAATAAAATAACAAAATAATAAAATAACCGGCACGGAGAAAGGGACAAACAATCACACCCCTCTGTCTCATTTCTATGCAAGACGTATGCATAAATCTATCTTTTTCGTGTGCGAATGCGAAAGAAGGCGTCAATTTGTCTATAGGTTTCTCTGTCTACGTTCTAAACACTGTTTTCTGTCAATGTATCAAAAAGCGTTTGTATAATCTGTAATGTAGGGTAGTAGGTTAAGACTGAATATATAGGTGGCGGGTAAATTAAGATAATACAGGGAATTCATTATGGAATAAACTGTTATAGATTGCGTTACGTTCTTTGTGTTCTCTCCGGCTTTTATATACATCACATTGGCGACGAGGATAAAAACGTAGTTTTATTGTGTTTTTAATCGTTGTGAGTAAAAGTTTACAAGTTAATTCGAGGACAATGTCGATTGGAAAAGTGAACGAGTTCGATGTAAAAACCGGGGTGTGGTCGTCGTATGTCGATAGACTTGAGATGTATTTTACGGCAAATAAAATAAGTAGTGATCTCAAGTTGCCCACGCTAATAGCGGTCATGGGCGATGAGGCCTACGAGTTGCTAGTGAACCTGGCTAGCCCCGTGAATCCGTCGGAATTAAAATACGACGCCGCCATTAGTCTATTGCGCAACCACTTACAGCCGGCACCATCCGCGTTAGCGGAAAGGTATCGTTTTAGACAAAGGAGGCAAGCAGCGGATGAGAATATAGCAGAGTACGTAGCAGAGTTAAAAAAATTAACACGTCACTGCAAACTGGGCGACGGTCTTAGTGAAAGTCTACGGGATCAATTTGTCTGCGGATTAAGGAGCGATGTTATTCGGCAGAGGCTGTTTGCGGAGGATGACACATTAAGTTTCACCAATGCGATAAAGATTGCCAGCTCGTTAGAGGCCGCGGAGCGGAACGCTGCGGCGGTAGATGCAACCGAGTCAGCAACATCAGGAAGAGATATGGCGGGGGTGCACTCGCTGGTGATTGGGAAAAATGGATCGCGGAGAACGTTGGGGGGAGGCGGGCGCGGAATGCGCGGAGACCGCCAGCCACAACACAATCGGCCGGGATCGTCTGCAGCTGTAAGGAGGCCCGATGCAATTAGCAGTCAAAATTGCAGCGGATGCGGAGGGACAGGCCACGGTTATGAGGATTGTCGGTTCCGGGAATACGTGTGCAGCAGGTGCAAGCGCACGGGTCACCTACGACGCGTGTGTCCGGGACAGGGCGCGGCATGTGTTCGCACAACCAGGCATACCGCTTGTCATCAGGCAGACGTGGCACGGCATGATGAAGACGGGGGTCAATTAGAGGAGTTTCATCACCTATGTTTAGGTGACTATAAGGCGGTGAGTTTGCCAGTGACTGTAAATAATAAAGTCATCAATATGGAGGTTGATACGGGAACGGCAGTGTCATGCATTAGCGAACAAACTTATAAGCTATATTTTAGTACCATTAAGTTAGATAACACAAGTGTTAGTTTGAAGTTCTATGACGGTTCGTCACTTAGACCTTTAGGGTTAATCACACCGGAAGTTTGTTACGGTGGAGAGAAAAAAAGATTAGAATTGTTTGTTGTCAAAGGAGGAACCACGTCCTTGTTGGGCAGGCAGTGGTTATCTGAATTAAAAATAAAATTACCATTATTTACCAACTGCCATAACTTGCAGAGTAACCGAGGTAAATTAGATGATCCATTGAAAAATTTGTTTTCCAGATATAAAGAATTGTTTAATGGAGGGCTGGGACGGTACACGGGCGGCAAGGCGACGTTAAGAATCCGCGAGGGGGCAGCGCCGGTGTTTCACCGCGCGCGGCCAATACCGTATGCGCTGCGCGAGCGCGTCGACGCCGAGCTGGACGCGATGCTGCGCGACGGCGTCATCGAGCCCGTCGACTGCTCCGACTGGGCCTCGCCGCTGGTACCGGTAAACAAAGCTGACGGTTCGTTGAGAATTTGTGCTGACTATAAGGCGACGATAAACCCTGTTTTGTTAGTTGATCGATATCCCTTACCTAGAGTTGAGGATTTAATTGTTAGGTTGAGTGGGTCGAAATATTTTTCAAAAATTGATCTGTCTCAAGCCTATAATCAGATAGAGCTAGACGATACTAAAAAGTTAACCGTAGTTAATACGCACCGCGGCTTATTTCAGTATAATAGGTTAGTGTACGGGCTAGCATCGAGTGCTGGAATATTTCAACGTATTATGTATAATTTGTTAAAGGACATCCCCAATGTCGAAGTATTTTTAGACGACGTCATAATCGGCGGGAAAAATGAGTTCGACCACCTTCAAGCCGTAGAAGCTGTCTTTAGCAGGTTACATAAGAACGGATTGAAATTAAAAAAATCATAAATGTATATTTTTTGTAAACGAAGTGCAGTTTTTAGGGTATGTACTTAGTAAAGACGGAGTAAAAACAGACCCGAAAAAGATAGAAGCAATTGCTAAGCTACCTAGGCCTAGTAACGTGACCGAGGTACGGTCTTTTTTGGGTTTAGTAAATTTCTACGCAAAATTTATTAAAAACATGAGTAGTAGGCTCGTACCATTATACCAATTACTGAAAAACGGTCAAAATTGGTTTTGGTCGAAGGAATGTGAGCGCGCGTTTGTTGAAGTCAAAAATGTATTAATCAGCGCGGAAGTATTAGCTCACTACGACCCCCAGCGGCCGGTTATAGTAACGTGCGACGCGAGCGCCAGAGGGATAGGGGCCGTGTTGTCGCAGCCGAGCGACGACGGCAGTCGCGAGCGCCCCGTGGCTTATGCGTCACGCACGCTTAACGACGCCGAGAAAAACTACTCGCAGATACATCGCGAGGCATTAGCGATTATATTTGCCGTAAATAAATTCCATCAATATTTGTACGGTCGGCATTTTACTCTGCGCACCGATCACAAGCCGCTAGTGTCCATTTTTGGACCGAACACAGGTATACCAACTATGGTAGCGAGTCGGATGCAACGGTGGGCAATTATTTTATCCGCTTATTCGTTTGATATTGAGTACATACGTACCGATGTGAATGGAGCGGACGGCCTGTCGCGTCTGCCGCTGTCGTCTAGTAAGATGACTCATGCGGCGCCCGAGCAAACGTATTTGCATTTCGTTCAGCAATCGTTGTTGTTAGATTATAATAAAGTTAAAAATGAAACCGCTCGGGATCCAATTCTCTCGAAGGTTATTAGCTATATTCGGGATGGTTGGCCAGGGGAATGTAATATTAAGGGTTTACAACCGTTTTTTAATCGAAAGAATGAATTATATGAGGAACTAGGCTGTGTGATGTGGGGGCATAGACTAGTTGTTCCGGAGGCCTGTAAGGAAAAAGTTTTATGTATGATTCACGAACCTCATATGGGCATTGTCAAATCCAAGGCTATAGCTCGAAGCTATGTTTGGTGGGCCGGGGTGGACGAGGCGGTGGAGCGGATATGCCGGGAGTGCGAGATATGCGCGGCGCAAGCGGATGCTCCGCCAAAACAGACGCCTCGTATGTGGCAATGGCCCAATAGTCCTTGGTCAAGGATACATTTAGATTTTATGGGGCCCGTTTTTGGAAAAACGTACTTGGTAGGGGTCGATGCGATGTCAAAATGGCTAGAAATCTATCAAGTAGCGAGTACGGCAGCCACGGGGGGTAATAGATAAGTTAAGGGAACTTTTCAGTCGTTGGGGACTACCCAAACAAATCGTGACGGACAACGGTCCCCCGTTCTCAAGTATAGAATTCAATAACTTCATGTGCAGTCACGGTATCGATCATATTTTCACGGCTCCGTATCACCCTGCTTCGAACGGTTTAGCTGAAAACGCGGTAAAAACCTTGAAGCGGGTTATAAAGAAAGCGGTGCAGGAAAAACAAAACGTAGACAGGGCACTAAAAACTTTTTTGCTATATTATAGGAATACGGAGCATTCAACCACCGACGAGAGTCCCGCTATGTTATTGTTAGGTAGACGACTGCGCACTAAGTTAGATATTTTAAAACCAGACAGGGAAAACAGGATTTATAAGGTGCAACGACACCAGAAAGACTTAGCCAAAGGAGGAGACAGGAAACTGAATCCTTCGGAAGATGTTTGGTATAGACAATACTTGAAAGGGGAAAAGTGGGGCAGTGGTCAAGTAGTAGACGTTAGGGGTCCTAATAGCTATACAATTAAGGGAAAAGGTGGCGAAATAATTCACAGACATATAGACCAATTAAAAAGGAGATCTTTAAGGGCATCTATGACATGTCCTTACAATGATCCTCAGTCAGGTTGCAGCACAAATTCAACCAACGAGCCGACGGTGACACCAGAGGTGGGAAAGGCTCAGCCGGGTCCGTCGGCGGATCGGGATGACCGGGGGGTGGTAGAAACCTCAGAGGCTGAAATCGGCTTAAAGGAGTCGGCAAGGGAGACGACCAGTGAGAACCCGGGTTCACAGGCGTATCAGGATACCTTGCCAAACGTTGTACCGCCCACAAAGCCTCGGAGTCGCCCTATAAGGCAATGTAGACTCAAAAACCTTAATATTGATTAAGCGCTGATACAATAATGTTAAGTAATTAAGTTATATTTAAGATTAGCATAATAATAAATAAGTGTAGAGGAGTGTAATGTAGGGTAGTAGGTTAAGACTGAATATATAGGTGGCGGGTAAATTAAGATAATACAGGGAATTCATTATGGAATAAACTGTTATAGATTGCGTTACGTTCTTTGTGTTCTCTCCGGCTTTTATATACATCACATAATCAAAGAACATGTTGTAGTGAAATACGTTTGACAGTTTATTAGTACATTACATATTTTAACTATATTATATCTTTATAACTACAGAAACAAAATGTTTGAAAACAAATTTGTAGAAATATTGTCATGTTGAAAGATATGTTTGAACATCTGTTGAAAATTTTACACCGTTTTTGTAAGTTTGAACGCCACCATCAACAAAAAATGTTGTGTGATTTATTTTATCCGATTTGTTTCAAACCATTACGTGTTGGATTTTTCTCAGTGTAAACCATAAAGGTTAGAGAACAGGAGAACGATCACTACGTACTAAAGCATAGCCCGCCTGCCCTTGAAAATTGTAGAATACATAGTGGCGCTGACGTCGGTGAGTAGTGACTGCGAAGTTAGCTGTCTATGAGTACAAGTAGGTGAAGTTAGTTGAATATTGTACAAATTTTCATTTCATTTTTTCGTACAAAATTTTGATGCTCCGTAATTTTTTAATTTTTGACAAAAAGAAACATTAAAAAATGGAGAAATATTTTATTGTGCTTGGATGTGCAAATGGTTGAGCATCTATCGGATAAATAGACTGAAAATGACTTTTATTGACTGCACTTAGCTTTGAGAATTAAACCAAGGGAGACGGCATCACAAGTCATACTCCTGTGTAAAAGGTAAATCAGTTTGTGATGAATAATATAGATGAGTAGTGGATTTTGCTAAATGATTTATATATTCAGCTCAATTTCAACACGATACTGAATATTATATAATTAAATATAATCGATAATTAGTATTTATTAAAATATTATACAAAATACAGGCCAAATAAGTCAAATCGAAACTTGCTACTTCGCAGCAAAAGTGTGCAATTTTTATAAAAATAAACTGTTATCACTGCAAACGAAAGTATTGCACCATAGTGATGGACGCCACAACTTTAGCTATCGATAAATTAATTAACCATGCGGGTTTGTCTGCCGAACCGGTTTGTAGTTTTTATTTAGATTTTATAATAAAGTATTACAAAAAGTAGTAATTTTTTCTATTATTGGTTTGTTTTTACAGATTTCCAAGAGATCCTCTTTGGCGGCAAACTTGGATTGTGTGTTGAGCTTGTAGAAACCATGAATCTTGGATACCTAAATGGACTCGCACCATTTGCTCCAAACATTTTGGAAAATCATATTTCATACCCCAATCTTACAACAAAAGAAGGTTAGCTGACACTGCAGTACCAACCTTGTCGGAGGTAATGTTTGGCTGTAATTATATTTAAATTATATATTTTTATTATTACCTTTGAAACCAATATTATTCTATTTGAAATTATTTTATTAAGTTTACAAACGCATTAACCAATCAAATATTCATATATTCATATACCTGTTATTGTAATTGTAAACTTAATGTAGTATAATTTTTGTACGCCATAAATGGCAAACCATCAAAACATGTAGCTCGTTTTAAGTTTCTTAACACATGTATTTTATTTACTCATGTTTTACAAAACAAATATCTTTATCAATATATATATATATATATATATATATATATATATATATATATATATATATATATATATATAAACACTGACACCTGTCACCCAGGGTCACCCTGTCACCACACCATGCCTTCCATATGGCACAATCCTAACATACCTCTTTCGCATCCTTTACATCCATATATCTACGCATACATGCTCATCAGTTAAGGGTACTTCTAACGTGGCCCATGTTCAAAATATCACCAATTTGGTCGATAAACTTTCTTCTAGGGCGTCCCTTCCCGACTCTGCCGTTCACATCTGCCATATAAATTTGCTTTGTCACTCTTTCCTCATTCATGTTGGAGCGCCTGCGCATTCTTTCTGAGCAAAGAGTTAAACAACGTACTTGTAGTAATTACGTCCGTACTTAACGTTAATTTTAAACAGGGTCTTTGTCTTTGCAATATATTATTACCCTCTCAGCTGTTGTAAGATCAATACAATCGTCCAAGACCACATTCAAGTTGCATTATTTTAAAATTCCCGTGAACTCCCGAACATGGTCCTGGATCGTCGCCGGATATAAAATAATAAGCACCAGAATTTATATTATACTCCTTTATGGTAAATTTAGTGGAGTTTATGTTGGAATCAAATTTGGAGTTACGTCGCCGCCATCAAGAACGTGGGTCAATTTGCAGTAATTACGTGGTGTTTAAGATAAAATTTAAGATTTATCATTACCCAACACTCTACTAAGGTAATCTAATAGTATCACCGGACTTATAAGGTTAATGAATTTATTGTTCCTATCGATTATTAATTACCTACGGCGTTGTGGTTAACATTCGCAATTTTTTTGATAATTTGCAGTAATTAAGTAAGAAGTTGTATTGTAAGGATACTGTTAGAAATTAATCTACAATATTTTTTTACTTATTTACTTTATTTAGTATAGTTGTGCAGTAGAAATCGTATAGTAGCATTAATTATTATTACCTACACCAAGTAAATGTTTTTAGGCTTTAATTATTATTTATTTTGTTGTTTAGACTGTTTTATAGTAATAAAATTATACTAAAGTAATAGCGTAACTGTAGCATAGGACGATTGTTGGTTTTTTCTTTGATTTCGTGGGTATATAATAATTGAATTATTTCCATCCCGGCTTTCAGCCGGGAATATAAAAAAATATTCCCAGCCGGGGAAATAATTCAATTATTATAATAAATGGAATGGAATGGAAATAATTCAATTATTATATAAATACCTAATTCAATTATTCCTTTCAGCCGGGATGGAAGATGTGATTTAGATGTGGATAGGCGTGTCGCTGCCGGAAACAAGTCAATGGTGCCCTGAATGCATTAGTCAAAAGGCAAGGCGTGGTTAAGAGTGCACGCCTTGCAATACATAATGCAGTGTTGGTACCGACTTTGTTATATGGCAGCGAAACCTGGGTATGCCAGAAGAAGCATAAAAGCAAGTTGAATCAGTGTAGATGCGATCTCTTCGTAAAATGTGTGGCGTTACCTTAGCCGACCGAAAGCGAAACGAAGAGATTCGCAATATGGCAGGTTTGAAAGATGACCTTATCACAAAAATTGGTAGGGGCGTACTCCAATGGTTTGGGCACGTTGAACGAATGAGTGAAGACTGAATGGTGAAGAAAATATATAGAGCGAAAGTAAATATTAAAAGGTGTCGAGGTAGACCGAGACTAACTTTCGAAGACCATGTGAGCAAATTGCTCGAAGAGGGGAGGGTCAAGAGTACTCGGATACCTAGACGTGCATGTATGAAGAAGTTAATGAACCTGAAGGAAGCGAAAGAGGTATGTAAGGATCGTGACACTTGGCGATCTGTTCTCTCTGGCTACCCCGTTAGGGATTGTGCGTGAAGATAAGTAAGTAAGTAAGTAAGTGAATTAGCTATTGTAAGTAGCTTAAATCATAAAATTATCTACTATTATTTGAACGTCGAGAAATATTGTGTAAAGTTACTTGTCTCTATAATATTATTAAATTATTATTTGCCGAGTTAGTACCTACATACTGTATAATATAGTTAAGTAGTTTTTGAATATTTGTAATTGTATACCTTCTAGATCGAATACTCTCGTCTTCCAGAAAGACCGAAGAAAAGGAGTTGATCAAAAAACGAGGTAGTTTTAAAGGCCGCTTAACTGCTTTCATTGGTTACTTGGATTCGCTCACTACACCTTTACAAAATCATGACACGACGGAATTGCAATTGCGTATGGGTAAGCTGGACACATTGTATAACCAATATGATGAGGTGCAGTTACGCTTAGAATGTATTGTCGACAAGCCCGACTTACAACTAACTGAGCGTTCATGCTTTGAAACTCAGTATTACAAGGCGCTAGCTAAAGCTCAAATTTTACTGAGCGATCACCATAATGCTAACTCTGAATCGGCAGGTAGTGACAAGAGTTCTCGAGTCAGTAATCATAAGTTTGTTAAGTTACCTACTATACAGTTGCCAAAATTCAGTGGATCATATGAGAACTGGTTGGAGTTCCATGATACCTTCATTAGCCTTATTCACTCTAATGATGAAATCGATGAAATTAATAAATTTCATTATTTACGCGCATCTCTCGAAGGGTCTGCTGCTGTGGTAATTCAATCATTTGAGTTTTCTGCAAGTAACTATACACTGGCATGGAATGTATTATGTGAGAGGTTTAACAACAAACGATTGTTAGTTCAAAATCATGTGTCAGCCTTATTTAACCTTGAAACGATTACAAGGGAGTCGTCTGTAACTTTAAAGCGCTTAATCGATTTATTAAGTAAAAACCTGAGGGCATTAGAATCGTTAGGCGAACCAGTTCAGCATTGGGACACGCTTCTAATTTATATAGTTACACATAAATTGGATCAGAAAACCTACCGTGAGTGGGAGCAGTTAAAAGGTCATTTAAAAAAAGGATGAATCAGTTACATTTAATATATTCCTCCAATTTATGCGTAGCCGAGCTGGTCTACTCGAAACTTTAGAGACGTCGCGTAATGTTCACTTTGCACCGCATAGGCCGAGTCCTAAATTAAAATCCATGGTTTCGGTGTAACAATCGAATATTCATAATATCAACGCAAATAAACAACTCAAAGGTTGTTATAAATGTAATGGCGATCACAATTTAGGTAAATGTCCACAGTTTCTTGCACTCAGTAATGAGGCTAGATTGAAATTATTACCATCTTACAAGATCTGTTATAATTGTTTTAAGTCAGGACATTTTGCAAACCATTGCAAAAAGCCAGGGTGTAAGATATGTAACCGCCGCCACAACACAATGATTCACGTCACTGAACCGATAGCAAGTCATATCGTACAAAATAAAAATAATTTCTCGTTCGAGAATGAGACGGCCACTCGTACAGGGACTCACTCGTCAATGACATCAACTGCAGGCACCGATGTGAACAACGTCGCTTTATCGGCAAACGTAGCGCATCTTAGTGAACAACGAGATGTGTTATTATCAACTGCTTTGATAAAACTACTTGATTGTAATAACGTCGAACACGTCGCCCGCGCAGTGTTAGACTGCGGTAGTACATCTAGTTTTATAACTGAGAATATGCGCAAACGATTCAATTTAGATTTTGTAGACATAGATAAGTCGATTTTAGGCATTGGTAGCGTGTATTCTCACGTAAGCAGAAGGTGTCGTGTACACTTAAAGTCGTTAGATAATAGTTATTCCGGGCAACAACATTAATTGTTTCATTTTGAAATCAATTACTAGCAATACCCCAGGCCGCGAATTAAGCATACGTGATTTTCAACTTCCATCGAATATTTGCTTAGCTGACCCTGCATTTTATAAGCCTGCCGATGTAGATATTTTAATCGGGGCTGATCTCTTTTGGGATTTGTTAGGGTCACAAAGAATTAAGTTAGGAAGTAATAAGCCCATTCTACATGAAACCAGGCTAGGGTGGATAGTTTTTGGTCCAATTAATGTTCATCACATTGATCACATCTACATTGATGTCTAATGACTTACGATGCAACTTCGCTAAGACTGATTTTTATTTTTGTGGCGATAATAAAGATGATATTCGAATCGAATTCACGCGGTTTTGGCAGCTGGAGGAAATAAGTTCCAAGTCATCTCATTATTCACCTGAGGAGAAGTTGTGTGAGGATCATTTTGTAAGAAATACGTCACGTCTTGATGATGGGCGTTTTTGCGTTCGGTTACCTCTCAAAAAAGATACCGGTCTATTAGGAGATTCATTTAAAAGAGCTACACATTGCTTGTTCTCCTTAGAGCGTAGATTAAAATGTAAGCCTGACATCAAGCAGATGTATTATGAATTTATGTCTGAATATCAGTCACTGGGACACATGACAATTTGTGAAAGACCTAATTTAAGTAATGGCGCGTATTTTATACCCCATCATGGCGTACTCCGTGAAAGTAGCACTACGACTAAACTTAGAGTTGTTTTTAATGCAAATTGCCCGACGTCGTCAGGTATTTCGTTTAACGAAATACAAATGGTCGGTCCTGTAGTTCAGAACGACTTGACGTCGATTTTGTTACTTTTTAGGCAACATAAATACGTTTTGTCTGCAGATGTGGAGAAAATCTACAGGTGCATAATCGTTCATCCTGATGACAGGCACCTTCAACAGATAGTCTGGCATAACAGTCCTAGTACGCCTATACAGACCTTTCAATTAAATACTGTCACATACGGTACGGCAAGTGCGCCATTTCTCGCAACACGCTGCCCGAAACAACTTGGTCTACAGTGCAAAAATAAAGCCATAGCGGACATCATAATGCATGATTTTTATGTCGGTGATCTGCTTACGGTTGCTGATGACTTAGATGACGTAAAGGCCATACGTCAAGGGGTTGCCGAATTGGCATCTGCTCGTATGCCATTAAGAAACTGGAGATCGAACGATCCAGAGTTACAGTCAGAAATTACCAATACATCACTTGACCTAAATATTGGTTCTCGCGAGCCAGACAAGTTGTTAGGTCTTGGCTGGCATTCGGATACAGATGAACTCTGCTTTCCATTGAATTCGCTAGTTCCCGATGGCAATACTAAGCGTGATTTGCTTTCAGTGATTGCACAAATCTTTGACCCGCTGGGTCTTTTAGCCCCGTATGTAATCACCATGAAAATGTTGATATAAAGGCTTCGGTTAGACAAACTTTCATGGGATGAACCACTGTCTCCCGAAATTAAGAAACACTGGTATGGCATTATCAAATCTCTACCTCTCTTAAATAAAATTCGTATGCCACGACTAGTTATCTGTGTTCCAAAGTCGAATTTTTTGCCTACCATTGCCATTACTTTATCTTCAATTTTTCCAAGTGCTTCATTATAAATGTGTTCATTGTATGTCATGTTCGCGTGTGTCTGCTGTAACCTTCGCAAAATATCTTCCGCCATGTACTCTTTATATTTGTCCCACAATTCATGTGCATTAGATAGCCCGCAAGATGATATGAGAGTTGCATAAAGATCCTTAATTTTGACAGACGTTTCTGAGTGCGCATACGGTGCGTGCATTTATGTTCGAAGCTCAGCGATAAGACACAAGTTATGGTTCGATTATTAACGGCTAAGAGCCGTGTAGCCCCAATGAAACCCACAACAATACCACGATTGGAGTTGTGCGGTGCGTTGGTAGGAGCTCGTCTTTATGAGAAGGTTGTAAATTCCTTCGTGTTAAAATTGACCAAGTCTTCTTTTGGACAGACTCCACGATTGTTTTGAGGTGGTTGCGAATGTTGCCTTGCAAACTTCAGCCTTTCGTGCGTAATCGTGTCACTGAAATTTTGGATAAGGCCAGTGACCATAAGTGGGGACACGTCCCAACAGATAGGAACCCAGCAGACTTATTATCTCGTGGTGTGGATATCAGTGCTCTGGCAGGCAGATTGTGGTGGTCAGGTCCAGATTTTTTAATGTATGACATATCAAAATGGCCTTCTCAGCCTAAGAATGTTGAAACATTGCCGGAAACGCGTCATGATATTATATTAACTGTAGTCACTACTCATCCAAAAAATAATGATTGTTTCATTGATTTTTTCATTCATTGTTTTACGATTCATTATGTCTTGTAAAAGACAGTTTATTCCTTCAAATTACTTAACGGAATTAGAATTACGAAAAGCGTTAAATATTATAATTTCAAAGTGTCAATATGATTTCTTTTCAGAGTACAGTTTGCTTCTGAATAAACAACATTTACCTAAGAAAAGCCCACTTCTTAAATTTAATGTATTTTTAGACGAAAATAAAATTATGCGTGTTGGTGGTCGTCTTGATAATTCTAAATTTTATATAATAAAAAGCATCCTATATTATTACAGTCCAATCATATATTTACAAAATTATTATTTGACCATGAACACAAAAAGCTAATGCACGCAGGCCCACAGCTACTGTTGGCAAACATTAGAGATACTTATTGGTTATTGGCCGATAGGTGGTCGAAGCCTAGCGAAGGCCTGTTATCATAAATGTATACGATGTCACCGCGTGAAGGGTAAGGTTTCGAACCCACTAATGGGTAACTTGCCACAGCAGCGTCTCCTTTCGGGTGGCTTTCCTTTTAAGACCGTAGGAGTCGATTATGCGGGCCCTGTTATGAGCGCCACTAGTCAAGGTTGTGGGTGTCGACTGGTAAAGGATTATATATGTATTTTTGTCTGTTTCACTACCAAGGCGATTCATTTAAAGTTGGTAGGTGACTTAACCAGCAATAACTATTTGCTGGCATTGCGCAGGTTTATAGCTCAAAGAGGTAAGCCAGTTAATATTTATTCCGATAACGGTGCTTCTTTTGTTGGTGCATACAATGATTTATCCAAATTTTTAAAGGGCAATTGCGATTCTTTGAGCGAAAGCATGGCCAATGATAATATTAACTTTCATTTTATTCCGGCGTATACTCCTCACTTCGGTGGCCTCTGGGAGGCGGGAGTCAAATCAACAAAATATCATTTGCATAGAGTATTGGGTAATTATCCTTAACGTATGAAGAATTTTACACCACGTTGACCCAGATCGAAGCAAAATTGAACTCCAGGCCACTTACTCCACTATCTTCAGATCCTGCAGATTGTACGCCCCTCACTCTGGGACATCTTTTAATTGGGCGTGCGCTGACTTCTTTACCGCAACCAGACTACCAGCATCACTCCACTCCGTTATTAACCAGATTCCAACGCATTGAGCAACTGCGTCAGCATTTTTGGGAACGATGGAGCAAGGAGTACATCTCAGAACTTCAACAAAGAGTGAAATGGCGTTCTTGCAAAGATAGCTTAAAATTAAACGATTTGGTGGTAGTCAAGGAAGACAACCTTCCACCGCTGAAATGGAAGCTGGGAATAGTCGTTGCAATTCACCCAGGAGCCGATGGCATTGTTCGAGTTGCAGACATCAGAACTTCTACTGGGATTATGAAGAGGGCATTTAACCGGATTTGCCCATTACCGGTGTCATTTAATTCTGGTTGAAATCAAAGATTTAAACGCCCGGGGGGCATGTTGGAGCGCCTGCGCATTCTTTCTGAGCAACGAATTAAACAACGTACTTGTAGTAATTACGTCCGTACTTAACGTTAATTTTAAACAGGGTCTTTGTCTTTGCAATATATTATTACCCTCTCAGCTGTTGTAAGATCAATACAATCGTCCAAGACCACATTCAAGTTGCATTATTTTAAAATTCCCGTGAACTCCCGAACAATTCATTCCTTCTACATGACCAAATCACCGAAGCATACCTTTCTTAATCCTGGTCACAACATCATCTTGCATACCACATTTATCTCTTATCACGCAATTTCTCACCCTGTCATTCAGATTCAACCCTAGCATACTCCTTAAAGACGCATTTCTACAGCATTTATTCTACTTTCGTGCTTCTTCTGCCACACCCAGCTTTCACTACCATACATTAAAGTAGGGACTAACACAGCATTATGAATTACCATACGTGCCTTTTTTGACACATTCTGATTCTTCATAATAAAGTGTAGTGCCCCATTCACTCTATTCCCTGCATTTACTCGTCGTTCTATATCCTTATCATATCTACCATCCCTGCTAAATACACATCCCATATACACAAACTCATCCACTTGCTCAATTAACTCTCCTTCTATTCTTATTTCACATACCGTTTTGCTTTCTTCTCTTTCAAAAACCAGCACTTTCGTCTTACTTGTGTTCACTTTCATACCTCTTTCTTTTAATGTAACCTTCATTTGCAACTCGGCCGCCGACGACGCAAGAATAATTTGATCATCGCATTCTTCAACTTTCAAATTTTGCAAACAACTGTCCATAAATAGGTTGAACAGCCACGGGAAAGCCACACAGCCCTATCACAACACAGCCCACTTGCTCAATTAACTCTCCTTCTATTCTTATTTCACATACCGTTTTGCTTTCTACTCTTTCAAAAACCATCACTTTCGTCTTACTTGCGTTCACTTTCATTCCCTTTTCTTTTAATGCCCAGTTCATTAATGTAACCATCATTTGCAACTCAGCCGCCAATATACTTTCATCGCATACAAAAGGCATTTGACGGTTAACTCGCCCATTCTTAACCCACATTCTTCATCTTTCAAAGTTTGCAAACCTAACCTGTCCATCAAACCAGCGTTGAACAGCCAAGGGGAAGTTACACAGCCCTGTCTGACACCTTTTTGGATGCCAAACCATATATATATATATATATATATATATATATATATATATATATATATATATATATATGTATATATAATCGGAATCTCGGAAACGGCTCCAACGATTTTCATAAAATTTTGTGTGCAGGGAGTTTCTGGGGCAATAAATCGATCTAGCTAGGATTTATTTTTAGAAAATGTCTTTTTGTCCGTGTTTTTAGGCAATGAAAAACTGCTACAATATCGTTAGAATAAGAAAGTGAATTTTAACAGTTTATGAATGATTACAAATAGCTTAATTGGTATATTGGGCGGTCACAAAATCGTAATGCCATGGTTCTAGACCAGACCGACCGACCGACTTTTTTAATTATTTTTTTCAAGTTCCTTTCTTTTTTGAGAAAATCTACTTTTTCGTGCCCTTTTTTTAGTATTTTTTAAAAACACGAAAATTTAAATGAAACTAATTGCACTCATGATTTTTTATTCAAATAACCAGTTCAGTTTTCGCTCAGTCGCTACGATCAAAAATATTATTCGTACACGAATTTAAAAAAAACCAATCGAAAAATACCGAGCAAAGCTCGGTCAACCGGGTACTAGTATGTGATGATGGCAGACCATACATATCGTTAAGATTTCGGTGAATAGTAATATAAAGTTAAAGCAAAACATCTTTCTGGGGAATACTTAGCCCTAGGTTGATGTCACGTTTTATTTTTAAGCAGTTGTCTGCTTAAAGTTCACTTTGTTAAAATAATAGTTTACAGTGTAAAATTTTTTGTTTCCCTAATTTATTTAATATTTTCCAGATAGTTCATTTAATAACTTTTGAAAATCAACAACTTTTTTAAATAGCGGTTTTGTGATTGAAGCCTTATAATAAAAACAAAAACTTGGTTAACACTATCTAAGACGATAAACTGATAGGACTTTTCTTTTCACAAATCTGATTTTTAAAATAAGTTAACTAAACCTCCTATTTCGATTTGTTAAATGTTTTAAATTTTATCCTGAATAATGTAAAATAAACCTGTAGCAAAATAATAAACTTATTTTCAATAATTTCTAAGTTTATTTCCGAAGATCATTTCTAAAAACTTTAAAAAAAGAATTTCAAATAACACCTTGGTATTATTTATCTATGTATTACTTATAATCAAATAAAAATTTATTAATATGCGGACTATGGTGATTTGTTTAAAAAATATCGACATAGTCCACGCCTCACGTTGCTTACGCATTTGGACAGCGCCATCAGTGTATCGACACGTGTACAATTTGATGGTACGCATAAACGCGATGAACACAAACACAAATGCTGTAGTGTGCGTTTATAGTGACGCGATTTAATTTTGCATTTGTAGTTAAGTATACAGTGTATTTGTAGCGCCCCCTTAATGTATGACAGAATTGTTTAGTATTAACGCGCATGGCCTCTCCAGTTGCTTGAATACTCAAAGGAACTTAGTGATCGCAGATGACACAACACTGATGGTGTTCATATTTCCGGGACACTATTTTCTACGGTGATCTTTCTCCTGTTCTCTAACCTTCATGGTGTAAACTTACTGTTAGCGAAACAATATATTGTAATGAAAATCTATGATTATGAACATAATAATAATTTTGGTCAATTATGTATCTTTGGTTTTTGAAATATTTTGTATTTCTACAGCGATCGATATATTTCACCACTAGCCGCTGTAAACAAACGATACAGTAACCCACTCACCATAGAGTTTAGAGGTAAGGAGGACAATTTCCCATAGAAGAACAGTTGAAAATGTGTCCATACGTTAGCAGCAAATAACAGTTCAAAAACTCTCTACAACAGCGCTCGAGTAGCTATAGGGAATAAATAATAAATCGCCGTAAAATACGTTGAGAATAATTTTGAAAATAAAAATTTTGAAAGCAATTAAATATTGATTAAAACTACTTTTACGGATTTTATCGCGTTTTATTTATATTAATGTTAATACCCGACGTTTCGGGTGCTTTCCAGCACCCATGGTCACGGGCGTAGACAGAGAAACTCTACAGTTTGCTAGACAACTTTGACAGCCTATCATTTCGCATTCGCACAAGTCGAAAAAGATAGATTTATGAGCATACGATGATCTTGCATTTAGAAAAACAAATGAGATAAAGAGGTGATTGTAGTTGTCCCTTTCTCACTCGATGCCTCAGGTTTCTCTGTCTACGCAAAAACACTCACTTGTTTATGGTCCGATCTATGCAAAATGAACTGACTATGTCCTGATGTCTTGCAGTGACGCTTGGGTTTAGTTTTAATTTTATTGATTACAGGATCCCAAGCAGGTGGTAGTACCCAGCCTCCTACTCTATTGAAATTAGGATGTTTTTTAATTTCAATAGCCTCACGTATCATCCTTGGTAAGAATCGGTGTTCTTTCGCGAGGATTTGTGGTCTATCAAATCTGATGTAATGGTTGGGGCCGTCTAGGATATGATCGCAAACTGCAGACTTCCCGGAACGTTGATGCTTCACGTCAGCTATGTGTTCTTTTACGCGGGTTCTAATTGATCTCTTTGTCTGCCCTATATACGAGAGACTACAATCACAACCAAGCTTGTACACTCCTGCATCTTGTAGAGGAATATGACACTTGACGGATGGTAAGAACTGACTAATCTTCTTCGGCGGCTTGTAGAATGTTCTAATAGAAGCTCGCTACAAGATGTAGCCAATCTTGTCTGTGACACCTCTGACATATGGTAGTATAGCAGGCACACGCTCGACTGTGGCCGGCTTCACTCGGTCACTGTGACGGAGGCGCGGGACCCGAAGCTTGTTGACGCGCAGAACCTGCTTGACGTGCTGAAGCTCGGCGACCAGGTGTTTGCTGTCACAGATCCCTCGTGCTCTCTGAAACAAAGATTTGCCCACGGTAGCTAACTGTGAAGGATGATGGTGAGATTCACCATTTAAGTATCGGTTTGTATGGGTCTTTTTTCTATACACAGTATGACCTATGGTGTTGTTAGGATTTCGGATGACTAATAACATCTAGGAAAGCTAAGGAATTATTTGCCTCTAATTCCATAGTAAATTGAATTTTAGGGTTTATGGAATTAAGATGTTCTAAAAATGCAGTTACTTTGTCTGATGGTAAAATTGTGAAAGTATCGTCTACGTACCGCTTGTAGAACCTTGGTGTAACAGGTGTAGTAAGGAGGGCTTGCTCCTCAAAGTCTTCCATGAATATATCGGCGACAATGGGTGATACAGGTGAGCCCATCGCAACACCATCTACTTGCTTGTAAAACTCTTCCTTCCACAATAGATAGCCAGATGTAAGGCAATGTCTTAGTAGCACTGCATATTCATTACATCAGATTTGATAGACCACAAATCCTCGCGAAAGAACATCGATTCCTACCAAGGATGATACGTGAGGCTATTGAAATTAAAAAACATCCTAATTTCAATAGAGAAGGAGGATGGGTACTACCACCTGCTTGGGATCCTATAATTAATAAAATTAAAACTAAACCCAAGCATACCACTGCAAGACTTCAAAATACAGTTAGTTCATTCTGCGTAGATCGGACCAAAGACAATAATTAAAAAGCTGAAGGTACTCCGGGTTAACTTTGACATCGGGACGTCAGTCACCTCAGTCCCCCGTGACCATGGGTGCTGGAAAGCACCCGAAACGTCGGGTATTAACATTAATATAAATAAAACGCGATAAAATCCGTAAAAGTAGTTTTAATCAATGACTATACATTGATTAAAACTACTTTTACGGATTTTTGATTGTGATTAGTGATTGTTCGCGTAAATATAAGAAATCATTAAGCAATAAAATAATTATTGTAAAAAGAAACATGGTGGAAGTCTGCAATAAAAAAATTACAAAAAGTTCTTTAAAATTTAGACTGTAGCTACAGTGGCGTCACCCTTATTTAGCGCTTTCCTACGGACACTTTTAATACAGAGTCTGTACTCCTTACCACGAAGGTTCGAGATCACTATATATCCTTGTAGCGGCGCTGACGTCGGTGAGTAGTAACTGCGAAGTTAGCTGTTTATGAGTACAAGTAGATGAAGTTAGTTGAATAATGTACAAATTTTCATTTCATTTTTAATGAGAAAATTTTCATGCTCCGTAATTTTGTAATTTTTGACAAAAAGAAACATTAAAAAATGGAGAAATATTTTATTGTGCGTGGATGTGCAATGTGGAAAAATAGACTCAAAATGACTTTTATTGACCGAACCTCGAGCGATCGCAGCGCCTCACTTATGGTATCCATATTTTTGGATACTATTTTCTACGGTGATCGTTCTCCTGTTCTCTAACCTTCATGCTCCTTACCACTCACGACGGCGGCCGACATAGATGATTACTATATAGGGCATAGATGAAAGAGTTATGAAAGAAACTGATGGGAAAATTCGGAATGTGCAAGCGGGTTTTAGAAAGGGAATGGGGTGTACAGATCAGGTCTTTTCCATGTGCATGATTGCGGAGAATTTTTTGGCCAAAAACCATAAAGTTTTTTATGCGTTCATGGACTTGGAAAAGGCTTATGACAGTGTGGACAGGAATGTGTTATGGCAAACACTGAACTCATATGGGTTGAGCGCTGGTTTGATACAGGCATTAAGGTCTCTTTATAGGGACTCTGGTGCTTGTGTCAGGATCAATGGGGTCTACTCGGACTGGTTTGGCATCCAAAAATGTGTCAGACAGGGCTGTGTAACTTCCGCTTGGCTGTTCAACCTATTTATGGACAGGTGTTTGCAAACTTTGAAAGATGAAGAATGTGGGTTAAAAGAACCGAAGG
Organism: Parnassius apollo; assembly: GCA_907164705.1. Lineage (NCBI taxonomy): Eukaryota > Metazoa > Arthropoda > Insecta > Lepidoptera > Papilionidae > Parnassius > Parnassius apollo. The sequence goes on from CAJQZP010000393.1 coordinate 2,270,936, forward strand.
ATGCCGATGAACAAGTCATATTTGCGTCATCGGCGGCTGAGTTGCAAATGATGGTTACATTAATGAACTGGGCATTAAAAGAAAGAGGAATGAAAGTGAACGCAAGTAAGACGAAAGTGATGGTTTTTGAAAGAGTAGAAAGCAAAACGGTATGTGAAATAAGAATAGAAGGAGAGTTAATTGAGCAAGTGGATGAGTTTGTGTATTTGGGATTTGTATTTAGCAGGAATGGTAGATATGATAAGGATATAGAGCGATGAGAGGAGTGCAGGGAATAGAGTGAATGGGGCACTACATTCTGTTATGAAGAATTAGAATGTGTCAAAAAAGGCACGTGTGGTAATTCATAATGCTGCGTTAGTCCCTACTTTAATGTATGGTAGTGAAAGCTGAGCGTGGCAGAAGAAGCACGAAAGTAGAATAAATGCTGTAGAAATGCGGTCTTTAAGGAGTATGCTAGGGTTGAATCTGAATGACAGGGTGAGAAATTGCGTGATAAGAGATTAAATGTGGTATGCAAGATGATGTTGTGACCAGGATTAAGAAAGGAATGCTTCGGTGGTTTGGTCATGTAGAAAGAATTAATGAGGAAAGAGTGACAAAGCAAATTTATATAGCAGATGTGAACGGCAGAGTCGGGAAGGGACTCCCTAGAAAAAAGTTTATCAACCAAGTATATGTTCACAATATATGCGATATTTTAAAAATGGGCCACGTTAGAAGTACCCTTAACCGATGAGCATGTATGCGTAGATATATGGATGTAAAGGAGGCGAAAGAGGTATGTCAGGATCGTGCCAAATGGAAGTCCGTAGTCTCTGCCTACCCCTCTGGGTGACAGGCGTGTGTGTTTATGTTTATATGTAATTTATAGATGAGCCACTCTAACAAATTATTTGGTGACGAAACTTATTAGTTTGTGGTGACGAAACGACGAAGGTTTCTTCTTCGCTCTAATAGATGGCGATGGGATTATAAATTACCGATAAATACAGTAGAGGGCGCCATCAACTTGGTTAAGTGTTATTTCGTATATTCAATAATAGTTCATTCGTTAATAATAGGAAATATTCGTGGTTGGTATATAATTATTTCGCTTTTTACAAAACTTTATCTTCGGTATTCATTACATAACCTTGTTTCAGTTTATAAAAAGTACTCTGTGGACACGCCTTACATTACATGTAAGATAAAATTTATTTTATATATATACCACAACATTTCAAAACTTTGATAGTGTGATATAGGTATCAGTATAAATAATAAATGTTAGCCGTGGTGCTATCTTTTAAGTAAAATATGAAATAATAGTAGAGAAAATTGTGCTTTTTTACGACTGTGAGATGGTGCTAGTATCAACATGAAAGCAAGCTACAGAGGACTTTCATACCACTGGCAGCCGAGCCCCGAGTGAGTCAAAATATATCTGTATTTAGTAAAATAATAGGTACTTACATATGAAATTGGAGTTTTGTACTGGAGGAATATAAAGTCAATATGTTTTTGTAAAATATATTTAGTTAATCAAAGTATGCACCGTTGTTATCTATGAACATTTGCCATCTCATAGGTATTTCATTGATCCCTTTACTAAAAAAAAACATGGGGGCGAGAAACAATAAACTCTTTGAAGGCGGTTTGGACTGCCGCATCGGAGTGGAATTTTTTTCCTTGTAACAAGTTGTTCAAATTCCGGAAAAAATAGTAATCTGTTGGAGGAAGGTCCGAGGAGTACGGTGGATGTCGCCGACATTCCAATTTTAGCTCATCTTACTCAGTGGTTGTTTGTTGTGCAATGTGTGCTCTTGCGTTGTCGTGAAGCAGCAGTGGCCTAGAGCGATTGACCAATCTCGGTTGTTTAGCAGCTTGTTCTTCCTTCTTGGTTTGCAGTTGCTGACAATAGATATGTGCCGTAATATTTTTACCAGATTTTAGAAAGCTGTAGTGAACGACATCGGCGCTAGTCCACCAAACACTAACAAGTAAATTTTTCTGAGTCAATTTTCGTTTAGGGCAGGATTTGGCTAGGTCTCCGGGGTTCAGCCATTGCGATGAGCGCTGCCAACTATCCAGTGTCTATCAGTACAGTATTCAACTTTCATCACAAGTAATGATTTGATTTAAAATCCCTTCATTTTTGTTTCGATTAAGCAAAGTAAAACAGCAGTCGATGCGTGTTTGCAAGTTCGATTCACTCAACTCATGAGGTATCCATCGCTAAATTTTTTTAATTTCCCGATTTGCTTCAAGTGGATTAATACAATTTTATCACTTACCCCGAAGCCTGCAGCTATCTCTGAAGTGCTTTATGATGGATCCGCTTCCACAATAGCCTTTAATTCTTCATTTTCCACTTTAGTCTCCGGCCATCCAGGGGTTTAATTCTGAAGGTCGAAATTTCCAGAACGAAAACGTTTGAACCAAAACCGTACCGTGCTTTGTTTTGCGACACCAGCGCCATATACATCACTAATCCTCCGAGCTGTTTCTGCAGCACTGGTGCGACGGTAGAACTCGTACTCGTAAATATACCAATATTTCATGTTTTTCATTGTGCAGTAATAAGCGAAGCTAAAGAAGAAAATAATGAGGAAAAAACAAATGAATGACTGTTTTAAAAACTCTAATGTACCAGCTAAATGAATTTATAATTTTGAATTTGGAACTCTTAACCAAAGAGGAGATATTTCAAATCAAAGTGGTCAGTACGACAAAACGCTAATTTAATAGTAGTTAGTTAGTACCAGTTCTGGCTCACTGAGTCAGAAGTGGTACAAGTACGACGTTCGTCGACTCACGATCCAAAGAAAAAAGGTTTTGGCATGCTCTGATCACGAATCCGCGGTCCATTTTTGCGTAGGATGCACGGTTCCGGAGATGTGCAGATCAATTAACTCTTATCTAATTGATATCCGGTGAGGGCCTCCACCGTCATTAGCGCTCCATTGTTCTTATCTATTTATCTATTGTTCATTGAATACCGTCATTATCTATTCTTCCTCAGCGTGGTGCTATTGTATTATACTCCTTTGTTCCTATCTACACTAATCTGACTCATCAATAAAACACATTACCTAATTTTGTTAAAATTTTTATTTACAAAATACAAAATCTTACTACTTATTATCTATAAAATAGGAGCGAAACATCTCATCCACTAAAATATCGTTGTATAATGTGTTCCCTGTAAATATACTCGTAAAACTATGCATTGAACGTCCCTAAAACTTATATAGCAAATACATTAAGCAATATTCGCCACAAACTGAAGTCCACTCATTCTGAATCCTATCAACATTCCAGTTCCATCTTTTACAATTTCTTTTTAAAAACTCTAGATGATATCGTACAGGTGCTCGTCCGAATGAATCAAAATATTGACCGACGTCATTCGTATTGATATATGAAGCTACCCAATGTGACCCTGGTTTATCATCTGTATCCAAATTGCATATTATATACGTTGGTACGTGGGTGTACATGGGCAGTCTATTGGCAGCATAAACATTATTTTCTAGAGTGGGGTGAATCTTTTTCAGATGTTGTTGTACATCTAGTGTATCCATGATATTACTGCTATTAGTAGATTATTACAGTACCAATCTACTCAATGACTAACATAGGAATGATCAATTATAGTGATTTCTAAATATTAAATTGCATTCTTTGTGTTATACAAAACGTATTTGAGTCATCAATACACTGAACAAGACACGACACGAAGGACGAAGGAATGCTGAGATAAGCAACAGAATGTGAGATAAGCTTGTTGACGCATAAAGTTACTATCAATTCCACTGCAGAAATTCTTTAGATTAGAATTATTACTTACTGGTACTATATAAGACCAAGCAACTGCAGTCATGGAGTTAGTGTATGGTCGTTTGACCGCAGTGGATCTATCAATACTACATTTGTGTTACTTCAACGCATCAAAGGCCATGGATGTAAGTGTTTATTCTATTGACAAACATACTTTTCTTTCTGTTATTTTCTTACGTGTGTATGATTTAGTGTTAACAAATTATATTTAAATATTATGTGTGTATATGATTAAGCCATGGTAGCTCAGATGGTTAGCGCAAAATGTAAATTTCACAGTACGCGACCCGGGTTCGATCCCCGCCGGCACCAATTAAATTGTTAATTGCAATTTTAAGTACTGATTTACCACGTGCTCAGCGGTGAAGGAAAACATCGTGAGGAAACCTGCATGTCTGAGAAAATTTCGAAGGCATGTGAAGTTTGCCAACACGCATTGAGGCAGCGCAGCGAACATTTCCTAGCCCTAAAACCCTCTCAGAAATGAGAGGAGGCCTATGTTCAGCAGTGGACTTTAATAGGCTGTAACTTTAACTTTTTTAACTTTTATGATTAATTGTTAACAAATTGATATTAACATGATAACTGTGTTGTTGCAGAAATCATTGAGCTTCGATGAAAATACCTATAAACAGTATTACTACTCGCCACTCTCCCCTCAAGAAGAGAGAGATGACATCGTCATTAATAATAACACATGCGATGGTGGAAAAAGAAAATCGCAATCGATTGATCATTGTTTTGAAGCTGAATCAAAAATAAAAAAGAGGAAGCTGTTATCATCAACCGTAGCACGAGCCGCTAGAGATGGTGTATCATACATTTCTACTAATTCTGACGACGGAGACCAAGCGACGCATCTCATCAAAATTGAAATGTACGATATGAAGAAGCTATCCAAGATTCCAACTACTGATCATTGGAAACATGCTTCCACGAGGATTAAATATTACGTAAAGACTAATAAGGATAGCATCTACGACAACACAAACGCCCTCGTATACAATATTACAAAGACAATAGCAGAAAGTGAAAAAGTTAAAAAATACTTTTTTAACAATGACAGTCATTAGCTGATCATTAGTGAATGTGATTCTGTTTACTTAAATTACTTCCGTGTACTCATTATATTCTATTTCTAATCCTTTGTTAGACTTAAATATCGGACATTATTTGAAATTTGGGTATCAGTTGGTCTACCAACACTGAACTGTTACTTACTCTGCTACCTATTTTCTTCTTTACTATAAGGATGGAAAACTTCAGTGAAGTGTGCACCAGTGCTTTCTTCTCCACAACCATGGAAGAGAATACGGAACTATTCAACAGCGAATTAAATCAGGAGTTGTCTAAAGTTTGTGATGAAATGGAGAAGGATCAACTGTTCGATTCATCGTATGATGATGAGTTGTATAATCACTGTGCGATGGTTGAAACACAGTTTAAGTAAGTAAAATAAACATTCATTTCGATCATAATTTACACAATGTCTTGTACAGTTTTTAATAAATTTAAACATTTTAGTAGTCAACCACTACAACTTGGAAGAGGAACGAAGCGAACGAGCAGCAAAGAACCCAAGATCATCAAAAAACCAACAACGGAAGCAGAAGCGCCTACCTCTGCAGGGAACAGTATCAGTAACGAAGATCAAGTGGAATGTCTAACGTGTCATATATTTATCAAGAAACGGTATTTAGCTAATCATTTTAAAAGTAATGTTCACAAAAATAATCTTTTAAATTCACATAATTCTTTATCAAACGTTAGTGTTATTGAATCTGCTTTTGGAAATAGGATTTTAACTTATAAAATCAAGAGTAGAGTAGATAGTTCGACATTGGTAAATTTTGAAACTCCTGAACTATTTTTAAATTCTATTAAAGATGATATTTTATTTTTAATACAAGAATGTATTCATCAACACATAATTTTTAAACTTCATATTGCATTCTGATTTTGTTCAACAACCTAAAGATATTCATGATACGTTCGATTTTCAAACGCTTAACTATATTATTTGTCAAGGAGATGACTTAAATAAATTTTTTTCATGTTTATTTGATACAATTACTACTAAAATTAGTGCATTTGAAAAAAAATAGTGGATGGAGTCTAAAAAACATAAAATCTATAGACATGAATGTTAATAAATTTAACCCTCTACGCGGTACTACATACATAGATCTTCCTCGTGACATAAAATTAAAAAAGGCTGTTATAAATGTAAAAAGCAAGGATTATTTTTGTTTTAAATGGGCGTTAAACATGCAAATAAACTTAAATTTGATGGTATTTCCTTTCCAGTTAAAATTTCTGACATAGCAAAAGTAGAGAAATTAAATGATATTAGTATTAATGTTTTTGGATTAGAATATAATAAATAAAAACGATGTAATTCTATAGTGGGTCCATTATTTTTAACAAAGTGTCGTAAAGATAGACACATATCAATTTATTATTTTTTTCCAAGGATACAAAAAATCATTATTTTTACATAAAAATTATCGCGGTTAGTTAGTAAACAAATTTGAAACGACGGTCACATCATGTACATTTGCGAAGCTTGTCTACTTCATTTTCCATCTCAGGAAAGGTTAAATAACCATGAACAATACGATTGTGCCCACATTTGTACAGAATTACCAAACAGTGAAACTTTAAAAAAAAGAATTGGTTTGGTCAACCTATTTCAAATGATAAAATTAAATTTGATAGTTATGAAAAAAAGTTAAAGATACCATTCGTAGTTTATGCTGATTTTGAAGCATTTTTAAAACTAATAGAATCATGTTCTAACGATCCTTCCAAACCTTTCACACACAATATTCAGAAACATGAAGTACATAGTTTTGGTTATTATATAAAATGTTCATATGATGATAAATTATCAAATTAAGTAACATATTGCGGACCCAACTGTGCACAAGTGTTTATGGAAATTTTATCTGACAATAGACATAACATAAACACTCAGGCCTGTCACCCAGAGGGGTAGGCAGAGACTACAGACTTCCATTTGGCACGATCCTGACACCCCCTCTTGCCTCCTTCACATCCATACACCTACATGCTCGTCGGTTAAGGGTACTCCTAATTTGGCCCGTTTTCAATAAATCGCCAATTTGGTCGATAAATTTTCGCCTAGGACGTCCCTTTCCGACTCTGCCATTCACTTCTGCACCATACATTTTCTTTGTCACTCTTTCCTCATTCATTCTTTCCACATGACGAAACCACCGAAGCATTCCTTTCTTAATCCTGGTCACAACATCATCTTGCAAACCACACTCTTCTCTTATTACACAATTTCTTACCCTGTCATTCAGATTCAGCTCTAACATACTCATTAACGACCGCATTTCTACTGCGTTTATTCTACTCTCGTGCTTCTTCTGCCACACCCAACTTTCACTACCATACGTTAAAGTAGGGACCAACACAAAATTGTGAATTGCCATACGTGTCTTTTTCGACACATTTTGACTCTTCACAATAGAGTGCAAGGCCCCATTTACTCTATTTGCCGCATTCCCTCGTCGTTCTATATCCATATCATATCTCCCATCCCTGCTAAATACGCAGCCCAAATATACAAACTCATCTACTTGCTCGATCAACTCCCATTCTATTCTTATTTCACAAATCGTTTTACTTTCTTCTCTTTCAAAAACCATAACCTTCGTCTTACTTGCGTTCACTTTCATACCCCTTTTTTTTAATGATCCGTTCATTAATGTAACCATCATTTGCAACTCGGCCGCCGAAGACCCAAGAATAACTTGATCATCGGCGTACAAAAGGCATTTGACGGTTAACTCACCCATTAAGAATGGGTGAGTTAACCCTCAAATGCCCGCATTCTTCAACTTTCAAATTTTGCAAACAACTGTCCATAAATAGGTTGAACAGCCACGGGGAAGCCACACAGCCCTGTCTGACACCTTTATGGATGTCAAACCAGTCCGAGTAGACCCCGTTGATCCTAACACAAGCACTAGAGTCCCTATAAAGAGACTCCAATGCCTGTATCAAGCCAGCGCTCAACCCAAATGAGTTCAGTGTTTGCCATAGCAAATCTCTATCCACTCTGTCATAGGCCTTTTTCAAGTCCATGAACGCACAAAAAACCTTTTGGATTTTGGCCAGAAACTTCTCCGCGATCATGCGCATGGAAAAGACTTGATCTGTACATCCCATGTCCCCTTTCTAAATCCCGCTTGCACATCCCAAATTTTTCCATCAGTTTCTTTCACGACCCTTTCAATCAGTACCTTAGCATACAATTTTCCCACAATGTTAAGAAGGCTGATGCCACGGTAGTTTTTACAGTCCTGCTGCGACCCTCTTCCTTTATATACTGGGACTATCACGGCTTTGCACCAGTCTACCGGTACCCGCTTCAGTTCCCAGCATAAATTAAACAAGGTGTGCAGCAGGCCTGCCACCACTTCCTCTCCAGCCCTTAGCATTTCGAGTGAAACTCTATCATATCCGGCAGCCTTACCTGCTTTCATGCTTTTCATTGCTTTCATTATTTCATCTATACTTATCTCGCTACCTCTTTCCTCTTCTTTCGGTGTTTCTACCTCACTTAATACACACGTTGTCTCCTCACTCATAAACACGCTTTCAAAATATTCCTTCCATCTCTTTAAACTCCAAACTTCATCATTCAGAATATAGCCATTCTCGTCTCTTATAGCATTCATCATAGGCTGTTTTGAATGTCCCCCTGGCAGTTCTTACAAGTTTCCAGAACATTTTAATATTTGCCTGGAAGTTATCCGATATTCTTCTATCATTCTTATCCGTTCTTTCTTGCTTTTTTCTTTCAACTACTTCTTTTACTCTCTTATTAAGATGTCTAAAGACTGCCTTTTTTCTTTCAATATCACCATTCGTACCACTACAATTACCAGCCTTTGTTGCTAGTAAATCTAGCCATGCTCTCTTCTTTGCTTCAACTTCCATACGTATCTCATCATCCCACCATAACGTATTATTTTTCCTTTCATTCTTTCTCTTACTAACACCACATACTTCGGTAGCTGCATCCACTAAACCTTTCTTTACATTTTGCCATACATTCTCCAAGTCTAACTCCTTCATACATAATTCTTCCAAACCACTTATATTTTCTTTCAGTCTACATTTGAACTTGTTTTTATCACTTTCATTTTGTAACCTTTCTGTTCTAATACGCTGTAACGCAGTGGTAGACACAGACGATCGATGGCGCCAACGCCTGAATAGACCATTAATTCGGCATAAAACTAAATCATGATCCGTTCCTACGTTAGAACCCCGGTAAACTCTCGTATCTACCACTGCGCCCCTCAATCTTTCATCCACAATTATGAAATCTATCATGCTTCTATCGTCACCTCTTTCCCAAGTATACATGTGAATCCTCTTGTGGCGAAAGCAAGTGTTCGTCACAAAAAGATTCTTTTCCATACATACGGTGAGGAGACTTTCACCATTCTCATTTATACTTTTATCACCAAACGTTCCCAATATCCTTTCATAACCAAGCCTCCTGACCCCAACCCTTCCATTAAAATCTCCTAGCATAATAATATTTTCATTTCCCTTACACTTCATTAACACCATCCTTACCATTTCCCAAAACTGCTCTCGGATATAAGTGGGCTTAGACATGTCTGGGGCGTAGACACCTAATACAAACAACTTCTTTAAGCCCACTTTCATTCGTATCCATAGCAGTCTTGGGCTTACACATTCATACTCTTTCACACATTGGCCCATTCTTTCTGAAAGGATGATACCTACTCCCTGGCATGCCTGCTCGATCTCGTCTACACCAGACCAGTATGCGGTATACATGCCATGTGTAGTGAGATCCTTCCCCTTCCTTTTCGTCTCATTTACGCATAATACATCTATTCCTCTATCATACATCATATCGCACACTTCATCCATTTTATCATTCATTGCCCCACATACATTCAACGTAGCCAGACGGGCCTCTGCAATCCACTTTTCGCCTCTCCGAGAGACAGAACGTGACGGTACCTAATATATTTTATATTCAATAAGGGTAAAACGAAAAGAGTACAAAATAATACATATCTGATTAATTGAATCTGAAAATCTGATTCGTAAAATATTTTTAAATTCTGTTTTCAAACCGATTGCTTCTGGAGCATATAGTTTTTATCGTAGTAGCCGCTCATTATAGTTGTATCAAGCATGCAACATAAATGCATCGATTGAGCACCGATTGACCAGAAAGGGAGCTAAGTCTAATTTTATTAAAAAAAGAACGCGTTGCTCATGTACAATACAGAAATTCTCGATATCGTAAGGTTAATATTAAAAAGTAAAAGGACCCAATAATAATACAAGTCGATCTTTAGGTAAAATTATGGTATTTACGCTTAGTATTATTACCATACTACATACTACAAACTATGAAATAATGGTACAATGAGAATAATTATACTACGAAATCTGACCCTGGTTACGTCGTGTTATGATATGACGTTTCTATTATGACAGATGCACTACTTTTTCTTGTTTGAAAAAGTTATGAGTAAAATATTAAGATGGGCCTATCCTTCTTTTTGAAATCATTGCTAGTAGAACATACCCACGCGCTTTGCGCTGTATTTTTTGCATGCCTTACAAAATTACTATTGTACTAAGTAAATAGTTACTTATTGTTTAGACAATCAATAAACTTTTAAACACGCCTATAATTGCTTAAAAATTGCATTAATGTAACAATAACGTTTACATTAATTATAGAAAGTCCTAAGCCTGAAAAGTATGAAGGGGAGTTCATTGCTTCCGAATATTTTTTATAAAATTATCGATAATAAGACAATTAATAATTCGACAATTTAATTCGCTTCACTATGTACTATTTATTACTTTGTATTTAAGATGTAATTTTAATTATGGTCATATATTGTAATTAGCTTTTATTGACATTGGATTATAAATTGATATGACAAAATATTTCATAGCCTGACATTGTATGATTGCGACCTTTTTCTTTTTATATTTATATTTTAATATTTTATTTTCATATTTTAATTTCTCAACACGCGCTACTAAAGGCTTAGAGATTTTATAACACTAATATTGCGTAATTGTCTAATTTATGATTATTATTTTTAATTATTAATTTATAAGTGATAACTATTAATTCGTTTGTTATGATTGGATGCAATCTCTTTAAATATTTTTGCATTTAAAATTAAACCTTATGTGCGTGTTGGATTTTCTGTAAGCCACAAGAGTTTTTGAATTAAATAAATAATTAAATAAATTGTATTTTCATTAATGGTTTATTTTATTGTAGACTAAAATACGACGTATTTATAAATAATATTCTAATATAGCACGCGGTCTGTCCAACGAACGACATTTAATATAACGTGCTACGAGATTTAGCGTGCTGCACTTTACGCGCCTTCCGGCTGCCCACATGCTTTCTTATAAGTAGCGTGCTTAACATAGCGAATTCAATAACGTGCTAGAAATTTATAGTTTATAGTTTGTAGGGTGCTATTGATTTATAGCCGTTTTGAACAACTCTAGTCTATTGTCTTTTGACACCACTAGCAGGATTGCCGTATAGTGGCGATATAAGAATATACACTACCCCATATCATCCCATCGGTGTCGTAACGAATAATAATAAAAAACTTTTAGCAGTTGCCAACCCGCTTGCCAAGCGTCGCAGCTATAGCAAATATCGTCCCTGACGGCCTGAGAGGCCTACCGTAACGGTCTTTAACGGTTACGGTATATTCAATTGTTCTGAAAACCATAATTTTAGTCGATTCAGTAAACAAGTCACCAAACGTTTGCTATTTTCAGTATTTTTAGTAATAGCTAGTTGTTATGAAATAATTTATAAATTTTTTTATTTCATAACTTGCTCAAAAATTAACTTTACAAACATTCCAATGTAACTTTTACTGAAGCTCTCGCTGGTAAAACAAGGTTTGCATGCTGCTACACTTTTGTTTATCAAAGCGAGATATTTCTACACACCCGAATGTAAAGACTGCAAAAAAAGAAGTTGTGGTATGCGTTTTTCGTACGTTCTATAACTTCAGTCCAACTTATCATCAAAATCAACGACTTCAAAATGCTATTAATAACAACAAAAAAAAAATCAGTCCGGTTTTGCTAACTTGTGAGCTACGATTGATAATACGAAATGGTGTTTAATGGTTATCTCAAGTCTGAATAACGCAACATTAATAGATTACACCCAGGTGAAGCCAGAGCAGACCGTTAGTTATAAATGTTATTTTTAAATTAATGTTCCTACTTAAGTGTACAGTTCTTTTCAAATATTTTCCCATAAATAGAATATTCCAATTTATAACCGAATATGACGTTATAATGATATACCGTCATTAGTGTTTTTTTACTATTGATACTGTGCATGTTGCCGGCCAGAGCTCGATAAGCCTCCATTGAGACAAAGAAGCATACAGTCCACCTGATGGTAAGTGGATGCTGTGGTCCATAGACATTTACATTTATTCTCTATTAAGATTCAAAATACAGATGCGTTATTCTCAGGGATGACAACCCCTGAGAACTAAGATGAAATGCCTCTTTTCCAGTAAAAATGGTCTCCGATTCTCTACACACATTAAAACACAGTAGCATTAGGCTGTTATTTTACGCTTGTATTTTATGAAAGCGTGGTCCTACCCCGGTCGAGTCGATCCATTCGTACTACAACCACAATAAAGCTGCAGCGTAGCTGTGCCACGTTGTGAAACATAGATTAATCTTTTTTTCATGGGGAAAAACCTACGCATACCCGTCTCGCAATTTCAAGGATGGGTTTTGTCGGAATTATGGCACTAAGCCCCCATGATGTTCCATTTTTGTCACATATCGGCTGGTTTTCCCCTGGGCATTTCCGATTTCGCAATCATTCGCAGCATTAACAGTATTGTCCGCCACAAGGCTCCCCTCCTTCGTTTAGGTAAGGCGATACGAAACACAAGGCCGTGCCTTTTTTCACGGCCTCCAGGCTTTGAGTATTAAACCAATTGTTGGTTGAATACTTAAAGCCTCCAGTCCATAGAATACTCCAACCTTTGAGTATTCAAACCAACTGCAGAGGCCATGCGCGTTAATTCCTAAACAAATAGTTTGTCACTTTCAGGGGGAGACAAAGAAAACACACTACTGTATACTTTAATACAAATGCAAAACTGAATCGCGTCACTATTCATGCACACTACAGCATTAGTGTTTGTGATAATTGCATTTACACCATCAAATTGGACCCGTGTCGACATTGGTGCTGCTGACTACATGCATAAGGAGAGGATTACGTCGACTTTTTATCGATAAACAAATCATCATATCATGGTCCGCATAAGTTTAGCTTTGGTAAAAGTGATTTTTAGTGTTTTTTCATTCATTACAGCACTTCACAAGTCCACTGCTGAACATAGGTCTCCCCAAGGAATGCCACACAGCACAGTCCTGATCCACCTGCATCCATCAACTTCCTGCATATCTTACTCGGTAATCACTCCTACTATTGGGAGGTCGCCCTACCCTTCGCCCACCGGTAGAAGGCTGCCACTAGAGAACATTTTTTTCCATCGGTTGTCGGTTCTTCGAGCTATGTGGCTGGCCCATTACCACTTCAGCTTACTAATCCGTTGGGCTATGTAGGTCTCTCTGATTCTACTGTGGATATCCTTATTTCTAAGTTTATCATTAAGAAAACCCCGAACATAGTCGTCTCCGTACCTCGCTGAGCGACTTTGAGCTTCCTCTTACGTTCAGCAGTGAAGGGTTTTTTAGTGTAATACAAAACTGTGCTTTATTAGATAATAGAATTATGGCCAGCTTTTGAAAGACTGATCAAACTCAGATTTTAATTGAAATTTTATTAAAAAGTTGGCTACGGGTACTTTTCATCAGACCCTCAAAAATATTGTAGATGGAAAATAAAATTATACTATTTTTTTTAAAAATTATATCACGTTTGAAGTTTCATGTTTCTTTTTTCCCATGTGCCGGGATTTTGGCGTTTTTTTTATATATGATATTGTATATGATATGATGTTTCTATTATGACAGATGCACTACTTTTTCTTGTTTGAAAAAGTTATGAGTAAAATACTAAGATGGGCCTATCCTTCTTTTTGAAATCATTGCTAGTAGAACATACCCACGCGCTTTGCGCTGGCATGCCCTACAAAATCACTATTGTACTTAGTAAATAGTATTGTACTTATTAAACACGCCTATAATTGCTTAAAAATTACATTAATGTAACAATAACGTTTACATTAATCATAGAAAGTCCTAAGCCTGAAAAGTATGAAGGAGAGTTCATTGCTGCTGAATCTTTTTTATAAAATTATCGATATTAAGACAATTAATAATTCGACAATTTAATTTTCTTCACTATATACTATTTATTACTTTGTATTTAAGATGTAATTTTAATTATGGACATATATTGTAATTAACTTTTATTGACATTGGATTATAAATTGATATGACAAAATATTTCATAGCCCGACATTGTATGATTGCGACCTTTTTCTTTTTATATTTATATTTTCATATTTTAATTTCTCAACACGCGCTGCTAAAGGCTTAGAGATTTTATAACACTAATATTGCGTAATTGTCTAATTTATGATTATTATTTTTAATTATTACGTGTCATTAAATAAACTTTATATCGAAGTGCTCTCTTTGAGTACTTTTATTACAAAAATTATTACCTACAAAAGGTAGTTTAAAATTAGTTTTAGGTTTAAACTAAACTTTGGTTTACGAAACAAGTCAAGCATAAATATGCAAACAAATGTGTGAAGTTTGGATAAAGTATAATACTCATATAAAGTATGGAATTTGATAATCATTAGGGTAAAGAATTAACTTTTAATAAAATGTTAAAGCCGTCTTCAAAGAACTAAAAAAAACAATAATAAGTCGGAGCTTCTATCCTTATTGACAATAAGTCTTAGGTCTGCGACTCATTGAGTCTGCCTACGACCATATTAAAAAAACTAAATAGTAGGTTATCTTCTAAGAAATGTACCAAACGCCGCTAATATGTGTGCGTGCCTGGCACGTGACAGTAAGTAATAGTGTTCTATTGTACAGACTCGTACGCACGAGACACAGAACGCATACAACGACACTTGCCGAGTCGGAAAGGCCTGGCCGAGTCGGGGACGGCCACCAACCATTGATTTTTATATTACTAGCGTAAGGACCTGGCCAACCTAACAACTAAAATGGACCAGTGCGCTGGCCCTAAAATAGCAGTTTAGGGCCAACGCGAATCAGTCGACTGTGGTGCGCGCGCAGGACAGATTTGCCTGTCATAAACATGTCTAGTTGCGTGATAAAATGATGCAAAAATTACGATACAAAGATGAAAAAGGAACATGGGATATCGTATCATCGGTTAATAACTTTATATTAATTTTGTTACTATTAAATTATTATATAAACGCATTTTTAAAGTTTTATTTTACAGTTAGTTTAGTTACGTTACCAAGATTAGGCCAGGGTTGAATTCAGTTCCTCAAAAATATTGTACATGCAAAATAAAATTATACTATTTTAAAAAAATCATATCATGTTTGACGTTTCATGTTTCTTTTACCCATGTGCCGGGATTTTGGCGTCACGCGTCTAGTTTATATATACGTTTCGTTTTTGATGGTTTTATTTTTATTTTTGTTTTATTTTTGTCTAAAGAACTTAATGTAAGTTTAATTTTGAATATTTGTTTTGTTACTAATATATTTTATATTCAATAAGGGTAAAACGAAAAGAGTACAAAAGAAACCCTATCTGCTTAATTGAATCTGAAAATCTGACTTATAAAATATTTAGAAATTTTGTTTTCAAACTTGATTACTTCTGGAGCATAGTTTCGTATCTTCTTCTTCTTTCGTATATCGTGGTAGCCCCATAATATAGTTGTATCAAGGATGCAACATAAATGCATCGATCGAGCACCGATTGACAAGAAAGGGAGTTAATTCTAATTTTATTAAAAATGCGGTACTCATGTATACATAAATTCTCGATGTCGTAGATATTAAAAAGTAAAAGGACCCAATAATAATACAAGTCGACGTTTAGGTAAAATTATGGTATTTTCGCTTAGTATTATTACGATATTATAATCTACAAACTATGAAATAATGGTACAATTAGGATAATTATACTACGAAATCAGACCCTGGTTACGTCGTATTATGGTATGACGTTTGTATTATAACAGATGCACTAATCTTTCTTGTATGAAAAAGTTATGAGTAAAATATTTAGATGGGCCTATACTTCCTTTTGAAATCATTGCCACCGATAAGCTCCACAATCACCTTTATATGAGACTATGTTGGCTTCTAATAAAATTTTGCTAGCAGTCTTTTTTTCATTTTATGTTTTCTTTTTGTAAAATAAATTAATATGTGGGTTTCTTTAAGTAAATTAGCTTTTATAAATAGGTTATATAACTGTATCTATACTAAGTACATACCTCATAAGTACACTAATTATCATATCATATCACAATACCCGGATGACCGAGCTTTGCTCGGTTTTTAAGCTATTGCATAGCTTCTATCGCGGGCCTTGAGCGCGGGGACCGAATCCAGAATTCAAAATCCCCACTCCGACGGGCACGGAGGTGTGGCGTTGAAAGCCATGCATCGTCTAACGTCGTTTCAGTTCGGCAGACTTCGGCACTCGGCGGACTTCGGCACGGTGTTTGTGTGCGTGCGACTAGACGTATGCGTGTACACTAGCTGCTAACTCAATGATAAAAATTCCTGAATAACCTACATGTATTGAAAGATATTAAAAATATTTTAAACAATATTAACTTCTCATTTATTCAATAAGAGAAAAAAAATTGTTTTCTTATCGGTCACCACGCTCAAAAAGTGTAACTTGATTTAATATCAAAGACTTAACTGCATAAATAAAATAAACATTACAACATATTAACGCGCGTGCGTGCGTGCGTGCGTGCGGTGCGTGCGTGCGTGCGTGCTGCTGGGCGTGCGTGCGTGCGTGCGCGCTTGCGTGCGTGCGCGCGTGCGTGCGTGCGTGCGTGCGTGCGTGAGTGTGTGTGTGTGTGTACATGAGTGTTTGTGTGGTGAAAGTGTGTTTTTACTGTTTTACTGTAAGTAGATTTTGTATTTTGGGACATGTATGATTGCCTGAATTATAAATTATTTATATCAACATTATAAAAAATTATAATTACATTAACATATTAGAGGTTTAATAGACATTCAGTAGCGTCATAGTCATAAGTTTTAAGCTAATTAATAATCTTGTTTTTGATTTGATGGTTGGTGTAGCTTTAATTAATACAAATTTTATTAAATTTATTGTGTAGTAATGGCGCAAGATAAAAAAATGTCTTTTAGCAAAATCATTATGTGTTCTAGGGACTAAGTATTTATCTAATTTATATCTTCTATTATGTTTTTACTGTCAAGTTGATTGGGTGCAGAGTACCTATGGAATCATCTAATACATTGTTATATAAATAATTTTCTCACACTAAGGACCTGTGTTTTTTTCATACACCAGTGTTGTAGGACGTCTATACAGAAGAAAAAGTAACACTTTGACCACAACACGTTGTACTCTTTCAGCATCTAGCACGTTTGAGAAGAAACTAAAGAAATGATTAACAAATATGATTCATAGAAACATATCTGTACCTATGTATTATGTTTGTAAATGTTATAACTACTTATAAAACTAAATGAGACTTAGCTGTTAGACAGTGACAACCCTGCAACAGTAGGCATTTAAGTATCGCGCGGAGCGGGAGTTAATCCACTATTTTGTTTTTACTATGCTACGACGGACACAGACAGAAAGTAGGGTGACAATCATAGACTTAGAATATATGGGTGACAAAATAAGGTTTCGTTTTACGCTTTGGGTGATATGGTTTATAAACTAAACTGTTTTGTACACACTACACACAATTCAACGAAAATAAATGTCGTACCACCAACGTTTCGACGGAGTCAAAGAGTATAATAAGTAATACAGTTCAGTGTACGTGATCGAGTTAGGTTTTCTTAACATAAAACATCGATTTTCTTCTTAACGATTCTAGGTTGACATACCGAGTTGTACTTGAAGTCTCGCGGACAAAAATGGCCGCAGTAAGGCCGAAGTCATAGATTACTGTATGGCCGCAGTGTTGTCTTAGTGCCTACACTTGGTGATGCGACATTACATTTTCATAATTTTATAGAATTAATTAAAGAATTTGCAGTTTCTTATTCAACCAGTCCAATAGTCTATAGAATAAGTTAAGATGTCTGAAAGCACTAGCCCTAGCGTGTTGAGTTTTCTAAGACAGTATAGGTTTCAAAGAAAACCTGACGCATCAGGAACTAGTGGTTCAGTAGCTATTGCGGCATCATCTTCAAACTCTCGTAAGTAATGGTCTTTTTACGAAACTGGCAGTATATCAACAAACTGTATACCGACTGCTATAATCACTAAACACGTTTGAATTGTTACCCCATCGAAACACGACTTTCAAGGTTCTAGTTTTTGTAAATGGTATGGTATGGTGTGTGATTTGGTAAAATTCTGACTGTCTAAATATTTCCAGTTTGTAAGCGGTTATTTTCAAGAATTATGGTAAACTTATAATCGCAAGCGTATTGTGTTTTATGGTTTAAGTTGCACCACGTGAAATTTAAAATAAAATGTCTTTATTGATTGTTTGCTGGATTATTAGATTGATTTTCTTAACAAAACAGTAAAATAAATATACTGAAAAGATTATAAATAAGTATATAACAACAGTTCCTAGAAAAGTAAATGAGTGAGGGTAATATATAGTAATATATAATTTACAATCATACAGTGTTCAATATAATGTGTCTCATTTTGTGCACTTTAACTAAATTTATAGAATAATTTATATTTTTAAATCTTTCCAAGTGGTTTGTGAATGTTGTGTATGTCCATATGTATGGACTAAAATATTTTCACATTGTGTAATTCTTTGAATAAAAAAAGAAAGCAGTTTACATTTATATTTTTTTAATGGAATAAGGGTGATAAACAAGCACACAGTCCACCTGATGGTAAGTGGATGCTGTGGCCCATAGACATCAATATTTATTTTCAACTAAGAATCAAAATGCAGATGCTTTGCCAGCCCTGAGGACTGAGATGGAATGCCTCGTTTCCAGTAAAAAGGGTCTCGCTCTACACTCACCATATGAAAAATAGCATGATACGACTTAAGGATCTTCAAGAAAAGAGCTTACTCCTTTAAAAGCTTGGCAACACATCTCTCCTGGTGTTGCGGATGTTCATGGGCGGCGGTAGTCACTTACCATCAGGTGAGCCGCATGCTTGTTTGCCCTCTCTTCTACAAAAAAACAGCAGCATTAAGGTACTATTTTACACTGGTATTCTGTGAGAGCCTGGTCTTAGCCTGGTCGAGCCGACCACAATATAGCTACAGCATGGTTCTACCATGTCAAAAATGTGTGATATCATCGTCAATCGTCAACCAATATTAATAATTCTCTTTTTATTAATTAAGTTATACAACAAGGGCAGTCCTATATAAATTGTTAGGAAGTAATTAGAAGAATCAAAGTGTGCATCTGCATTTCAATTGATTTGAATTAATTTAGGATATATTTAGATGTTTGTCTATGGGTCACAGCAACCACTTGTCATCATGTGGACTGTGTTCTAATTTGTCACCCTTAATCAATAAAAACAATACAAAAATTTCACAGGCAAACTTTTTTGAAGTTCACTAAAATAGATAATCTTTGGTAGGGCATGATAATCTATTAATAAATATGTGTTTAATTTCTTCAGAACCTCAAATTAGAATGCCTGCCCCCAATGCTGTTAGTAGGAATGGACCAATTGTCTACAAGAGGATTAGGGTACTTGATTCTGATTCTGATGATTCTGCATCACCAGCTAAAAAGCCTGTCAATAAACCAGTAGAACTCACTACAGCTGTAAAGGAGAGAAGGTTTCGGAACATGCTGGAAATGTTCCCAGAGATATCTCCAATGGCAAGTTATAAAATGATTTTATTTTTATATTTTACATAACTTTAGTTGATCGGGTTTTACAGAAATTGTTTTTGTTTTTGGTTTGTATAATATTGTACACTATGGTTAAAAATGTTCACAGTCAATAAAATAGATGATTTGTTATTAGTAGAATGATTGTAGGTATTATTAAATAAATAGGTTTCAACTCAACCAAACTTATTGTAGCAACAACCGAAAATCACATAAATGGCAAAAGCGTTCTAAAAACAACGACTTGCTCACACGCCAGTAGCCATTATGTCATATAAAGTTGCTACTTGCCAGTTCGAGAAACTTATTGCATCTCAGACCAATAAAAAAAATTATATATTTATTCAATATATTTTTAATTAGGCAAAAGCCTTTGAATGCCCGTATAACTATTAATCCTTTATATTTATGTAGCAACTTTAGAAAATTCCATTAAATTTTATACGCAATGACCAGAATTGGTGTAGCTTCCATCTAGTGCGCCTTTTAGAATTTGATGTTCAAAAGTTTATCCGGATATTGTATAAGATGGCACTAGTGTCTTTGCAAATTATTGGACCCCAACCTAAAGTATGGAGGTGTACCCCCCTGATATATGCATTGGTCACAAAATCTTGAAGAACTGTAAGTTGATGTATAAGAAAGTGGCAGTAGCTTTTACTGACAAGTTCAGTGTTGGGTGACTTCCATGCATGAGGTGTTCAACTAGATGGAGTGATAAAATGGTGCTAAATACAGTGAGTTAATGGATGCAGGTGGCTTAGGTCTATTTTTTGTGGCAATCTTTGAGGTAGCATATGTTCAACACTGAACATCTGCTCGGCTGTAATGATGAAAAAAATTCTATTACTTTTGGTTATTGTAGATTAGCGCCATACTTGGCTAATGATGTTGAACAATTTTGTAAATTGTATGGATGAAGCAGGCATAACATTTATACATTATTACATACATATATTTTACACTTAACTCCTATAATATTGATATTGAATAAAAATTATTCTTATGTTTGACATGGCAGTTACTTTCAATATTGTTGAATGCAGTTTTTATTTTAAGTTATATGGGAGACTTCGGCGCCGTGCTATTGCAATCGCTCGCGCGATGATGCGATGCGATTTCATCGTCTGATGAATCCGCTCACACAATTAGAAATTGTGTATCCTTTTTTGGAGCAATGCGATCACTCTCAAAATGGCTCTTAACAAAGTTGCACAGTTTTTTCTGTCGAGCAATATTTCTTTAACAGTGAATAGCATTAAAAGAAACGTATACCACATAATATACTGTATAAAAACAGAAATCAGTGCGAGGAACTTCAACATCAGTATTTCGACATACGGCAAAACGAAGATGATTTTTACGAATTTTTGTCAATGTCAACAGAAACATTTTATTTCATCTGTAATTTGGTATATATACAGGAATCCATAATGGCAGGCGGTTGAGTCGAGCGCACGTCGTGGTACCCCTCCCTTGCCTCCGCCCCTTGGTTGCGCGAGCACCATTAGGACATTCAGTACTGATTAGTATGTTTGATCGGACGATCGTCCAAACTATACGATGCGTCGATAATCGCACGACGAAAACTACACACTTCGGACGCATCGCATGATCGCACGACCTTCTATAGGACATTCCGCAGATATGAGTATGTATATAAACGCACGGTCGCACGATCATTTTCGTCGGACGCACGCATGATCGCGCGAGCGATGGCAATAGGACGGCGTCTGAATTAAAGATTTAAGATTGTTTTGCGTAAAGAAGAATTATAATTAATGAGTTCTTTAATCTCTCAACCCCCTAGCGATCTCATCATAATGGCCATATGCCGTCAAATCCCTAGCGGTCTCATAAGGTCGCGCCCACCCACAGCACTTTAACCCATAAAAACTTATATGTAGAGACTACTTTTCTATGAAGAAGTTGAGCATTATATAATCAATATGAAATACTCTATCCTCTAGTGCAGTTAAAAACAGTTTTTTAACTGCACTAGAGGATAGAGTATTTATCCTATGAATATTTATTTATAATCTACGTTAATTTCGTACGCCATTTTCGCTTGAATGTTGTCTTGATTTTTGGATTTTTCTAGTGTTTTATTAGTGCTTTAGTATAGTGTTTTATTATAAAATTGTAACGAAGGTTTTTGTGTGAATATAATTTATCTTTTTACGTAAATAATTTCGAGTAATATGTATTGAAATAATTGTGATTTTCACGCTGCCAACTTTGGCTTGGTATGTTTTTTGTTATCAAAATACAATAAAATCTTTTGGTAATGAAGTAAAACCTGACTTTTGTTTAGACCACAAGATAGAAAATTTTATAATGCTAAACTTCTTCATAGAAAAATAGTCTCTAAATATAAGTTTTAATGGTTTTAAGTACTGTGGGTGGGTGCGGTCGCATGCGACCGCTCGGGATTTGCCAGGCGCATGCGACTCATGGGATTATTATGGCGCTTGAAGGGTTAAAATAGAGATGTATATTAGATGTAGTTCTCTAACCACGACAGCCACGTCAATCCTCTGCTGGACATGGGCCTCATTTGAAATTAATTGAAAGTATAAAAGTATCAAATATAGAGGTGTATGTTAAACTGATATATTATTTTATTGCATTGTTTCCTTTTTGCAGCTCATAAAAAATACATTGGTAAAAAAAAGAATGGAATGAGGAGCGAACCAGAGATGAGCTTTTAAAATATGACCCTGAGAGTGAAGAGAAAGCCACTCCCTCTACCTTTGTTAGTCCTCGGCCTAGTATCTCAGGACAGTTGTCCCGATCTAATGGCAATATGGGTGTTGTCAGGGTGACTAGTGGTCCCACTGTCATAGTGAGGAAACCACTTGCAGCTAAAGGCGGGAGAGCAAGAAGAGGTAGTAGTGGCAGTGAGGATGACGATTATGGAGTCAGAAAAGGGAAAGATGATAGGGTTTATGACAGGTATATACCTTTTTTTTATTTGGCATCTTTTTATAGGTGATGGGTTGTACTTACCTATGCAATGGTTCAGAAATAGAAGAATATTTTACTTGTTAATGCCAGTGTTCAGCTACAATCCTACCTTGGGGTAAGTGGTCTTGTAGCCTTCATCTTAGCACTGTCTTAGTGTAATAAAAGCCTCTTCTGTACTCTTGTCTTTAAGACTTATGAGAATTAAAGGGAAATACAGATTCAGATGAACTATTCCATTCCTTTGCTGTTCACATTACAAACAACTATGATAACCATTTTAGTTTGAATGCATGGACTGTTAACAACAAGGGGTAAATGCTAGGAAAAAGTCACAGAGCCTTTTACATTGATTAGTACAGTGTACCTTGGACTATAACAACAAAGTGCCAGAAAATATGTGGGAATTATCTATCAAAATGCTTAAATTTTTTATTAAGCCTATAAAAACTTAAATGACTTTTCATAAGTATTCTTGTAATCTATATTAAATAAAAAAGATTCTATCCTATTCTTGTGCAGATGAAATCGGTAAAATAAAAAAATCTCTTAAAATTTAATCTATGCATGGGTGTTTTCAAAATTGTCTTAATATTACTGTTTTCCTTTCAGTGATGATTCAGATAATGAAATAACTGATGATTTAGTGGGTGATAAGAGGAAAGTGTTTGAGTTCCTCAACACAAGCAACATGAACGAGCTGTCACTACTGAGTGGTTGCTCACAGAAGAAAGCTGAGGCTATTATTGCCCTAAGGCCATTTAAGGGCTGGTTAGATATGGTAAGTAATTTAAGGAAAGGGGAGGAAAGGAATATTAACAGAGAAAATGTTTCAATTTTAATAATTACTAATTCATCAATTTACATAATTTAGAAGTTATATAATTTTTAAGTTTCAACATTTTTTGAAGAAACCGATCCTAACTCTATGCACGTAATGATTTTAATTCTCTAAAATCTTAACATTTATACACAACAACAATATTTGACTTTTCCATAACAATAATCTTTTCTGAAATTGGTTTTATATTAATAAATATGTTAACCTAATGATGATTTAAAAAAAAAACTTATTTTCTTCTTTTTAGTTATTTTTTGCCTTGTGTTAATAGAATTGTTAGAACTGTTTATGTCAAGTCAGTCGTGGGAGACACAACAGAAAGTAAATGAAATCTTGTCTTGTATTCATTTTTTTGTGAGGCTCACAAATCTAGAACAAAAAACAACACAAAAATTTAATAACCAAATACCACCAAAATAGAAGAATAAAAAAGTGTTTATTATTTTAACTAAAAAATATGGTCATTTTCAAAGTTGTTGAATACAAAGGAGACAATTTATTTTTTTATGGAAAATGAGCCCACCACAAATTATGGCGTAACTTAATGAAATGAGTGTCGATTTATTCCTTATAGTCTATAGATTACGATAGTTATATTAGTTTATCGCATCTAACGGGAATACTGAGAAATTAACAATTAAAATATGAATATCATAATAACCTAAATAAAAACCAAAAGCGATTGTCCAGTAGTTTTCACTGGTATTATAAGTTAAAATAGTGCATTGTTCAATAATCAATAGTATAAAACAAAGTTGTAGGTTCAATCAACATATATAGGTAAATAAGTACTTTAAATTTGATGGAAAATCCTTTTACTTGTTCTGAAAAAACATAGGGAATGGACAAACAAATGTGGTGTGTAAACTCTTTTATTGATTAGTTAGTATTGTGTGCTACCAAAAGGTATATAACCACAGACTTTATTTTTACAGTCAATGCAGTGTCTACAATTTTAAAAGTAAATTAATATTGGCTATTATATTTTAATGGTAATATGATGAGATATTTATTAGTATTTTTATAAACTTAACATAATTACTAAGACAGGTATAGATTGTCATTAACATTATTTATAAAAAAACTGTACCATATCTCATAATAAGTAAACCAAAAAAAAAAAAATGTAATACATCTAAAATGAAAATGCTTAATATTCGTTTCCACAATGTATTTTTTTTGGACTGTACCTTCGAGAGTGACATAAATAAGATATATTCCTCATAAAAGTTTGAAATACAAAAATGCAGCAATGTGACAAACTTCAATGCTGTATATTAATAGGGGTTTTAATATGTTTCGTTCCATCGTCGATCAATGCTTCGTTACGCGCATTTTGTTTTCATATTATATTAACCAGAACACGAATATCAAAGTAAGTCATAAAACTCTTAATAAAACATATTCATAAAATCTTTAGGCCGTTCACTATAATATATATTGGTATTTTTTTATGTGTAAATACCATTAAGTTATGTTAAAATTTCAAGTTGGCCCAAGAATGATGTCTCTTGTGAAGAAATGAATTTCATGAAATTAAAGATATGCATATACAATTAAAAAATTACAGATTTAACTTATCAATACCATGGCTAAATTAAATTTCAGGTGGAAAAATTCAACAGTAGCAAAGCGCTTAGCACAGAATTATTGAATTCAACACAAGAGTTATTAAGTACAAGGAATAATATTCAGCGGTTGATGAAAAAGTGTGTGGGTCTAGCCCAACAGTTGGAAGCGGCAGTTGCAGCTGGAGCTGGTAGGCTCAAGCAACCAAGCACATTGGATCCAAGGTTAGTTTGCAATAAAAAAAACTGTGATTGTCCAAGTAGGTTAACAGTGATTACAAATTATGAATGTTAAGGCGCGGGTTTTTAGCTATTTTTCTAGCACAAAGTTTGTGTGCAACATTTGATGGACAAAAGTTATTAACGAAAGTAAGTATATTTTTTTAGCAGATTAATAATCTAGTATAATAAGAAGTCATTCATATTATTGAAAAGTATTAAAAAACAAGGACTTGAAGTTTACCTGGCAATTGAATTATAATCTTTTATCTCGATTAATATTAAGTATTTTAATAATCAATTCGAGAATTTAATTAAGTATTTCATGTATGCGCATATTTTTTTTCTGAGCTTAATCTATTTTAAAAAGTAACAATTATTAATTTTGTTAAAATCGTGTTATCGTCATCTAAAATACACAATATTTTTTCCAACCTAACCGTAAGTATTGTATTGTGTAAATAGTAAACAGTACTTTCTTGTCTTTCAATATTTTGTAATAATTTGTTTTTTCTAATATAAGTAGTTTGTCAGTAGTAAGAAATTAAGGCTGAGAGAGACTGATCCTACGTACGCAACGTATGCAACGCATTATGACTCTTGATTTTGTATGATAAAACTGTGCATTAGAAATAAACACAGTTATCGTTTGCAACGCATTGCACGTGTCCGAAGCAAAGTTGATCTGCGATATCCAGATTAGCATGGCAGGGTGGAGAGGATGATTGTACGCATTCCACATCATACGTCATAAACAAATAGACCTTCGCACTGTGCGCGCATTTTATTGTCAAAATAGAGTTAGTGAAGTGATACAAATGTACATATTAAAATGTGTTGAATATCGCGATACCTACTACGTTATATTATAATGCATACAAGAGATATCAAAACCACATATTGCTATCATTTTTGTTATAAACGTGAAAGGAAAAGGTAAATTAAAAAAGTAGTTATTTTCCTTGTATTCTTAATCTTTATCCTAGTGTTTAAATATGGAACATGATATTATTCATAAGTGGTGTAGATTTTTTTTCGTATAGATTTAGCATGACAAATCTCATAGACATCTACATCTAACCCCAATTGAAAATCAAAATGCAGATGCGTTGCCACCCATGAGGACTAAAATGGAATGCCTCGATTCCAGTAAAACGGGTCTCCGGTTCTCTACTCTCACCATACGAAACACAGCAGCATTAAGCTGCTATTTTACGCTGGTTTTCTGTGAGGTCGTGGTCTTTCCCCGGTCGAGCAAACCCTTTCGTGTTACAACCATAGTATAGCTGCAGCATGGCTGTAACATGTATATATGATATATGTAGTAACTCTTTCTCAAACTCACTCTAAGAATCCGAAAACATAGTGTAAATTTCTACTTAAGTGTTCGCAGAAACGGAGCAAGAGTACCTTATGCCAAACATATGTTGCACATGTAGATCAAGTGTGTATACGAACGTGGGAGTGCATTTATTTGCATTATTAAAAATTGTCCCATTTGAAAGCAACATTTCCTTGCAATTTTTTAAACAATTTCAGTTAAAAAAAAAATATAGCACAGAGATGCCCCTTGCCAACCACAGGCATATATCATAAGTAAGACAATTTAAAAAGAATCGCATAAAAAAAATTGAGGTGGAATAATTTATGGTAGATACTCATGCGCCGATTCCTCCTGGACTAAAGGGATTTATTTTGTTAGGAATACTCATTTTAAACCCATAGTTTTAGCCCAAAACTATCAATTAACCAAGTTTTGTAATAAGACAGTGTAATGGCGGCGTAAGGAAACCAACTGCCCTATATCATTCCCTGGATGTTGTAACAGGTGACAGAAGGAAATGAAACGGAGAACAGGCTGCTGTATCTTCCTGATGATCAATCAAAATAATTATAAAAAAAGCTACGAAATATAAAAAAGGGTTGCTAAGTGTGGCACTACTAAATGAATGGAAATACTATCTTTACTAATTTGATATTACTATTTAGAATGAAAATTTATTCTATATGATTCCAGTTTGAAGCTGGCTCCGTATCAGTTGGTAGGCCTCAACTGGCTAGCCGTTCTACATAAACAGGGTGTATCTGGTATACTTGCTGATGAAATGGGTCTCGGGAAGACTGTGCAAGTTATCGCCTTTCTGGCGCATCTCAAGGAGACCGGCCAGGCTAAAGGCACACATTTGATTGTTGTACCAGCTTCTACCTTAGGTAAGGTTTTGTCTAGTAAATTTTGACTGGCTTATCACTGATATAATGCACAACTAGATAAAATCAAAGTTTTGACATTTTCTAAAATAAACCTTTATATGTATGATAATTTTTTTTTAAAAAGAACAAAAGAAACGTTAACCCCACACTAGGATTTTTTCCTGTATTGTGAGGCAGTTTACAAATATAAATTGCACATGGACAAACATCCGGACCCGGAACAATTATTTGTAGGCCACGCAAGTACTTGTTCCGTGCGGGATTCGAACCCGCTGCCCCCGGCGTAGCCACTCATTGCTAAGCCACTGCGCCACGGAGCAGGTAATAATCTGAGATGTTTTAGTGTTAATTACTTACATTGAAATTGAACATAACTTGCACTGGTTACAAGAACAAATTTTCTTATGCAACACTGTTTGCGTGGAAGCTGCCTTCATGTTCTTTTCTGTAATACTAGGTATTCCATGTCATTGTCAAGGACTATTTTGGAGCCAGAGTTCATTTTTAAATTTTTGTTTATAGAATAAAGGTTATAAATAAGCACCCAGTCCACCTGATGGTATATATCATAGAATACTATAATACATATATAATAGAACGAAGGAGTGGGCGGAGCCCGTGTAGCTAATATGTCACTAACATATCAATTTACACGTATAAATGTCAACACATCTCTTTTGACGTTACCAATAAAGAAATATTGATGTGTCAAAAACAACAGAAATTTGAAGCTAAGCTAAGAACTAGAGATGTAACAAAATTTTACCGATTCCGAAGCCGGAAAATACTGTCGCTTTTAAATTTGTACTTGGCTTAATGAAAAGCTAAATAGATACCATAAAATACAATAAAAAATATAAATTTAATGACCTACGAATAAACCCAATTTTAACATTTTTTATCAAATTTTTCGCTCTATAGGATAACATTAAAAATTTGCAATAAAGTTTTTAGATTTGATATTCTGGTTACTATCAATACTATATTATATATGTAGTATATACTATAAATTCACCTCACACCTCATTACGCACAAAGAGTTGGGTAGACCCATAGAATATTATAATACGTACATAATAGAACGGGGGTGTGGGCGGAGCCCGTGTAGCCACTAAAATGCCACAAGACGTCAATTCACTCGTATAAATGTCATCACGAGATGTGTTTTGTCGTTACAGTTGTTTCCAAATTTCGCATGCAAATTATTTAGAAAATGCCAAATTGCATGCTATTTACAAATAAATAGGCCTAATAAGCTTTTAATAAATGTTGCTATTCCATAACTTTAAATAAATTTTATTCTTTCGTAAATACGGTATTATTTATTAAAGGAAAAAGTACCTTCTTAATAGACCAACATTTAGTTTCAGTTACTTTTGTATTCATAGCAACCTATTGCAATTTGTGTATGTTAACTAACGTAGATAAATAGGCCAACTCGTTTCGAAGATCATCATTTCATCATTACAGCTCTTCACAAGTCCACTGCTGAACATAGGCCTCCCCCGAGTAATGCCACAAAGCACGGTCCTGAGGCACCTGCATCCATCGACTTCCTGCATGTTTTACCAGGTCGTCACTCCATCTAGTGGGGGGTCGCCCTACACTACGCCTACTGGTAAAAGGCTGCCACCCCAGAACCTATCTTCCCCATCGGTTATCGGTTCTTTGAGCTATATGGCTGGCCCATTGCCACTTCAGCTTACTAATTCGTTGGTCTATGTTGGTCACTCTGGTTTTACTGTGGATATGCTCATTTCTGAGTCTATCACGCAGAGAAACTCCGAGCATAGCCCTTTCCATAGCTCGCTGAGCGACCTTGAGCATCCTAAGAAATATACGAATATGTTTTCGTCCACGTGGAATTCAGTCATATCACATTATCTATTTGAGGATAAAAGGTAACGTAGCCTTTTTAATCTTACCAACTATCTGAATACCAAATCTTGATCAAAGTTTTATACCCATTTCACCATTTTTATCCGAATTGAAGGTTTAATGGCTAATGATGACTAAACTAAAGTTGGCTTTACAGCCTACTTAGCTGTGATATCACTTTTTTTGGCTTAAACAGCCATTAAACTATCTCAAATCTATCTATAATACATTTTGGCAGTAAATTACTTTTTTGTCTTATATTTCTTAAAGTAAAATTTTGGAATTTTTAATCGCAAAATTTACAAAGGATCATGTATTTGGAACACACAAAACATTGTTTTCATTGCACTTTTACAAAGTGATATATAAACATAAACTTAAACACTCACGCCTGTCACCCAGAGGGGTAGGCAGAGACTACAGACTTCCATTTGGCACGATCTCTTGCCTCCTTCACATCCATACACCTACGCATACATGCTCGTCGGTTAAGGGTACTCCTAATTTGGCCCGTTTTCAATAAATCCCGCATTCACTCGTCGTTCTATATCCTTGTCATATCTCCCATCCCTGCTAAATACGCAGCCCAAATATACAAACTCATCTACTTTCTCGATCAACTCCCCTTCTATTCTTATTTCACAAATCGTTTTACTTTCTTCTCTTTCAAAAATTCATAACCTTCGTCTTACATGCGTTCATTTTCGTACCCCTTTTTTTTAATGATCCGTTCATTAATGTAACCATCATTTGCAACTCGGCCGCCGACGACGCAAGAATAACTTGATCATCGGCGTACAAAAGGCATTTGACGGTTAACCCACCCATTCTTAATCCGCATTCTTCAACTTTCAAATTTTGCAAACAACTGTCCATAAATAGGTTGAACAGCCACGGGGAAGCCACACAGCCCTGTCTGACACCTTTATGGATGTCAAACCAGTCCGAGTAGACCCCATTGATAATGATTTACAAAGTGAATAGTTTAGTATTTATCTTACAGTGTAAAATTGTACAAAATAAATACACTCAACTGATTAAAACTACTTTTACGGATTTTATCGCGTTTATTTTACTTTTAATTACTTTTATTTTTAATACCCGACGTTTCGGGCGCTTTCCAGCACCCATGGTCATGGGGGACTGAGATGACTGACGTCCCGATGTCATTGTTAAACCCGGAGTACCTTCAGCTTTTTTAATTATTGTTTATGGTCCGATCTATGCAAAATGAACTATGTCCTGAGGTCTTGCAGTGGTATGCTTGGGTTTAGTTTTAATTTTATTGATTATAGGATCCCAAGCAGGTGGTAGTACCCAGCCTCCTTCTCTATTGAAATTAGGATGTTTTTTAATTTCAATAGCCTCACGTATCATCCTTGGTAGGAATCGGTGTTCTTACGCGAGGATTTGTGGTCTATCAAATCTGATGTAATGGTTGGGGCCGTCTAGGATATGATCGCAAACTGCAGACTTCCCGGAACGTTGATGCTTCACATCAGCTATATGTACGTAATACGTACGTAAAATAAACGTCTTGAATTAAAAATAAAAGTAATTAAAAGTAAAATAAACGCGATAAAATCCGTAAAAGTAGTTTTAATCAATGTGTAGTGTTCGCGTAAATATAAGAAATCATTATAAATACACTAAAGTTTTACCGGTGCTTACTGGTTATGGATAAATCACTAAACAAGACTACATCCGTAGCGGTGATACCATTATATACTACGTTTTGCTTAAATGCGTAGACTAATATGATGGTACAACAACTTTTTATTTAGAATAAGAAAAAACTGATACTTACTGCGATTGTATTTACGATTAGTTTCACACTATTTACAAATAAATATGTGTTACAATATAAAACGTTTTTTTTTTAATGATGATCGTGAACATTAATCAAAAGCCTAAAATGTGTAAATTCGCTCAGTCTGTCAACACAGCGAATCGGGTTTATAGTAGTAATAATACGACGTATTTGCTTGTATGTGTGCTCCCGGCGACGCCGATCCTCGTACTAAATAAGGTTGACAGCCATTCTATTGTGTATTATAGTATTCTATGGCATATATCATTGAAAATCAAAATTCTGATGTGTTGTCACTCCTTAGGATTAAAGTGATATTTGTATGAATTAGAAAAGAAGCTAGGTATCTTCGCACTTTCACATATGATTTTAGTATATAGACCTCGTAGCCTTTTTGGCGTGTTATTTGACCTGCCACATTAAAATTTAGGGGTAGCCGAATCCCCCCGAGCGGGTTCCCGCCTTGTCGTGGCCGGGGGGCTTAGTAGCCGTGGCTTGGTCTCCCACGGTGAACAAAGAGAAACCCACGTGGCTGGCCCGAGGTGAAGGGCCGGCCTGAGGTGGCCACTCCGAGTGGGCTTGGGGAGCCCACTTCGGATGTGTGCTGGTGGACTGCAGCGAGTGGGGACTCCGCACCCTCTACCGCTGCAGCCGAGGTGGAGTCGCGGAGGAAGAGGAGTGTTGGTATGGCGATGCGCCACTCGCCCTATCCTCCGCGACTCAAA
The DNA here is from genome assembly GCA_907164705.1 of Parnassius apollo. NCBI lineage: Eukaryota > Metazoa > Arthropoda > Insecta > Lepidoptera > Papilionidae > Parnassius > Parnassius apollo. The sequence continues at coordinate 2,303,074 of CAJQZP010000393.1, forward strand.
CGGGGCCGCACCGTTGATGCGGTGGTGATGGGGCTGCGGGGGGAGAGGATTGTCGGTATTGCGAGGCGCCGCTCTCCCTATCCTCCGCAGCCGAATCTTGGTTGGCGGCGGAGCCATAGACCAGATCCGCCGCTGGGGTCGGGAAGGCTAGTACTTCTAAGTGCTCGTTTTTCCTGGCCCCATGGCCTTCGCGCATCGGACGCGGGGGCGTCTGTTGCGCAGATGCAATTGGAGGTCGTGGAGGAAGGCGTGCCATGTGTTCTGGTACGCCTTACTTGGGAAGGAGAACGGGAAGGAATATTCCACTCCCGAGGAGGTGCTGCCATGGGGCGGCAGTCGCTAGTAGGGCCGCGGAAGTGTGCGAAAGCGTTCCCGTAGCCCTGCCAATATGCGACGAAGGTGGAACACCATGGGGTTTTAGTCGGTGCGAGTCCGACATAACCCGTCCTGGGCCCCCGCGAGGCGGGTATGCGTAGGCATTTCCCCATGTAAAAAAAAAGGGGTAGCCGAATAAATGCAAACAAAACACTTAGAGGATTGTGAAGCTGTAAATTTTCATACAAAAGGCGATAACGTTTTTTCTTATGTAAAAAGTCTAATTTTCATATTTTTTGGAAATGTAGATATAATGAAAAACTAGGTCCTCACGTTTTTACTTTAAAGAAATATTGCGTGCGGTATAAGTTTTTAGGATCTAAATATCTATATTTTTGACTTGAGAACTTCCTCGAGCGTTTTTATTTTATTTTTTAAATTAAACTAAACTGAATTACTAAAAAAGAAATTTATTTAAATTTAACTGAATTACTAAGAAATGAACAGACCTAGATTAAGATATACTGAATTGAATGAGACCAAAATTGTCTCATTTCATAAAAGTTTAGGGGGGTGAAAACGTTATCGCCCGAAACAATATTTAAAAAAGGAAATGTAGGCAATTGTCTCCAAGACTTGCAACTCTCTCTATCACGCCCGGAGAGAGGCAAAGCGAGCGGTATGAAACAGATAGCATTTTTAAAAATACCTACTCGCGCCGCGTATCGGCACTTTAGAAATAGAAATAGAAACTTTTTTATTCAATGTAGATTATAACAATACTTATTGAAAGTCACTTTTTTAATTTACCACTGGTTCGCAAAAAAAACCTCAGTCCTGGGAAGAACCAGCAAGAAACCCAGCGGGACTATTTTTTTTCCAATAATAGCTTACAATCATGTTTACAATTAACAACACAAGACAAATTAGAAATAGCTTGGTAGCGATCACCCTTCCCAGGGGTTATTATCATCCATAAATTCATGATTAAAACTACTTTTACGGATTTTATGGCGTTTATTTTTACTTTTTATTTACTTTTATTTTTAATTCCCGACGTTTCGGGCGCTTTCCAGCACCCATGGTCACGGGGGACTGAGATGACTGACGTCCCGATGTCATTGTTATACCCGGAGTACCTTCAGCTTTTTTAATTATTGTTTATGGTCCGATCTATGCAAAATGAACTGACTATGTCTTGAGGTTTTGCAGTGGTATGCTTGGGTTTAGTTTTAATTTTATTGATTATAGGATCCCAAGCAGGTGGTAGTACCTAGCCTCCTTCTCTATTGAAATTAGGATGTTTTTTAATTTCAATAGCCTCATGTATCATCCTTGGTAGGAATCGGTGTTCTTTCGCGAGGTTTTGTGGTCTATCAAATCTGATGTAATGGTTGGGTCCGTCTAGGATATGATCACAAACTGCAGACTTCCCGGAACGTTGATGCTTCACATCAGCTATATGTACGTAATACGTACGTAAAATAAACGTCGGGAATTAAAAATAAAAGTAATTAAAAGTAAAATAAACGCGATAAAATCCGTAAAAGTAGTTTTAATCAATGTGTAGTGTTCGCGTAAATATAAGAAATCATTATCCATAAATTCCTTAATATTATAATAACCCTATTTATACAAACTTAGTTTAATAACATTTTTGAACTTTGTGTATGATAAATTTTGTATATTTTCTGGGATTTTGTTGTAAAAGCGCCAAGAATGAATTACTGACTCGGTGGAGTCGAGTAACTGGTACTACTAGCTTGTGTCTATTCCTAGAATTTACAGAATGAATATCACTTATTTTCGCAAAACTACTTTTATTTGTGTGTATGTACATTACATTTCATAAATGTATTGAGTGGCCAGAGTTAATATATTAATTTCCATAAATTTTTGTCTCAGTGACTCTTTTGGTTTAAAATTATATATTGCTCTAATGGCCCTCTTCTGTAAAATAAATATAATTTCAGTGTCAGTCGCGTGTCCCCATAGCGAAATACCGTATGACATAATGTTATGGAAATAACTAAAGTAAACTATTCTAGCTGTTTCAACATTGGTAAGAGTTCTAATCTTTTTAGGGCATATGCTGCAGAACTAAGTCTACTAGCTAGTTTTGATATATGAGCCATTGAAGCTTTGCGTTCAGTGTGATACCAAGAAAAATGGTGGTATCAACAAGACTCAGTCCCCCCCCCCATTTAAAATTACATTAGTACTGACATGTTTAACATTAGGAGTTACGAATTTCATACATTTAGTTTTAGTTCCATTCAAATGCAAATTATTAACATTAAACCAATTGACTAACTTAGCTATAGATTATTTACTTCGTCGTAATTTAATAACTGTCGTTTTAATTTGAAAATTAATGAAGTATCATCAGCAAATAATACTATATCATGGTTATCCCCTACTATGTATACACATATATATACAAGAAACAGAAAGGTGCCGAGAATTGAGCCCTGAGGCACGCCCATTTGTACAATCGACCCGGAAGATCTTATACTATTGATGACAACTTTTTGCGTTCTGTCACTTAAATATGAAATAATTAATTTAAGAGCATCGCTTCTTACACCGTAGTGTTGAAGTTTCCTGATTAATGTTTCATGGTGAACACAATCGAAGGCTTTGGATAGGTCACAGAACACACCCAAAGCATCCTGTGAATTCTCCCTGTGAAATGTATATTTAATCAGCTCAACACCAGCAACAGTTGTCGAGCGACCCCTTGTGAAACAAAATAGATTTTTATGAAGTAAATTATTTACATTAAAAAAATTCAACACTTGATCAAGAATAATTTTTTCAAAAATTTTAAAAAAATAAAAACTAAGTGTTGGCAGTATAGAAATAGGTCTAAAATTAGCGGGGTCCAATGTACTACCAGATTTAAATAAAGGTATTACTTTACTATGCTTCCTTAAATCAGGAAACACACCAGATTCGATACTAGTATTAAAAATAATAGATAGTTGAGGTGCGATTATATCTATTATAGACGCAATAACTTTAACGGAAATCCCCCTCAGATCGGCGGTTCTCTTAATATCACAGTCTTAAAATATTTTACAATATCTTTTGATGACACTTTATGAAATGTAAAATTCTTTGTACACACATTTACATTTTGTTTAAGTAATGATTTCGCGACGGCAGGAGAAGAATTCAGTGACTTAGTGGTTAAGATCGAAATATCAGTAAAATATTTCTCAAAAACCATTGCAACATTCTGATCTGATTTAGTTAATTTATTGTTAAAACTTAATTGGTAGTTTGAATTGCGAGAGTTGACCTTACCAGTTTCACTATTAATTATACTCCATGTCATTTTAATTTTATTAGAAGCAGTCTTTATTTTGTTGCTCAAGTACAATGACTTGGCTAATGAGCACACTCTTTTAAATATGTTGGAATATTTTTTTACATATTCCCTAAATTCGACGCTCGAATTATATGACCTTTCATTGTAAAGTTCATATAACCTTTGTCTACTCATATGGACTCCTTGTGTCCTGCGAATACTTTGCGATTGTTCAAGGAGAATGTTTTAGAAGTAAAAGTATTATTAAATTCATTGCAAATGATCTTAAATAATGTTCCTAACAAAAAATTTGGATTATTTTGGTATGAAAGTAATGGAAGTTTTTTTACTATGTTACTTCTAAACTTCTCCAAGCAATGTGCATTTACTGGAACAAATACTACTTTTTTATCTACTTGCTTTTTGTGAACATAAGGTAATGAAATTAATTGTCCACAGTGATCAGAACTCAATTTTTGAATTATACATTTATTGAACGGCTTAACATTTGTAAAAATGTTATCTATACATGTTGCACTAGATTCAGCAATACATGTTGGCTCCAAAAATAAATTAAAAAGACCATAAGATTTAAACAATGAACTAAATTTAATATTGGTGGAGGAAGCTTCTAGGAGATTGATATTAAAGTCTCCACATATTACAACAGTTTTATTCTGTTTATTAAGCTTAGCGAAAACTTCCTCATAATTTTTTCAAAAGTATCATATAAAGAACATGGGGGTCTGTAAACGCTCACAACAATGAGGTGCTCAAACTCAACACAAGCCATTTCTACAATTCGCTCAACAGAGATGCTCACAATATCTTTACATTCTTTACATGATAATAATTTACTAGCTAGAATTTAGGAGCCACCTCTTAAAACCTTTTCTATGTTGAAAGAACCGGCCACTTGGTGATTGCTGAAGTTAAACATTAAGTTACAAGCTTTTAACCAGTGTTCAGTTATACATAATATATGAATATTTTTGCTATTTAAGAGCAATTCAATTTCTAGCTCTTTGCCTATCATGCCTGTATGCTGTATATTCTGATGCACCAGGTGTAAACAATTTTTATTATCATTTTGTGGAGTTATACAACTGCAACTATTAAGGATTTGTAAGCTACATTCTAAATTATTTAAATTATTATAACTGCTAGATATTACCTCTATTGTCTCATTTTCTAATTTAAATTACTTGGAACGGATTCCAAATTGCATGTCAATTCATTATGCTGCTCAATAGGAGCAGATGTCTGGGTAGCCAAGTCCTTGACTGAGTTAATATATAAATAATAAGATAGCACATTTGCTATCTGTCTTAAATTGTATTTGGATAGGTAATACCTATCTGTAGTCAAAAATTTCTTAATTAAATTATTAATATCTATTAAATTAATTTTATTGGTATAATTGTTACAATTAAATGTCAAATTTAAATTATTGTTACATGATAAATTATTCATTAATAAATTTAAATCATGCCTTATTTTATTCTCCTGTGGCCAACCCTGTATAAAAGGCAATGTAAACTAGATAATTTTATGTACATGTAAAATATTGAGGTACTCAATATATTTTAATAATTGATTTTTGTTTACATTGCCTCTTCTCCCAACAAGAATTATTTATGTGCTATTAGAGCAAAACTTACTAGTTAAAACTTTATTCATTATATGACTAAAGGATGCTCCAGGCATACAATAATTACTAATCAATTGTCCTTTTAAATGGTTATTTAACATCATGCCCAAATTTTTACCTATGTCATCACAATACATAATAACTTTATGTCTTTTAATATTTAAACTACAACCTCTTTACAATCTTTACAATCCTCTTAAGGAAAATAGTTTATGGAATATTTTTGTCAAGGAAATTTATAAGTTAATTTTTTAGCTTAGGAATAAGTTTATGTAAATAATACCACATATTATTCTCTCTATCTGCTGCATCCATTATAGCCTATCAAAAGTCCATTTCTGAATAGAACTCCTCCATAGATTGCCCCAATATTTGCCATTGTTGACATGTTTCGCAGACGGGTTGGTAACCATAGGTTTTTGTTACTTTGAGCTGTTATCCGGAAAATTCTGCTGGTAATGTTTGACCCATTTGTGTCCTAACATCTTATGATTCAGAAGCACATGCTTCTACACAGTTCACCAACATGTTCATTGGACAAGGGGGTTGGTTTGCACCTTGCACTGGTAGAGTTGCCTTCGTTTACAGTTTAAGGGATTTAGCGTTTATGACTTGGCAGAGTTACTACATTAATTGGTGAATATTTTTAGATAATTGGAGTGGTGAGCTAGAACGCTGGTGTCCGTCACTTCGCGTTAGCAAATACTATGGACATCCTGAGGAGAGACGACAGCTGCGAGTAGAGTATGCACGAGGATTAGACTCCATTGATGTCGTCCTTACTACGTGAGTTGGTTCCTTGTAATTAATTATTTTCTTATCTTGTAAAGAATATTATGAATTGATATTGCTGAATAAACAAATATTTAACGTTTGCTTTGGTTGTACAATTTTTTTTCTTTCTTAGTTACACAATGGTGAGCAGTTGCCCAGAAGAACGTAAGATGTTCCGCATAACACCAATGCACTATGTTATTTACGACGAAGCGCATATGCTGAAGAATATGTCTACCCAACGATATGATAACTTACTGAAAATTAAGGTATCGACTTGTTTAATTTTTTATGTACACATTCATCATGTAAGACAGGGTGACGTAATATCCCCAAAACTCTTCACCAGTGCATTGGAAGACATTTTCAAGCTACTGGACTGGAAACAATACGGTTTTAACGTCAATAGCGAGTACATCCCTCACCTTCGATATGCCGACGATATAGTCTTTTTGGCAGAATCGCTGGTGGACCTAAGCATTATGCTCAATGACGTCAATACACAACGAAATGATATCGTGACAAAACGAAAGTCATGTGTAATGTCCATGTCACACCTATGCCGGTGGTAGTTGGGAGCACTAAGCTCGAAGTTGTTGACGAGTATGTTTACCTGGGACAAGTAGTCCAACTAGGTAAGTCCAACTTCGATCGAGAGGTCAATCGACAGATTCAACTCGGCCGGGCAGCGTTCGGGTGATTGCGACACATCTTCTCGTCAGGAATACCTCAAAATCTCAAAACTAGATTGTACAATCAGTGCATGTTGCCATTGATGACCTATGGAACTGAGACGTGGTCTTACACTGTCGGCCGTTTGAGGAAGCTCTAAGTTTATATTCAGAAAGCTATGCTCGGAGTTTCTCTGCGTGATAAACTTAGAAATGAGGATATTCGCAGTAGAACCAGAGTAACCGACGTAGCCCAATGCATTAGTCAACTGAAGTGGCAATGGGCGGGCCATAGATCTCGCAGAACCGATAACCGATAGGGAAAAAAGGTTCTCGAGTGGCAGCCTGGTACCGACAGACATGATAATCTGGTAAGACATCCTGGTAGTCGATGGATGGCAGGTGGCTCAGGACCAATGCTTTGTGGCATTCCTTGGCGGCAGCCTATGTTCAGCAGTAAACTTGAAAAGGGAATTTATAATAATGATGATGAAAATAAAAAACATTTACAAATACGACTTTTTGTATGCATATTTTGCGCTTTTTAGGTTGCATATATCCTCCAGACCCAATTTCGGCCACGACGACCTCTACGGAGGCTAGCCTAAACGTATAGGCACGGGACAGGATTACATATAGTGCCCAAGTGTATGTGCAAGCACAGGTGCACTCTCTATTCCGTCACTCTCATAATCCGATGGGACGGTAAACCGACGCAACCGGAGAGAGATCAGGCGCAGGACCAACGGCTTTACGTGCTTTCCGAGGCACGGGGGTGAGACACCGCCAACTTTCTGATTCCGGGCAACTACTGAGAAATTCTTGACGGAAAAACTTAATAATTAATTTTTTGGCTCGACCTGGGATTCGAACCTAGGAGCTCATGATCAGCGGTCGCACTACTACAACCACATTTTTTGCATATAATCCGGTTTTTAATAATAACCCTTACTAAACAATATTTGCTTAATAAATATTTTAATTCTTTTGATAGATAGGGTCTGCACAATTTCTCATTCTTCAGTCTCATTAAGGAATCCCCATGAAGGAATTTCTGAATTTTTAGAGCTGAGTAACTGGCATAACTAACTTGTGCTTGTCCCTAGTATTTACAGAATTACTTACTTACTTATCTTCACGCACAATCCCTAACGGGGTGGCCAGAGAGAACAGATCGCCAAGTGTCACGATCCTTACATACCTCTTTCGCTTCTTTCAGGTTCATTAACTTCTTCATACATGCACGTCTAGGTATCCGAGTACTCTTGACCCTCCCCTCTTCGAGCAATTTGCTCACATGGTCTTCGAAAGTTAGTCTCGGTCTACCTCGACACCTTTTAATATTTACTTTCGCTCTATATATTTTCTTCACCATTCAGTCTTCACTCATTCGTTCAACGTGCCCAAACCATTGGAGTACGCCCCTATCAATTTTTGTGATAAGGTCATCTTTCAATCCTGCCATATTGCGAATCTCTTCGTTTCGCTTTCGGTCGGCTAAGGTAACGCCACACATTTTACGAAGAGATCGCGTCTCCACTGCATTCAACTTGCTTTTATGCTTCTTCTGTCATACCCAGGTTTCGCTGCCATACAACAAAGTCGGTACCAACACTGCATTATGTATTGCAAGGCGTGCACTCTTCACCACGCCTTGCCTTTTTACTAATGCATTCAGGGCACCATTGACTTTGTTTCCGGCAGCGACACGCCTGTCCACATCTAAATCACATCTTCCATCCCGGCTGAAAGCACTCCCCAAGTATACAATTTCATTTACCTGTTCTAGACATTCCTGATTTACCCATATTTCACATTTCGTTCTCTCTTCGTCCTTTTCAAATACCAGAACCTTAGTTTTATTAGCATTCAAACGGAGACCTTTAATTTTACATTCCTCTTTCATACACGTGACTAATACCTGCAGTTCTGCTTCTGATGGTGCAATAAGCACTGCATCATCAGCATACAGCAGACAATTAACTTTTATGTCACCCACTTTCACACCCAAACAGCTATTTTTCAGCTTCTGTAAACAGCTGTCGAGATACAGTATGAACAGCCAGGAAGACATAACAGAACCCTGTTTTACGCCCGCTTGGACGCTAAACATGGGTGACAGGTCATGCCCTACCCGCACACAGGCTTTACAGTCATAGTAAAGTGACTGCACAGCCCTTAACAATCGACCATCCACACCATATCCCGGCAACAGTTCCCACATTTTCTTCCTTATAACCTTATCAAATGCTTTCTCCAGATCCACAAAAGCACAGAAAATCTTCTGGTTAACACTCAGAAGCTTCTCCGTGATCATGCGGAGAGAAAACATTTGATCCGTGCATCCTCTTCCAGGTCTAAATCCGCATTGTGCCTCCCATAAGAATCTTTCCGATTTCTCTTGCATCCTACGTGTCAAAACCTTCGAGTAAACTTTACTTGCTAAACTGGTCAAGTTGATCGCCCGATAGCACCCGCAGTCAAAATGTGAACCTTTACCTTTATATAAAGGCACAATGACCGCGGATCGCCAATCATCCGGGACATCTCCCGTCCGCCAGCACAAATTGCACAGCAGATGGAAGCTGTCCCAGACGCGAGGCCCACCGTACTTGACCATTTCAGCAGTAACTCTGTCTAGTCCCGCAGCCTTACCACATTTCTAACTTCGAATCGCACGTTCAATCTCTTTCATGCTGATGACCTCAGTGTCATCGAGGTCCGTGTCTGGCGTGCCAGTCACGGCGTCCACCACCAGTATTTACAGAATTCACATCATTATTTTTAATAAAACTATTTTTGTTTTTCTGTACATACATTAATTTTCGTAAATATATTGAGAAGGGAAAGGAGACCTTGCCTTTAGGACGAAATAGGTTTCTTTTAATACTTATATGTTGCTGCTGCACATCTTCCGTATTACTGTCTTCTGTCGCTCTTACGACCCCTACGGAACGATATGGGGTAGTGGATATTATATACCGCCAGTACATGAACCTGTTACTTACATAATAATTTGATTCCAGTCCAAACACAGATTGCTGCTGACAGGGACGCCGTTACAAAACAATCTTTTGGAGCTTATGTCACTACTCTGTTTCGTGATGCCCCATATGTTCTCAGGAAAGACTGATGATCTCAAGAGTTTGTTCCAGAAAAATTCGGTAAGTAACTATTTAAAGAATGTAACACAATTGTTAAAAAAATGTTTCTTGAGCCCATTTAATCAATTTACTGAGCTATTTATACCTATACATACAAAAACTTGGTAAACTTAGAACTAAATTGAATACTGATATAATTTGCGTTTCAGATGTTGTTCGTTTTTGAATTATGGCGTTGCTACATACAAAGCTAAGTAGCAATTTGGGAAAGTTTATGCTCCATTCGCTGCTTTGGATTTATATTATATTTTATCTATCCTAGTGTCTGAAGTCACATCATATTATGTTTCTTTTCCATAAAAGTATGGCGCTGAGGGCTGCGGGCTCGAATCCCGCACGGAACCAGTATTTGTATAGGTTACAAGCTTAATTGTTCCTAGTCTGGATGTTTGTCCAGTAAAGTAAAAAAAGTAAAGTTACAGCCTATACACGTTCCACTGCTGGGCACAGGCCTCCTCTCATTTCTGAGAGGGTTTTAGGGCAAGGAAATGTCCGCCGCGCTGCCCCAGTGCGTGTTGGCGAACTTCACATGTCTTCGAAATATTTTTTTTCTTATTTCTCAGACATGCAGGTTTCCTCACGATGTTTTGCTTCACCGGGAGCACATGGTAAATCAGTACTTAAAATTGCAATTAACAATTTCATTGGTGCCGAAGGGGATCGAACCCGATTTGCTCGCGTATTGCGAAATTTACAGCGAGCGCTAACAGTTTATCCAGTATTTTAGTTTATTCTAAAATTAAAATTTTCATTTGTCTGAGGATAATGTTCAGAGTGGCTCAACTGATTGTAATAAAACGTGAACAAACTGTAACACCAGCAGTGATCTACACTAAATTCTATCCGATTTTTTTAAAATTTTAATTAAATAGACATACTGATGGGTAAAAATAAATGGTCTTTAATAATTATCTAAAGCCAAATAATGCCACTTTAATAAATCCCACCCAGAAAAAGCCAGAGTGGACAGCTAGTTATAAATGTTATTTTAAAATTAATATAGCTACTTGGGTATACAATTTTTTCACATACTTTCCCATTAATAGAAAATTTTCAATTAACCAAATAATATAACGATATTTAGTTAATAGCGGGTTTTCGCTATTGGTACTGTCCATGTTAATGGTATGGGCTCTCAATGGTTAGGATAGTCTTAGAGGCATGGGGGCAGTCTGAACCCAATCAGCCCTGATAAAAATAATAATTTGTGCTTTCCGCAATATTGGCTCCAATAGGGTTTCTAAACAAAGACCTAGACATAGAAGCCGGGTACTTAACCACTGGGCAAGCCCATGAAGTTACTAACAATTGTATGTTTTTCTTTTTTTTTTTTCAGAAAGTAAAAGCAACAAAGAAAACTAACGGCACTAACGATAGTGTGGAAGATGAAGTACCAGCATTTGAACAAAGTCAGATAACACAAGCAAAGAGGATCATGAAGCCCTTCGTACTACGGAGGCTAAAGCGGGATGTCCTTCAAGACTTACCCAAGAAAACTAATCACACAGAACTCTGCTCTATGTCGGAGCGACAGCAGAACTTATATAAAAACTTAATTGCAGGCTTCTCTGCTAAAGATGGGACGGTAATTATTTAATCGTATTAAAATTAAACAGTTTTAAGATTTTGGATGCTGTGTGATGAAATAGTAACTGAGTAGAGATTCAAATCAAATTATTTATTTCGCTAAAAACATGGGTACTGACGGATGGATACAGAGTCAATATTTGTTTCCACATGTTTTGTCTTTCGTAGAATGCGAAAATATTGTTTAAGGGGACTACAGGAGCTAAATGCAAGTTTTATAATGCGTCAAAGTATATGATACACTGCAGTAAACAAAACCAGAAAAATATATGATATTTTTCTTGATATATGCTAGTTAACTGTTGTGTTGAAAACATGATACTACTAATTTGATATGATAGAAAAAATCACAAAGATATCTAAAAATTTCTTTTAAAGAGTAAAAACTATACTAATATACATGCAATCATTCTGATTTTTTGTCAGATTATTATACAAGCTACATATTAACTTATTGTTGTTTTAATTTTTTAGTCCAGTTAATTGTTTTTATTCTAAATCGTATATTCTTATTTGTGAAATAATACGTACGGATGTGTGCGTGTACAGACATTGCGGCCGAAGCCCTGATGGTAGTGTGTCGCTCTTTTTGCTGCAGTATTTACGTAAAGATTGTGATTCATTGTTTCATAAATATTTTTCTTTCTATAAATATTCTTTTTTCGTAGAAATGTCGATTTAAAATATTTAAAGTTAAAATAGCGTAGTAAGGAACCTTGTTAATAATTATCATTTGTAAATATGGGAAAAAGTGGAACCTGTCACGAAGAGTAAAAAACATTCATATAAATCAAACGCCCGACATATGAACGATATTAAAAGCTTTTACTTATTACTATAACATTTAATTATTACTATATAAATCTATGAATTTTAGCAACATTTTAACAATTTTAGCAGTATGGATTTGCAGTTTGTATTCGAAAGTACCCGGGTTCGATTCCAGGAATATGAACTCAAATTTTTAATTACTAGGCATGTCAATCTGCTTGTGAAATTAGGCGATTAGGGCAAATCCGCCCATCTTTAGGCGCAGATCCATGTCCTGCTTGGACTTGAATCTCCCCCTAAAGTTCTATTAAACACATTTCAGATACACGCCACCACAGAACAGAGCGGTATATCCATGATGATGGACATGCGTAAACTGGCAAATCATCCACTACTACTGCGGTACCATTATGATGAGGCCACAGTCAAGAAGATAGCCTCGCAGCTAGTAAAGGAATCTGGTTACAAGGAGAAAAATGAACAGTACGCGTTTGAGGACCTTTTGTGCTTGTCTGATTTCCAGATACATAAGCTAACGTTAGAGTATCCTGTAAGTAATTTTTTATAATTATTATTATTTAGCAGGCCAAGGCAAAAATCCTTGGTTTTAAATTTGTAAGTTCTATTTTAGTTTTTCAATATATTCAATCTATTCTTAAATTGGTTTATTGTTTGGCTAAACAAGTGCTTGTATGGGTTATTATGTTACACGGCTTTAGTCGATTTGAGGAAATGCTCCCTAAGATGTGTGTTGTTGGAGTATTGGAATAATATTTTGTCGAAAATTTTGATATCATAGTGTCCATGTATAATTTTATATGTTTCAATCAGGTCTCCTTGTTCTCTGTGATCTTTCAGTTGTTAATCATAGTTTAAAGTGTTTTTAGTCTTTCCCCATACGGCTATAAAAGTATATAACATTTAGAATGTAAACTTTTAATAGAATAATAATTATGCATTTTACATCATGTGAGACTACTGTTAACTTCGTAACGAAACAGTAATTCAGGTTTAATATTCACCTGCAGAGTATAAGGTCGTATTCCTTGCCTGATAACTTGATACTGGACTCAGGCAAGTTCCAAAAGCTGGATGAGATGCTGCCGCGTCTGCAGGCGGATGGGCATCGAGTGTTGGTGTTCAGCCAGTTCACCATGATGCTGGACATCCTCGAGCCCTATCTCGCGATACGTCGCTACCGCTTCCTGCGTCTAGACGGTAGCACCGCTGTGACAGACAGGTACTGCATACATAACGTACTTCTTAAAATAATTGGATTAATTTTTATACATAATATTTTACATTGATCATAGGTCAATTAAAATGGGCTGGTTTCGGCAACTTCTAATCAAAGGATTTTCGAAAGGTTCAAGTTCCGAATCTATGATTAGCGTTCATCATAGATTATTGTTAGTAAATTCGGAAATCAACAATAAAGTGCACAAAGTACATGCAATAATATTTATTGTGAGCACTTACAAGATAATGATTACAATAAATAACAAATACCAATGTATCAGTAAGTTGAAATGGTAATGGTATGAAGGATTGTAATGAATAGAATAGAATATTTTTCTATTCAATATAAATCACATGTAATTCTAATTGAAAGTAATTTTTTACCTTACCAGTGGTTCGTAAAATAAACCTCTGTCCTTGGAAAAACCCGCAGAAACTCGGCGGGACTATTTAAAAAAATTAACTATATGAATGGTTACAAACCATTCATATAGTTAATTTGGAAACAAACTCATTACCAGGGGTTATTATCAACCATGTATTCATTAATATTATAATAAGCCTTTTTATATAGTTTTTATTTAATTAAATATTTTAACTTGGCAATAGATAGACTTTGTATATTTTTTGGGACTTGGTTGTAATACCGTATACATTGCCCAAAAAATGAATTACTGACTCTGTGGAGTCGAGAAACTTTGACAGAGTGTATATCACTTTCTTTACTAAAACTTGTTTTTGTAAACATACTAAAATATATATTCATTTTCATAAATATACTGAGAGGCTAAAGTTAATATATTTATTTCTTTATATTTTTTCTAAGAGAATCTCTTGGTTTTAGATTGTAAATAGCTCTTATGGCTCTCTTCTGCAAAACAAAAGTAGTTTCATCATCAATGATGATGATGATGATGGAATGAAGGATTGTAATGAAGATGATGGATGTTGATGTTGATTAGAAACAACTTTGAACTCACTTCTTGGCTTATTTCACATAAGCAAATAAAATTATTCATAATTAATAGTACCCGGTTGACCGAGCTTTGCTCGGTATTTTTCGCTCGGTTTTTTTTAATTCGTGTGTTTTGGAAATTATATTTAGATACAAATTACATACTGATGAAATACGAATAATATTTTTGGATCTTAACGACATAATAGAAAAAACTGAACTGGTTATTTGAATAAAAAATCATGAGTGCAATTAGTTTAATTTAAATTTTCGTGTTTTTAAAAAAAATAATAAAAAAAGGGCAAAAAAAAAATAGATTTTCTCAAAAAAAGAAAGGAACTTGAAAAAAAAAAATTAAAAAGTCAGGCGGTCGGTCTGGGCTCGAACCATGGTATTACGATTTTGTGACCGCCCAATATGCCAATTAAGCTATTTGTAATCATTAATAAACTGTCAAAATTTACCTTCTTATTCTAACGATATTGTAGCAGTTTTTCATTGCCTAAAAACACGGACAAAAAGACATTTTCTAAAAATAAATCCTAGCTAAATCGATTTATTGCCCCCGAAACTCCCTGCACACAAAATTTTATGAAAATCGTTGGAGCCGTTTCCGAGATTCCGATTATTCTTGTATATATATGAGAATTGCTCGTTTAAAGGTATAGGATATTAATTTATACATAATATGTACTTTATGCTTTGCAGGCAAGATTTGATAGACCAATACAACACAGAAGATATATTTGTGTTCCTACTGTCCACTCGCGCCGGAGGGCTGGGTATTAACCTCACGGCTGCCGATACAGTAATTATACATGACATTGACTTCAACCCGTATAATGACAAACAGGCGGAGGATAGGTAAGTTACAAAAAGATTATAAGGAGGTGGATAACATCTGTATAATTTATTATATATGTATTATATTTATTAGTAGTATATATAGGATTATTTTTCAAAGAGCAGCCAAATTTTAAACTTAAGTTCAAATATACGAATAATTATATACCCTTATTGCAGTTTTTGCAAATACGAGTAAATAAAGTTTTTTATTTCAAAATATCTAAATAATAATAGGCAAAAATGTTAAAAACACAAATCTATTTTATGCCTACCAATCGACCCTTATGAATATGTGCATGCACAGTAAAATCAGTTAAAATAATGCATTACTACCCATTTTGAATATAAAAGATAAAACGACAGTATGGACACTGTGTTACTCATTTTACTTACTCTGAACCTTCTCTGAAAATTTGGCCGATTATTGCAAAATAACCCTGTATATTCATATAGTATATTTATTAGTCTATATATTTTTGTATAATATAATATATAATAAGGCTACAATTGAAAAAAATCCCATCACATGTTAAGTGGTGATAAAGTTTATACAGAGCCAGCCTTAGCCACTTGGGCGCCCCTGTGGGGAAGATTTACGCTCTCCTGATGATGTCATCGTCGCCAGCCCGTGATAGTCCGATGCTAAACAAATTCAAATTCTTTATTTGCAACTAAATAGGTACAAAGTGTTTTGTTCTTGCTGTTATTACTGTTATTGTGATAAGAAAACCTATTTAGCTGTGTTCAACAGCATACATATATACAAAAGTTTTTATAAAAACCCACGCTGATCTTCAACAAAGCACAGTGCCAACAACTGACTTGCAAGATGCTTATCCAGTTGTTAGTGTTGAAGAAAGTCTTGCTAATCCGTGGTCCGAGGACAATGTACATTAAATATGTTCATGTACTAGTACAATATTAAATATGTTTATGTGCTAGTACAATATATGTTTTTCGCATGATTACACCATTCCTTTAATATTATTTTTATGCCAGTCAAAAACAACCTGCAATCTTTCTGTTTAGTCATTTTTATCATGGTCCTTAATTTCGGAATAAAACTAGATTATACTTTATAGGTACTAAAATATACACGTGATTTTGGTAGGGTGTGTGGGGGGGGGTAGTCTTAAACATCACCACGTGTCACCAAGAGGGAGGGGAGGGGGGTTAATGGACGGCCTCTTATGGACATGGCCCACACTTAGCAGGTGGATGGATGATCCATACTACCAGCCATCTCCTTTATACTGTGATCTGGATATTTTATTTAAATGTAAATGTATGCCTTGTTTAAATGAGTGAGTTATAATAACAATGTCCTCCAGACCGAATTTCAGCCACGGCGGCCTGCCTCAACGGAGGCAACAGGATTATAGTGCCCAAGTGTATGTGCAAGCACAGGTGCCCTCTCTATTCCCTCACTCTCATAATCCGATGAGACGGTAAACGGACACGACCGGAGAGAAATCAGGCGCAGGACCAACGGCTTTACGTGCTTTCCGAGGCACGGGGGTGAGACACCTCCAACTTCCTGACTCCAGGCAACTACTGAGGATTTCTTGACGTAAAAACTCAATAATTAATTTTTTGGCCCGACCCAGGATTCGAACCCAGGAGCTCATGATCAGCAGTTGCACTACTACAACCACAAGACCAACGAGGCAGTCAGTCATATAGAGAGTTATAGTCACATCTATCGCAAACTGTTTTCATAGGCGCCACTGCACGGCATAAACCAGTGCTTGACTTCAAACCCATCCCAGATAGTAATTAATGTAGCCCTAGTTTGTAAACACTGCAGTGACATTCTAGTTGATCGTTTGGCCACCTGGGACACTGTCAAGGTTCGATCTACTCGCTAAAGTTGCCGCTGTGTATACATAATATAACATTGTTATGTATGTGTTGTACTTTTATTTATACACTGACATATTTAAGTAAAAGTTGACTTCAGACTGTTTGATTAGGAACAGTTTTGGGTCTTGACAAACAAGGCCTTTATGGAAGGTTTTACACCTGATATATCATAATAATGATGTAGCCTTTTATTATTGTCATTATTGTATGTTGGTCTTACAGATGTCACAGAATGGGTCAAACAAGACCAGTAACAATATACCGGTTACTAAGTTCTGGAACAATAGAAGAGGGTATTTACCAGGTGGCACAGGAAAAACTTAATTTGGAAAAACATGTCACTGGCGCCGATGGTATGTACAAACTATATTAGTATATTTATTACTAAGATTTTTATTCACATCTTCAATGTAGGTACTAAGTCAGTATAGCTCAGATTCCACATTTCTCATAGAACTGATCACTGTTGTGGAAAAAGGTTCTTGAGTGGTATTTCCAACTGACAAACAGTGCTTTTTCTTGTTGTGTAATGTTGAAAATGTAGCCATGGTCAATAATGAAACCTTTGAAAATTTAATGAATATTATATCTATGTGAATTGAAGTAGCACTTTGCTGCCAGTCATATAGCTCGAAGAACAGCTCCATGTTAGCAAATGCAGTGTTGGGCGAACCTCCACTAGATGGAGTGCCGACCTAAGAAACAAGCAAGTAGTCAATGAGTGCAGATGGCTCAGGACCATACTTTGTGACAATCTATGGGAACCTATATTCAGCTGTGGACTTGTGATAGGCTGTAATGATGATGGTGATAACCTTGTTTATAATACATGTTTTTTTTTTAGAAAATGAGGCGACAGAACAGAAGAATGTAGTGAGGCTTCTGTCAGCGGCGCTTGGGCTCACTTCCCCCAACAAATGATTGTTGGCCAAGGATCCTGATGTTGTTATCATTGACACAGATGTTATTGTAATTGACTAGTGTTGTTTGTGAGAAGTTTTTGCCCAAATGTGACTTGAAATTGAAGACCAATAGTATGTATATATTATGTGATCTGTAACATTTGTGATGTGACCTTTCGGAAAGAAAACAGTGTCCTTTGAGTGATAGCTTATGAAGTGTTGATAAATTAATTTGTGGGAGTGTACAAAATAGTTTCCTCTGGATCCAACTCACTCATGAATTATTGTGATGCTTAATATGTAATCTACTGTGTATAAAAATTCATCTATTTTGCAAAAGGTAATGTTTTCTGATTGTACTTCGAGAGTTTGTTTCTCAAGATTTCTAGGACTTATATTTCAATATGACTGTATAAGATACTGTATTTTATAGTGCAGCAGTCTATATGTCACTGTAAATCATCAAATGTAACTAAATTGGAGCATTTTGTTACCACTGCCACATAATATTGCTTAATCTCTATAAAAAAATTAATCGCTCTCCGTTAGTTTTGCTCAAACAGGAAAACGGTTTGAGTGGGTCCCTGGATAGTTCAAATTCACATATGGACCTTAAAGTTAGCACTGTTGTTGAGATCCAGAAATCACCCATGTGAAGCCAGGGAAGATCGCTAGTAGTTTATAAACATAATTCACATAATATGCAGTACATGTAGTCTACAATAAATTTGCTAATAAATTCTAAAAAGTAAAAAATTAGTGTGAGTGTAAATCGTTCTGCCCTCACTATATATGAATATAAACTTTTCATTTGGGTTCTTTTAAAAATTTTGTACATTTTGGATTCTTAAAAAAAACATCACAATTGGTTTTTAACAAAAATTTTGTCAGGTATCCATTGTCCAATAAAGTGTAGAATTTGAATGAAATTGGATTGAAGACAAAATCATAATTTCATTTCAAGATATGCAAGAATAAAAATATTTACTAACTTCTAAAGGAACAAACACATACGAATTTCAATTAAAAACAGTAGAATTTGATCTTTTGAAATGAATCTTTGAAATATCAGAAACTTTCAAATGGGAGGTTAATAAAGCTATGGAATACAGTTACTTTATAACTTTAGCAATATAATTTAACCAATTACCTTAATTTCGTGCAATATAGAGAATTCGCTTGTGGACAGGGGGCAAAAATATTACCAGTGGTCTTGATTTCCTAAAGGATAAAATATAAATTGGCTGTTTTTAAAGCACTTTGTTAATATTATTATTTGCAAAGACAAAATAACTGACACGAAAAAATCCATTAGTGTTTGAGGACTATTTTGATTCAAACTGTTTTCACACACACTATTTGACGTCAGTTTTGATAAATTAACATTAAGACTGTTGTAGCCTTGATTTTATTTTATTTGCCTAAATTGTACAAAATATTAAATAAAGATGTATTTGTCTGTAAATTGAATTAAAAAAAAATTAGAAGCTTTATTTTTTAATTAAAAAAATATGGTGAAAATCTGTACAGTAGTAATAAAATAACACTTTTAGAAATATATCAAACATGTATAAATTCTACATATTTATTATATATATTTAACAATCCAAATACAACAGGTGGTCTTGTTTCAACTTAAACCTGTGACCAATTATTATTAACTGCTTTTTGTGAGCCTTATATATTTAAGTGTTATAACTCATAACAAATGATAGAGAGACAGAAAAATGGCGGTTTTATATTAACTGGTATTTTAGTGATTAAATTAATGTCAGTTAAAGTCCGGACGCCGAGCACGAAGAATTTCGTACATGTTTTGATCTGTCAAATGTTGTGAAGTTGTCGAAAGATAATATAACATTTATGTATATGAAGTGAGACATTTTTCAGACATAGGTTTGAATGGACGTGAGGTAGACTAAACTGGCATATAACAGTAATAGCAAACACACACAAAATTCTTAACCCATTCAATGCCTTTAGCACCCATGGGTAGAGTTGCCACCTTTTTTTAAACAAATATAGTATTTTTCCAAAAAGGATGGAAAAATATAGTACGTTTGAGAAATTCCGAAGGAAAAAAAGTACCGTCAATACAAATATCAATGTATTTTTCCATATATATAAGGTATTGCTCTTTGCTTTGGCCATCAATATTCTAAGCACCTTACCTTGCTACACTGCATCTTGCTTGCTGCCTTACTTTTAAAAAAATTATGGGGGTCTGAGCAATTTTAATTTATTTTAATATGATTCCATATTATTAATATAAATAAATTAAAAAATTAATTTTTAATAAAATTATTAATTTATTTTAAAATTTTCTCTTTTTCTTTCTTCTTTTAACCCTTATGTGAGCGACGAGGTACCCGGGTGTCTTTGGCATTTTCAAATTCTAAAAAAGTATGTTTTACGCCCTATATGTATGTATAATAGCTGTGACTTTCTGAGAGCTCTTAACTATTTATAAATTACATATTTTTTAATGTTTTGACCAAGTCTACTATTTACAATGTTTTGTAGAAACCAAAACATATTTTGAACTCACAATCGAGTAACGAGGTACCCAGGTACCTCTTTGTGTTTTGTGTGACTATGAGGAAAAAATTTTAAATTTCGTACAAAAATTAAATAATAAACATTTGTCGAAGTATTTTATTTCTATAAAAATTACAACTTCTTTGTTCATACAATATTAATTACAGCTCTCGAAGCAGATGTTACATGTTGGACGAGTTACTGCATGTTCATCACAAACTGGTTTTCTGCAGTTAGTGCAAGCTTTTCGAGTTTTTCTTTGCTGGCGTTTGAGTTCTCTGCATAGGTAACAACTTCCGACGACTGCAAGACGCCCTGTAGAATCTCGTCTAGTTTGACTTACAGAAGTTGCAGATCCAAAAGAAATTGACGGCCTAAGTTCTCTGCCAAGCACATCCTGCATGGCAGATCTCACATGTAATTTTGATGTCACAATGCAATTTTTTGATCTCTCTTCTATATTTTTTCAAAGATTTCAAAAACTTTCTACATCTGTCACTCGAGAACAATTGTGGGTTATGTTCCATGTAAATAATATATGCTGCCAAAGCTGCAATGTCAATGATATTGTAAAAAAGTGCTAAAGGCCACTGATTTGTTCTGCATTTTACGGTATATTCTGCTAACAGCTTATCCACGTTGTCCACTCCACTTTTGGTTTTATTATAATATAAAATTATTTCTGGCTTGGCAGTTTCCTTATTACTTTCAATAATTGGTGACATGTGCATTGATGACAACATTATTACTGCTTTATTCTTTTTAGGTACGTAAGAGCACACAGTTGCTTCTTTGCTAAATGCAAAATTAGAAGAATAAACAGCCCTCTCCATGTGTGCTTGCATATTTGGAGGAAGAAAATTTATATTTTATTCGTGTATTTTTTCTTACCGTTCCAACTAGTGTCATATTCCACGAATTCAAGGAATGAGCTAGTTGAAGCGACATAAAAAAATTATCCGTAGTTACATTCAGCCCTGAATTTTTATATTTAGCCACGAGATCGAATATAGTGCATTCTCCTACATTTGTTTGACAACTTTCCTGTATATATTTGTCCATTTAGGGGGTAGGAATATTTTTATGCCGTACTTTTCAGGTTTTGATGGCATACATTGAGTAAAGCAAGTCCGCCCACGATATCCATATAGCTGTTCGTCGACGTAATACATTCACGAGGCTTGTAGTTTTTGTTCAAATTTGAAATGAACATAGTCCAAATATCTCGTATAGCAGCGGCTTTATCAGCTAATAAACATTCAGGGTGCGTTACATCATTATCAAACCTTATGAAGCGTAGCAGCATTTTGATTGTGACATCATGATCATGGGACATCGCAGCCCGAAATAATGGTAGTTGACTGGATTTCCACAGTTCAGTCACATGCTCTTTATTAGATCTATGCACCTCACTAAAAATTAGAATACCAAAAAATGCATCCAATTCTTGTAATGGTTTGAATATTTTTTGTTCCGATCGCTTGCTAATATCATGGTAATTTTCCATCAGTTTATTATTATATGCTTCAGTAATCTTTGTCCCTTTCCGATTAGTTTCCCTCAAGATTATGTCACACATTTCATTGGTCAATATATTTTTGAATATTTCCATTTGATTGTAAAGTTTGCTGAACGATGCAGCCCCGCCCGTTGACTGATAATATTTCTGCTACTAGTTTGTGTTCTGGGAAGTGGTTCAGACTGCCACCGCATTCCATCTTTTACGATAAGAATATTTTCAAGCGATTCCCCTCCAAAACTCGCATCGGAATCATAAGAATCAATCTCATTTTCGACTTCAGCTTCTGGCTCAACATCCGAAATTTCAAATCTACCCTCTTCAACTAAAGGAATATAATCATGTTCATTATCAGAAGCAACAAACTCACCTTCGTCACTAGAAGATTCTGCTAATATCTCTAGTAACTCTGTTGAATTATATCTTCGAACACCTGATCTTTGTTGAGAAGTACTCGCTCCAATATTCATAATGAAATATTATAAACTCACAAAATACAAATATGCTCCTACAATAGAAACAAACGTATACAGTCAAATGTCAAGCACGATGCACTGAATGGATTCAGTGTTACTTGCGCGCCGATAACCATGTACCGCACTCAACCTCTCCTCCGCTTTTACCGCCACAGGTTGTCAACTGTTTAGCTTAGCTAAAGTAATAATATTTAAAGTATGTGTAACACAAAAGTAGATCTTGATTGTTTACATTACGTATACACTGTATGAAGGTACCGGAATACCTCGTCACTCTGTTAAAGGTGTTTTATTTGTCACTCACATAAGGGTTAATTTTACATTCATGACAATAAAAATTACTTCTGTAAAACTTATACTTGTTCCAGACTTCCAATCACAGTTAATATAAAAAAGCAACAGTTGAATTTTGGATAAAAATATAGTATTTTTCATACTCTTTATTTTTCTATAATATATAGTATACAATTGACTGAAATATAGTACGATACTATATATTATAGTACAGGTGACACAACCTTACCCATGAGTGGCTTGATAATCCATTTACATGCCGAGGACCGGCGTCTCACTTTTAAAGCTAATTTTCTCTGTCAAACAACAATAAAAAGACCTAATATGTTTGTTAATGCTACATTTTACAATAAACTAGCTAGCTATACATTGAATGGCCTGTGGGATATCTGCAATTTAAAAAAAATGCTGATTTTAAGCCGCCCATCGGCGCCTTTAATAAATAATCAGAGTTTATTAACCTTTTCATGTTGAGAATGAAAATCACTATTTGAAAGTGGTCTTTTGTAGCATATAGTTGGCAGTGGTACAATCACGTGAATCGAAATTTGTAATTTGAACATTTTCTTCGTTTGGATTGTTACCAATCAAGATTTATCATTAGAGTCTTGACCACGAGTAAGCGGAAAAAAATATTTTGAGACTACATATTCTTTGAAGTAGTTATAGCATCGCACACGCCTAATAGATGGATCAATGGATAGGTACCGCTTCGGGCTGGACTATTGCGCTAACTGGATGGGCCATAAAAGACAAAGTTTAAACAAAAGAAGTCGATAAGTGATTTCTCACTCAATGTTTTAGTAATTTGTTGACCATGAGCCAAAGCGAAAAATCAGAAGAGAGATAACTGTTAAGTTTTTCCAGAATCTAAGCTAGGTCTGAAAATAAATATGTATATGAAGTTCACTAATTAAATTGAAAAGGGACCTTTGTACCGGATTGTAATAAAAGGTTGATGTAATGAGAGGTTGACTTTAAAAAAAAAGCCATAATAGTATTTGTTTTCTGGTATACACGTCAATTTCTACTACATCATGTCGAAGTCGTCGATGAGAGGCTTAGAATGCTTTAGCGAGATGCCTTAGACGCCGTTGGGCGGCCGCCTTCAAATGTTTGACTGCATGGGGATAATGTGTTTCTATTCACAGGAGGCAATAAATAGGCTAACTTCAAAAACTATTTACCTGTGTGGGAATGTTGTTTAAAACTAGTTTAAAATACCTTCATATAAACATGTTGCTCTGTTCAATTAAAATTTAACTCATACAGCAAGGGTTTCAAGTGAGTTGCCTTAGTTGTTTTATGCAAGTGCAAATACATATAAAAATAAATTGTTAAACAGTATATTGCTATGTATTTTTTAAATATCTTATCAGTTATTATTTTCTCCCATTTAAAAACAATTATTTAGGAAATGTAGCAGAGAAATTATAATAATACCCTAGGTCTATAACCACCATAGTAATATTTTAAAATATTTAGGCATATTTGGCGTAACATGAATAATCGAGAGTGAAGGATACATGTGAAATTGTAACTTATTTTTATTTCGTTATAAATTAATATACAGAAATGTTGAAAACCACTAGAACTGTTGGAACTTGTATAAAAAAATGTAACATTTTTACTGTCTGTTATTACTTGTGTCCCACTAAAATATATAAAGTTGATCACAAACTGCCTTTCTATTGTATTTTATATGATGACCAAGAACACTGATGTTGGTGTTGTAATGTGAAATCTATATATTATATCATAGAAACAAATTAATTTAAAGTAACTTTATTACTACTTACATTTTAAAAAAGGAAAATATTTCCAAAATAAATTTGAGCTAGATCACAAGGTTCTTATTATAAGCTACCTGTTTGCCATTTTGTTTTGAATATTGTTAGACATATTAATAGATCTCATATCACAGAATTTACAGGCAGATTGATGTATTTTGAATAACAGTTCACTAAATAAACCACCAAAGTGACATAACTTAGTGATTTCATTTACCATAAGTTATTTTTAGTAAGCTATTTATTTTTAGGAAAATTCTCTCTCTTAAGTAGTTTATTTAAGATTTTTATTCACTTTAGTTTAGACATTCCGTAGAGGGAATCATCCAAACAGTTTAGTATTGAGTTTTAGTTATAAGTAGAAATAAAAAAAAAATTTTTTTGGATTATCTAATACGAAATTTTGGAAATATAAAAACGAAACGAATAATAAATAATTAATTTAGTTTACAGAAGGAGAAAATGATGTGGTTTAATCTGAATTTATTTTACACAGTACTTTGTGTCAACTTAAAATTGTTAAAAGATATTTAAAAAGTATTCCAACGTCGTCATGATCAGTTGTATTACCTGAACTGATTTGATTTACCAGAACATATTACTTTACACATACTGATGTAGAAGAGAAACAAGTTATAATATATATACAACTTTAATGTAAAACAACTAAGATTTTGTTAAGGTGAAGGAGAGAGCAGAAGACACTACACCATAAAAAGTAAAACAAAAAGGTTTCTTTAAGGTTTGTTTTATTTTATATTACCATCCTTTTGTATATTCAACTTCAAAAAAAAAAATGAGGTTCTCAATTGGACTATATTTTTTTAATGTGTGTTACCTCAGAATTTTTATCTAGGTGAACTGATTTTGATGCTATTTTTATTTGAAAGCTGGCGCTTCTCATGTGGTCCCATACAAATTAGATCAAGATCTGACCAGTAGTAGCTTTTGAGTTATCTTTAATTGTGTGTTTTTAATGGAGTGTGACTACAATGATGTTCTCATTTTATTTATATTTGGTTGTACAAAATTTTTAGTTTTACCACTTGTTAATAACCAAGTTACAAAAACGAGGAGGTCTTATATTCGACGCGAATATTTTTTATGTATGTTCACCAATTTATTATTATCAAGGTAATAGGTAGTGTTGTTTAGTTCAGCCAAATACATGTGCCCCTCACATTTCTAATCTGACTTTGTTATATTAGTAGCTGGTATATAACCAACAGCTTCATGACTGATACATTCTATAGTAAGGTCATGTAAACATATACTCAATTGACTAAAATGCAATCTTGTTATCATATTATATAAAACTAAATTGCTGGTTTTGCGGTTAACTCTTCTCACGCATATTACGTCTCTTTCTCATTCTATCTCCTAGCAAAGGTAGTAATTCATCGAATAATCGTATCAGGATGCTGTCTGTCGTAATTTTCTCGCTGTAATATGGAACTGACTTTCCCTTACTCTGTTTACATAAGAATGAAGCAAGTGTACTGTAACAACAAAGATTAAACATCCAAAACAAAAAAATATGTCTAGGCTCCTTCATAGACATAGAAGGTGCTATTGACAGAACAAATTTCTCCAGTATAAAAGGTGCACTAATTAGACATAAAGTTGAACCGGCACTAATTGACTGGATAGTAAATATGCTCGTTTTTTTTTTCGCGTTTCGGAGGAAGTGAGAGATACAAGTGTCGTGCCTTTTTTGCTTAAAATTTATTGTTTTATTAAGTGTTGTTGATTTACTATAGTAAATTTTTCTGTCTTGGTGGAGGTTTTAATATCTGTAAATTAGTAAGTGTTTGTAGTTGTGCCGTTTTTATGTAATTGTTTGTTGTAGTAATATAATGGAGGACGAACCTCCCGATCCCGGAAGGGTTCGCAATGATTCCTTTTCCTTACCCATTAACATTGATAATGTAGAACTAATTAACCGTAAACGTGCCCAAGTAAGTAACGAGTCTGTCCATCCACAAAAATTAGTTATTACTGATCCAAATCAACATTTTCCTTCAATACAATCTTCATATACCCATCCTGATTTTATTAATAAAAAAGTTAAGTACTCTCAAGATGATGCCGCTCCTTTTCTAGTTCACGTAAGTAAAATCTCAAATGATCAGCTGTCTGGAGTAACTCTTAAACCAATTAAATTCGGTCACTTTCTGTATCATAACAATATTAAAAATATAGTCCATGATGGAGTCAAAAAAGTTGGACGAAATAGAATATCCGTGGAGTTTACATCAGCTGCAGATGCAAACAACTTTATCGATCACCCGGCTCTCCAAATTTCTAAATATGAAGCAACCATCCCCTCATATAGTATCACTCGTATGGGGCTAGTTAGACAAGTTCCCATAGAGTGGACACTAGAAGAATTAATAGCAGCTATAGAAATTCCCTCTGGATACGGTTCTATAATTAAAGCACGGCGACTTAATAGACGTGACTAGTGAGTGACAGCAATAGCGTTTCATGGGTTCCAACTCAGACGGTTGTTCTAACTTTTTCTGGACAAAAACTTCCTCCCCATATTTACTGTTTTCACACCTCAATGCCAGTGGAAAAATATGTTTTGCCACTAATTCAGTGTCATAAATGTTGTAGATTTGGCCATGTTACTTCCCAGTGCCGATCATCCCCTCGCTGCTTTGTATGTGCACAGAATCATGAAGGTTTATCTTGTACTCGACAAACTCCTACTTGCCTATTCTGCTCTGGTCCCCACACCGCAAAAGACCCTACATGTTCTGAACATCTAAGGCAAAATTCTATTAAACTGGTTATGTCACAAGAAAATATTTCATATTTAGAAGCTTCAGCTAGATTCCCTCAGACAAAAAGATCCTTTGCTGATACAACAAGAATACAGCCTCGTAATTGTTCTCAACAGACCCCTTATACTATAACTGACAGTCTTTCAACCCCTTCGGCTCAGCTCTCACAAACTGCATCATATAAAAAAAACAATTTTTATCCTTCAACGTACCCGCAGCCCACCATAAAATTCTGGATATGATAAGGCAGCCCATCAAGCAATTGTTGAGAATCCTAATTCTTCCCTTCCTAATGGGTGTGCTCTCCTGGGAAATGACAACAACTCTAGTAATGATAATTTCTGCGAACTTATGTTATCAATTCTAATTAACATGATCTCCCGTTTTAGTGACACGGAACTTCCTCTCAGCTTACACCAAAAACTTACTCAGCTTTCCTCCTTAGCCCGTAACATTCGCAGTCCCGCCAATTCTTCAATGGAATTGTCGGAGTATTAGAAATAAAAAAATGAACTCATTTACCTCATTAACAAATTTCATCCCTTCATTCTTGCCATCCAGGAGACATGGCTTAGGCCTGAATCTCATTTTAGGGTTTCAGGCTACGCATGCCTCCGGGATGATAGGAGTGATGGTCGTGCTGGCACCTCTATTTTAATTTCAAGAACAGTTACATTTTCACAAATTCCTCTCCCTTCTCATAGTCCAGCAGTAAATGCTGTTGCTATTAAGGCCCTTGATGTCTCTATTCTCTCTGTTTACATTCCTAATCCTGATGTAAATGTTTTAACAGAACTTGCTACACTTATCTCTTCTCTGTCACCTCCTATGGTTATTTTGGGAGATTTTAATATGCATCATACTGTTTGGGGCTCCCATCTGTGTGATTCACTGGCTCCCTTATTTTTAGATCTTATTGATAATTTTAATCTCTGTATTCTAAATGACGGGTCTCCTACCCGTCGAGTATCCCCATTACAAAATGTTAGAAGTGCCGTTGACCTAACTCTCTGCTCTCCAGATATTGCTTCCCTTCTTTTGTGGCAAATATTACCTTCTAGCTATGGCAGTGACCATTTTCCTATATTCATCACTCCTCCTACTTCACCTAGAATAAATTTTACATTTTGCCCAAGACTAAAGTATAATCTATCCAAAGCTAATTGGCAATTATATTCTAAAGTTTTGGAACAAGAGGTTTCAACTCTTCCCCCAATTAACAATGATAATATTGCTACTGTATATATAGAGTTCAGAAATGCAATTATTTCTGCTGCTAATAAGTCAATCCCCTTAAAAAAAACCTTTCAAAAATAATTATCCTTCCCCTCCTTGGTGGGACCAAGATTGTTCAGCAGCTTGTAGGAGAAGAAAAGAGGCTGAATTAATATACTCCCGTTCTATGACTGCAGAGAATTATATCTCCTATAAAAAAATTGCTGCAGAAACCTTAAAATTACTGTCAGACAAAAAGCGAACTGGTTGGTTTAAATTCTGTGAGTCACTGTCACCTAGGACTCCCCCATCTTTGGTCTGGAGAAATGTTAAAAAATATCGCTGTGCAGTTTCTAGTGAAAATATAATTTCTAATGATCCTTCCCTGTGGATAGATGAATTCTCTAATAAACTTGCACCACAAACAGTCCCATCTTATGATGAATGCCTAGTTTTTAATTCTGCTTTTTTAAAAACAAATGATAAATTTGATTCCCCCTTTTCTTCTCAGGAATTGTTTACTGTACTCAATGACCTTAAAGACTCCTCACCAGGTATTGATGGGATTCCTTATTCGTTTATAATTAATAGTAGTGAGAACACTAAAACTGTCTTACTATCCATTTTAAATTTTATTTATATTACTGGTGATCCTCCTGCTGAATGGAAAACCCAAATTATTTTGCCCATTCTCAAACCAGGTAAGTCTAGCAATGACCCTTCCAGTTACCGACCTATTGCCCTTTCTTGTACTTTGGCAAAAATCTTGGAACATTTAATAAAAAATCGCTTGGAGTGGTTTTTGGAAAGGAATAATCTCTTACCTAAAAGCCAATTCGGTTTCCGAAAAGGTTTAAGTACCATGGATAGCCTAAGTACCTTGGTCACAGATATTCATATTGCCTTTTCAAAACATGAATTTCTCATAGGAGTTTTCTTGGATATTTCTTCTGCATATGATAATGTGCTTCTTCCTGTGCTCAGGCAGAAAATGCTTAATCTGAGCATTCCAGTGAGGATAGTCAATTACGTCTCTAACTTTCTCTCTTCTAGATCAATATCTATAAATGTTAAAAATCTCCTGCTTCCCCCAAAAACTATATGGAAAGGACTTCCACAAGGCTCAGTTCTTAGTCCTCTCCTTTATTCTATATATACTCACGATTTAGAACTTTCAGTAAATTCTTTTTGAAATTTTCTTCAATATGCAGACGATTTAGCTCTATACATCTCCTCAAACAACTTCACAGTGGCATGTTCCCGTCTAAACTCATCCATGGATTATTTACAAGAATGGTTAACTAATCATGGCCTCTCTTTATCTGTGGCCAAGAGTAGTGTGGTGATCTTTTCCCGCCAAAGGCGAGTTCCCGATATATCTGTTGTATATGATAAGCAACCTATTCCAGTTAGAGGCAATGTTAAATTTTTGGGAGTTATCCTTGATTCGAAATTGGCCTTCGGTCCATACATTGAATATATAACACAAAAATGCGAAAAAAACATAAATATTCTTCGGTCTTTGTCAGGTGTTTGGTGGGGGTCCCATCCTTTTTCTCAGAAATTACTGTACAATGCTTTAATACGAAGCCACCTTGACTATGGATGTTTTCTGTTGGAGCCTTGCAATAAATCATCCCTTAAAGTAATGGACAAAATTCAATCGAAATGCCTTCGCATTATTACAGGGGCAATGAAATCCTCACCAATAAATGTTCTTCAGGTTGAGTGCGTAGATCCTCCTTTAAGATTAAGAAGGCAATACCTTTCAGACAGATTCTTACTTAAGATCTGCCAACTTTCAGATCATCCCCTAATCCCTAAATTGCACCTTCTTTCAGAGTATATCTCATCTGACCGATACTGGACCCATAAGGACTCTCCCTGCTTGTTTAAAAGTTTTGTAATTTTTCTTCAGCTTCCTTACCCAATCTTTCAATGTAAAATAAATCCACTCTTTGATGTTCCTTACGAGGCTATTGTTTACCAACCCGACATTCATCTAGATCTAGGTATAGAAAAGGATTCTCCAATGGCAAATTTGAAATTAAAAGAAATTATAGAAAACACCTTTAAAGATTGGCTTGTCATGTACACAGACGCTTCAAAACATTCTGATGAAGACTATACTGGAGCTGCTGTTTGGATTCCTAAGTTCAAAATCATTCTCAACTTTAAATGCCCCTCACTATCCTCCACTTTTACCGGTGAAGCAACTGCAATCAGTGAAGCTTTGTTATATGTAGAGTCACATAATCTTAATAAAACAGTTATTTTCACAGATTCAAAAAGTTGTTTGTTAGCTATTTTGTCCAATCAATTCCATAACAAACATAAGTTTCCACTAATTCTTAAAATAAAAAATACCCTATTCAGATGCCATCTTAAAGGAATCCATGTTTCAGTGGCCTGGATTCCAGGCCACAGTGGTATCCATGGTAACGAAACAGCTGATGTACTCGCTAAAAATGCAATTGCTAATGGCATTCTACAAAATTTAATTTACTCACATGACCTAATTTTGCTAGCTAAAAGGAAACTGAATGAAAATTGGAATAAATTATGGGAAGTTTCCAGAAATGTTAAAGGTAAGCACTATGCTGCCATCCAAGAGATTATTCCTCCCAAGCCTTGGTTCTTTAAATTTAACAAAGCAAATAAACATGCAACTTCAATCATTTGTAGATTAAGAATTGAACATGCTTGTACACATGCACATCTGGCAAAAATCAGAGTAAGGGATAGCTCATTGTGTGAATGTGGCTTGGATGAAGGTTCCACAAACCATATTTTTTTCAACTGTCCCAAATTATCCTCCTCCCTTTATGATTACCTTCCTCCTTATATTCCTCGACCTATAGATTTTAATTCTCTTTTAACATATACCAGTACTCCTTTTGTGTATATTTTATGTGATTTTATTAATACTAATAATATGAAACTTTAAATCCTTGTCACTTTTAACATATGGGTAAGAGTCTAACACCTGTGTTTGTCATATTTGTTCTAGGTAATTCAACAAATAGATTTGTCAAAATTCTCGGAGGAAAACTGAATCCTTGTATTATCACAGACTCTTATTTTAATTAAACTCACAAGCTTTCATTTTCTACTCAATACGTCATTGGCGAATTTTATCAAACCGCCACAAAAGAAAGAAGAAGAAGAAACATGCTCAGTACACGAACAATAAAGATTGATGGTGAATCTCAAACAATTCAGATTAAGAAAGGCTGCCCGCAGGGTGGGGTTCTATCACCTCTCCTGTGAAATATGGTCATTAATGAACTCATCAGCAAATTATATGCCAATAATTTCTTCACTATGCAGAAGACCTGACAATATTGGTCTCTGGGAAGACAGCAAGCATAGTGTGCAACCTGACCCAAGCCGCTCTCCGTATAGTGGAGAGATGGTGCAGGAAATATGACCTAACCATTTAATCCAAATAAAATAGTCCCAGTAATGTTCACACAAAAACAAATGTTGAATAACTATCATCTCCCAAGTCTTTTCAGCACAAAACTCCAACTATCCTATGATAAAATAATTAGCTCTTACCTTAGACAGTAAACTAAACTGGAATAAACACATAGAAAACAAAATCAATAAAGCTGGTATAACTTTCTGGCAATTTAGAAACATGATGGGCAAACGATTGGATTTGACACCAAAATTATACTGTGGCTGTACAAAACTGTAATTCGGCCCATGATCACATACGGCGCTCTGGTATGGTGGACCAAAACAAATAAAGCCACCACTATAAAGAAGCTTCAGCGTTACCAGAGACTGGCATGTATGGCTGCCACAGGCTGCATAAGAATTACACCAACAGCAACTTTAGAGTTTAGAGGCTATACTCGAGCTAACCTCGCTTCGTCTACACATACAAGAAGCTACTTTAGCTGCCATTAGATTGGCTTGGGTCTTGACCCAAAATCTTTTGAGTAAGAGTAGAGTCCCTCATACAGGTACAATTGAAGAATTTACTCAGAAATTTATATCTTACAAGCCAAGTACCATAAATCCCAAACAAAAGACTAAACAAAACCAACCAGCCAGAGGGTTAAAGCCAAAAGAGCTTAGAGTTTTCACGGATGGTTCTAAAACAAAAGAAGATGTAGGATCTGGAACTTTCTCTGAAGACCTTAATATCCAGATACTTACACCGCTGGGTACCCATAACAGTCTTCCAGGCGGAACATATGAGTATCATCCAAGCGGCCATAACAATAGATACTAGGAAGGTAAAAGACTTCTCCATCAGAATACTGACCGACAGTATGGAGTTACTACAAGCCCTGAGTTGTAATGTAGTGAACTCAGGACTATACGAATGCCATCAACCATTAAATGAGGTACGCACAATTAAATGACATAAGCACAACAATGTGATTGCTATGGATTAAGGGACACAGTGAATCCAGAGGCAATGATGCAGCAGACGAACTTGCAAGAAGAGGATCGGCTCTGGCCACTATAAGGCCGGAACCAATAATACTAATCTCCATTGCTAAGATTCCTTCACTGGTACATAGAAAAATCACTAATCTAAATGCTCAGCTTTGGAAAAATCTAGTAGACTGTAGACAAGCTAGGGAGGCCCTGCCTAAAATAAACAGTTGTTTAACCAAAAGGTTCTAATTAGAATGAACAAGCCACAAATCAGTTTTGTAACAAGTGCTATGTCACAGTGGCTCCATTAACAAAGATTTATTTACCATAGGTGTGACAGATAGTACCCTGTGCAGGGCATGAATTGGGGAGGAAGAAACGGCGGCCCACGTTTTGCTGACATGTCCGGAGGTCGCTGCTAACAGGGCTTAACATCTCGGCACGCCAGGAGATCGCTCCCCGTAGTTGCTTGCAACATCAAAGGGCTATTGATGGTCTTCAGGGAGATTTCATGGTTGGAATAATCACATTATTCCTGCCCACACGCAAAATAAGCTATATGATGTGGAGTTGCAGAAAATAGCCCATCGTAAACTAAACTATGTCTCTTTCTCATTCTATTCCCAAGCAAAGGCACACTAAATGTGTAACGACATTATATTTAATAAGAATCGAGAATAAAATTACTCCACGAAATCTAAGAAATACCTTCTGACAGCTGTCACATATTAGACTAGGCATTCCAACTGAAAAATCGGTAGCTACAATATCCGATTCAGAGATATCGATATATATCGTGGATGTGGACACTGAGCCCCCGCCACGACAAGGCGGCAACCCGTTCGGGGGGGGGGGGGTATCAAGAGGTGTAACGGTTAACGGAAGCGAGGAGCACGGCAAGACGCGCGACAAGGTACCTAAACTAGTTATGTATGTTTAAAAAACCGAGCAAAACTTAGGAATACGTGTGCATAGTAAAATAGCAAACGTTAGATATTTATGAACAGCAATCTGTTAAAATAATTCAATACCACGCATTCTGAATTCAAAAGATACAAAGGACAGAATGTTTGAGATTTTTTTTTTAATATTTGGCCTATATTATTTATTCTGAACCTCCTCTGCAAATTTGGGTATACATTGCAAAATAATCCTGTATATCAACTGCCCCCTCCTGGGACATCAGCTAGCAATGCCCTTGGTCACGGAGGCATTCAGAGTTTCAATTTATACAAAGTACTCTGTGATTCAGAGATTGCTTATGGCTGTCGATAGAGACAAAAAAAGACTAATTATTTAATTCACAATTGTTTTACTTTAATATAATGTTTTATATTATCTACAGTTTTTTCTATTGTGAAGAATCAGAATGTGTCAAAAAAGGCACAATTCACAATGCTGTATTAGTCCCTACTCTTAACGTATGGTAGTGAAAGTTGGGTGTGGCAGAAGAAGCACGAGAGTAGAATAAATGCAGTAAAAATGCGGTCGCTAAGAAGTATGTTAGGGCTGAATCTGAAAGACAGGGTGAGAAACTGTGTGATAAAAGTGTGGTTTGCAAGATGATGCTGTGACCAGGATTAAGAAAGGAATGCTTCGGTGGTATGGTCATGTAGAAAGAATGAGTGGAATAAGACTGACAAAGCAAATATATGTTTCAGAAATGAATGGAAGAGTCGGAAAGGGACACGCTAGGCGAAAGTTGTCGACCAAATTGGCGATATATTAAAAATGGGCCAAATTAAGAATACATTTAATCAACGAGCATGTATGCGTAGGTATATGAATGTGGAGGAAGCGAAGAGAGGTATGTCAGGATCGTGCTAAATGGAAGTCTGTAGACTCTACCTACCACTCTGGATGACAGGCGTGAGTATTTATGATTATGATATTACGTAATAAATTGAATTGTTACTAAAATAAAAGTTGGGTTTTTCTGTGGTTACTTCTTTAATTTCTATTGCATAACTGACGAAATTTAATCCGTGATCAGATATAATAGCCATCACTCAGACAATGATTCTAATTTTGAAAAAAATGTGTAACTGGTGAAAGAGCTGGAGTCCGCATTTATTTAATGTTTGTGTCGGTTTGTGTCTGATCTTCGGTCTAAGAAGCATTTTTAACTTTAACCACAGATAATATGTTTATACGTTAATCCATGGTTTGTGTCGCTACGTTAAAAGTTTTCGGAATATTTTCACTTTTTGAAGTATCCTCTTGTTGTTGTGACCAGGTTCGAATATGTAACGTTGGTATTGCAATAGGAATCAATTTTCGTTTAATCTCAGTGGACATCATTGAATCTTCAAAATGTTTTGAACATACTCTGTAACTTCCGTGTTTTAAGTCAGGTTTATTTAATAAATCCGGTCTTCCAATAACTTTTAACCATTCATTGCGCCTGAAAGGGAGGACAAAATATTTTAATACTTTCAATGATAATTATAGTAAGTTTACCTACTAAGATTATAGTAAACCGAAAAAGTCTTAATCCCCCAGTGCTTTAGCCATTCTTCTTTCTTTCAAATTTAGCCGCTGTGATCATCACTGTGACCTACTAAGTAGCAGGTTCCGGGTTCGATTTCCGGCAACGACAATTTGGAAGCTTATAATCTCTAAATTGACTCAGGTCTTGTAGGACACTTCGACCGTGGCTAGCTAAGCATTTCATCACGGTGCCGCGCAGAAATTATTTAGAGATATTGGTTGGACAATAAAAACTGCAAAGTTATCCCTCTTCCATCGTGGACTGCATCATCACCATTCATCATGCGCAATCACAATGAAATGTTAACTTTAAAGAAGAAAGAAGAGACTCTAGTTAAAATATTTTTCTAAATATAAGAATATCATAAATTTCAAGAAGAACAAATTGAATTCAATATAGGTATGAATAGGAACAACTAACCTGTCCGATTTCACGCGAATCGTCAGAGGTGATTTGATTACATTTTTAATTAAGTGTAATATGGGTATCAACCATAATATAATATACACCAATTAAATCCAATTTGTCAAGAGAATAAGTAAATTCATTATTATAAAACCGCATTTTGTTAAGCAAATTACTTTTGATTTTCGGAATTGTATTTTTTGGTTTAAAATTAAATTTAACTATTTAGAGGTATACCTATATTATTTTTGATAATATAATGATAAAACGTAATAAAATGTTTTATTTCTTTCACTTATCATGTCGCGGGGTATGTGTTTAATGACTAAAGGTAGATGACAGCCGATGGCAACAAACAGAAAAGTGCATTGATTCTACATAAAATGACAAATCTGCTGTACACACATTGTCCACACCATGGAGTATATAGGTAAGGAGGACAATCTCCCATAGGAGAATAGCTGAAAATGTGTCCTTCTGTAACCAGTAAATAACAGTTCAATAACTCTCCACAACAGCGCTCGAGTAGCTACAGGGTATGATAAACCGCTGTAAAATACGTTGCGAGTGATTTTGAAAATAAACATTTTGGAAGCAATAAAATAACTATTTTAAAAGAATTATGGTGAGTGAAAAAAATTATAAAAAGTAGTTTAAAATTTAGACTGTTGCTACAGTGGCGCCACCTATTTAAAGATTTCCTACAAATACTTTTTTATACAGAGTCTGTACTCCTTACCTCTACACTCTTTAATCCACACGATCTAGCGTGGTTGACGTATACTATGACAGCTATAATAGCTTTGACGTACGTCCGGCTTATTAAATTAGTTTTGCGGCTATCTGCTGCTTCTGGATACAAAATACGTCCAGTGTGTCCAGCAAGAAATTAGTAATAATGATTGACGTATGTCAAGCTTACTCATTGTCTTTTTGCATCGTACATTCTGCATGACCTTGGCGGGACATACAGCAAGATGGACCGTGAATAAGGCGCTTAAGTTACTTATGTAAGGTACCCACTCGGACTATGACAGATGTTGACCACTTTTAAGTCTTCTCGAAACTGTCGAAGTCGCTGTGCATTGCAAAAGTTTTAAATTATATATTCGTACTTTCTTAACTTTGGTAAGGTGTGTTCTAGGACTTACCATAAAAGTAATGTATCCTAATGGCGTAAAATATATCGATGTTCCATTATTATTCTCGCAACATCAATACATCGATGCTTTCGAGGCCTTAACATTGATGTTTTCTCGCTAAGCATCGATGTTTATGTACCATCGATGAATATCGAACATCCCTAAAATAAACCTGAAGTACGATTACTAGTTCTGTAATTAGGTACCGTCTGTAGTGATATTATTACATACCTAATTTTTTTCTCTACGTAAATACCTAAGTAGGTATAGATTTGTACACACTCTGTACCTACAGTTTTGTGGTTAACCACACTTACCTACCTACCACTTACATCAGTACTAACATTAAGTTACTATCTAACAAAATTTTAATTTTGATATAAACTTACCTTTCATTATCTTTCGGTAACGTAAAAAAAGATAATTTTGAATCTTTGTTTTTGGTCATTAAGCATCCATCCACGCAACAATTATAATAGCTCAAACGACGTTTGGCCATTATATTATAATTCATCAAATATGTAAGTAGGTAATAATCATTTATATGTTTTTTAAACTACACTAAAACTTATTCAACAGTTTTATCCTACGATTAATTATGATAAAGACAAAACAAAACAAACTGTTTCAACAAGTATTTACTTACTAAAAACTATTTACGTAAACAAGTGTTAAAAACTTTAAAATTCACTAGTATATCGCTCACCTACAACGCGCTATCTCGACCCTTACTGCGTATGTAACCTGAGGTTCCATAGATAAGAGTGTATATTCGGAAATAGATAAGAATCTCTAAGGTAAAAATTTTCCACGACAACAGCGCCGCCTGGAAGCTAGTTTATTAACTACTAATACAACTATAAATAATTATAGATATTATACACTAAAAACAATTCATACAGATCATTCGGGATTCGGTCGGTTTTTGACTTATTCACAATTCACACTAATCAAGAGTTAAAAAGGTTCCGTCAATTGTTTGTGATTGGTTGTACCGGAGCATTCAAAAACAAATGAATGAACCATCTATACTTTTAAGTGTACCAGCTCAAACGAACGAATCATTAATGATTGACACATATCTACTCGGAAGCACAGCGTGTATTTTTGTTCGCGCGTATTTGTTGGCGCGTATTATGTCCACAATAATTATGTTACTGTTGCTATAGTTCATAAAAGATAGCTTGATCTCTGCGACAGCTGTCAGTAAAATCAGGACTTCATAGGCGTGATTTTACTGACAGTTGTCGCAGAGATCAAGCTATCTTTTATTAACCATATGCGAATATACCGCGTTCACTTGGGCTTACATGACATCAGAGAAGCACCATGCGCAAATTCTATTCGAAAATGGGTAAGATATTCGAAGAAACCGGGTCTACAGTAAGATTAAATAATGCAGGCCACCTGAAGTCAATACGGACGCCGGAGATTATTCAACGCGTTCATGAATCAATTAGGGAAAATGCTCGACAATCGACTCGCAAAAGAAGTCAGTTCTTGAACATCAAGAGGACCACTTTGCGCAGAATTTTGCACCGTGATTTGCATTCAAAAGCGTATAAAATATAGTAGACACAAGTATTGAAGCTTATGTCACCAATCTTCGACTTAATTTTGGTAATGTTATGCTGCAACGTTTGATAACTTTTCATAACATTTCGTTTTTCGACAACATATTGCAATGCATATGGGCGGGTTACGCCAATAAGCAGTTTTAAGCGAAATTGACAAATTCTCAAGCTTTTCGTAGTGGTAACAATATGTATATCTAATATATCATGTAAACGATGGGAGAGGCTATTGCTACATTGGGGGCGGGTTACGCCTATAAACTGTTTTAAGCCAAATTGACAGATTGCAAGTTTCCCATAGAGGTAACGATATGTATATCTAATACATCAGGTAAACGATGGGAGAGGCTGTTACTACGTTGGGGGCGGGTTACGCCTATAAACTGTTTTAAGCCAAATTGACAGATTCCCAAGTTTCCCACGGAGGTGACGATATGTATATCTGATATATCATGTAAATAATGGGAGAGGCCATTACTTCATTGGGGGCGGGTTACGTCTATAAACTGTTTTAAGCCAAATTGACAGATTCCCAAGTTTCCCATACAGGTGATGATATGTATATCTAATATATCATGTAAACGATGGGAGAGGTCATTACTACATTGTGGGCGGGTCATGACAGTAAACAGTTTTAAGCGAAATTGATAGATTCGCATGTTTGCCGTAGAGGTAACGATATGTATATCCAATATATCATGTAAACGATGGGTGAGGCCGTTACTACATTGGGGGCGGGTTACGCCAATAAATAGTTTTAAGCGAAATTGACAGATTTGCAAGTTTTCCATAGAGGTAACGATATGTATATCTAATATATCATGTAAACGATGGGTGAGGCCATTACTACATTGGGGGCGGGTTACGCCAATAAACAGTTTTAAGCGAAATTGACAGATTTGCAAGTTTTCCACAGCAGTGATGATATTTTTTTGTCTATCCACCATTGAATTCCTGACTTGAAACATTGACAACGTTAGATAATCATGTCAACAATACTTCGAAATGTTTTAACTTCAATATTCTACTACCCAACAATTTTTTTTAGACGAAATTCGAGATTAACTTAGAGTGGGCCCTATTTTGTTTTGATTAGTTTATCATGGGACATCGCAGCCCGAAATAATGGTAGGTAACTGGATTTCCACAGTTCAGTCAAATGCTCTTTATTAGATCTATGCACCTCACTAAAAATTAGAATACCAAAAAATGCATCCAATTCTTGTAATGGTTTGAATATTTTTTGTTTCGGTTGCTTGCTAATATTAGGGTAATTTTCCATCAGTTTATTATTGTACGCTTCAGCACTCTTTGTCCCTTTCCGATTAGTTTCCCTCAAGATTATGTCACACATTTCATTGGACAATATATTTTTGATAATATTTCAATTTGATTGTACTAGGCGGTCCCATAATGAACTGGTCTGATATAGTTCAACGCGACATGTCGCTACATCTTGTGTTGCATTAAATAGTACGTTTATCGTGCACTTAATATAAGAAACATGCATCGACATGAAACGCTTAGTCTTAGTTTAACAGGCATTTGAATAACGAGAGTCTCGTATTTTTTCAAAATGTCGAAAACTGAGTATCGAAGTGTCATAAAGTTTCTGTTTAAAGAAGGTTTAAACCCTGCCCAAATTAAAGAACGATTGGATGGCGTGTATAAGGAGTCTGCCCCCTCCTATAGCACAGTGAAAAATTGGGTGAAAGAGTTTCGCCTCGGGAGAGAAACCGTCGAAGACTTTGGCCACGACGGTCGACCTGTGGAAGTGCTCACTCCCGAAACGATTGCTCTTATCGAAGAGGAGGTTCTGAGTGACCGCCGTTTGAAGATTAGAGAAATTGCAGCAAGGCTTGGGCTCTCTAAGAGTACCGTTCATCGCGTGATCCATGAACATCTTCACATGAAAAAAGTGAGTGCAAGATGGGTACCGAAACTTCTTTCAGCGGTACAGAGACAGGAAAGAGTGCGCTGCGCTTCGGAGTTTTTGGATCTTTGTGGCTAAAATCCAAAGACTGTGATCGAGCGGCTAGTGACTGGTGATGAAACTATGATCTTGTATTATGATCCACAAAGCAAGCGCGAGTCAATGGAATGGCGTTATAAGGGTGAAAAGCCCCCTAGAAAGGCAAAGGTGCAACAATCGACTAAAAAACTGATGTGCACAATATTTTGGGATTTTCAAGGCATTTTGATGGTGGATTTTAAAGAACGTAATACAGTCGTGAACGGCGAATATTATGCTTCTTTAATATATAAATTACGAGACAAGATAAAGGAAAAACGAAGAGGCAAGCTGTCTAAAGGTGTCCTGTTGCTCCATGACAACGCCCCTGTTCATACCGCTGGTGTTTCGAAGGATGCAGTTCGTCAATGCGGGTTCACAGAAGTTTAACATCCACCTTACAGTCCAGACATGGCCCCGTCCGACTATTATTTATTTCCAAATTTAAAGCGGGACTTAAGAGGAAGAAAATTTTCAAGCGATGAAGAGTTGCAGGCGGCCGTCTTCAGTCATTTTGAGGATAAAAAATGTGATTATTTTTATAAAGGTTTAGAGATGTTGATTCACAGATGTCAGAAGTGTGTTAGTATTCATGGTGATTATATTGAAAAATAAAATTGGTTTCGTTTCATTTCCTTCATTGGTTCATAGTTAGGCCAATTCATTATGGGACCGCCTACGTAAAGTTTGCTGAACGATGCAGTCCCGCCCCGTTGACTAATAATATTTCTGCTACCAGTTTGTGTTATGGGAAGTGGTTCAGACTGTCACCGCATTCCATCTTTTGCGATAAGAATATTTTCAAGCGATTCCCCTCCAAAACTCGCATCGGAATCATGAGAATCAATCTTATTTTCGACTTCAGCTTCTGGCTCTACATCCGAAATTTCAAATCTACCCTCTTCAACTAAAGGAATACAATCATGTTCATTATCAGAAGCAACAAACTCACCTTCGTCACTAGAAGATTCTGCTAATTGTTGAATTATATCTTCGAACACGTGATCTTTGTTGAGAAGTACTCGCTCCAATATTCATAATGAAATAAAAAATAAAAATATAAATTTCTTTGCAACTTTCCGCTAAACATATAAAATGATGTGTTTTACCTGGATTGAAGCGCACCTCCCGCCCTCCCTCAATTGCATACACCAACTCCGTCACCACTAGACCAAGCACCACTACTCTCAACATCACTATTCCAGGCAAGACACACCATCGACGATAATACGACACGTGTTTCGCCTCTACACGAGGCATCCTCAGGTAATATAGACTCTACGGCGGCTGACCGCTAAGTCGGTCGGCCTAAGTCTGACGGTCAGCCGCCGTAGAGTCTATATTACCTGAGGATGCCTCGTGTAGAGGCGAAACACGTGTCGTATTTTTTATTTCATTGTGAATATTGGAGCGAGTACTTCTCAACAAAGATCACGTGTTCGAAGATATAATTCAACAATTAGCAGAATCTTCTAGTGACGAAGGTGAGTTTGTTGCTTCTGATAATGAACATGATTGTATTCCTTTAGTTGAAGAGACTTAGGCCGACCGACTTAGCGGTCAGCCGCCGTAGAGTCTATATTACCTGAGGATGCCTCGTGTAGAGGCGAAACACGTGTCGTATTATCGTCGATGGTGTGTCTTGCCTGGAATAGTGGTGTTGAGAGTAGTGGTGCTTGGTCTAGTGGTGACGGAGTTAGTGTATGCAATTGAGGGAGGGCGGGAGGTGCGCTTCAATCCAGGTAAAACACATCATTTTATATGTTTAGCGGAAAGTTGCAAAGAAATTTATATTTTTATTTTTTATTATAATGGATTTCCGCAAAGTAACGCCTGATTCTATCAATTATCATAATGAAATATTATAAACTCACAAAATACAAATATGCTCGTACAATAGAAACAAACGTATACAGTCAAATGTCAAGCTCGATGCACTAAATGGATTCAGTGTTTCTTGCGTGCCGATAACCATGTACCGCACTCCACCTCTTCTCCGCTTTTATCGCCACAGGTTGTCAACTATTTAGCTTAGCTAAAGTAATAATATTTAAAGTATGTGTAACACAAAAGTAGATCTTGATTGTTTACATTACGTATACACTGTATGAAGGTACCGGAATACCTCGTCACTCTGTTAAAGGTGTTTTATTTGTCACTCACATAAGGGTTAATTTTACATTCATGACGATAAAAATTACTTCTGTAAAACTTATACTTGTTCCAGACTTCCAATCACAGTATAAAAAAGCAACAGTTGAATTTTGCATAAAAATATAGTATTTTTCATAGGTACTCTATTATTTTTTTATAATATATAGTATACAATTGACTGAAATATAGTACGATACTATATATTATAGTACGGGTGGCAACCTTACTTATGGGTGGCTTGATAATCCATTCACATGCCGAGGACCGGCGTCTCACTTTTAAAGCTAATTTTCTCTGTCAAACAACAATAAAAAGACCTAATATGTTTGTTAATGCTACATTTTACAATAAACTAGCTAGCTATACATTGAATGGCCTGTGGGATATCTGCAATTTAAAAAAAAAATGCTGATTTTAAGCCGCCCTACGGCGCCTTTAATAAATAATCAGAGTTTATTAACCTTTTCATGTTGAGAATGAAAATCACTATTTGAAAGTGGTCTTTTGTAGCATATAGTTGGCAGTTGTACAATCACGTGAATCGAAATTTGTAATTTGATCATTTTCTTCGTTTGGATTGTTACCAATCAAGATTTAACTCATTAGAGTCTTGACCACGAGTAAGCGGAAATTTTTTTTGATGATGATGAATGATTTTTGAGACTACATATTCTTTGAAGTAGTTACAGCATCGCACACGCCTAATAGATGGATCAATGGATAGGTACCGCTTCGGGCTGGACTATTGCGCTAACTGGATGGGCCATAAAAGACAAAGTTTAACCTCGTAAGGCCCAATGACCTAATTTAATGACAAAAATATTTTGGCATTCCGGCCCAACACAGCTTTTAAAATCGTCAAATTGCGGCCCGGCGACCTAAAATTATGACATGATATTTGAACGTAATTTTTGGTTTAAATAATCCCGACATTTTAAATCTGCCATCAAAAAACTATTAACTATGAACGCATCTCTAATTTTGGCAATGTCAACTTGACATTTAGGAACCAAGAATCTGTCTTTTTGACATTTCATCTCATGTGAACGGAAGTCTCGTGGAGATTGGTAAGTAAATCTATTCATATCTTTATAATTATAACATGGTGATGTCTAAAATGTATTGCAAACAGTTGCGGATATATTATATTTTGTTCCGACTTGTTTTTTTCGTAGCAGTCATTTTAATTCCGTAATATTCGAACGATAAAAACTATGTCCCAAAATAAGGTCGGTGGGTTTTTATTGTAAAAGTTAGCCTAATTTCTATGTCATGATTTTAGGACATTGGGTGTTTACTTTATTTTCTTTTGTTTA
The DNA here is from genome assembly GCA_907164705.1 of Parnassius apollo. Taxonomy (NCBI): domain Eukaryota; kingdom Metazoa; phylum Arthropoda; class Insecta; order Lepidoptera; family Papilionidae; genus Parnassius; species Parnassius apollo. The sequence continues at coordinate 2,347,237 of CAJQZP010000393.1, forward strand.
AGCCATAGACGACGAAGCTCCGAGTTCGAAGATGATGACGGCGATGATGATATCGATGATGTGGATTATCGACCTCAGGGCCGAAATCGTCAATCGGACAATTTAACAGAATCGTCTTCTGATTCTGAAGGTGAGCTTACAGTTTCAAGTCCTGCGATTTCTAATTCTTCTGTTACGCGAGGGAGGAGCTTACAGCGTCGAGGTGGCCGTCGTGGTCGAAGAATTTCTTCGATTTCTCGAGCAAGTAGTAGAAGAGGAAGTTCATCTCGTGGGAGATTGTACCAGCAAGTGGAAGCTGAAGATAACGAGGATATTGGCAATGACGATGGACAATTTGGAGGTTGGAAAAAAAAATTTTAATCCTGATATAATTCCTTTTATACAGCCATCGTATTTACCTCTTAATGACGAAGAATTCTGTAAAATTGATTATTTTCGTCGATACGTAAATGATGAGCTGATGCAAATTATCGTAGATAGATCCAATGAGATGTATCTATCAAGAAACGGCCAGTTTTTAAATTTGACACTTCCCGAGTGCCACATTTTTATTGCAATTAATTTAGCCATGTCTTGTATTGAATATCCAATTCTCCGAATGTACTGGCAACACAAATTTCGTGTCGCTTTTGTAGCTGATCATATGTCTCGAAACAGATTTTTCATTCTTCGGAATTCTTTAAAACTCGTTAATGACAACGACTTTTCTGCCGAAGATAAAAGTAAAGACAAGCTCTGGAAAGTTCGCCTTTTTATCAAAGAAATTCTTAAGGGTTGTCATTCCATACCAAAGGATCAAAAACTATCAATTGACGAAATGATAATTCCTTTTACGGGCGCCTGTGGGATGAAGCAATATTGCCCAGGTAAACCTAATCCTACAGGTTTAAAAACTTTTGTCTTGGCGAATCCCACCGGAGAAGTGTGTGATTTTGATATATATCAAGGGGCGACTACATATCCTTCTTATGCTGATACATCATTCGGGTTGGGAGAGAAGGCAGTTCTTGCCTTAACGGAGGATTTGTTGCCGGGACATATAATTTACTGTGATAGGTACTTTACCACCGAGACACTGATTGTGGAATTAAAAAACAGAGGCCTGATGTGCGCTGGTACATTGATGAAGAATAGAGTACCTAAGTCCGCAAGATTAATACTCAAAGAGGACAAAGACTTAAAGAAAGCAGGGAGAGGGAGTTGTCAGGTATTGGTCAACGATAAGAAGAATATAGCTATAACTAAATGGTTTGATAACAAACCTGTCACTTTCCTGTTTACTGTGTATGCTGCCCAAACTTCCGACACCTGCCAAAGATGGTGTGAACAGAATAAAGTGTATGTTACTGTACCAAGGCCGGAAATAGTAAAACAATATAATTCTAATATGGGAGGAGTCGATCTTGCTGATCGTCTCTTAGCTGTGGCGCCATCGATATATCGAACAAGAAAATGGACAACGCGATTTATCGCACACATGTTTGATTTGGCTACAACTAATTCATGGTTAAATTATAAAGCAAAAGAGTTACGCAAAAATGCCAGGTGAAAAAAATTCAACAACTGAGGAGTTTTAAAATGGAAATAGCCGAAACTTTAGTGACTGCTAATTTCACCACTAGTTCCGAAACAGAAGAAGAAGAACAATCTCGACCTAAACGCTCTAGACCAGCTGTACCGCTTCCCAGCGCCAGTTCAAGAACTCATGGTGCACTCCATTTGCCGTCGGCTGCAGAAGTTCAGAACAGGTGCAGACGACCAGAATGCAACAAGAAAAGCACAATTATATGCAAGAAGTGCAACATTCACTTGTGCCTAACTAAAGAACGAAATTGTTTTTATAACTTCAACACTGAGATTTATTGATTGATACATTTGCTTAAAATTTTCTTTTTTAAGTATCTATATTTCTAATCAGTATTGTGTGTGATACGACAACTTGAATATTATTATTTGAAATATCGCCATTGATTACAGTAAGTAAGAACATTATTGTAGTAATATGATTAACATGTGTAATGCGAAGATACATTGTTTGCTAAAAATGAGGCTGATTTAGAAAATTTTGTAATTTTGTTACATAAAATTATTAATTAATAAGGTTTAAAATGAAGGAAGAAAATAATAAATATTTTTTTTACAAAGTTTATTTTTATTTCTGGTATAATTTGTTATTCCATGATAAATAACTGAATAGATTTGATTGATTTAAACTAATGTTATAATATATTAAACAGTGGCCCAGTGACCTAAAATAAGGACAAGCTATTTCAACATATTTTTTGCGTGAAATAGGTAACTTTAGGTATAGGAAATACCCCTTAAAATAATTTGACCAAAAGTAATACATTTACACACTTTTGTACTTAACTAAAGTTCTGGGCCGCAACTACTTGCACCTATTTTTAGTACGTTGGGTCGTAATGTATATCGACCTAAATTTAGGTTGGGCCTTACGAGGTTAAACAAAAGAAGTCAATAAGTGATATCTAACTCAATGTGTTGGTAATTTGTTGACCATGAAAAAGCAAAAAATTAGAAGAGAAGATAACCGTTAAGTTTTTCCAGAATCTAAGCTTGGTCTGAAAATAAATATGTAAATGAAGTTCACTAATTAAATTTAAAAGGGACCTTTGTACCGAATTGTAATAAAAGGTTGATGTTTCCTGACTTTTAAAAAAAAGCCATAATAGTATTTGTTTTCTGGTATACACGTCAATTTCTACTACGTCGAAGCCGCCGATGGGAGCCTTAGAATGCTTTAGCGAGATGCCTTAGTTGGGCGGCCGCCTTCAAATGTTGACTGCATGGGGGTAATGTGTAAAAATAAATTTAAAAGAAAATTAAACAGTATATTGCTATGTATTTTGTAAATATCAGCTATATTTTCCTCCATTTAAAGAAAACAATTATTTAGGATATGTAGTGGCGAAATTATAATAATACTCTAGGTCTATGCCCAACATATATATAGCCTTTTTATTCAGATCAAAAATTACATAAAAAGAGAAATACATGCAAAGCTTAATACTACTGTTATCCTTAATCTAGTCTTTTATTTGAGGTTTTCTTATTTTTTGAAGATCTGTTTGCCAGTCGGCAAAGGCCTCCTCCAACCTTTTCCACTCACGTCTTTCTTGAGCCACCCTGTTCCATGTTACGCCTGCCACTTGCCTGATGTCATCATCCCACTTTTTTTGTGGTCTCCCTCTTTTCCTTTTTCCTTCTCTTGGATACCATTGCGTCACATTTTTTGCTCCATTTATCTCTTCCTCTTATCATGTGCCCCGCCCATCGCCACTTCAGTCTTCTAATTTTGTGCGTTATGTCTGCAACCTTTGTTTTGCTTCTTATTACACAGTTTCTCAGTCGGTCCGATTTTTTCACATTCATCATGCTTCTTTCCATTGCGTTCTGGCATGTTGCAAGTTTGTTAGTCAGGTTTTGTGACAAGGTCCATGTTTGACTGCCGTACATGAGAACTGGCAGTATGCACGTGTTAAAAAGTTTGCTTTTTATATTAATATGCTGATTTTTATCCTTCATTATCTCTTTTAAAGTCCAGTACCTTTTCCAGGCGTTGGTTATTCTTCTTTCAGCTTCTTTGCGCATGGGGTTATCATTCGTTATTAGTTGTCCCAGATAAACATATTCTTCCGTATACTCGATTTGATTACTCCCTAAGTTTATAGCTGTTCTCTCTCCATTTGTCAGCACCCTAGTTTTTTCTGGGTTCAGTTGTAAACCCACCTTCTTGCTTTCCATTGCTAAGTCGTTTATCATTTTTGTTAAATCTTCGGGAGTTTTTGCAAATAGCACAATGTCATCCGCGAATCTCAGATGAGTTAGTGAACGACCATCTACGTTGATACCGAGATTTTCCCAATGAAGACCTCTGAATATTGACTCAAGCACCGCCGAGAATAATTTTGGTGACAGAGGGTCTCCTTGTCGTACGCCTTTGCCGATTTTGAAACATTCGCCTTTCTTTTCCAGTTGTATTCTCGCTGTACTCTTGTTGTAAACGTTTTTAATTAAGCGGATATACTTGTGATCAATTCCTTGTTCTTTTAATGACTCCCATATCTTTGCGTGAAATAAAGAATCGAACGCCTTGCTGTAGTCGATGAATCCAATATAGTAGGTCAATTGGTATTCTTTATACTTCTCCATAACTTGGCGTACTACGTGAATGTGGTCGAGCACTGAGTAGTCTTTACGAAAACCCGCCTGCTCAATGGGTTGGTGTTGGTGATGCCCAACATAATAATGTTTTAAAATATTTAGGCATATTTGGCGTAACATCAATATTCGAGAGTAAAGGATACAGGTGAAATTATAACTTATTTTTATTTCGTTATAAATTAATATACAGAAATGTTGAAAACCACTACAACTGTTGGAACTTTGTATAAAGAAATGTAACATTTTTACTGTCTGTTATTACTTGTGCCCCACTAAAACATATAAAGTTGATCACAAACTGCCTTTCTATTGTATTTTATATGATGACCAAGAACACTGATGTTGGTGTTGTGATGTGAAATCTATATATTATATCATAGAAAGAAATTAATTTAAAGTAACTTTATTACTACTTGCATTTTAAAAAAGGAAAATATTTCCAAAATAAATTTTAGCTAGATCACAAGGTTCTTATTATAAGCTACCTGTTTGCCATCTTGTTTTGAATATTGTTAGACATATTAATAGATCTCATATCACAGAATTTACAGGCAGATTGATGTATTTTGAATAACAGTTCACTAAATAAACCACCAAACTGACATAACTTAGTGATTTCATTTGCTATAAGTTATTTTTAGTAAGCTATTTATTTTTAGAAAAATTCCTCTCTTTTAAGTATTTTCTCTTAAGTAGTTCATTTAACATTTTTTATTCACTTTAGTTTAGACATTCCGTAGAGGGAATCATCCAAACAGTTTAGTATTGAGTTTTAGTTATAAGTAGAAATAAAAGCATTTTATTTTTGGATTATCTAATACGATTTTGGAAATATAAAAAAGAAACGAATAATAAATAATTAATTTAGTTTACAGAAGGAGAAAATGATGTGGTTTAATCTGAATTTATTTTACACAGTACTTTGTGTCAACTTAAAATTGTTAAAAGATATTTAAAAAGTATTCCAACGTCGTCATGATCAGTTGTATTACCTGAACTGATTTGATTTACCAGAACATATTACTTTACACATACTGATGTTGAAGAGAAACAAGTTATAATATATATACAACTTTAATGTAAAACAACTAAGATTTTGTTAAGGTGAAGGAGAGAGCAGAAGACACTACACCATAAAAAGTAAAACAAAAAGGTTTCTTTAAGGTTTGTTTTATTTTATATTACCATCCTTTTGTATATTCGACTTCAAAAAAATGAGGTTCTCAATTGGACTATATTTTGTTAATGTGTGTTACCTCAGAATTTTTTTCTAGGTGAACTGATTTTGATGATGCTATTTTTATTTGAAACTGGTGCTTCTCATGTGGTCCCATATAAATTAGATCAAGATCTGACCAATAGTAGGTTTTGAGTTATCCTTAATTGTGTGTTTTTAATTGACTGTGACTACATTAATGATGTTCTCATTTTATTGATATTGAAGTTGGTTGTACAAAATTTTTAATTTTACCACTTGTTAATAACCAAGTTACAAAAACGAGGTCTTATATTCGACGCAAATATTTTTTATGTATGTTCACCAATTTATTATTGTCAAGGTAATAGGTAATGTGTTGTTTAGTTCAGCCATATACATGTGCCCCTCACATTTCTAATCTGACTTTGTTATATTAGTAGCTGGTATATAACCAACAGCTTCATGACTGATACATTCTATAGTAAGGACATGTAAACATATACTCAATTGACTAAAATGCAATCTTGTTATCATATTATATAAAACTAAATTGCTGGTTTTGCGGTTAACTCTTCTCACGCATATTACGTCTCTTTCTCATTCTATCACCTAGCAAAGGTAGTAATTCATCGAATAATCGTGTCAGGATGCTGTTTGTCGTAATTTTCTCGCTGTAATATGGAACTGACTTTCCCTTACTCTGTTTACATAAGAATGAAGCAAGTGTACTGTAACAACAAAGATTAAAGATCCAAAACAATATAATATGTCTAGGCTCCTTCATAGACATGGAAGGTGCTATTGGCAGAATAAATTTCTCCAGTATAAAAGGTGCACTAATTAGACATAAAGTTGAACCGGCACTGATTGACTGGATAGTAAACATGCTCAGTACACGAACAATAAAGATTGCTGGTGAATCTCAAACAATTCAGATTAAGAAAGGCTGCCCGCAGGGTGGGGTTCTATCACCTCTCCTGTGAAATATGGTCATTAATGAACTCATCAGCAAATTATATGCCAATAATTTCTTCACTATGCAGAAGACCTGACAATATTGGTCTCTGGGAAGACAGCAAGCATAGTGTGCAACCTGACCCAAGCCGCTCTCCGTATAGTGGAGAGATGGTGCAGGAAATATGACCTAACCATTTAATCCAAATAAAATAGTCCCAGTAATGTTCACACAAAAACAAATGTTGAATAACTATCATCTCCCAAGTCTTTTCAGCACAAAACTCCAACTATCCTATGATAAAATAATTAGGTCTTACCTTAGACAGTAAACTAAACTGGAATAAACACATAGAAAACAAAATCAATAAAGCTGGTATAACTTTCTGGCAATGTAGAAACATGATGGGCAAACAATTGGATTTGACACCAAAAATTATACTGTGGCTGTACAAAACTGTAATTCGGCCCATGATCACATACGGCGCTCTGGTATGGTGGACCAAAACTAATAAAGCCACCACTATAAAGAAGCTTCAGCGTTACCAGAGACTGGCATGTATGGCTGCCACAGGCTGCATAAGAATTACACCAACAGCAACTTTAGGGTTTAGAGGCTATACTTGAGCTAACCTCGCTTCGTCTACACATACAAGAAGCTACTTTAGCTGCCATTAGACTGGCTTGGGTCTTGACCCAAAATCTTTTGAGTAAGAGTAGAGTCCCTCATACAGGTACAATTGAAGAATTTACTCAGAAATTTCTATCTTACAAGCCAAGTACCATAAGATCCCAAAACAATTTGTATTTGATAAGTATAAAATATGACTAAACAAAACCAACCAGCCAGAGGGTTAAAGCCAAAAGAGCTTAGTTTTCACGGATGGTTCTAAAACAAAAGAAGATGTAGGATCTGGAACTTTCTTTGTTGAACAGTCTTCCAGGCGGAACATATGGGTATCATCCAAGCGGCCATAACAATAGATGCTAGGAAGGTAAAAGACTTCTCCATCAGAATACTGACCGACAGTATGGAGTTACTACAAGCCCTGAGTTGTAATGTAGTGAACTCAGGACTATATGAATGCCATCAACCATTAAATGAGGTACGCACAATTAAATGACATAAGCACAACAATGTGATTGCTATGGATTAAGGGACACAGTGAATCCAGAGGCAATGATGCAGCAGACGAACTTGCGAGAAGAGGATCGGCTCTGGCCACTATAAGGCCGGAACTAATAATACTAATCCCCTTTGCTCAGATTCCTTCACTGATACATAGAAAAATCACTAATCTAAATGCTCAGCTTTGGAAAAATCTAGTAGAATGTAGACAAGCTAGGGAGGCCCTGCCTAAAATAAACAGTTGTTTAACCAAAAGGTTCTATTGAGAATGAACAAGCCACAAATCAGTTTAGTAACAAGTGCTATATCATAGTGGCTCTATTAACAAAGATTTATTTACCATAGGTGTGACAGATAGTACCCTGCGCTGCTGACATGTCCGGAGGTCGCTGCTAACAGGGCTTAACATCTCGGCACGCCAGGAGATCGCTCCCCGTAATTGTTTGCAACATCAAAGGACTATTGATGGTCTTCTGGGAGATTTCATGGTTGGAATAATCACATTATTCCTGCCCACACGCAAAATAAGCTCTATGATGTGGAGTTGCACAAAACAGCCCATCGTAAACTAAACTATGTCTCTTTCTCATTCTCATTCTATCCCCAAGCAAAGGTACACTAAATGTGTAACAACATTATAATTTATAAGAATTGAGAATAAAATTACTCCACGAAATCTAAGAAATACCTTCCGACAGCTGTCACATATTAGACTAGGCATTCCAACAGAAAAATCGGTAGCTACAATATTCGATTCAGAGATATCGATATATATATATATATATATATATCGTGGATGTGGTCACTGAGCCCTCACCACGACAAGGCGGCAACCCGTTCGGGAGGGGGGGAGGGTATCAAGAGGTGTAACGGTTAACGAAAGCGAGGAGCACGGCAAGACGCGCGACAAGGTACCTAAACTAGTTATGTATGTTTAAAAAAACGTAGCAACACTTAGGAATGTGTGTGCATAGTAAAATAGCAAACGTTAGATATTTTTAGAACGGTAATCTGTTAAAATAATTCAATACCACGCATTCTGAATTCAAAAGATAAAAAGGACATAATGTTTAAGATTTTTTTTTAATATTTGGCCTATATTATTTATTCTGAACCTCCTCTGCAAATTTGGGCATACATTGCAAAATATTCCTGTACATCAACTGCCCCCTCCTGGGCCATCAGCTAGCGATGCCCTTGGTCATGGAGGCATTCAGAGTTTCAATTTATACAAAGTACTCTGTGATTCAGAGATTACTTATGGCTGTCGATAGAGACAAAAAAAGACTAATTATTTATTTAATTCACAATTGTTTTACTTTGATATAATGTTTTATATTATTTTACAGTTCTTTTCTATTGTGAAGAATAAGAATGTGTCAAAAAAGGCACAATTCACAATGCCGTATTAATGTGAAAGTTAGGTGTGGCAGAAGAAGCATGATAGTAGAATAAATGCAGTAAAAATGCGGTCGCTAAGAAGTATATTAGTAAGTGTGGTTTGCAAGATGATGCTGTGACCAGGATTAAGAAAGGAATGCTTCGGTGGTTTGGTCATGTAGAAAGAATGAGTGGGATAAGACTGACAAAGCAAATATATGTTTCAGAAGTGAATGGAAGAGTCGGAAAGGGTTACGCTAGGCGAAAGTTGTCGACCAAATTGGCGATATATTAAAAATTGGCCAAATTAAGAATACCTTTAATCAACGAGCATGTATGCGTAGGTATATGAATGTGGAGGAAGCGAAGAGAGGTATGTCAGGATCGTGCTAAATGGAAGTCTGTAGACTCTACCTACCCCTCTGGATGACAGGCGTGAGTATTTATGATTATGATTTATGATCTTACGTAATAAATTGAATTGTTATTAAAATAAAAGTTGGGTTTTTCTGTGGTTACTTTTTTAATTTCTATTGCATAACTGACGAAATTTAATCCGTGATCAGATACAATAGCCATCACTCAGACAATGATTCCAATTTTGAAAAAATGGTGTAACCGGTGAAAGAGCTGGAGTCCGTATTTATTTAATGTTTGTGTCGGTTTGTGTCTGATCTTCGGTCTAAGAAGTATTTTTGACTTTAACCACAGATAATATGTTTATACGTTAATCCATGGTTTGTGTCGCTACGTTAAAAGTTTTCGGAATCTTTTCACTTTTTGAAGTATCCTCTTGTTGTTGTGACCAGGTTCGAATATGTAATGTTGGTATTGCAGTAGGAATCAATTTTCGTTTAATCTCAATGGATATCATTGAATCTTCAAAATGTTTTGAACATACTCTGTAACTTTCGTGTTTTAAGTCAGGCTTATTTAATAAATCCGGTCTTCCAATAACTTTTAACCATTCATTGCGCCTGAAAGGGAGGACAAAATATTTTAATACTTTCAATGATAATTATAGTAAGTTTACCTACTAAGATTATAGTAAACCGAAAAAGTCTTAGTCCCCCAGTGCTTTAGCCATTCTTCTTTTTTTTCAAATTTAGCCTTCAAATTCTTTTTAATTTGATGACGCGACGTTCCAGGCGCTGAGATCATCACTGTGATCTACTAAGTAGCAGGTTCCGGGTTCGATTTCCAGCAACGACAATTTGGAAGCTTATAATCTCTAAATAGACTCTGTTCTGGTAGGACACTTCGACCGTGGCTAGCTAAGCATTTCATCACGGTGCCGCGCAGAAATTATTTAGAGATATTGGTTGGACAATAAAAACTGCAAAGTTATCCCCCTTCCATCGTGGACTGTATCATCACCATTCATCATGCGCAATCACAGTGAAATGTTAACTTTATTACACAAGAAGAGACTGTAGTTAAAATATTTTTCTAAATGTAAGAATAACATAAATTTCAAGAAGAACAAATTGAATTCAATATAGGTATGAATAGGAACAATTAACCTATCCGATTTCACACAAATCTTCAGAGGTGATTTGATTACATTTTTAATTAAGTGTAATATAGGTATCGTCCATAATATCCACACAAGTAAAAACACAAGTAGGTGCAATACATACCTTCACATACATTTCGAAATGATAAGTAATGCGCCTTAATCACTATTCATCCCAGCTGTACAAGCTCTTAAAGCCGCGGTGCTGGACGTAACATACACTATACACACTATCTTGCGTGGATCCACCGTGCTAGATGTAATCGAAAGAATTAAGTGAGGGTGCGTTTTTTATATAAAATGCCACCAATTAAATCCCATTTGTCAAGAGGATAAGTAAATTCTTTATTATAAAACAGCATTTTGTTAAGTAAATTATTTTTGATTTTCGGAATTGTATTTTTTGTTTAAAATGAAATTTAACTCTTTAGAGGTATAACTATGCTATTTTTAATAATATAATGATAAAACGTAATAAAATGTTTTATTTCTTTCACTTATCATGTCGCGGAGTATGTGTTTAATGACTAAAGGTGGATGACAGCAGATGGCAACAAACAGAAAAGTGCATTGATTCTACATAAAATGATAAATCTGCTGTACACACAGTGTCCACACCATGGATTATAGAGGTAAGGAGGACAATCTCCCATAGGAGAATAGCTGAAAATGTGTCCTTCCGTAAGCAGTAAATAAAATAAAGGGTATGACAAATTGCTGTAAAATACGTTGAGAGTGATTTTGAAAATAATCATTTTGGAAGCCAGAAAATAACTATTGTAAAAAGAATTATGGTCAGTTTGTGTAATAAAAAAATATAAAAAGTAGTTTAAAATTTATTTATTTTATTATTTATTTCACAATTTATGTACACACAAGTTAGGGAGAGGACACATCATGATAAAAAGTTTGTACAAAGGCTCTACTTATCTCACAATGAAATTTCTTCCAGTAGGCCAGTTTCAAACACATATGATTAATAAATGATTATAAGGTGTGCACTTTGTTATTATATAACACATATGGGTATAAAATAAATATATATGTCAGCTCAAATACTTATATATACAAATACATGAATATATTCATATTTAAACAAACATTAATACATACATAAATACTTAATATAATATAAAGTCATAATTAAATATATAAACATATATACACACACACATACATACTTATATGTACATGCATATATTTGTAACAGTATAGTAAATATCAGAGATTTGAGACTTACACAGAAGACAGCGATAAATAATGTTCTTCCACTCGTTTTTTGAACAATGTCACTGTTTTGATTTCTCGAATGTGAGTAGGAAGCGAATTCCAGAGTCTTACTGCTTGTACGGAGAATGAACGGGAATATGAATGAGTATTAAAGGATGGGAATTTTAAGAGAGTTTTAAGGTGAGATCTACAAACTGTATCTGGGGATTTAAGAAAGGTAAATCGATTTCTGAAGTATGTAGGGAAATTTGGGCTATGTAGGATGTTAAAAAGGAGACAAAGGATACGAGTGTTCCTGCGAAATCGGATCGGGAGCCACTTGAGTTGCTTTCTATATTTAGAGACGTGGTCAAACTTCTTGAGTCTGAAATTATACCGAATGCAAAGGTTTTGTAATCGCTCAAGTTTGTTTAATTGCTCCTCTGTGGCATCCAAAAAACAGACATCAGCGTAATCTAAGATAGGCAGAATAAAGGTTTGAACAAGAGAGATTTTTGTTGATAAGGGTAAAAAACTTTGAAGACGTTTTAATGAGTGAAAAGCATAATAAACTTTTTTACCTAAGTCCGTTATGTGAGGACCCCATGACAGATTCAGTATAAGTAATTGATGTGCCATTGATAATCACATCTGGAAGGGTGCATTTATCAATTAAGCTACTAGTATATCTGCTACTTACTATTATTGCTTGAGACTTACTTGGATTAATAATTATACCATGTGATCTGGACCAACGACTAATTCTCTTCAAGTCGTCATTCAGTGCTTCTATCACCAATTTAGCTTCAGATGCCACAAAGTGACGGTAAAGCTGCAAATCGTCTGCATAAAGATGGAAGTTGGAGGATATTATTTTTGTTATAGAATTGATAAAAACGGTGAAGAGCAAAGGAGACAAGACGCCACCCTGGGGTACACCCGTTATAAGATTACACCAGTTGGAATAAGTGTCATTAGAACGGATACATTGTGAGCGACCCCGAAGATAGGAATCAAACCAGAGAATGGCCGAAGGTGAAACATTAATAGACTGGAGAATTTCTAAGAGGATATCAAAGTCAACAGAATTAAAGGCACTGCTGAAATCTAATAAAACGAGTACGGTTAATTGTTTTTGATCTATGACTCGACGGATATCATCAGTCACCTGAAGAGCAGTTGTTGTACTAAGACCGGGCCGGAATCCAGATTGAAATATACTTAAAATATTGTTAGAATTAAGATAAGAATACAATTGATTGTGAACAATATGTTCAAGTACTTTAGAGAGGAATGGTAATATATATAGGTCGAAATTCGGAATGTAATGTAGGGTTAGCAACCTTGGCTATTGGAATAATTTGTGCTAACTTCCACGAGTGTGGAAAACAGGAGAAAGATAATGAAAAATTAAATATGTGTGTAAGAACTGGGAGAATACAAGGTAAAATCAAAGTTATCATTGTGGAAGAAATTTTGTCATTTTCAGTTGCAGTAGAAGATATAGATAGCACTGATCGTTTTACTTCATCTTCTGACACTGATACAAATTCAAACTGGTTGGAATGTTGCAATGGGCATCTGGATAATTCTAGCAGGGTCTTAACTTTTATAAATGAAGATAAGGAAACAGGTAGAAGAGAAAAATATTGATTGAGAATATCTATATCCAGATTTCCAGTCCCAAGTGCAGGGTGTTTGCCAATGCCGACTGTTTTAAGAAAACTCCAGGCTTTTGCTGAATCGCAATTTGAAAGTGAGTCATAAAAGTAGCGCCTTTTAGCATCTCTACACAAACGATTCCAGCGGTTGCGCAGACTCTTAAACTTTATTAGATTTCTTTCCAAGGGACAATGTTTATATCTACTTCTTGCTTTATCCCTACGCGCCATAAGCTCTTTTATCTCAGTTGTAATCCAGGGCGCAGGACAATATTTTATTTTTATACGTGCATGGCAATCATACAATCTAAGAATTAAAGCGGTAAAGTTGTTAACCATATCATCAATATTATGACAATCTTTTACGGAAGACCAATCTATTTTACTTGCATCACGTCTTATGACTTCCAAGTCAATACCCTTATAGCTACGAAGAAATCGGAAATGTGATTTGCGCTTAGGTGGAAGAACACGGTACGATATGTAAATGAGGTCATGGTACGAAAAAAGAAGCTGTTATTTGTCCACGATTTGCAATGTTATTTAAAGATGAAACAATGATAAGGTCAAGTAAAGACGGAGTGCAGTTTGGAAAATGATGGGTGGCAAAGAGGAGTAAAATTTGTAGGTTATGTGAGGACACAATAGACTTCAGCTTAAGTGCACGCGAATCGTCCTTCAGTAAGCACGTATTGAAATCTCCCATCACGATTACATGACTATATATAGGACAGAAGTCTGTAAGTAAATTTTCAAATACATAAAAATAATTAACTTGCATATTAGGGTTGTATATCACACCAAGAAGGATTTTTGTATGATGAAGTGTAACTTCAAGAAAAAGGTACTCAGCAGATTCAGAATAAGTTGACGGGGAAGCAGAGATATGTTTGTTTGTGATTTCAGAACGCAAATAAATAGCTACACCACCTGCTCCTTTACCAATCCTATCATTACGTATCAAAACGTAACCAGGAAGTGAATACTGAAAAGAAGGGAGAGAAGGCTTGAAAAAAGTTTCAGATATAAGAAGTGCGTCGATTAGATTACTGCTAATGGATGCAAGAAGGTCAGGATAGTGGGCAGGAACACTTCGTGCGTTGATATGGGCAACGTTAAAATTATTGGGATAGGGAGAAAAAATAGCAGAAATATGATCATGCAGTCCAAGGTGTTCGGATGACTCGGCATCCGCGCTTAAGAAACTGGTAGAAGATGAATTACACGGGAAAAAACTAGCATCAAAATCAGATGGACTTTCCATAATTATGACAATAAAAATAAAGAGTAAAAACTATAAAATTATAATAAAATAACTTAATAATATAATATATAAAGCAATATCCTAAAACACGAATAAATAAATTTTAAAGAGAAAATATACCTAACTTATAATTAAAAAATAAAACGTAAATAAATATAAAAACAACTCAGCTCAACTCACTAGCGTAATGGAATTATTCGTTTAGAATTATAGTTAATGGAAGTCTATGTATACATATTATATTAAAACTAGAAGAAGAAAAACAAAAATACTAATTGTAATACAAAATTAAGAAAGTAAAAACGGAACATTATTTTAAACAGCGTATAAGTAAACCAAAATCTTAATAAGTTAGTTTAGACTGTAGCTACAGTGGCACCACCTATTTTTATACAGAGTTTGTACTCCTTACCTCTACACTCCTTAATCCACACGATCTAGCATGTTTGACGTACTATGACAGCTATGATAGCTTTGACGTACGTTCGGTTTATTAATTATCCATTAGCACGACAGGAAAAGTAAGTTTTGAGGATAGCTGCTGCCTCTGGATGCAAAAAGCGTCCAGTGTGTCAAGAAAGAAATTAGTAATAATATTGACGTATGTCAAGCTTACTCATTGTCATTTTGCATCGTACGTTCTGCATGACCTTGGCGGGACATATAGCAAGATGGACCGCGAATAAGGCGCTTAAGTTACTTATGTAAGGTACCCACTCCGACTTCGACCACTTTTAAGTCTTCTCGAAGCTGTCAAAGTCGCTGTGCAGCACAAAAGTTTAAAATTATGTATTCGTACTTTCTTCAACTTTGGTTAGGTGGATTCTAGGACGTACCATAAGAGTAATGGATCCTAATGGCGTAAAATATATCGATGTTCCATTATTATTCTCGCAACATCGATACATCGATGCTTTCGAGGCCTTAACATTGATGTTTTCCCGCTAAGCATCGATGTTTATCTACCATCGATGAATATCGAACATCCCTAAAATAAACCTGAAGTGCGATTACTAGTTCTGTAATTAGTTACCGTCTGTAGTTAAATTATTACATACTTAATTTTTTCGCTACGTAAATACCTAAGTAGTTTGGTTACAGACTTGTACATACTCCATACCTACAGTTTTGTGGTTAACCGTACTTACCTACCACTTACATCAGTACTAACATTAAGTTACTATCTAACAAAATTTTAATTTTGATATAAACTTACCTTTCATTATCCTTCGGTAACTTAAAAAAAGATAATTTTGAATCTTTGTTTTTGGTCATTAAGCATCCATCCACGCAGCAATTATAGTAGTAGCCCAAACGACGTTTGGCCATTATATTATAATTCATCAAATACGTAAGTAGGTTATATACATTTACATGTCTTTTAAACTACACTAAAACTTATTCAACAGTTTTATCCTACGATTAATTATGCTAAAAACAAAACAACAAGTATTTACTTACAAAAAACCTCAGACGAAATAAAAACTCAAGACTTAAGAGCCCCGCCGAACAACGCACTGAGGCCGTTAAAACTTCAGTTTACAAAGGTACTCTGTGGGTAAAACTACGCCTCGCCTTGTACATACACAGTTTCACGCAACAAATATAACGAAACTACGCCTTACCTATTACCTTGTCATTCGAGCTATTTCAGCGCGCGGAGTGTCACTCTATAATAATTCGCAGTTTTTAAATAAAAAATGCCGAATTGTGTTGTAAACGGGTGTAAAAACCAATCTTCCAGAAATAAAAAACAGGATGGAATCACATTTCATACGTAAGTAAACATAAAAATCCAAATTTTTAATAAATCACTTTTATTATTTATTACAAGAGCTTGGAACATAAAAGTTCCACAAGTATTGCCACTAGTAAGCGTCACAGTACTCCCCATTTATTCAGTAAGTTATTAATGTGACGCGAAACTTAATGTAACACATTCATTTACCTATTTCTATTTTACATTTAATATTCATAAAATTAATGTAAGTGTAAATAGGCATTTTTTTGTTTTTCCATGTTTTATCATCACTTCAAAAATCTATATTTTTAAGATTTCCCCATCCGAAATAAAGACATTAAAGAGAAGTGGATAGAAGTAATTCAAGTTAGCCGGAATGAGCCATCGTGGAATCCAACGGTGCGCAGCGTAGTTTGTTCGACACATTTTGAAGATGACGATTTTTATTACACAAATAAAGGACTTCGTCGTGTGGTACGAAACGGGCATCCAAGTGTTATTTTCAAGGTTTCTATAATATTATATTTAGTATTATATAATAATAAATTTAAAAATGTCGTTTATTATATTATATGAGATATTTGACTTCCATAAACTGATATCTTTAAAAGATAAAGATGGCTTAATATTTCCGTCGAAAAACTTTTTTTGAAATTTGCGTAATTTGTGAAACTATTGTGCGTAAAATATGAAATAAAAGCATAGTGAGAGTTTCTGAAAACCAACAAAAATCAGTTGTTATTAATATTTTAAAACAATTTATTGATACTGACAACGTTTTCTCTAAATTGGTGACTGAGCACAATTATGCTGGCCAAGAGCATAAAATAAGCTTAATAAGATGCATAATTGAAAAATATTTATCAATTCGTTTCCACCATATTTCTAAATTGGAAACAATTTCCAAAACGGTGGACGGTAAACCGTAATATTTCAATAAATTAACCCAACAAAAAGGCTATTAAAATAAAAACAATGTTTCTTTTATATAACTATTGTTTTATTTTTCCCCTACTTAGTCGAAACAAACATACTTACATACTACTTAAAGTGAAGTATAAAATTAAAAACATTGCCAACTTATCTTTTTACTTATTCATTCATCCTGGTGGTACTTAGGCAATAATATATTAGGGTAATAAGTTTTAACTGCATGGCAACACTCACTTAGTGCACACATGTTAAACCAAACTGACCTCACTAGACGTGGGTCGTTACGTCATTTTCAAGAAACGTAACGAAACCAGTGACTTGATCGGCGTCACCTGTTTCAAAACTAGTGATTTTTGTAACTGGCTATTTTTATTCGGCTACTGTGATTGTTTGCATAAATATCACCACCAACTATACAGTTACACACGAAACGAAAATAAATTTAATCACAATCTGTGTTTGTAGCTGTACAATAACTGTATACTGTTAAATGAATAAATTAAATTCCCTTCATACTTTATTCAGGTTTAGGTCTGACTGCATTAAATATATTTATGATTGATTTGCGTTTACTATGACACTAAGATTTTCATAAAACTATTAATGCAGGCATATTTACAAGTCAATTTGATTGTATATACAATGATTATTGATATTTACAGTTTATTTACACTTTTTCAACGTTTTCACTATCATTTGTTTTTGCACTTTTATTTGCAATTTACAATTAATTTGTTTGTTTTTATGGCTATTTACACAAAGTTTTTAAGTTTTATAATATTATAAACATTTAAATTTTTTATACACATTTTTTAGTTTTATTTTAATTTTATGAATAAACGAGTTCATGACTCCTTCAAAAGTGTTTTAAAAATTATTTTAGTTAAATTCAATGTGACGCGCTTCCCGGAATCGCAAACCGTTGAAATTATTTACAAACAGAGATTACTCTATTTTATTGTCTATGTCTATAGTCTTACGTATGAAATTTAAACGTACAATAATACTGTTACTTACGATGTTTTGTTTATTGTTGTATGCCACATGTGCCCTTTGCGCTCGACCGACCGACAGCCGACTCCCGACAGTAATCATAATCACGCATTTACAAAAATCACTACTTGTAACATGACTCGAAACTAGTGATTCGGTTACATGCCGCGTAGCCAGTTACAGTATCTAGTGACGTGAAATAACGGCCACGTCTAGACCTCACTTCATTGTTGACAGCGCTCTGTCTTGAGTTTTTATTTCGTTTGAGCAAAAAACTATTTACGTAAACAAGTGTTAAAACTTTAAAATTCACTAGTACATCACCACAGAGTACCTTTGTATAAACTGAAATCACATCACTCACCTACAACGCGCTAGCAGGCCTCTGTCACTCTTGCTACCTACGTGAAATAATTACCTAAAATCGCAACGCGCCCGGGCGAAATAACGCAGTCAGGGCTAGCGCGTTGGAGGAGATTGAATTTTAAAGTTTTTAACGCTGTTTAAATTTTTTGTAAATATTGTTGAAATAGTATTTGTTTAGTGTTTAGTATATTTAATTATATGATAAAATAGTTTAAAAGTTTTAATGTAATTTAAGAATTATATATTATGTATATTACCCATTATTTAATAAATTTTAATATGGCAAAACGTTGTTATTACTATAATTGTTGCGTGGATAGACGCTAAATGACCAACAAAATATTTCAAATATATCATTCCTTATTACCGGAGGATTTTAGTAGGAAATTATGAAACGTGAATTTATTTAATTTTTATTGTTCGATAGGTTCTTATAGCAAAAAGAATTAAGTAATAATTTATCTAATATCTACGAACTTTATTACAAAATTTTGTTGAAATTTACTTCACTATCCGAGTATCTACTTACATACCTATATTATGTATACTTACATACCTGTATTAAAATATTTTGAGCTAAAATAACACAAAACACTGAAATCAAAACTTTGTTTAGTAACAAAATTTTAACTAAGTAGAATACGATTACATTTCTGTTAGGAATCGTATTTCCAGTTTATTTGTTGTTTACACTATCTACCTTTCTCTTCCGAGCCAAGCATTGCGATTCCCAACGAATGGCCTTGCAAGTTGCATGCGTTAGGCATCGCAGAACTCACGTAGGTGTGAAAATATGGTCAGTTGATCATAGTCAGAATAGGTATTTCACCTATGTAATTTAATTAATATTTCGCAATGTATTTTGTTACTCTTTATTGATATCCCTTCGTAACAACGGAAAGTCCGCCGTAACGTAGAAAGAGGAAAAGGTGCAAAGTAATACGGAGACTCTCGCGATAAAGTTTTATTTAGCTTGCGAGCGCGATTTTTCTAATTAATAATAATTATGTAGGCTATTAAACGTCGGCAAGCAGCCAACATCAAAAGAGTGAAACTTCTGTACGTAGTACTATTATTTTTATTCTGTGGCGCTAGCCCGACCCTAACTGCGTATGTAACCTGAGGTTCTATAGATAAGAGTGTATATACGGAAATAGATAAGAATCTCTAAGGTAACAATTTGCCACGACAACAGCGCCGCCTGGAAGCTAGTTTATTAACTACTAATACAACTGTACATAACTATAGATATTATAAATTATGTGTTAGTTATTATTGTGTTTATATGTTAGTTATTGTATTTTAATGACATATTATTATTATTTATTATCAATTAATTAATGTTTTTATAATCAATCAATTTTAATGATATGGATCTTATGTTATCTGAAATAAATTAATAAATTTAAAAAAATATATAAAAACGATTCATTCAGATCATTCGGGATTCGGTCGGTTTTCAATTCATTCACACTAATCACGAGTTAAAAAGGTTCCGTCAATTGTTTGTGATTGGTTGTACCGGTCTCAAAAACAGATGAATAAACCATCAATACTTTTAAGTGTACTAGCTCAAACGAACGAATTCGAATTGACACAAATGTCTAAGATGAATGAACCATCAATACTTTTAAGAGTAACAGCTCAAACGAACGCATCATTAATGATTGACACATGTCTACTCGGAAGCACAGCGTGTCTTTTTGTTCGCGCGTATTTGTTGGCACGTATTATGTCAACAACAATTATGTTACTGTCACAAATTATAAAGTTGTATGTACAAGATGGTTGGTTACTGTTGCTAGGCGAATATACCGCGTTTACATGGGCTTACATGACATCAGAGAAGCATCATGCGCAAATTCTATTCGAAAATGTGTTAAGATATTCGAAGAAACCAGGTCTACAGTAAGATTAAATAATGCAGGCCACCTGCCACCACCTGAAGTCAATACGGACGCCGGAGATTATTCAACGCGTTCATGAATCGATTAGGGAAAATGCTCGACAATCGACTCGCAAAAGAAGTCAATTCTTGAACATCAAGAGGACCACTTTGCGCAGGATTTTGCACCGTGATTTGCATTCAAAGGCGTATAAAATATAGTAGACACAAGTGTTGAAGCCTTTGTCACCAATCTTCGACTTAATTTTGGTAATGTTATGCTGCAACGTTTGATAACTTTTCAAAACATTTTGTTTTTCGACAACATATTGCAATGCATATGGGCGGGTTACGCCAATAAGCAGTTTTAAGCGAAATTGACGGATTAACAAGTTTGCCATAGAGATAAAGATATGTATATCTAATATATCATGTAAACAATAGGAGAGGTCATTACTACATTGGAGGTGAGTTAGGCCAATAAACAGTTTTAACACGTTAATTACCAATCACGCGACGTCGCGTGTTCCCAGTACCTACTCTTCAACGTAAACTTCACGCGACGTCGCGTGAAGTGTCCGACAAGTTTTGTATGAAGTGTATTGCCTGGGCCGGAGTGTTATCGCAACGGTGTTTTTTATGGGCCTCTAGAGAAAGGACTAAGCTATCGTAAAGTGGGCGTGGCCATCCGAATCATGCGATAGTTTTAGTGCTACGTAATTGGATAGTTCCAGGTTAGTCCTACAATTATGTTAGTTCGCTTAGCGTCGCCTCTCGAGCCGGACGGCTTTCTTGTTTGTTTTTAGTTAGTTGTGAACGAATAATACGTATTTTTTGTAGTATAAAGTGGTACTAATTATAATAAAACAAAATTTATAATGAGTGATCATCAACCTCTAGGGGTACGAAACGATCAAACGAGATACCTTTGCGAGCGCAATCAAAACGTATTTTGTTGCACGAATCGGATATTCTTGAAGCTTTTCCGACAATACATCAAATGAAAGCGCCACAAGTATGGCATCAAACTATACGTGCTCACAGAACTGGATGGCTTGATTTTAAATTTCCACGTGTTTGCCAGCACAGAAGATGAAACAGCCGGAAAGGGCCACACCGAAAAAAATTTTTGAAAAATTGATGCAAAATAAATTGGACGTTGGCCACTCTATCTATATGAATAATTTTTATAATCCATATATCTTAGCTAGTAAACTTTTGGGTCAACTTACTTATTGTACTGGCTGGCTCTAAAATATTTAGAAGATTTTTTTATGTTGCATGTTTCTTTGATATTTTGTTATTTTTTGTGTTATATAATTCAAATAAAAATTATTGATACTAAAAATATTTAATTTTATTACATTTGAACTCATAATTGCACAAAAGTGCTAAGGTATCCCAAAACTCGACGTCGCGTGATGGGGCCTCTAAGGATAAATGTACACTCCACATGGCCCATCACGCGACGAGTGATATATAACTATATTATGTAAAATATTAAATATATATACTAAAACCATAAACACACCCGCAAATAGTATTTGCTGTACGTAAGAGTTATTTCATTAAAAAAAAGTTTTGGGCCACCAGCAGAAAACTACAATTTTAGCTTTAGCAAGCGAAATTGACAGATTCGCAAGTTTGCCATAGAGGTAACGATATGTATATCTAATAGTACCCGGTTGACCGAGCTTTGCTCGGTATTTTTCGCTCGGTTTTTTTTTAATTCGTGTGTTTTGGAAATTATATTTAGATACAAATTACATACTGATGAAATACGAATAATATTTTTGATCGTAGCGACATAATAGAAAAAAACTGAACTGGTTATTTGAATAAAAAATCACGAGTGCAATTAGTTTAATTTAAATTTTCGTGTTTTTAAAAAATACAAAAAAAAGGGCACGAAAAAATAGATTTTCTCAAAAAAGAAAGGAACTTGAAAAAAAATTTAAAAAAGTCGGTCGGTCGGTCTAGGCTCGAACCTTGGTGTTACGATTTTGTGACCGCCCAATATACCAATTAAGCCATTTGTAATTATTAATAAACTGTCAAAATTTAAATAGCACCTAAACACCGACAAAAAGAATTAAAAAAACCCAACCCGAAAACCCCCCCCACAAAAAAAAAAAGGCCTTCCGAATATTAAAAAGAGGGGAAAAAACAAGTTTTCCATAGAGGTAACGATATGTGTATCTAAAAACCCCAATATATCATGTAAACGATAGGGGTAAGGCAAATATAGGTACTACATTGGGGACAGGTTACGCCAATGAACAATATTAAGCAAAATAGACGGATTAACAAGTTTTCCATAGGAGTAATGATGTTTATATCTAATGTATCATGTAAACGATGGAAGAGGCCATTACTACATTGGGGGCGGGTTACGCCTATAAACAGTTTTAAGCAAATTTGACAGATTTACAAGTTTGCCATAGAGATAACGACATGCATATCTAATATATCATGTAATATATGGGAGAGGCCATTACAAAATTAGCGGTGGGTTACGCCAATAAACAGTTTTAAGCGAAATTGACAGATTTGCAAGTTTTCCATAGGACGAATGATATTTATATCTAATGTATTATGTTAGCGATGGGAAAGGCCATTATTACATTACGGGCGGGTTACGCCAATAAACAGTTTTAAGCGAAATTTACAGAGTCGCTTGTTTGCCATAGAGGTTGGCCATGCTAGCGCGGGCAGCGGAGGCGACCTGTGGCACTGCGTGAAGACACTGCGTTTTGACGCTGTAGTATGCTACGTTGAGGCGGCTGTATTACATGTGATTTCTTCATTCTATTATTGCGCGGGTTAAAAAATGAGATTTTCTAAATCGGCTAATTGATGTGTAGAAGAAAAAATACTACTCATTTTTTTCATTCAAAGATATGCAAATTAAAATAGGAGTTTGGTGAACGTCATAGACTGTATGGTAACAGCGGCGCAGGGGGTGCTAAGAATCTCCGGTGGAGGTTCACCACCCTGAGGACTGACGAGAAGATACTGGAGCTAGAAGAAGAGGTAGACTTTTAGATTATCCGAGGTCCGAAGAGAGGGGAGGACACGGTAATCCTCGAGTCCGGCAACTTGGTCTATCACCAGGAGGGCGACCATCTGTCCCAAGGAGGTGTCGGATTTGTCGTCCACATGTCTCTCGTCAACAACGTTGTAAAGATTGGGAGTGTGTCGACGAGGGTCGCGTACCTGATACTCTGATAGCTAGGGGCCGGGAGATGTAGTTGGTCGGTAGTCGGGACAGCGAGTAGTACCTACTGTGCTCTTAAAGTAATCGAGTTTAATTGGATTTATTTAAGTATTAAAGTTACAAAAGTGATATATGTGCTTAATATAACAAATATTTGAGATACTGAATATTAGTGTGGTGTAATTTAAAAGTAATCAAAGGTAAAAGTGTAAATAAGGAAACAATCAGTGTAAAAGTACCCTTTAATTGTTGTTGTGTAGCAAAGATATTGATTTGTCCGAACTTACAAACTTATTCCATATATTATTACAATTTGAAAAACATTTAATTACCAGTGTATCTAACGAAGTGGAATATTATTAATCTACTTATAAAAAACTAAGTTTTAACTTTTAGTATATTGATATTAATTGATATAATCCCTTCTGTGCCATCTGGTGGCCACTAGTTGCATAGATTAATATTCTTTGTATATACCAATAATATGGCAAAGTGTGGAGCATGCGGCCGCTACCTTACGGTGACAGATGGCGCTACCTGTGGCAAATGTGATGCCACATATCATCTAGGCTGCCTTAACTTATCTGAAAAGGTAAAGATATCAACTTCCTGGATGTGCCCAACTTGTAAGAGTAAAGTTCCTCGTGCTGGGGACAATTCTAATACACCGGTAAAGTGTCAGGATGTTGGAGATAATAGTCCCGTCTACAAAGACATTGACATAGGCCTAGAAATACGCCTGTTACGTAATGAGCTCAGTGAAATGCGCAATGAGCTGAAGGATATCAGGGACAATTTCGCCATGTTAAGGGAAACAATGCTCGTGTGTAATAAAAATTTGGAAGAAATTGACACTAGGGTCACCAAGTTGGAGAACCGAATGGAAGAACGTGAGTACAAATGTAAGTCCATGGAGCTTGAGAACACAATAGCAGAATTAAGGATCCAACTAAGCGAGAGGGATCAGGATCTGTTAGCCAATGACTTGGAAATCTCAGGTCTACCGGAAAAAAAGGGGGAAGTAGCCATTAACACTGTGATACTATGTGCTAGAAAGTTAGGCCTTGATATTGACCACCGTGAAATTGTCCATGCCGAACGTGTCGGAATATTACGCAAATTTATTGACGACATTAATAGCTCTCAAGAACAAGTTCGTTTGGGACCACGTAGAATTATGGTGCGAATGAGCCGCCGAGCGCTGCGAGATGAATTTCTACGTTCAGCGCGTGTTCGGCGGACAGTAACCACTGAGTCACTGGGGTTACTCGGTGAGCCGAGTCGGTTTTACGTGAATGAGTGGTTAACACCTTTGAATAGGAAGTTGTTTGGTAAGACTCGCGAGGCAGCGAAAAAAGCAAAATGGCGTTATACTTGGACGAAGGGTGGACATATTTTTGTGAGAAAGGAAGATGAAAAGCCTGTAACGCGAATTCGGTCCGAAGCAGACCTTAAGCGTGTTTTTTGTTAATCATGCGTTAGCTATTAATTTACTTTTTTTAATATTACTTTTTTTATTATCCTACCTCTTATGTTAGAGATAGCTTAATTAGGTTTGCTAAAAAAATATTTATATTCTTTTATAAGTTAGTCTCCATAATAACAATTACATACAGTAAGTGTATAAATATTACTATACATCAACTTAATATAATATATTGCTTTTCAAAGGGTTTATTGTTAAGTTTTAATTCAGCCTATTTTGGTTTATGTAAATCAGTATACATGTTCATCACGCATGAAATCTTTAAGTGTAATGTTCATTGTCTCGTTAGTATTTGTGTGTCTGACAAAAGTGTTCATACCGTGAGTAATCGCAATTTTACTTTACTATATTTTTCCGGGTCATTAGTGGTAAACAGATCCTTACGTTTTTTACTCCACTTACATAAACACAATTTTAATTTTGTATTTATTTATAAACACACATATTTTTATTTTTATATTTTTAACGTAAATAAACATTCGGAAAGAAATAACCTTAATATTCAATAATAATGAATGTAATCTATCAAAATTTATACATAATGTCTTGTCAATATATAATTTATATGTAACGTGTTGTCAGTTTAGTGTACAAAGTAAACATACATCATGTCTTAATAACATTCATTTATTATACGTAAATCCTGAGATGTACTATTTATTTATAAGATTAAATTTGCAATATATAATATTTGTTACAATTAGAAAAACCGTATTTGGTATTTTATACTCATTATTACCTCATTACTATCTGTTAACAATGGATAAATCTTTTTATTCGGCCAACGTTAGTGGTAATTCAGTTAGCAATGATTAAGTTTAAAGAATTAAAAGTTGGTTTCTTTAATGCGGGTTCATTGGGTACGAAACACGAGGAATTCCTCGTAGCCATGAGTCGACATGATGTTGATCTCATGGCGGTAAATGAGACCTGGCTGCAGGAAGGCAAAGATGGGCGCGCTCCGCTCGTACCTGGTTACCGCCTGCGTCACGTGCCGAAACCACACTCTGTGTGCGGTGGCCGTGGAGGGGGTGTAGGCTTCTACTTCAAAAAGGGAATCA
The DNA here is from genome assembly GCA_907164705.1 of Parnassius apollo. Classification (NCBI taxonomy): domain Eukaryota; kingdom Metazoa; phylum Arthropoda; class Insecta; order Lepidoptera; family Papilionidae; genus Parnassius; species Parnassius apollo. Next base: position 2,373,415 of record CAJQZP010000393.1, read on the forward strand.
ACGCCCGAACAATATCTACTCCTCACCACAACTGTGTAGAAGAGATGTGGCTAGCCCTGCATATAAACTCAAAAAAAATTGTGATAGGCACGGCTTACCGCCCACCATGGCTTAGCGTTGAATTATTTCTTGATGCTATTACTGACAGCCTTAGCACATTTTCGCACGATTATGTGCTGATTTTGGGAGATTTTAATATTAATTTAATTGACACAGAAGATGTGAAGACCAAGCGTTTTATACTTACTTTTTCACGCACAATCCCTAACGGGGTAGGCAGAGAGAACAGATCGCCAAGTGTCACGATCCTTACATACCTCTTTCGCTTCTTTCAGGTTCATTAACTTCTTCATACATGCACGTCTAGGTATCCGAGTACTCTTGACCCTCCCCTCTTCGAGCAATTTGCTCACATGGTCTTCGAAAGTTAGTCTCGGTCTACCTCGACACCTTTTAATATTTACTTTCGCTCTATATATTTTCTTCACCATTCGGTCTTCACTCATTCGTTCAACGTGCCCAAACCATTGGAGTACGCCCCTATCAATTTTTGTGATAAGGTCATCTTTCAATCCTGCCATATTGCGAATCTCTTCGTTTCGCTTTCGGTCGGCTAAGGTAACGCCACACATTTTACGAAGAGATCGCATCTCCACTGCATTCAACTTGCTTTTATGCTTCTTCTGGCATACCCAGGTTTCGCTGCCATATAACAAAGTCGGTACCAACACTGTATTATGTATTGCAAGGCGTGCACTCTTCACCACGCCTTGCCTTTTTACTAATGCATTCAGGGCACCATTGACTTTGTTTCCGGCAGCGACACGCCTATCCACATCTAAATCACATCTTCCATCCCGGCTGAAAGCACTCCCCAAGTATACAATTTCATTTACCTGTTCTAGACATTCCTGATTTACCCATATTTCACATTTCGTTCTCTCTTCGTCCTTTTCAAATACCAGAACCTTAGTTTTATTAGCATTCAAACGGAGACCTTTAATTTCACATTCCTCTTTCATACACGTGACTAATGCCTGCAGTTCTGCTTCTGATGGTGCAATAAGCACTGCATCATCAGCATACAGCAGACAATTAACTTTTATGTCACCCAATTTCACACCCAAACAGCTATTTTTCAGCTTCTGTAAACAGCTGTCGAGATACAGTATGAACAGCCAGGAAGACATGACACAACCCTGTTTTACGCCCGCTTGGACGCTAAACATGGGTGACAGGTCATGCCCTACCCGCACACAGGCTTTACAGTCATAGTAAAGTGACTGCACAGCCCTTAACAATCGACCATCCACACCATATCCCGGCAACAGTTCCCACATTTTCTTCCTTATAACCTTATCAAATGCTTTCTCCAGATCCACAAAAGCACAGAAAATCTTCTGGTTAACACTCAGAAGCTTCTCCGTGATCATGCGGAGAGAAAACATTTGATCCGTGCATCCTCTTCCAGGTCTAAATCCGCATTGTGCCTCCCATAAGAATCTTTCCGATTTCTCTTGCATCCTACTTGTCAAAACCTTCGAGTAAACTTTACTTGCTAAACTGGTCAAGCTGATCGCCCGATAGCACCCGCAGTCAAAATGTGAACCTTTACCTTTATATAAAGGCACAATGACCGCGGATCGCCAATCATCCGGGACATCTCCCGTCCGCCAGCACAAATTGCACAGCAGATGGAAGCTGTCCCAGACGCGAGGCCCACCGTACTTGACCATTTCAGCAGTAACTCTGTCTAGTCCCGCAGCCTTACCACATTTCAAACTTCGAATCGCACGTTCAATCTCTTTCATGCTGATGACCTCAGTGTCATCGAGGTCCGTGTCTGGCGTGCCAGTCACGGCGTCACCCCCGGATCCTTCACTAAGATCATGACACGCATACATTTCTCTATAAAATTCACTCCATCGCTGCATGACGTCCGATTTTTCTGAGAGGACGTCATTGGTTCTCGAAAGCACTTTGTTCATTCTTAAGGCTGTCGCACCACTCCGGGACCTTCCAACCTCTTTCCAGAAGAGTTTGGAGTTTTCCCTAAAGTTGTGCGACAACCTCTCGTCCGCTTCTATTCTACACCTTTCACGTACTTCCTCAATCAATGTTTTCGCATGAACTTTCTGCAGCTTATATCTTTCTTTCATCTTCTCTCTCATATGCTCATCGTTACTAGAGCCCAAGTAGTCTAACCATGCTTTTTTCTTCTTTTTTTACAGCTTCTCTCACTTCATCATTCCACCATGCATCTCTTCTTTTACTACTACCTCTTTTTGTCGTACCACATACTTCTTCCGCTGCACTTACCATTCCATCCCTAAGGTTCTGCCATGTTCTCTCCACACATTCTTTCCTGCCATCGATGGTGTCAAGCTTTTCGGCTACCCTCGTGTGATATTTGTCCCTAGTATCCGCTTCCTGAAGCTTCCAGCTTCGGATGCGACAGACCGACTGTGGTTCTGTTACTGCCGTCCGGTAGCGCCAACCCGCGAACAAACCCCTAAATCTAGTAATTACTAGATAATGATCCGTTCCCAGGTCAGCACCCCTGAACACTCGTGTATCCATCACCTGTTTTCGCAGTCGGTCATCCACCAGGAACAAATCAATCATACTTCTCTCATTCTTTCTTTCTCTAGTGTACATATGGATTTTCCTGTGATTAAACATAGTGTTTGTCACAAGAAGACCCTTTTCCTTGCATACAGCCAGTATAAGCTTGCCAGCATCATTAACCCTTTTATCGCCAAACTTTCCAAGCACCGACTCGTATCCTGGTCGAGCGATACCTACCCATCCATTCAAATCACCACATACAACAGTTCTTTCGTTTCCCTTAACCAAATCTAGAACTTCTCTTACATTCTCCCAAAACTCCTCCAGCTCAGCCCTGGACGACGAAGCTACCGGCGCATAAACAGCCAAAAGGAATAACTTCGTCAGTCCCATTTTGAAGCGAACCCAGAGAAGTCTTGAGTTCACAACCTTGTATTCAGTCATAAGATCGACCAACCGGGACGACAACAGCACTCCCACTCCCTGGCAGGCGTTCTCGCTTTCCGGGACTCCGGACCATATAGCTAACGTCCCGCCAGGGAGCTCTTCAGTACCACTGCCTTTCCGTTTGGTCTCCGACATACACACGACATCTAATTCTCTTTCTTTCATTATTTCGATCAACTCATTCGTCTTATCTCTCATGCCCCCTCTAACATTCCACGTGCCAACTCTGCACTCCGTCCTCCACCTTCCGCCGTGTCGGGCTGTGCGTGACGGGTGGCGGTCCCCATCGCCGCTTTGCGCGCTGCATTCCACACCAACGGGGACGAGCTGGTGTGCGTCGCCTTGGGGGGGACGCCCTAACCTTCGTTTGCATGGGTGCGCAGCTGTGTAGAATTGCAGCCCTGAAAAGGGCTGGCAGGGGTCGCGACGAGCACGTTTCTACAATGACCCCAATGTTTTATGGAATTTATAAATTATTTTAATATTAAACAATTAATAGATAAGCCAACACGAAGTCAAACTCTAATTGATGTTATCTGTACTGATGCGCCAACACGAAATGTCACAATTTTTTTTTTTTTAAAAAAAAAAAACGTTACCCCTACACTAAGATTTTCTCTTGTATCGTGGGGGCAGTTTACAAACATAAATTGCACAAGGAAAAACACCAGACGAGCAACAATACTCATGCAGGAGTCGTCATATTGATCATATAGCTGACTTAGGTAATCATGCCTTTCTTACATGCGAGTTACATTTTAAAATAGACAAAATACTACCTCGGACGCTCGTATATCGCCCCCTAAATGATATCCTACTTGATTATTTTGAACGAGACCTCCAGATAATCCCATGGGATGTGATCAGCTGTACCGATAATGTCAATGAAATGGTACACTTATTTAATCGCTATATCCTAAATTTATTTGACCTGCATTCACCTATTAAAACAGTTATACTTAAGGATCGCCCTTGCCCCTGGATAACCAAAACCATAAAATTAATGATGAGCTTACGCGATAAAGCACGCAACAAATATCGATGTTCGCAGTCGCCCAGTCATAAAAATTATTATAAACAATTAAAACATCAAGTAAATGTCGCACTATACCACGAGAAAAAAGCATATTACGAAGTGTTCATTAATAATAATATCAGCAATCCAAAGAAGCTATGTATGGTCAAATTTGAAGGCGTACTCGTTACAACCGAAAAACGAATACGACCTACCGCCACATTTATTGGATCCTGATACTATTAATTCACATTTTTCAAATATACCAGGTTCCTATAACGTAACTATATTGGATCTTACATATTTTGAATTTAATAGATTTACATCTAAAACTTTTTTTGCTGAAATCGGTATCTCAAGATATTACTTTGAATATAATTAAAAAACTAAAATCTAATGCACTGGGAGTTGATGGTATTAACCTAGATATGTTATTAATGACCCTTCCACAAAGTCTTGAAACTATTACCGCTTTGATTAACCTATCGATAACTACAAGTACATTCCCTGACATCTGGAAACTAGCCTTAGTACGTCCTCTTCCAAAAAATACCAATCCTGCCACCGTGACAGACTTACGGCCCATAAGTTTGCTACCCTGTATATCTAAAATATTAGAAAAAGTTGTGTATCAACAATTAATTTTATATCTAGAAAATAATGCTATACTGCCTGATCTTCAATCGGGTTTCAGAAAGGGACGAAGTTCTGCTACTGCCCTATCTGATGTAGTAGGTAATATATTGGAGGCCCAAGATACAGGTCAGGGGACTATACTCGTCCTATTAGATTATTCTAGGGCTTTTGATACCATAAATCCATCTTTACTATTGTCCAAAATGTCGTTTTACGGATTTGACCCCAGGACTATAAAATGGTTTCACAGTTACCTTAGTGGACGTTCACAGCAAATTACAATTCAATTAAATGGTCAAAACTGTGTATCTTCTCCGCAGCGGATCACGCGTGGTGTTCCTCAAGGATCGATTTTGGGTCCCGTACTTTTCGCGTTATATACATCAGACATTAGTAATTGTTTCCAATATTGTAAATATCACTTATTTGCGGATGACACACAGATTTATAAGTCTTTTAAGCCTAGTCATACTACAGAAGCTATTAATGAACTCAACGAGGATTTGGATAAAGTAGTAAAGTGGTCAGAAAGAAACTGTTTAGTGTTGAATCCATCAAAGACAAAGTTTTTAATTTGCGGAACGAAACAACAGATTCAAAAAATAAATAAATTTGTCCCAACACTTTATACAAAAGGCACGGTATTAGAAAGAGTCGATATGGCACGTAATTTAGGAATCATAATTAGCCCCGACCTCAGATTTCAAGATTATATCAACAACATTGTTAAGAACTGTTTTTATAGTGTGACGGCCCTATATTATTATTAATAATTAAATTCAATATAAAGGGGCGTCCAAAATAGTCTTAAAAGATATATATTAAGCAATTAAGTTAAATTAATAAACATAAAGTTAATATATTTCAGACATTATCCCAATAACATAGTAATTTATTGCTTTTCGTTATAAAGAAATTTATTTAAAAAACTTGAAAAAATATTTAAAATAAGATAAATAATAGAAATACAAGTCAAAAAATATTATAAAATTAAGTTAAATAACGTTTATAAGATAATTAAAAAATTTGTTAAAAATTGTTTAAGTCATGGGAGGTGTTCGTGTATAAAAGAAATTTTTCTAAGTTGTGGAAGGAGTTCACGTATAGATGAAATTTCTTAAGTTGTTGAGGGAGTTCATGTATTAAAGAAAATTTTCCTAAGTTATGGAAGGTGTTCACGTATAGACGTCTTGTATGGAGGAAGCTGCCGGAGGTACATGTCTGCAGTTGTACATATATATGGGGTGGTCGGGAGCCCGACTGCCTGAAGTACTGTAGCACAATGACTAAACCTATATTAGGGACTTATGATATTAAACTCAATGATACAAAAGCAATACTAAGGAAGGTCTCCATGATGAATTTGCATTACAATAGTAGGGTCGTGGGTTCGAATCCTATATATGAATGACTTATGAAAGTAAGGTCTATGATTCAAAAGCAATACTATAGAAGGTCTCCTTGATGCATAAGCATTGTATGGGGTGGTCGGGTGACTGACTGCTCCTAGTACTGTAGCAAAATGACTAGTCCTTATTAGGGACTTGAAAAGGAATATTATGGTGGCGTGTGTGCTGCTTCACGAGCAATTGGTCCGAGGTAAACTTGGACTCGCTAACCGATGTGTCCTAGACATATCATCTTAATGCCGGTGGTAAGCGGGTTTGTTGTAGCAATACGGCTTTCCCGTGGACATCGCACACCCATACCGTTTGTGGGCGGCGTAGTAGCGCATAGCGATGCGTCGTCTATATTTCGGATTGGGATGATGAGTGTGTTTGGTAGCACTTTTAAGTGTAACAGGCATACTCAACTTCATGTCTTAGTGCATTAGCGCTATGATACGTGGAGTTTTGTTCATTGGCGTCTTAGTAGCGTGCTACTATGATACGTTGGTGATATTTTTTATATAACAACAATACAAACTTTGTTACCAAAGTCGATAGGGATCATGTGGGTGTGTTGTGAGGGGGCGCCACCCGTATGATAGTTGCATTGATGCTTACTGCTACTTGCGGTATTGTGTCTTGTGATGGATCTGCGGGTGTGCTGCGCCTGATTCGACGCATTCCTGTGGTTCTGGTCGATGGAGGTATACAATTAACATCTAAGTGCCCATGGTAAGCGGGTTTGTTGTAGCAATACGGCTCTCCCGTGGACATCGCACACCCATACCGTTTGTGGGCGACGTCGTAGTGCATAGCGATGCGTCGTCTGCCCTTCGGATTGGGATGATGAGTGTGTTTGGTAGCACTTTTAAGTGTAACAGGCATACTCAACTTCATGTCTTAGTGCATTAGTGCTATGATACTTGGAGTTTTGTTCATTGGCGTCTTAGTAGCGTGCTACTATGATACGTTGGTGATATTTTTTATATAACAATACAAACTTTGTTACCAAAGTCGATAGGGATCATGTGGGTGTGTTGTGAGGGGGGCGCCACCCGTATGATAGTTGCATTGATGCTTACTGCTACTTGCGGTATTGCGTCTTGTGATGGATCTGCGGGTGTGCTGCGTCTGATTCGACGCATTCTTGTGGTTCTGGTCGATGGAGGTATACAATTAACATCTTAGTGCCGGTGGTAAGCGGGTTTGTTGTAGCAATACGGCTTTCTCGTGGACATCGCACACCCATACCGTTTGTGGGCGACGTCGTAGTGCATAGCGATGTGTCGTCTATCTTTCGGATTGGGATGATGAGTGTGTTTGGTAGCACTTTTAAGTGTAACAGGCATACTCAACTTCATGTCTTAGTGCATTAGTGCTATGATACGTGGAGTTTTGTTCATTGGCGTCTTAGTAGCGTGCTACTATGATACGTTGGTGATATTTTTTATATAACAACAATACAAACTTTGTTACCAAAGTCGATAGGGATCATGTGGGTGTGTTGTGAGGGGCGCCACCCGTATGATAGTTGCATTGATGCTTACTGCTACTTGCGGTATTGCGTCTTGTGATGGATCTGCGGGTGTGCTGCGCCTGATTCGACGCATTCTTGTGGTTCTGGTCGATGGAGGTATACAATTAACATCTTAGTGCCGGTGGTAAGCGGATTTGTTGTAGCAATACGGCTTTCTCGTGGACATCGCACACCCATACTGTTTGTGGGCGACGTCGTTGCGCATAGCGATGTGTCATCTATCTTTCGGATTGGGATGATGAGTGTGTTTGGTAGCACTTTTAAGTGTAACAGGCATACTCAACTTCATGTCTTAGTGCATTAGCGCTATGATACGTGGAGTTTTGTTCATTGGCGTCTTAGTGGCGTGCTACTATGATACGTTGGTGATATTTTTTATATAACAACAATGCCATCTTTGTTACCAAAGTCGATAGGGACCATGTGGGTGTGTTGTGAGGGGCCGCCATCCGTATGATAGTTGCATTGATGCTTACTGCTACTTGCGGTATTGCGTCTTGTGATGGATCTGCAGGTGTGCTGCGCCTGATTCGACGCTCTCTTGTGGTTCTGGTCGATGGAGGTATGCGGGTGGTGATATCTGCTGGGATGTATGGGGGACCTTGGGATGGTGTAAGCCCGACGATAGTCGTATTGATGCTTGTTGCGTTCTGCAGCATTACGTCTCTGCGATGGTTGTTTGGTGGGACGCTGTTCTCAATGGCGCTCTCTGCGTCTTGGTTTGACTCACACCTAAGTAGCTTTGCCCAAGTCGGGTCCCTTCATTGCGGGGCTGCAGACTGTCTGCCCTCCACGATGTTTTATATAACAACATAATATTATATCTCTGTAACTTTCCCACCTTTGAATGATTGAAGGCAACTTGTTGGTGGATGAGACAAACATGATCGAAAATGCATTTACTCAACGTCAGTGACACAAACCCTTTCTGATGGCGAATTATTACTCTTATCTTATAACTGCCTTTTGGCTATATCTGCCGTTGTATTGGTTGGTGGAGCATATGTGTCGACCTCATGCGGGTGGTAGCTGGCGGGAGGATCTGAGGAGACTCTCAAGGCTGCGGCCGAAAGCCGCACAACGTGGGACCCCATTCCCTTGAGGTGAGCGGTAGACTCATGACACGCTCTGCGGCTAGTAGCCGTGCTGATCATGCAATTGGTGATGATGCCATACACTTACATCACGTCTGCAGGAGCGGCCGTCTGGCAGGTGGTGGCGCTCACGGAGGGTTTACGGCCAGTGTGCCTATTTGCCTAAACCGTGTGACGTACATTCACTGTGGCTGGATTCGTTCGTATTCTGTATGGCGTTTACATGCATTGACATGCGCGACTTCGGTCGATGTTTGTGCTTACGCACTAACAAGGGGCCAAGCCTCTTTTACTGGTTCGCCAGTTATTTTGCTGTGGACTACGGTCCAGTTCCCGAATTAACGTTCCCTTCGGGGGGGAGTGCATCAAAATGGTTGGCACTCACCGTGCACGGCGTGTGTGGGGCCGTGTACCTCCCCTACATTTTTTTTAAATAAATGTAGGAGAGCGAAGCCCTTGTATCGGGTATTTTGTATAAAATATATTTTGAGCCTTTTCCGAGCGGGAAGGGATAATTAATAATGTAAACCTGATGCAAGTGGAATAGGGACGTTTTATGTTCTTAACCCTTTTCGAGCCCTGTCTTCGTGAACGGGGTTCACTTAGCTTATAAGGCACTACCAACAGCTTTCAATTGCTCTAGTGAATATTCATTCTTCCAAAGACACCTAAAAGAACTAAGTTACTAAACAAACACAACGTAAATAAGGGTCCTAACTAAGACGATCACGCCAAAATATTAAAACCGGCCTATTAATAAACCTTTTGAAAGATCATTTAGAAAGATCAAAACATATTTTATTTATCCTGGTCACATATATATAATTTTTAATATAAAGGGGAACTAATTATATTCAATATCATACATATTTTCATATAGAGGGGGGGGAGATCGTTACAATAGGTTAAAAATCCTGTACAGAATGCGTGAACACTTAAGTATAGAATTACGAAAAAGACTATCGGACATCCTAGTACTATCAAAATTTAATTATGCTGATACGGTTTATGGGCCTTGTTTACTGTCACGTACCGCACACCTTATTCAACGGGTCCAAAATGCTTGTGCGAGGTTTTGCTTCGATGTACCACCAAGAGGTCACGTAAGCCCATTTCTTGACGACAATAATATCCTTAAAATGGCTGCCAGACGCAAACTTCACTTAGCTTGTGCACTTTTTGGCGTCATAAAGACAAAAAACCCAAAGTATCTTTTTAGTAAGTTAGACTGGTCTCGCGAGCATAGCAAGTATCTCACCCGCGCTTCATCCTATAATAGGCTCAGTATTCCGCGACATTCTTCTTCAGCCTTTCGAGGTTGTTATAAGTACGCAGCCTCCCATTGTTGGAATAATTTACCTCCTCCACTGCGTGACCTAAACACATTAGGCACGTTTAGAAAGCACTTAAATATCTCCTAATAAACGAACAGAAGGGCATAGTTAATAAATAGGAGTATTGTCAAAGAGGTTAGACGTTAGCTACTGATATTCCGTTTACATATTATTTATTATGCTATTACATATTATTATTTATTACAAAAAGCCTATTAAACGTATGTATCTATGTAATATGTATGTATGTGTACGTATATATATATATATATATATATATATATATATATATATACGTTTAATTTAACAGTGTATATTATAAAATTATAATTATATATACGTATGTATATATAATTATAATTTTATAATATACACTGTTAAATTAAATTATTACACTTACTAATGTTCCCGTCACGTCTCACGTAGCGTTCAGCACAACTATACAATACGTATTTTCCATTTGGTTATTAACATTCATCAGTTGTTATTATCATATGTATCTACTACTCGCTTAATGTCAACATTTTCGGCACGCTCTCAATAGGTCATACAGGTTTACGCACTAACCTCGGCACATCCCGATGAGGATGTGGAGGAAATGTATGAGAATATTTCATGAGCCATGCGTTCCTCTAAAACCCACTATACGGTGTTGATGGGAGACTTCATCGCAAGACTGGGCACAAGAGAAAGCGGTAAGCTGAAGTTAGGGAAATTTGGAGTGGGGCAACGGAAACGTAGGGGCCAGCAGCTGGCAGACTTTATGGAGAAAGAGGGACTCTTTACGATGAACTCTTTCTTCTAGAAGCGGCCTCACAGGAAGTGGACCTGGTTGAGCCCCGACGGTTCGACAAAAAATGAGATTGACTTCATTATGACGACCAGACGTGTTCAGAGATGTCTCAGTGATCGCGAGGGTGAAAACTGGCAGCGATCACCGAATCACACTGAACTTAAAACGTTAAGTTGGAGATATCTCGTCTAGTGAAGTCAACCCTTCATCCCCCACGTGCGCTAATCCAAGGTCCCGAAAACTTTTATCTCCAATTACAAAACCATTTTCAGTGCCTAGAAGACTGCAATACAGTGGACGATGTGAATGACAAGCTCGTGGAAAATGTCCATGCGGTCGGAGCTATGTTCTGCAAGACCCGCCGCAGAAGAACACAAAAACTATCCGATCACACTCTTAATCTCGTGGATGTTAGACGGGCGATGAAGCTGCAGTCGTCAGCAGATTTGACAGCATACAGGCGACGTGAACAGACAGATCTCCAAATGCATTCGGCAAGACTTACGCAACTTCAATACAGCTCGTATTGAAGAAGCGATTGAGCGGAACCAGGGCTACAAAGTCTTTGCCAGAGTTCTGTCTGCCAGTAAGAGCCAAATGTCAAAGCTGAAGATTGAGTGTGGCAGCATCGTTTCCGGGAAACCTGAGATTCTGAGTGAGATTGAGAGGTTCTATTGGCAGCTGTACACATCATCGTCGGAGCCACACGCAAGTGTGAGTAACAATCCAAGAGCAAGTCTTATCCGACACTATTCCGATGATATCCCGGACGTCACGTCAAAAACGGTAAGTTCCCGGTTGAGGATGGAATTACAGCGGAGCTTCTGGGATGGAAAACCGGTACTTGAAGTCCTTCAGAAGCTCTTTAATTCCGTCCTCCATGGAGGCACTACTCCCGAGGCGTGGGAAGCAGAAGTGCGGTGGTCTTGTTCTTAAAGAAAGGTGACAACGCCTTCTTGAAGAACTACAGACCGATATCCCTTCTGAACCGCATCTACCTGCTATTTTCGAGAGTAATTACGAATCGTCGCGCACGCAGACTCGACGACTTCAAGCCTCCCGAACAAGCCGGTTTCCGAAAAGGCCATTAGTACCATAGACCACATACATACCCTTCGGCAAATTGTAGAGAAGTCCGAAGAGTACAATCTGACACTTTGCTTGGCGTATGTGGACTATGAAAAGCCTTTGATTCCGTCGAAATTTGGGCGGTGCTACAGTCTGTTCAGCGGTGCCAAGTTGACTCTCGGTATATCGATGTGCTGAAGTGTTTGTACAGTAGGGCTACGATGACTATCCGAGTACAGAACCAGAGTTTGAAACCTATCCAACTGCAGAGAGGTGTAAGACAGGGTGACGTTATTTCCCCGAAACTCTTCGCCGCTGCATTGGAAGACGTTTTCAAGCTACTAGACTGGAAAGGATACGCTATTAACATCAATGGCAAGTACATCACTCACCTTCCATTTGTCGACGATATAGTCCTCATGGCAGAATTGCTGGAGGACTTAAGCACTATGCTCAATGACCTCAATAATGCCTCCCAACGGATAGATCTTAAGATGAACATGGACAAAACAAAGATCACGTTCAATGTTCATGTCACATCTATGCTCGTACGTAACGTGCGCTGTTGGAAGCGCTAAGCTCGAAGTTATTGACGAGTACGTTTCCCTGAGACAAATAGTCTGACTCGGTAAGTTCAACTTCGACCGAGAGGTCAATCGACGGATTCAACTCGGTTGAGCAGCGTTCGGGAAATTACGACACATCTTCTCGTCAGGTACACCACAAAACCTGAAATTAAGTTTTACAACCAGTGCGTGTTGCCAGTGATGACCTATGGAACCGAGACGTGGTCCTTCACTGATGGCCGTATGAGGAGCTCAAAGTCGCTTAGCGAGCTATGGAGAGGGCTATGCTTGGGGTTTCTCTGCGTGATAAACTTAAAAAAAAGGATATCCGTAGTAGAACGAGAGCGACCAACATAGCCCAACGGATTAGTAAGCTGAAGTGGCAATGGGCCGGTCATATAGCTCGAAGAACCGACAACCGTTGGAAAAAAAAGGTTTTTGAGTGGCATCCTCGTAACCGATAGGCGAATTGTAGGGCGACCCCCCCACTAGATGGAGTGACGACCTGGTAAGAAATGCAGGAAGTCGATCGATGCAGGTGGCGCAGGACCATGCTTTGTGGCATACCTTGGGGGACGCCTATGTTCATCAGTGGACTTGTACAGCCCTGTGTAATGATGATGATGATGATGTAAGCGATTGAAGACGCCATTACTACATTGCGGGCGGGTTACGCCAATAAACAGTTTTAAGCGAAATTGACAGATTCACAAGGTTGCCATAGAGGTAACGATATGTATATCTAATATATCATGTAAACGATAGGAGAGGCCATTACTACATTGCGGGCGGGTTGCGCCAATAAACAGTTTTAAGCAAAATTGACAGATACACAAGTTTGCTACAGAGATAACGATATGTATATCTAATATATCATGTAAACAATGGGAGAGGTCATTACTACATTGGGGGTGAGTTAGGCCAATAAACAGTTTTAAGCGAAATTGACAGATTCGCAAGTTTGCCATAGAGGTAACGATATGTATATCTAATATATCATGTAAGCCATTGGAGGGGCCATTACTACATTAGGGACGGGTTACGCCTAAAAACAGTTTTAAGCGAAATTGACAGCTTCGTAAGTTTGCCATAGAGATAGGTGGACTGTATGTGTGATTCGCAAGTTCCCCATAAAGATAACGATATGTATATCTTATATATCATATAAATGATGGGAGAGGCTATTGCTACATTGGGGACGTTTTATGCCAATAAACAGCTTTAAGCGAAATTGACAGATTCGCAAGTTTCCCGTAGAAGTGACGATATGTATATCTAATATATCATGTAAACAATGGTAGAGGCCATTACTACATTGGAGGCGAGTTAAGCCAATAAACAGTTTTAAGCGAAATTGATAGATTCGCAAGTTTGCTATGGAGGTAACGGTAGGTTTATCTAAGATATCATATAAACAATGGGAGAGGCCATTACTAAATAGGGGGCGGGTTACACTAATTAACAGTTCTAAGCGAAATTGACAGATTCGCAAGTTCGCCATAGAGGTAACGATATGTATATCTTATATAATAATAATATCCTCCATACCGAATTTCGGCCTGCCTCGACGGAGGCTAGCCATCGGCGCAGGACAGGATTATAGTTCCCAAGTATATGCGCAAGCACAGGTGCATTATCTATTCCCTCACTCTCATAATCCGATGGGACGGTAAACCGACAGGACTGGAGAGAGATCAGGCGCAGGACCAACGGCTTTACGTGCTTTTCGAGGCACGGGCGTGAGAAACCGCCAACTTCCTGACTCCGGGCAACTACTGAGAATTTCTTGACGGAAAAACTCAATAATTAATTTTTTGACCCGACCCGGGTATTGGAACCCAGGACCTCATGTAGTCGCACTACTACAACCACTAGACTAACGAGGCAGTCATATCTTATATATCATATAAACGATGGGAGAGGCCATTACTACATAGGGGGCGTGGTGGAGCCACGTGTTTAAGGCTGCCGAAAATCTAGTTCCCCGGTCAAACCTCAAACCTATTACGCGAGATATTAACTAAAGTGGACTGTATATGCGATTGCTTCTACGCTTACGTAAAAGCGACTACTATAGCATGCGGTACAATGCACTCGCTCTTCCCTAAACTAAACTATTACTTGTCGAATCGATGAAAGGAATCCTGCTTGACTAGGAAAAAAAACACAGATTGGAGCGGGTTAAACTATTAGCAAGCAGGTATAATTAAGGAATATTGACTCACCGGGGTTTCTTCTTCCTGTCGATCACTATAGCGGCGACTTCCGGAACCTCCTCTGGACAGACACTCTGGGGCCCAAGTGGTGCGTCAGGAGAGAAGCGTTGGTTCAACGACGACTGCGGCGGGAGAAGAGGCTCGCGCATCGGTCGCGCGTGTCTTATATATCCTCGGCTCGGGTGATTACGCGATGTTCTAGAATCGTCTTCTTTCCCCTCCCACCCCACCACCCCGATGTGTCGATAGGAGGGTACGAATGATATTGTTTGGAAGGGAATAATGATTCTACAAGTTCCTACCGTCAAATAAAAAACGCGAATGGTTTTCCGCGCAACCATCTCCCCCCGCCCTTGAAGGATTTCCTTCAAAAAAAATAACTAAACAACTAGAGCTAAGATCGACTAACAAATAACTAACTAACGCTAAGATTACCTAAATTAAACTACAATTTCAATCTAGAAAGCTAATTTAAATTATGGAAGAGGCAAGGGGCACAAACGGATAACAGGACGTAGGTAAGACCCAACCGTGGTCTTAACGCGAGCTATCCTAATTACTCCGTCGGAACCGGGAAAGACCTCCTCGACGATTCCTAACGGCCAGTGGAGAGGCGGCGTGTTCTCCTTAGTGAGCACAACTACGGTTCCTACAGCTAAAGGCTCTGTCGCTGTGTTCCATTTTTGCCGAGACTGCAAAGTATGCAAGTATTCCATCCTCCATCGTTTCCAAAACGATTGCACTAACCGATCTAATAATTTGTGGCGTGTGGAAATGCTAAGTCTGTTCTCATCCATATCCGCGGCGGGCAGATACCTTAGAGGCGTTAAAGTCAAAAAATGTGCTGGAGTTAGAGCCAGCGGTTCCGAGGGGTCACTAGATAACGTCCGACAAAGTGGGCGGCTATTCATTACGCATTCAATTTGAGCGAGCACCGTACTTAGCTCTTCGAAGGACAAAATTTGATCTCCTATTACTCGGTATAAGTGGCTCTTTAGACTTTTAATATTAGTCTCCCAATTGCCCCCAAAATGACTCGCGGCTGGGACGTTCAGAGACCACTCAATGCGGTTCTCGGCTAGAATGTGAGCGAACTCCGAATTATAATACTTGCTAGCTAAGAGCTCATGTAGTTCCGATAGAATACGTTTTGCACCGACGTAGTTCGTACCGTTATCCGAATATAATTTACTTACAGGGCCTCTGCGCGATAGAAATCTTTTAAATGCACCCATAAAGCCTGCTGTGCTTAGATCACCAACGAGTTCTATATGCACTGCTCGAGTAGTTAGACATACGAAAATGCAGACGTAAGCCTTTGTGGATCTTATACCACGCCCGCGAGTGAGCGTGACCTTAAACGGACCAGCAAAATCAGACCCGGTGTGCGTGAAGGGCTTTACCGATTGTATCACTCTACAAGATCTAAGTTCCGCCATTTCCGGAAATGACGGCTTGGGGCGTGCCCGAAAGCAAGCTATACATCTGTGCACCCGATTGCGTATTAAACTACGTGCAGAAAGAATCCAATAATTCTGACGCAAGATCGACATCAATAAATCGGGGCCAGCGTGCGAGTTCAATTTATGATGATAATCGACTAATAAGTTCATGATATGGTCTTTACGCGGTAAAACTATAGGGTGCCGTTGGTCGAAACTCAATTGCGAGTTGGACAAGCGTCCACCTACCCTTACAATCCCATCCTGTAAAAATGGCTTAAGGCGTTGAAAGGCGCGACTACAAGCTCTATTCGATTGTAATCTTGTAATTTCTTCAGAGAAGTGCGCACGTTGAAGTTCACGTAATACTAGCGACTCGGCATAGTTGTAATCGGATGCTAAGACATACGGACGTCGCGGTAAAAGCTTCGCGAATCGACAAACGTAAATTACGCTACGCAATAATTTCGACCAAGCGGACAAGCGGTTCGCCAGAGCAATGATGGGAGAAACAGCGCTCGAAACGTTCGCCACTAGAGCGTGCCGCTTCTCTTCCGGCGGTTGTGACACTGACGAAGGTTCGAAATCGGTTATTGGCCATTGTGAGGGATCCAAGTAAACCCAAGAAGGTCCATGGAACCAAAGCGGGTGGTCCATTATTTGCATCGGGGTGAGTCCCCGGGATAGACAATCGGCAGGGTTTTCCTTACCGGACACGTGATAAAAGTTCCGCGTTTCTAACTCGTCTTGGATCTTGACCACTCGGTTCGCGACAAACGTATCCCAACGGTGGGGTGAAGAATGAACCCAACATAAGGCGACGGTGGAGTCGGAAAAGGCAAATATTCTTTCTATGTGAACTCTATCCCTACATGCGCCGATAACTGTGGTAATAAGCTTGGTGAGTACTAATATTGCGCAAAGCTCTAAGCGCGCCAGAGAGACAACCTTACGGGGGGAGACTCTCGACTTAGAACTAATGAGGCTAATCGAATTTCTACCATTATTCTGGACATGGAAATATACAACGCCCCCGTAAGCCTTCTCGCTGGCGTCTGCAAATCCAACAACCGTTATGCTGCTATTTCTATCGACATTTATATGACGCGGTATTTTAATTTCTCTTAGTAAAGGAAGTTCCTCTCTAAAGCGCTGCCACAATCGAACAATGCTGTCAGGCGGCGAGTCATCCCAATCGCATTCAAATAACCAAAGTTGTTTAATCAAAAGCTTAGCGTATAATACCACCGGAGCTACGAAACCCATGACGTCCCATGATCTAGCAACGCATGACAGTATTGTGCGCTTTGTGCATTTCTCTACGGGCGGATTTACCTTAAGGCTAAACACGTCGGACTCTGGTGACCAACACAGACCGAGCACCTTGTGTGTATCGGAATCGTCGAATTCCTTTATCGCCGAAAGACGGTGTGATAGTGGGATTGTATCTAAAACCGGACGCGAATTACTAGTCCACTTCACAAGATCGAATTGACCTGATTTCATGAGCCTTATAACCTCGGCGGTGGTTAGGGTGGCCTCCTCCACGCTATCGACCGAATACACAAAATCATCCATATATAATCCGCTCTCAATTGCCCTCTTAGCTTTAGGATAAGAGGGACCTTCATCGTGAGCGAGCTGTCTCACCGTGCGTAACGCATGAAATGGGCTCGACTTTAAACCAAAACAAACGCGGTTAAATTCTAACACCATTAGAGGTTCCTTTGGGTGGAAACGATATAAAATGCGCTGGAATCTACGGTCGCATTCACGGACCCCTATGCAAAGAAACATTTGGCGAATATCGGCGGATAGTGCTATACTAAACAAACGAAAATTGACTATTATATCAAATAAACTGCCCTGTAAATTTTGCCCACTATAGAGGATATCGTTAAGCGACAGGTGAGTGCTAGTTTTAGCACTAGCGTCGAGCACTACACGTAATTTAGATGTAAGTTTGTCCTCTCTAATGACTCCGTGGTGTGGTATAAAATACGACGGTGTGTCTTCGTAGTTATCTAATTTCGAAGCCACAAGTGATATGTAACCTTCTCTTATATATTCGTTAATGACGCCGTCGTAAGCTTCCTTTAACTGGGGCGAAGCGAGCATCCTACGCTCCAAGCTGTAGAAACGTTTTTCCGCCATTTGACGCGAATCGCCGAGAGATAAAACATCTCCCTTAAAGGGTAGCGCTACACTATATCTACCGTCGCGATCACGAACGGTCGTGCGGACGTAAATTTCCTCGCATATCCTGTCATCTGAACTAGCTATGGGTGGGACGTTCACCTCCTCCATCTCCCAAAATTTGCGGACTAACGACTCGAGCGGTTCGACAGCCATACCACAATAAGAGGCTGCCGAAATACTATCTAGGATGGGGGCGGAGCCAAGGATCACATAGCCCAATACGGTTTCCAGTGCGTAAGGCGCGGTATGCGAGGAGTTGCCCCTGACCTTATTGTTTAACAAAAGATGAGGGAAAAGCGATGCCCCAATGAGCATGTCTATGTTTCCAGGAACGGCGTAAGTGTCGTCTGCTAGAGTCAAATTTTTAAATTCAATCATTGCCGAGGTGTCAACCGAAACGGTTGGCAACCGTTCAGTGACCCTATCTACTACTAGTGCATTTATATCAAAGTTAACGTTACGATCTATCCGAGAATAAAATTTTAAATTTATATATCCCTGTGTCGCTTTACTAGTACCTCCGATGCCTTTAACTACAGGACATGAAAGTGACCTATTTATTACTAAGCCTAAGCGCTGACAACATTGTCGTGTTATAAAGCTATTTTGGGCTCCGCTGTCCAGCAGTGCACGGACGCTTTGTTTGTTTCCACGCGAATCCCTAACCAAAATACGCGCCGTACCCAGTAACACGGTTGAAGGAGGTTGTGCTCCCATATTTGCCAATGAGCACAGAGCGACATCACCAGGTCGACCGCTAGAATCGTTGACCTTAGTAGGGGTGAATTCCTTATTCGCCTTACTTGACGCCGCTATGTTGCTATTTTCAAAATGTAATAGCGTGTGATGTTTCCTGGCGCACTTGCTACATACGGAACTCGAATTGCATTTTGCAACTAAATGCTTATCGCTTAAGCAGTTCAAACATAGGTTGTTTGTTTTTACTAACTTATAACGTTCGCTTGGTGAATATTTACGAAAAGTCGCACAGTTATATAAATTACCGTGTTTATTTTAACTAACTTAGAACTTTACATACTATACAAGTATGCTGGAGTGATGTCGGCGTAGCGGTTACGTAAGTTAACGACCCTGCTATTTTAGATGGTTGAGTCTGTCTACGGTCGACGCACCTTTTAATCTCCTGTTTAACGTTCGGTGAGCGCTGCATCACCTTTATTTGATCTCGCACGAACGATGCTAATGAATGAAAGGAAGGCATCTCCGAGCTACGATGCTCCATTTCAAACGCACGCACGGTGTCGGAGTCTAATTTCTTTAATGCTATATGGAGAAACACCACGTCCATGAGGTCATTAAACTTCAAATTCTTAAGTGCAGCCACCGATGCCACAAATTTATCGAGAAACTGCTCTAAGCCGTTGATGTTCGCGGATGATATAGGTTTAAGATCGAATATCTGGTTCAAATATTCGGAAGCTAACATTCTCCTATCTTCATATTTAGTTTTAAGCGTTTCAAATATTAATAAGTAATTGTTTGCTGTAGGTGTAAAACCCGAGCATATCGATTGTGCTCTGCCACTAAGTTTACTAATTAAGTAATATAATTTTTCAGCGTCCGATAACGATGGGTTGTTGTGTATATTGTTTTGAAAACTACTGAAGAAGAAGGGCCACGTCTTAATATCACCATTGAATACCGGAATATCTATTGGCGGTAACCTAATTGAGTCACGAGGGCGTACCTGCATTTCAGGCTTCGCTTCACCTTGAGATTGTAGCAATTTTGCGGTTCTCTTCACGCGACACAACATATCTTCGAATGCCAGCAGCGGTTGGTAGTTCACTATGTATTTCGGGTCGGTTTGTAGTTCCGAATGATTAATTTGATCTAATATTCTTTCGTAATCTGTCCGCAAATTATCTATCGTTTCGATTTCATTTAAAAAGGCCTCCCGTACTGCCTCTATATGAATGTTCTTTATATAATCACTTATATTCTGCACACGCGAAAAGAGTATGTCCCTCTTGGCATAAAGCGTTTTAATTTTGATTTCACTTCCACTAACTGCCATTTTAAATTATTATAATAAAGTTATATTAATCACAATTAATCTCACACGCATAAACGACGTAGGATGAATACTCGGCGTGCCGTATTACGTAATCAGATCGAGCGCCCGATGCAGTCAAGGCTACGCGTCGTTTGCTAAACCTAATAATTTTATAAAAATTGTGGGGTAAGCGTATCAAACGGTTGCTATCACGCCGTTTCAATTATTTAATAAGCTTTAAATTTAAC
Organism: Parnassius apollo; assembly: GCA_907164705.1. Classification (NCBI taxonomy): domain Eukaryota; kingdom Metazoa; phylum Arthropoda; class Insecta; order Lepidoptera; family Papilionidae; genus Parnassius; species Parnassius apollo. Next base: position 2,393,983 of record CAJQZP010000393.1, read on the forward strand.
CAAATACGAGCGCTATTAAATGAATAATTCTGTTTGCGAGTAACAAATCAAAATTTTAATTTAAACGAACACTATTTAAGTCTATTCTATAAATTAGAGTGCGTTATCTAAACAATTAATTTAATAATTCGACCAGAAAATGGTTGGATAACCACTAAACACCAATCCAGATCCTGCCGAAGTGACCATAAAATGGTGGAGCCACGTGTTTAAGGCTGCCGAAAATCTAGTTCCCCGGTCAAACCTCAAACCTATTACGCGAGATATTAACTAAAGTGGACTGTATATGCGATTGCTTCTACGCTTACGTAAAAGCGACTACTATAGCATGCGGTACAATGCACTCGCTCTTCCCTAAACTAAACTATTACTTGTCGAATCGATGAAAGGAATCCTGCTTGACTAGGAAAAAAAAACACAGATTGGAGCGGGTTAAACTATTAGCAAGCAGGTATAATTAAGGAATATTGACTCACCGGGGTTTCTTCTTCCTGTCGATCACTATAGCGGCGACTTCCGGAACCTCCTCTGGACAGACACTCTGGGGCCCAAGTGGTGCGTCAGGAGAGAAGCGTTGGTTCAACGACGACTGCGGCGGGAGAAGAGGCTCGCGCATCGGTCGCGCGTGTCTTATATATCCTCGGCTCGGGTGATTACGCGATGTTCTAGAATCGTCTTCTTTCCCCTCCCACCCCACCACCCCGATGTGTCGATAGGAGGGTACGAATGATATTGTTTGGAAGGGAATAATGATTCTACAAGTTCCTACCGTCAAATAAAAAACGCGAATGGTTTTCCGCGCAACCAGGGCGGGTTACGTCAATAAAGAGTTTTAAGCAAAATTTACGGATTAACAAGTTTGCAATAGAGGTAACGATATATATTTTTATAAAAAAAAAAAGAATATTAACAATGCTATAAACATTACTAATATTCCCCTTAACCACTCGTGGTAAGCTTAAATTGCTTGTGTTACGAGTGGTTCACGCCAGTAGTCGAGTGGTGGATTTGAACCCACAACCTTTTTGAGTTCGCGGTCCACGCCCTGCCATTAGGCTACTGTCGCTTAATCTATCTAGTATATCAATATATATATCTATCTAATATATCATGTAAGCCATCGGAGAGGCCATTACTACATTAGGAGCGGGTTACGCCTATAAACAGTTTTAGCGAAATGGCACCTTCGCAAGTTTGCCATAGAGGTAACGACATATATATATATATATATATATATATATATATATATATATATATATATATATATATATATATATCGTTACCTCTATCATGCAAGCCCTAGCATGTAATGGAGAGGCCATTACTACGTACTCACAAAGAAGAAGAAATCGAAAGATATTAAAGTCTACTCTTACATTTGGATGGCTACTACATCTCGAATCGGCATTCAATGATAATATTATATAAATAACCGCTTCAATGTCCTTCATACAGGCTGTGTCATCGTATCTTGTAGTTTAAGCTAAGATGTAGGTGGAATTTATTTCAGTTGTAGAGAAGTAAAAATGTTACCTATTCTAAAATTGCGAGGTTTTGGTTGACTAAAATTTAATAACAAAGCAAAATACAATAACCACATGACTTTCGACTTTCATTAAGAATATATTTTAATCAAATTAATTAAAATATTATTTATAATCTAACTAATCAGTACATTAAGGTAAATTACAGCAATTATTATACACGTAACATGAAATGAAAATAATAATTCAGCTGTGAGGGGACCTCAGACACGTAGTAGAGGAGCATCGAAATTGTACAATGTTGGTGCACCATGGGATAGGACAGTCCTTGACTTTGCGGAGCCGTTACAGAAAGGCGCAAGAGGGACTCCTAAAATCGTCCATATGTATCGCCTAGCGCGTTATTATGGGGCCGATAATGCTCGGGACGAGCATGACTTAGGAGGGGGCAGTGTTGCGCGCCTAAGTTGACGTCATATACCCGGCACTAGCGCCACCTGTGTCGGGTAACGGAGCGAGGAGAGCTTTCCAGAAAATGACATCAATAATCTTTCAACCGACAGCGCAGCGCAGCGTATCGAAATGAAGAACTAAGCTTTCTAGAAGCTCGATACTCGAACTTTCGGTGCCTAGTCGATTGGCGCGTGTATTTACTTGAATATTCTGGATGTTTCGGTGATAATGTGTATAAGGCGCTGCAAGATGCGATCGAAGAAGTATTGAATTCGGCGAGACAAGCGAAGCTTCGGAGCGAAATAAAGTCAATCAGTGTGGTTAATTATTAGTGTTCTAAGTTTTAATTAGTGTAAAGTGAATTAAAGAGTTAATTTTGGTAATTCTATCGGCAATTTTTATTATCACGAACCTCAAGCTCGTAACAATACGTACAATTAATATACGTAATATAAAAAAAGAAACTATAATATAGAAAAACTAACACTAAAAATTTAAATAGTCAAAAAGTCCTGCTCCCCGTGGTATAGTGCCAAGAACGCTGGCTGCGTTTCCTCGCTGAATAGCTATACTTAACCTTTGAGCGAGGAAAGAACCAGCCCTCTTATCACCAGCAGCGACGACCAGCCGTGGATACAGTTCCTTTAGGAACTTCACTGCACGTGGACCCCACGGACCGATAGCCTCTACAGCAAATGGCACAAATATGTAGTCATTTCTGAAAGACTCATATTTGCGCCATTTATTAAATTCGGCTGCCTCTGATGCCGCCCCGGCTCTACAAGAGGTACCCTTGAGATGAGAGCCCGCCAAAGTGTCAACGCAAGTAGCATCCCACACTAGGGCTTTACCTCTCTCCCAAGGGACCAAAGTCATACCGTCGGGTCACTTGCCATCGTTTCTAAATATCCCGCAAGGCTCTAAAACCGAGGGGATATTTATGGAGACAGGAGCCCTGCGGATGATTTCGTTCAAAGAACCATGACGGTAAAACCTACCTGCACTTTTCTTGCATGAAAGTCCGTGGAGCCCAAACTCATCGACGCTGCTACCACAGAGGCACTGGTGAGGTTGATAAATTGCCGCTCCAAGCCGGATTCCTACGGCGATGTGCAAGCTCTCCCCATCAAGCAATGTGCCGAGATTACTTGATGGTAGAGCGTGTAACCAGTGACTAGATTCATTAGTCGAAACAGCTAGAAGGCGAGCCTGATCTTGTTGACTGTGTAAATTTTGAAATAAATTTTTTTGGACACTCCGTACCAACGTAATATCCCACTGTTTTTGTTGGTTAACTTCCAGTGGGACATTTTCGCAGGGACAAAGCGTTAGTCATGTTTGCCTTGCCTCCGCAGCAAAACACTGATTTACTTTAATTTTTAAAATTCTGTTACATAAATCATTGACACTATGTACGGAAGCAAGGAAAGCAGGCAATGCGATGCTAGAAATGTTTCTTACTCCAATACCACCAAATTTGATAGGTAAAGTGGCTTGATTCCATATATTTAATCTCAAAATTAGAATATTTTTCAAAGCAATTTTAAGACTACTATCAATATCTTTTAAAATATCAGAACATTTCCAGACTGAACTTGAGCGCAATAAGTATGTAAATTTAGATACAAGAGGACAATATTTTAAAATAGTAAAGGCAATATGGGGGTTTAAGATATATAATTTATTAACGTGATTTAAAAATTGATCAAATTTTGTTTTTAAAACAGGTTTAATACTATCGAAAAACAACGGAGCACCGAGCAGGTAAAGCGATTCCGTATTGACAGTTTTTATTCCTGGAGAAATCTGATTGAAATTTTGAATTAATGTATCTCTGTTAGAATTAGGTAAATTATTGGAAATAAATATTTCACATTTATTGGTATTTGGTTCGAGACCAATATTTTTAAAATTTTGAAAAATATGAGTAAGATCACTGAGGACGTCATCTGCTTTACCTCCTTGTGTACCGTCGTCCAGATACCATACATTCAGCTTTGATTTTAAATTTAAAATAATAGGTTGAAATGCAATGCAGTGGACGATATGAATGACAAGCTCGTGGAAACTGTCCATGCGGTCGGAGCAAAGTTCTGCAACACCCGCCGCAGAACAACACAAAAACTCTCCGATCACACTCTTAATCTCATGGCTCTTAGACGGGAGATGAGGCTGCAATCGTCAACATTTACGCATACGGGAACTGAACAGACAGATCTCCAAATGCGTGCGGCGAGACTTACGCAACTTTAATACTGCTCGTATTAAAGAGCGGAACCAGGGCTCCAAAGTCTTTGCCAGAGATCTGTCTGCCAGAAAGAGCCAACTGTCAAAGCTGAAGACTGAGTGTGGCAGCATCGTTTCCGGGACACCTGAGATTTTAAGTGAGATTGAGAGGTTCTATGGGCAGCTGTACACATCATCGTTGGAGCCACACGCAAGTGTGAGTAACGATCCAAGAGCAAGTCTTACCCGACACTATTCCGATGATATCGCGGACGTCAGTCTGAGCGACATTATATTGGCTCTCCAGCATCTTAAAAACGTCAGGATCCCAGGCGAGGATGGAATTACAGCGGAGCTTCTGAAAGCAGGTGGAACACCGGTACTTGAAGTCCTTCAGAAGCTCTTCAATTCCGTCCTCCATGGTGGCACTACTCCAGAGGCGTGGAGCAGAAGTGCGGTGGTCTTGTTCTTTAAGAAAGGCGACAACGCTCTCTTGAAGAACTACAGACCGATTTCCCTTCTGAGCCGCGTCTACGTGCTATTTTCGAGAGTCATTACGAATCGTCTCGCACGCAGACTCGACGACTTCCAGCCTCCCGAACAAGCCGGTTTCCGAAAAGGCTTCAGTACCATAGACCACATACATACCCTGCGGCAGATCGTACAGAAGACCGAAGAGTACAATCTGCCACTTTGCCTGGCGCATGTGGACTATGAGAAAGCCTTTGATTCCGTCGAAATTTGGGCGGTGCTGCAGTCCCTCCAGCGGTGCCAAGTTGACTGTCGGTATATCGAAGTGCTGAAGTGTTTGTACAGTAGGGCTACGATGACTATCCGAGTACAGAACCAGAGTTCGAAACCTATCCTACTGCAGAGAGGTGTAAGACAGGGTGACGTTATATCCCCGAAACTCTTTACCGCTGCGTTGGAAGACGTTTTCAAGCTACTGGACTGGAAAGGATACGGTATTAACATCAATGGCGAGTACATCACTCACCTTCGATTTGCCGACGATATAGTCCTTATGGCAGAATCGCTGGAGGACCTTAGCACTATGCTCAATGATCTCAATGGTGTCTCCTAACGGATAGGTCTTAAGATGAACATGGACAAAACAAAGATCATGTTTAATGTCCATGTCACACCTATGCCGGTAGTTGTTGGGAGCACTATGCTCGAAGTTGTTGACGAGTATGTTTACCTGGGACGAATAGTCCGACTAGGTAAGTCCAACTTCGACCGAGAGGTCAATGGACGGATTCAACTCGACTGGGCAGCGTTCGGGAAATTACGACACATCTTCTCGTCAGGTATACCTCAATCTCTGAAAACTAAAGTGTACAACCAGTGCGTGTTGCCAGTGATGATTTATGGATCAGAGACGTGGTTCTTCACTGCTGGCCGTATGAGGACGCTCAAGGTCGCTCAGCGAGCTATGGAGAGAGCTATGCTCGGAGTTTCTCTGCGTGATAGACTCAGAAATGAGGATATCCGCAGTAAAACCAGAGTGACCGACATAGCCCAACGGATTAGTAAGCTGAAGTGGCAATGGGCCGGCCATATAGCTCGAAGAACCGATAACCGATGGGGAAGAAAGGTTCTCGAGTGGCAGCCTCGTACCGGTAGGCGTAGTATAGGGCGACCCCCCACTAGATGGAGTGACGACCTGGTAAGACATGCAGGAAGTCGATGGATGCAGGCGGCTCAGGGCCGTGCTTTGTGGCATTACTTGGGGGACAATGTTCAGCAGTGGACTTGTGAAGGGCTGTAATGATGATGATGATGATGAGGTTGAATTCCCAAACTGAAAAGAGCTGAACCTAATCGATCACCCTGTTGAACACCTACAGCAGACTCAATAATATGGTTTTGATAAAACAAGTTCGAATTTTGACTGCAACATTGCCAAACATAATGATAAATTTCGGGGGTATTGTTAGCCACTTCTTTCAGCAGCGTTATCCTATCAATAGAGTTAAAAGCATTTCTAAGGTCAACCTTCAGAAGAACTTCTGCATTAGAATTTGTTAAGAAGGTACGCACGGAATGTACCGCCGCCTCACATCCACCTTTGGTGCCAAAGCCTAGTTGAGTAGGCTGAAATTTTGTCTTAAGGTTTGAGATTATGTGCCTGCAAGCTAATTTTGAAGTTAAGCGTCGAAATGTAGAACCAACAGCAATAGGACGGATATCGTTATTCATTTTTTTAAAGGCACACAATCTTGCGCCATATAAGTAGGGAATGAAATTGGGATTGACATTACCAGAAAGCATAAAATTACATAATTTTGTAATGTCCTTAAGAAGTACTCTACCGGCGTCACCGGCAGACATGCTTACAAGATCTTTGAGATGTTGAGGCGTAATCCCGTTAATGCCGCCGGGGCTATTCAAAAATGACAATATTGCGTCTAAAGCGTCTTTTTCAGAAATTTGTAAGGTTTTTGGTTGCATAGAAGTATTAGGAGGCAGCGGTAAATCCCGAGAAGGATTGACCGAAGGATGTTTCTGACGAAGGCCTTCAAGAGTTTCGACATTACGAGGAGCGAGGATGTCGTCTAAGAATAATATACGGGATGCATTTTTAAGTCGCCATCCATGACTTTCGATTTAACTATATTTTTTTAAGTCATATTTAGGACAAGGACGAGATAAATGAGTATTAATCGGGTAATCTAAATTTAGAAAATAATTCTCTTTTAGTTGACACGTAATTGATTTAATTATTGTTTTATTAAAATGAAAGTGGGAATACGCGAATGTTTGCCAAATCTTTTCACAATTCATAAGACAATTTTTAACAGTGCATGATAATGCTTTAGCAAGTTGCATCCTCGCACCTCTAGGAATTCTTTTAACCAGTGGTACCTTACTATAAAAATTGTACAATTGTTCCGAAAAAAGTGAAAAATTTGTGTCATTAGAGATATTACTAGAAGACTCAGACATTTCTATGGTAGGCTGTGAAGCCGCAATAGTTTTACTATGGCATCGTTTAATGTGTATATTTAATCCCTTTTTACCTTTAAACAGCGTACCGTCGGTACAATTTTGACACCGTAGGAAATCCGGCTGTGAATGTATCGGAGCATTAGTATTCATTGAAAAAGTAAAAAAAGAAAAAATTTAAAAATATATCTACAGCACTCAAAAGTCTATAATTTAGTATAAATTAAAATCTTGAGAATAAAAAAATAAAATAACCTAGTTCTCGAGCTTTGTTTATCGTCTTGAAACAATCTAATATTAATATTGTGTACGATGAATCACGTTACGTTTTTGACGTTGTTCTATTTTCTCAATTAATATTCTGCTGTATTTGTAAACACAACCAAGATTAAAGTTTCGAAGCCAGAGTAATAGTTTTCATAAATTAAATCATAATCTATACAAAAATAATGTATGCCAGCAGTACTCTTTATAGTTCTCCCAGGCCTTACTGTTGCAAAATACAATACATATACTCTTGATGTATTCGGCCATAAACAATTTATCGTTATTTCGTGTCATCACTTCAGGCAGACGAAGTTATAAATATATTATCACATATTCATTAATATTGTTATCCGCACTCCTATTATGGCACTCCTATTACCACATTTGTTATTTTTGAGAATAACAAATTTTTGAGAATAATTACGTCCGCCCTTAATGGCAGTGAAGAGAAGGAAGAAAGGAAGAAGGAAATACATATTATAAAAAATAGTTGATTGAGATGTGGACTGAGATGTGGATTCATCTTGACCACTATTATCTTGATATAGGTGCCGTATATCGAAAACCAGACGCCTCAAATTTAAAAACCTTCTTGGAATTTTATTCCAAGCAATTAAATGAAAGAAGCAGAGCAGTTGTATTTGGAGACTTTAACATTAATTTACTGAGTCAACAACAGACAACTAACAACTACAAGGAACAAGGAAGTGCTAGAGGAGAATGGTTACAATATAATAAATAAAATAGACGAATAATACTGTACCCGTGAAACAGTTTCAACAAAATCAATAATAGACCATGTTTGCTCAAATCTTAAACGACACAGATTTAATTTCATCATAATTGAAACCCCTATGTCTGACCACAAGCAAATATACTTTGAAATACAGAAATTCCGGCCTGAACCACTGCGAAAAGTTAGATATGAAGCTATTAACTACGAACAACTATGTAAAACCATGGTAAACTGCACAGATATTGGTAATAAATCATATGAACTATTTAAAGAGAAGCTGGATTCTTGCCTCAGTAATAGTAGATTCCCAAAAATAAAAATTCTTAACCCACCTCGCCAAGACTGGATCAATAGGAAAATTTTAGATAGAATAAATAGTCGAAATATAATATGGAACAAATTTAAGAAGAATCCAGAAGACAAATTATTAGAAGAAGCATTCATCAAAGAAAGAAACGAAGTATCAAGAACCATTCATAAAACTAAAACTAAATATTAATAAAAGATGTGGAAACTAAGAAAAGACCTTTCTAACAACAAAGTAGGAGACCTATCACTACCGAGTAAAATTTTAACACCCAATGGTTACATAACGGATCAAAATGATATATGTGAACAATTTAATGACTTTTTTCTAATGTAGGCTTGATCTAAAATAGTCAAATACTAGCAAATCCATATAATATTTTAACGTATACAAATAAAGCAAACACTGCCAAGTCAATCGTGCTAACACAGTTACAGCCATGTACAATGGAAGAAATTCCTAATTTTATAGATAGCTTAAGCACAAATACTAGCTCCGGATTAGATTGGGTTAATAGCAAATCTATAAAATGCTTGAAACACATCATCCTTTCCTGAACTTACTAATTGCATAAATAATAATCTAGAAAATCGTACTTTCCCTGATAGTTTAAAGATCGCTTAAGTTACACCTATATTTAAATCTGGTACTAAATTGGAACCTGGCAATTACCGCCCAATATCTGTTCTTCCTGTAATGTCAAAAATCTATGAAAAACTGTTATATAAACGTCTTGAAACTTATCTCTCTGCACAAAACTTCTTTTACAAGCAGCATTATGGTTTCAGACCGAAATCTAACACGCTGTCAGCTACAGTAGACCTCATAACTAAAGTGAAACTTAGTATTGATAAAAAACAAATAGCACTAGGAGTATTCATAGACTTAAAGAAGGCTTTTGATACAATTAGTCACGACCTATTATTAAAAAGAAAACTATTTGATATTGGCATTACAGGAACCGCTCATGAGATACTCAGATCTTACCTCACAAATCGTCGGCAAGTGGTTAAGATCGGTGAAACACAGAGTGGGCCCAGAGTTGTGACCTATGGGATCAATTCTGGGGCCTCTTTTGTTTTTATAAAATATATATATATAAATATATAAAAGAACTCGGGCTTAATGGAGACATAACGTTATACGCCGATGATACCGTTCTATTCTACTTTGGCCATTCTATAGACTCTGTTATTAAAGACGCACAAAATGACTTAGATGTTCTAAATACCTGGTTTCAACGCTTACTATAAATATATCAAAAACAAACTATACAATATTTACAGCAAAAACAAAAAAAATATCACACTACACGCCATTGAAAATAAATAACCAAATTATAAATAAAGTTAATGAAGAGAAATATCTTGGACTGATATTAGACTCGCACTTAACATGGAAACCACATATTTCTAAAATTAAAACAAAATTAACTTCTTTTTCTGGTGCCATACGGGGTATGGTTGTATGTTACCGCACCAAGTTCGATATAATATATATAACTCTCTCATAAAACCGCATTTAGAATACTTGACTGAAGTTTGGGGCACCGCTGCGAAAACATATCTAGAACCACTACAAAGGTCACAAAATAAACTAATTAAAATATTATTTAAATATGATTTCCTCACACCAACAAATCTACTGTATAAACAAACAAAATTATTAAATATAATAAAAAATAAAAATATAAATTTCTTTGCAACTTTCCGCTAAACGTATAAAATGATGTGTCTTACCTGGATTGAAGCGCACCTCCCGCCCTCCCTCAATTGCATACACTAACTCCGTCACCACTAGACCAAGCACCACTACTCTCAACACCACTATTCCAGGCAAGACACACCATCGACGATAATACGACTTTGTAGAGGCGAAACACGTGTCGAAAACGTTATATATATATATATATATATATATATATATATATATATATATATATATATATATATATATATATATATATATATATATATATATATATATATATATGTTTGAGTTTGGGGAAGAGTCGCTCGCGTCCGTAGGCTTCGACCACCTAACTTTAGGCCCACCCTACACGTGTCCCCCCGGGTGGTGCTAAACGAGCGACAAAGCCGGAAAAAATAGAGTCGGCTCCTCGCCGTATGGTAGCGGCGTAAAATCTACCACCACCCCTTGTTGGCACCATGACTCAAAAAATAAAAGAAATAGCCCCGAGTTCCCGACGCCCCTTCAATGGGGCAGGTGTGCGAAGAATCTCCTGGACAAAAACCGGCGACGAGGTTCGCCACCCGTCACGTTCTGTCTCCCGGGGGGGCGAAAAGTGGATTGCGGAAACCCGTCTGGCTACGCTGAATGTATGTGGAGGAATGAATGATAAGATGGATGAAGTATGAGAAAAGATGAATGACAGAGGAATAGATGTGTTATGTGTGAATGAGATGAAACGAAAGGGAAAGGCTGCCACTGCACATGGCACGTATACCGCGTATTGGTCTGGCGTAGACGAGACCGAACGGGCATGCCAGGGTGTCGGTTGCATCCTTTCAGAAAGAATGGGTCAATGTGTGAAAGAGTATGAATGTGTAAGCCCGAGGCTGCTATGGATACGAATTAAAGTGGGCTTAAAGAAACTATTCCTGCTAGGGGTGTACGCCCCAGACATGTCTAAGCCCACTTACATCCGAGAGCAGTTTTGGGACATGGTAAGGATGGTGTTGACAAAATGTAAGGACAATGAAAATATTATTATGTTAGGAGACTTTAATGGAAGGGTTGGGGTGAAGAGGTCTGGTTATGAAAGGATATTGGGAACGTTTGGTGATGAAAGTATAAATGAGAATGGTGAAGACCTCCTCACCGTATGTGTGGAAAAGAATCTTTTTGTGACGAATACTTTTTTTCGTCATAAGAAGATTCACATGTATACATGGGAGAGAGGTGATCATAGAAGCATGATAGATTTCGTAATTGTGGATGAAAGAATGAGGAGCGCAGTCGTAGATACAGGGGTCTACCGGGGGGTCCAACGTAGGGACGGATCATTACTTGGTCTTATGTCGAATTAATGGTCTTTTCAAGCGTTGGCGGCATCGGACATCTGTGTCTACCACTGCGTTACAGCGTATAAGAATAGAGAAGTTACAAGATGAAGATGTGAAAGAGAAGTATAAATGTAGACTGAGAGGAAATATTAGATGTTTGAATGAGTTGTGTATGAAGTAATGATTTCTTATATTTACGCGAACATTGCACATGATTAAAACTACTTTTACGGATTTTATCGCGTTTGTTTTTACTTTTTATTTATAATTCCCGACGTTTCGGGCGCTTTCCAGCACCCATGGTCACGGGGGACTGAGATGACTGACGTCCCGATGTCATTGTTAAACCCGGAGAACCTTCCGGGAAGTCTGCAGTTTGTGATCATATCCTAGACGGCCCCAACCATTACATCAGATTTGATAGACCACAAATCCTCGCGAAAGAACACCGATTCCTACCAAGGATGATACGTGAGGCTATTGAAATTAAAAAACATCCTAATTTCAATAGAGAAGGAGGCTGGGTACTACCACCTGCTTGGGATCCTATAATCAATAAAATTAAAACTAAACCCAAGCATACCACTGCAAGACCTCAGGACATAGTCAGTTCATCTTGCATAGATCTGACCGTAAACAATAATTAAAAAAAGCTGAAGGTTCTCCGGGTTTAACAATGACATCGGGACGTCAGTCATCTCAGTTCCCCCTGACCATGGGTGCTGGAAAGCGCCCGAAACGGCGGGAATTAAAAATAAAAAGTAAAAATAAACGCGATAAAATCCGTAAATCCGGCCCTGCACTCTATTGTGAAGAGTCAAAATGTGTCAAAAAAAGGCACGTATGGCAATTCACAATGCTGTGTTGGTCCCTACTTTAATGTATGGTAGTGAAAGCTGGGTGTGGCAGAAGAAGCACGAAAGTAGAATAAATGCTGTAGAAATGCGGTCTTTAAGGAGTATGCTAGGGTTGAATCTGAATGACAGGGTGAGAAATTGCGTGATAAGAGATAAATGTGGTATGCAAGATGATGTTGTGACCAGGATTAAGAAAGGAATGCTTCGGTGGTTTGGTCATGTAGAAAGATTGAATGAGGAAAGAGTGACAAAGCAAATTTATATGGCAGATGTGAACGGCCGAGTCGGGAAGGGACGCCCTAGAAAAAAAGTTTATCGACCAAATTGGCGATATTTTGAAAAGGGGCCACGTTAGAAGTACCCTTAACCGACGAGCATGTATGCGTAGATATATAGATACAAAGGAGGCGAAAGAGGTATGTCAGGATCGTGCCAAATGGAAGTCCGTAGTCTCTGCCTACCCTGGGTGACAGGCGTGAGTGTTTATGTATGTTATGTATATATATATGTGTGTATATATATATATATATATATATATACTACTAAATAACATTCACAAAGAAACACCAAATACAAAAAATTGGACTAAGACGTGCAAACGACCTTTGCCTCTTAACCCCAAGAACTAATTATGGTAAAAAAAAGCTTACGTACGAAGGTGCGAAATTGTATAACCAATTACCGAAAAATATCAAAGAAGCAAAATCAATCCCAACATTTAGAAAGCACTTAAAATATTATTTAACTTCTAACCTGAGCGTACCTTGATTTCACTATTTTACGCGTCGCTTCTAGCTACGCTCGGTCTGTGTAACGGCGCCTCTACACGTTGGCCAACACAGTGGCGAATGTAGTGGCCAGTAGCATTGGCCAACGTGTAGACGGGGTGTTTGGGCTTCATTGGTATGTATTGGAACGATGGCCCGCAAGTTGGCGCGAGATCCGTGTGGTGTCGGTTTTTTACAAAAGATCAGAGGATTGTTGGCAGAGTTTGGTCGCCGCGTCCACACGTTGGCCTCGCGTTTAGTTTGCTTTGCTACAAGCTCCCAGAGTGACATCTGATTTAAATTTTATATTCAAGTTTTGTAGGGTGGATGTCCCAATTACTAGCCTTTTAGTGCCAATTTCAACTTTAAACATTCCTACTACTTTAATTAGCGCGATTTAATTATTTTTAAACATTTGTTTTAATCGATAAGCTATTTATCAAAAAAAAAAGCGAACATTTATTTACAATCAGATTATTACGAGAACAATTTTAAAATGAAAAAAAAAAGAAGAAGGACGTCGTTTATACGTGGTAGAACCATGCAGTTATATTAGAAGTATAGTTGTAGCACAATGGCTCGGCTCAACCGGGCAAGGACCACGCTCTCACAGAATATCAGCGTAAAATAGTAGGTTAATGATGCTGTGTTTCGTATAGTGAGTGTAGAGAACCAGAGACCCTTTTTAAAGGAAACAAGGCATTTCATCTTAGTCCTCACGGGTGACAACGCATCTGCATTTTGATTCGTAATCGAGGACAGATGTAGATGTCTGTAGGCCACTGTAACCACTTACCATTAGGTGAACTGTGTGCTCGTTTGTTACCCTATCCTATTAAATAAACGTCGATTTCTTATAATTTAGCAAGTTTTCGAATCATCATCATCATTACAGCTGTTCACAAGTCCACTCCTCCTCCACACCAGCAAAGCATGGTCCTGAGCCACTTTCCTTGTCATGAGTTTTTCATTTATGTTCTAAGTTATAATTAGTACCTATTACTAAGTCAGTATTAATTATATTTATTGCTATTGTTTTTGTCTTTCTCAAAAAATAATTAAATTACCAAATAAATTATAAGGTGTTTTTTGTATACATCAAATGTCTGATAGAAAAGCAAGTACATGTTTTGCTAAACTTTAAAATCAAAACCCAATTTTAAAGCATAGATTAATCGATTATAACTCCTTTAACTTTAAAACAAGTTAAGTTCTAATTTATGGTATTTATTCCAGTTTATGATGCATGTAGAGAATAAATAAAGCTAATTGTATATCATATATCTATTTACAGCCCCATTAATATCAAATATTCTTTTATAATTTTTTTATAAAAAGGTAAGGACACACATACCCTCGGCACAGTCACTCATTGCTAAGCCAATGCGCCACGGAGCCGTCGTCCGTCCGCACATTGGCCCGAACCGAAGTAAACTAGACGACCATCCAACGTGTGGACGCCGTTACCAACTCTCGGCCAATATATTCGCCACTACATTCGCCACTGTGTTGGCCAACGTGTAGAGGCGACATAAGGTGCTCGTCCAGGCATTGTTTGCGCCTTGGCTACGTATGTCTTTAAAAGTACCCTGTTTATTAGTATTTTGTTTGTTCTAGAAATAAAAATTGCTAAAAAATGTATAATTACAACTGAATGTGTTTGAGTGAAATTGATTCGATATATTAGTGTACGCCTAGGATAAGACTATTATTTGTTTGTATGTGTTTTAAACTTTCTCATGTAAGTGAATTGTTGCAAATTCTTATGAGAAATAAAGATATCTCAAACCTTAAAAAATAGTTATTATAATTAAAATATTTATAACGCCTAATAGAGCTATTAATTTAAACATCAAAATAAAATTAAAAAACAGTTTCGAAAATCACAGTTTTTAAATAAATGTAAAATATGTTTCACTTTTTTTTTAAATACTATAAAAAATATTTGTTTTGGTGTAAATTTTGCGAGAACACAAATTTTCACAAGAGTGGTCCCTGCAAGTAGCGCTTTGTGAAAATGTGTAACAACAGAAAGTATTGATTTGTCTAAGAGCTATTCAATATTATGGTAAAGTAAAATAAAGTTACAGCCTTTATATGAGTACGTTCCACGGCTCGCCGAAGGCCCCTCTAATTTCAGGTTATGAAGCAATGTGCTACAGTATGTGTTAGCGGACTTAACATGTCCTCGAAATAATTTAGGTTTTGGATATGCAGGTTTGCTCACGGTTTTATCCTTCATCTTGGCGACGTGATAAGTTAAAATTGCAGCTTGAAGCCGGAGCGGATCAAACCCCGGTTGTTCACTTACTGTGAAATTTTTGATTAATGGTATGGTAATTAAATATAAATTTTAAGCTAAAACTTACGATTTCTTGATCATTTTTGCAAATTAATTTCGTTCGATGGTTAAGTATTAGCAAGGATTTTGTTAAACGTTAAGTTAAACTAAGTATTTAGCTTTTTATAGAATAAGGGTGACAAATGCAAACAGTCCACCTGATGGTAAGTGGATGTTGTTTCCCAGATCTACATCTATCCTCGTTAGGAATCAAAATTTAGATGGAATGCTTGGTTTCCAGAAAAAAGTGTCTTCGATTCTCTACACTCAATATTCGAAGCAAAACAGCAGCCTTAAGCTGCTATTTTACGCTGGTATTCTGAGAAAGTGTGGTTCTTCCCCGATCAACTATAATATAGCTGCTGCGTAGCTCTATCACGTACGCGATACTTTCTCTAAGCTGAATGTCGAAGTTTAGCTAACAGGCAACCCATCCAGTTAAGCAGCTGATTAAAATATTGGACTGCGACATTATACATCGATATTTGACTGTTATTACACAAATTATGGAGAATAAGATATTTTTATCTACTGCTAGGCTGAGCGTCTTGTTGAATAGATTTTGCCGAAAGGAAGAATTTGCCAGTACCCAATTTTTCATAATTTTAACACTGTTGCTCGTCGCTGGTCTGGATATTTTGCCTCTAGCGTAAACTAGAAGGTATCTCGCTAATATTAATCGGAATCATAAGATTTTACTCGCATATCCCATAGCTATAAAAGTATTAGGCTGAAGGACATATATGATATGATAAGAGAATATAAAAAAACAACTATAATAATGTAATAATGATGATGATGATGAAGACGGCAAATATGAGCTTTTGAACTATATTATATATCTATTTACGAGAATGAATTTTCCGCTTCATAAATGTGTACCTATTTGCTGTAGGGATAGTAATCCCTCAGGCAGTCCATTCCAGAGGCGGGCATTCCAGAGGTGGGCATTCCAGAGGCGGGCATTCCAGCTTGTACAACGAAAGATGAAGAAATAATCAGAACGGTGAATTGGAATACAGAAAGTCTAAGTCTCCGATGAACAAAGTTGTCGGTTATGAGTGTCACACAGAAACTGATACGTTTTAGATACTCCGGACACTCCGGATTATCGAATAAAACTGAGAAAATTGTCATTTTAGCTTAGAGCGAAAAGATCGATTTCGATCGAATAAATCAATTTTATGTATTTTCACACGTTTTTAATTAATTTTTGTATGAAGTATGCTGTAAAAAAATTAAAGTACTTATATCGATTTGTGAGTGTCGTTTTTATAAACCCAACAAATCCTATCGACAAAGAAACGGTAAGCCCTTTTAAGAACGGGTTTTGTTTTTATAGGATAAGGTTGACATAATTATCTGTGGCCCATAATTATCTACATCTATCCTCGATTACGAATCACCCGTAAGGACTAAGATGGAATGCCTCGTTTCCAGTAAAAAAAGGTCTCCGGTTCTCTACACTCACCAAATGAAACACAGCAGCATTAAACTGCCGTTTTATGCTGGTTTCCTATGAGAGCGTGGTCCTTCCCTGGTCGAGTTGACCCATTCATGCTACAACCATAATATAGCTACAGCGTGGCTCTACCACGTAAACAAAGGTTCTTATAAAAAAGAATTTAAAGATATTTTACGTCTGTCGTAAACGAGAAGGTTGGACTTATCGCCATCTATAGGAAGCCATAAGATTTTCTAAGCATTTCTTGCAGTCGTTTGTTACGTCACCCACTGGAAGAAATGTATGGTAATGGGTTACTTTCAGTGTTTAGAACTTATCAATTTATAGCAAATACGAGCAGACTAGTAGAAAAAATCTAATAAAACATACTCATACCGTATAATACGAAATTAATAATTAACACTAATACGTTTAATTCAATGAAGACAGCCGCGGCCGGACTCTCGCCGCTTTGAAAGCAGGCACCGTGCAATTGCACGATGTAGAGCAAACAATGATTCAACAATTCAATGGATCGCGAAGTTTTCCAACGGACGATACTGTGTCTGTGTTTAACAGTGTTCAAATTTAAAATGTTTGGACGAATACGCTAAACCAGTCGTTAGAAAACGCAGAATCAAAAAAGTGTCAAAGTTTTCATTAAATTTGGTGCAAAATTTATAAATATACATGACCATGACTCTATGTTACGTTTGTGAAGGATTATGGCTGTGATAAAAATAAAGTACATTAACTTACTTTAATGCTTAGTGCTTTAAATTAAATATATAAGTTAGTACTGCAGAGTATGTTGGTAACTTGTATCTGAAAGGTACATATTATGTTTCATCGTCTATATACATAATAGCGGGGAGAAATCCAGAAGGTATTACGGCTGTTGTGCGTCTAGAAATGATTAGGTATCTGAAATAGTTCTGATCAAAGAGAGTATCAAAAAGAGTAGTAAAAGCTATTATTCACAGTAAATGCACATTTAGTTATTATCTGCAAATTCCAACACTGGCCCAAATGTATAGGTGTCTGAAGGCACAGTAAGCTGAATGTTGCACTGGAAAAGTGACAGATGTGTGTGTGTGCGCGCGCGCAGCGTCAGTCGCTCAGTAGGCACACCGCCCGGGCGGGCGCCACACGACCGGGATCTGCGCTAGCGAAAGGCGACGCGATCAATATAATTTCAGTGAAATATACCGCGGATACGCCAACGAACACTGTGCAAAAGCGAGCGCACGATTCTGGTGAGTAACAATCATTTATATCACCAAAAAATAACCGCCGATACAAACATGTTCCGTAAGACGTTTCTATATATAGTGCGCACATATTTTCGGCCGCTGCATCGAGCGAGAGGTTCATGCGTTTCCGCCGACTAGTTATAGTTTTCACGACGGATCCACATTTGACCTAAAAATTGAGACGCGGGGTGATTTCAGCAGTGAATTTCACTAATACAACACGAACGGTGAGCGAAATGAAAGTGGTTGGGAGCGGCATTGCTCGGACGCGCCTACACGGTTAACTCATGCGGATTTCTATTGACTAATTGCTTCGAAGCTGTACAAAATAGATTTTTTAATCTACTGTACAGTTTGCCATGGACGTACTGCTTGCGCTCTAAATACCGTTGGGTTTTAACATCAGCGCTGCTACTTATGACGCACCGCAAAGAAAATCCATTTATTTTACTCACATGTTTGTTATTCTCATATTTATGACATTCTATTCCATCTATTTTTATCAATTTGTTTTCATATAGCCTATTTTCTACTATTTTTAAGCTACAATCATCTCAAAGAGTAAACAATGTAGACATAAAAGCCTGAAAATATAATCCTGAAGTGAAATAATGTTAAATGAAATTGTTATAATACCTATTCACTCAACCCTAATATATATGAGTCAATTGTAGTTTTCTAGTTAAACGTATTAAAGATCAAGTCAGTAATGGAGAGAGATATATAGCTGTCTGGTAGAGTTTCCTTATTTAGATGCGGTATTTATTTGGCAAAGCTCTACAAATTATAAAAACATAAAAAACATCAAGAAATTTTTCCTACATTGCAGTTAAAAATACCATTGTCATAGCTAAAACATATTTTGTTTTTAAACCATTAATGCAGTACAGATAGTGGTCGAAATATCTAAGCGTACAATTGTTTGCAAAGCCTGAATAATAAAATTAAAGTAACTATTTTCTAGAAGCAATGTTGGTCTTGGTTAGGCGACGAGTGATACCCAGCGAATGGATACAGGCCATTGAGCGAGGTCACTCACCCCTTAAACTGAGCCCGCGATCGGCAGACAGAATTACAGCAATCGCGTGTTGAATCTGTGCTGAATTACCTGCCTAGCTGCCACTTGATTTTATAATCTGTGAAGAGCATATTACTCATAATTTTCCTGTTTCTTTTTTTTCAAGTGATACCTCTTCAGTTTCTGTTAGTTTTTAATTTATAAATTAACATTATATAACAATAATTAAAACACAAATTTGTCGTTAATTACATACTATATATTATAATACTAGTACCATTCATAATTCATAATACAACAATTTTTTATGAATTTAATACGTACCCTTCCACTTGGTATTTACTTTTCACTATTATAGTACATTATTGATATTAAATCTAACATTTATTTATTTTAAGTAAAATTTGGAATATAAATATTTAAACTTAAATGTATGTTGTGTATGCCGTTGTTTTCATTTATACTCAGTCCCTTGCCTATTTTATTCTATACTCTTGCCTACTTCTGCCGTCAAGCAGCAATGCATTTCTGTATTCTGCTTTTAAGGATATGGTCTGAGGATTTAAATGGAATGAATGCTTTATGGTCTGTATAAATATAGGCCGTGGGGAATTCCACTTAAGTCCTCAGAGGTGACAACATATTTGTAGTCTTCATTTTCCTCAGAGGTGACAACATATTTGTAGTCTTCATTTTCCTCAGAGGTGACAACATATTTGTAGTTTTCATTTTCCTCAGAGGCGACAACATATTTGTAGTCTTCATTTTCCTCAGAGGTGACAACATATTTGTGGTCTTCATTTTCGACAGAGGTGACAACACATTTGTAGTCTTCATTTTCCTCAGAGGTGACAACATATTTGTAGTCTTCATTTTCCTCAGAGGTGACAATATATTTTATTCTTCATATTTGGAAACCGGTTCGAGGGTTCCATTGTTCGTAGTATCCACTCATCATTAGATAGACAGTTATCTAAAATTAATTGGAACGACTAGAGTTTTGAAAAGATAAACCAAGTTAAATGCATCTATGTCAAAGGAATTTGAAATCCTAGGTAACTCGGTAGATTTGGCTCTGCTTACTTTGTTTTATAGAATAAGGGTGACAAACGAGCACACAGAATATCCGATGATAAGTGTACGCTGTGGCCCCTAGATATTTGCATTTCTCCCCGGTTAAGAATCAAAATGCTGATGTATTGTCACTCCTGAGATCTAAGATGATTCTACACTAAGATGACTCTAGACTCTACACTCACCATGTGAAACACAGCAGCATAAAGCTGCTATGTTACGCTGGTATTCTGTGAGAGCGTGTTCCTATCCCGGTCGAGGCGACCCATACGTGTTACAACCATAATAAAGCTGTTGCGTGGCTCTACCACGTATAAAACGGAATGAGTATGATTTGTTTTTAGTGATACTTGTATTATGTCTTAAATATCACTATAAACAAATCATATGTGATGTGCTTGCTCAAACACAAACCCCTTTCAGCAAAATGTAAAAATATAACTGGTTATGACTTTTCAACGATAACTTTTTAAACGTGGTACAACCGTGCTGAAAGCAGCATATTAGGTAGGAAGACTGTAGTTCAAATGGGTCGATCCTACCGGCGAAAAGACATGACTAGCAGCATGAAATATCATCGAGAACCGGAGACTTTTTTCTTTGATACGAGGCGTTCTATGTTAGTGACATTTGCATTTTTATTCTTAATGGAGGATAGATGTAGTGTCATCGGGTCAACGCATCTACTATCGTCTGGTGGAATGTGTGTTTGTCACATTAATTTATATTGAAAAAAAAAAACTATACTGTGTTGTTTTATGTTTTACCCGACTTCTCTTGCAAAGTAATTTTTCGGTTGAATGCATGTTCACATGCAATACTCGTATTTGTTTGTGTTCCCTTGTTTGTGTGCATTGTGGTATTAGACTTGTCATCAGGGATGTCATAGACTTATTTTTATATAATAATTCGATGGTCATAAAATACAAATATATTATAAAAAAAATTAAATTTAGTTTTAAATATAATATCTTTGATAAAACAACATTTATGGTGCATACAACATACAATAGCAGGCAACATACTTAAGGAGACAGACATCATGCGTGCTTTAGGCGTTTTATTGGACACAAAACTTACATTCATACCACATATGGAACAAACGATCGACAGGGCATTGAGAATGGTGGGTTTTGTTATAAGAAATAGTAAGGAATTCCGAGACATTAAAACTAAAAAAATCCTTTATTGTAGTCTGGTCAGAAGTGTACTGGAGTATGATAGTGTAATCTGGCGGCCGCACTACGCTACTCACTCATTGAGAATAGAACGGGTACAAAAGCGCTTTCTTCGGCATCAGTCGTATTCTTCGGGTATGCGGGCAGGCATATCAGTTACGAGACCCGTCTTAAGCGCTTTAACATGACCAGTTTATGCAAACGAAGAGAGGTTTTAGATTTGTTATTTTTATTTAAATTACTCCACAATATCATAGACTGCTCAGAACTTTTACAAAAGATTAATTTTAGAGTTCCCTTCAGGCCTCCACGAAAACCTATTACACCACTCAGTCCTCCACTACGACGAACTGTTTTGGGATCATATTCGCCAATTTGTAGGATGATCAGACTTTTTAACCAAATTGGCGATCGCGTCGACATTAACCATGTTTCATTGGGAAAGTTTCGAAAGGCTGTTTATATGATAGGTACCTCAGATTATAAACATTTGCCTTGTTAGATACTTTTTTTCCTTTTTTTAATTTTATTAATTTTTTTAAATATTGTAAATCCATACCTTGCCGCTCTGTTTTTGGTCATTTTGTTTTAGTGCATTTTATAATAGCAATACTACAGTGTTTCTATTCAATAAGTATAAATTCGTCTTGTAACTGTCGCGATAAAAGTTATGCATGTGGTGTTTACCTGTAATTGACTGTGTACTTAGTTTTTTTTTACTATATCGCTTGATTTATATGGAAAGATGTTAGTGCATAAGTTGTTGGTAAACCAAATTAAATAAAATAAAAAAAATACCTGTATCATATTTAGATGAATGTGTAATTTTCCAATTCATATTTTAAGCAAATTAATGTATTTAAATAATTAGTCCATAGGAGAAAGTTTTTTTTAAGAGTAATTTAATTTTATTTTAATAGCATAATGGACAAACAAACAGCTACAGCAACCGACAGTAGTACAGGAAACATCCTGTATTACAAAACAAAATGCAGATGCGTTGTCACCCCTGTGCTCTTAGATATATATATATATATATATATATATATATATATATATATATATATATATATATATATATATATATTATATATATATATGTAATACAAAAGCAAATGCACCAACATGAATTTCTGACTAGTATATTAGCTATTTATTGAAATTTAAAATATAAACTGAAAACCCACTCACTGATATTATGTCTAATTAACGAGATATTTTTACGCATATTGCATTCATGCTGCAGCTATATTGTGGTTGCAGTACGAATGGGTCGGTTCGACCGGAGTAGGACCACGTTCTCACAGAATACAGCGTAAAATAGCAGCATAATGCTGCTGTGTTTCATTTGGTGAGTGTAGAGAACCGGAGACCCTTTTTACTGGAAACAAGGCATTCCATCTCAACCCTCAGGGCTGGCAACGCATCAGCATTTTGATTCGTAATTGAAGATAAATGTAGATGTCTATGAGCCACAGCATCCACTTACCATCAGGTGGACTGTGTGCTCGTTTGTTACTAGGTACGTCAGTAAAAACCGAAGGCTATGTGATATATTTTAGAACAACCATACTGTAAAGCACTTGTTTCAAATTTTCAGAAAAATTTTTGGAAACAAGAGAAATTACTCAAAATATGATGAATTATTTAAAAAAAATATTGTAATCAATCCAAATAGATAAACAATTTAATTATTATGCAGGAAAGTCGGTGAATGCAGATGGCTCAGGACCGTGCATTGTGGGGTGAGCAATGGTCTTATGAAGAGCTGTAATGATGGTGGTGACGATGATGAATTATTCCGTCTGTAAAACTTACGTAGAGACACATGTCTAACCCTTTTAATATTATAGGCCTTTTAACAAAAGTGATATTGAGGGTTATAAGTTATAACGCTTTTCTAATTAAGATAATATTAGGTGAATTTTAAAATACATTATTATTGTACTTGCGACAATCTCCCAATCAGCAAAAATCATTTTATTTATTGCTATCTATAACTGGAAATGAATATGATAAGTACATATAGCGACATGGGTCACCGGCACGGCGGAGCGGAGGGGAGAACCCATACTCAGGCGTTCCACTCTGTCAAAGTATAAGTCCACGCGGTCATATGAGTACAATAAAATTATAAAAATAAGGTGCAGCCGTACTATTGACTAGACTAAATCTAATTGCGCGTCTGAACTGACGTCCTAAAAAAATGCCGATTTGTTTAGTTTTTTTTGCCGTAAAGAAAGATCTGGCACGTCTAATTTACAAAAAGATGGCGTAAACCTTTCATATATTAGTAATTTTTATTTACTTTATTACCATTTACTCATTTTAAACTCAAAAATCACTATATTAACGGTCGTGTGGTTTCGGATTTATAGATAAGTAGCAATAAACACGTAAAATCTATTTAAGAAATGCTTTAAAGGGCTAAGGCCAGCATCCGGGTACATCATGGTACATGAATAGGTATGCCAATTTTCAGCTCAATCGGATATCAGCAACTGCTTTAAAAGTTGGTTAGGTATTACATTGACCCGGGAAGATACTTCGTGAAATCTGGATTCTACAACAACTCCACCTACGGGGTTTAACTATGTCTATAACCCTCGCGGAAGTGCAAGCAATATGCTGAGAAAATTTTACTGCAATCTGATGAACGGTATGGCAGCGCATAAAATACGAACAAACAAAGATTAATTTTTATATATTAGAAGAAGATAATAATTGAGCTGCACGCGCGCGGGCGTATTGTGTGGGCTGCGAAAAAGGCGCGAGACTGCCGCGGCCATGACGGTACAATGCAATCCACCTGTGGAGCAGTCGTATATTATGCTAAATATTATAACGAGGTATTTATTCCAATAATCATATTACTACACCTATTATTATAAGTATTGGTAAAGTTTATGCGTTCATTATCAAGTAAAACGGTAAAATAAATCTAAATCTAAAATTGTATAAAGTTACAATCATTGTGCAATAGCTTTCCACTAGATTTTGTATTACTATCTATAATCATTACATTATATTGTTGATCGAATGATAATAATATTTTTAGATGATGTTAATTGTGACAATAACCTCATTATCTCTAAATACTATTACTCTAAAAATAAATTTAACTCTATATACTCGCTTTTTTACTGTCGCGCATATTAACACGATAATAATTTATTTCACAGTAACGTAGAGTGTAGTGGGAGCAATCAATGAAAGTAGGGGAAGGTGGGGTACAACAGGACGTTTAAGACTATTCATTTAATAAGACATTGAAAGTTATTAGAAAAACTTATTCACTTTAATCAAATAATCAATAGCTTACTGTTTGAAAAACTAACGAAAAAAGAACTTTAAAATAAAACACGTTACATTCAAATTATTTGTTTTGCCCTATCACACCCCAGCCTGAAAATAAGATGGGGCACCCCTTGGGACAATATATGGTAAAGACAGTCTTATTTACTTTATTCTTCTTTATTGTTTATTATTTGCACTTCCAGGTTTCAAGCAATTGGCTCACTACCAAACTTGCTGTAAGGTTACCAGATGATGATAGATAACATTGAAATGGCATCAGTTCTGATCTTACTTCGCGACCCAGCCTCAACTTACCTCACCTTCCCTATCATATATTTCTCAATAAAGTTTTACTGCAGAAAGGAAGCCATAAAAGTTATCTTTCGTGGATGACGTAAATGTAACATAAAAAGCTAATAAGTCCAAATCATCAAATAAACTTGAGTTTTCATGTAATCATATGTCTAAGGAGAGAGAGAGTTTGTCATATTATTTAAACCTTGCAATCTGCCCCGGCTTCGCACGGGTGATATCTGGATTCTACAACAGCACCACCTACCGGGTCCAACTGTGCCTATAACCTTCGTAGAAAAGTGCAAGCAATATGGTTGTGCCGCAATTTGATAAAGGGTATGGCAGCGCATAAAATACGAACAAACAAAAATTAATTTTTATATATTAGACAAAATTAGGGACAACAGGCGACTCCTCAACTATCAAATCTAACTTTAACTCCTAAATTTACGGAAAATCTTAAGAATTTTATATACGATACAAAAAAGTTACGTCTAAATGTGTTCATTACTGCTAGGAACAGTCTTTCTTCTATTTCTGAGAGGGGTTTCGAATGGAAAAGAGCCTGCCGCGTCGCCTTTGTTTAACCCAGAGTTCCCCAAACTTTTTTGTGTCGTAGACCCCTTGCCATGTTTTTCCGTGTTGGGTAGACCCCCTACTTACCTGATATTGATTTCCTGTAAATTTCTAACTGTAGTGAAGTTTAGTGTTAAAAAGTTAAAGTAAAAATACATGTTAATTTATACATTTATTAATTTAATTTAAATTAAAACTACTCAAAATAAAATTTTGTATCTGTTATGTAAAATATACGTAGCATTAAATAAACATAAAATAAACTATAAATAAAATAACATAAGCAATAAGTCAATATTTTTAGTGAGAAGGATGAACCTGATGCTTTAATAAAAAATTATCAACATTTGGCGTCAATTTTTTCTTAAATCTCCTCGGCTAATGATGTCCAGTCTGTTTCTTTTTTTCGTTAGGAGATTGGTAACAGCGCTAAACCCCCTTTCCACTAGGTATGACGATGGAAAGGAAATTAAAAATTTCCTCGCCATATTCCATAATACGGGATAAGTAACGGGTATGTTGTTTTGCAGCCAGAATTGCTGATATCCGTTTTTAAACTGAACCTTAAGTTCTTCGTTTGTACTTAGTTCAGTCAGTTCCTCTTGTATTATGACATTCGTTCTTCTATGTCAGCATATGGATTAATTATCCACGGTGGTATTACCATAGTCAAAATATCCTCAAACCTAGATTCAAAATCTGAATAGAGGGCATTTAAATGTTTAACGTAAGTTGAAACGACGTCTTCCTGGCAGCATGTCTGTGACAAATTGGGGAACTGAGAAAATTCGCCCAGTCCAATATTTTGCTTCATTAGTTTAACTCTGGCAAGAAACGCTGATAAGATGGACTTTGTTTTAATCAAATTTAAACTGTCGCCTTGTAATTGCAAATTAACCATATTAAATTTTGTAAACAAATCTGTTAAATAGGCGATGTCTGTTTTAATCTTCATTAAATTTTCTTTTAAAATTCTATCTTTAGTATCCAGAAATTCTAAAATAGTCTCTCGACAGCCAGCGTACTTCAGTGTGAAGGAGTAATTGATTAAAGTGTTCGTCATTTTCTTCACACAACTGCGCAAATATCCGCGTATTCAACGCGTTGCTTCGGATTCGGTTTACTGCATCAATGACTAAATGAAGTGATTCATACAATCTAACACTCAATTTTTTAGCAACTAAATGTTGTCGATGGTTGACGCAATGATTGCTAACACCCCTGACACATTTTGTTTTAAATAGCTTATAAATCCACGATAACGTCCAACCATGGCAGATGCTCCATCTGTAGCTACTGATATTATATTTGATAAAGGAATTGCTTTTTCAATGAAGTAATCCTTCAAAACATGAAATATTGATTCACCTTTAGTGTCGGTTTACAAAGTTCTTGCGAAGAGCAGTTCTTCGTAGATTTCTTGATTCATAATAAAACACACATATGTCAATAATAATGCTGCATTATCAGGTAAAGTTAACTCGTCCAGTTGTATAGAGAAATGGGTCGTTTGCAAATAATTACATAAGAAGCTTTCAATACCAGAACTCATTTCATCAATACGTCTTTCAACAAATTGTTGCTTAAGGGAATTCTTTTAATGATATCAGATGCAGGTTTGTGTAAAACAGTTTTTAAAACCTCTTCAACGGCTGCTAAAATTAACTTCTCTCCGATAGTATGCGGTTTTCCGGATTTTGCTATAAGTAACGAGATATTGTAAGACATCCATCATTTGTTTGTGACTCAAAGCGAACATTCTGTCCAGTGTAGGTCTCTTCTGAAGTTTATCTTTGAATGTCTGAAAGTATTTCAAATTTTTCTCTGTTTTATCAGGGTGGCATCTTCTCAGATGATCTTGCAGTTTAGATGGTTTCATAGCATCATTGTCCAAAACTTTGTTGCATAAAAGGCACATAGGCAATTGTTTATCCGGCAATGATGGAATGAAGTCAAATTTCAAATAATCGACACTGTACTGTCTACATTTCTTTTTAGATTCGGACATGGCATCAGTCGTTTGTGGGCAAAATTAAATTATTTAAATAAGACAGAAAATCCAGCAGCTGTATATTAAAAATATTTTTTGATTTTTCCGAAAACATTCCATAATTCGGACATCTTCTTGCAACACCTAGCTCGAATTACGGAGATTGCATTGTAATTATAATACCGATTGCTAAACTTTCAAAAAGAAACTATTGAGGAGTACTCGTGTAATTTTGCATGATTGAATATTAAACTACTAATAACTAAAGTCATGATTGGCGTAATTTATCTATCTTTGCTTACTAAGAGTACAAAACTAAAATTTAGTAAAAAATAATGTACTTACTTTTCTCCAGCACTCTCAAACAAAATTACACTGACTCACTATAAGTTGTATGATATACTATCTGTTTATATTTTTTAACATATTTTCTTAGCACTTTCCTTTTCAAGATTCAGGAAACGAATAAACGTATTTGTCCCACATTCGTATTTATAGAGTGACGAATTGAACAAGTCAGTGCAAGGTAGCGAAGCTCTGAGACTGCGACTCTCAGGTTTTTACAAGTTCAAAATGTATTGCGACCACAAAGCGAATACCAACATCCTTCAACTTACACAATTTTATAAACATATATAGTAAATTTTTTACTTCATAGGTACTTTTATAAATAATGTATATGTTTTGATGTTACCTATAAGATAGTATGATGTAAGTAAATACTATCTACTACCACTACTATCAGTCAGTGTATGTGTTGAGATCCACTATCGTGGACCCCCATTTTCATTTCATGGACCCCAAATTTTTTTTCGCTGACGTAGACCCCTTGCAGGCTGTCATTGACCCCTAGGGTATATCGATATAGACCACTTTGGGAATCACTGGTTTAACCTATCACTTGCTACGTCATTTATTGTAGGCCCGGTTTAGATTTTGAGAAGTAACAAGTGCGAGTGACAAGTGCAACTGACAAATGGCAAGTGCTTAGTGCGTGTGAACAGGCAGTGACAAGTGATAAGTGGGAATAAAATATGCAGTTGTCACTTCTCAAAATGTTAACCGGGCGTTAAGCCCAGTTGACATTTTGAGAAGTGACAAGTGCGAGTGACAATGACAAGTGACAAATGACAAGTGCTTAGTGCGTGTGAACAGGCAGTGACAAGTGCGAGTGACAAGTGACAAGTGCGAAATGAAAAGTAACAAGTGAATAGCGGCCTGTTCTATTCTCTGACAAGTATCTGCCCCGCGCTAACCTTGCTTTCCCCTCAGTCACCCACCGCCGCCCCCGTTTTAGCGGTGACGTCAGAACATACACGTGTTGGTTATAATAGTTATTAAATAAAATATTTTTGTTATATATATTGTATACATACTCGTATTTATAATAATTTTGTTTTATTACGAAGTAGTCAGATAGCAATAACATTAAATTTGTCAAGGAATTATTGAAACACGAATGTTTATACAATATTAAATCGCTGAATTAAAAAAAATAAAATGATGCGAGACGCTGCTATGCCCTCAATATCTCAATCAATGGGAATGGCCGGTTTCGGCGCAAAAGGAGTAGGTATATGCGAAGTTAAGAAGCATTAAGTTTACATATTACCAAGAAAAGAAGAAAATTAAAGACTCCTGTAGGTCAGGGCTGGAGCCATATCATTTTCAAGCTTAAATTTTTTCCTTGTTATAACTTTAAGACACATTTTTCTCACTTAAGCGTTTTTAGGAAATTGGCACCAATATCTTTGCAATAAGGCACTTCACACATCTTTGGTATCTCATCATACAATTTTACCTTTTTTTATTAAAGTTTTAAACTTTAAAGCTATGCTAGCGCCTCTTTGACAATTACCTACCCAATTTCACACTCGAAGATTTCACATAATAATGACATCCACTTGCCACATGTGTGAACACCAACTTGCTATTTGTCACTTGTCATTTGTCACTTGTCATTGCCGCTCGCACTTGTCACTTCTCAAAATATAAACCGGGCTTAAAGCCCGGTTTACATTTTGAGAAGTGACAAGTGCGAGTGACAATGAAATATGCAGTTGGAATAAAATATGCAATAAATAAATATGGAATAAAATATGCATTTGTCACTTCTCAAAATGTTACCCGGGCGTTAAGCCCGGTTTACATTTTGAGAAGTGACAAGTGCGAGTGAGAATGAAATATGCAGTTGGAATAAAATATGCAATAAATAAATATGGAATAAAATATGCAGTTGTCACTTCTCAAAATGTTAACCGGGCGTTAAGCCCGGTTTACATTTTGAGAAATGAAAAGTGCGAGTGACAATGACAAGTGGCAAATGACAAGTGCTTAGTGCGTGTGAACAGGCAGTGACAAGTGATAAGTGCGAAATGAAAAGTAACAAGTGAATAGTGGCCTGCTTTATTCTCTGACAAGTATCTCTGCCCCGCGCTAACCTTACTTTCCCCTCAGTCACCCACCGCCGCCCCCGTTCTAGCGGCGACGTCAGAACATACACGTGTTGGTTATAATAGTTATTAAATAAAATATTTTTGTTATATATATTGTACTCGTATTTATAATAATTTTGTTTTATTACGAAGTGGTCAGATAGCAATAACATTAAATTTGTCAAGGAATTATTGAAACACGAATGTTTATACAATATTAAATCGTTGAATTTAAAAAAAAAATGATGCGAGGCGCTGCTATGCCCTCAATATCTCACACATCTTTGGTATCTCATCTTACAATTTTATGTTTTTTTGATTAAAGTTTTAAACTTTAAAGCTATGCTAGCACCACTTTGACAATTACCTACCGAATTTCACAATCGAAGATTTCACATAATAATGACATCCACTTGCCACATGTGTAAACACCAACTTGCTATTTGTCACTTGTCATTTTTGTTACTTGTGATTGCCGCTCGCACTTGTCACTTTTCAAAATGTAAACCGGGCCTTAGCGGGGATAGATAAGTTGATTTTCTACAATCTTTAACGCTAATAGAAAACTATAAAAAATGTATAGAAATGACATTTCTCGATAAAAAGTTACGTGCCTCTCATGTACCTAGCATATTTGTAGTGGTTAAGCATTTGGTATGGCAAGGCTTAAAAAATAAATAATTATTCCTGTTTGAAGTTGATTTAATTTTTTTTTAGTTTTTTATTATTGTTAACGAATATAGAAAGTCAACGTGGCTTACCCCACCGGATTGTTCATCGTTCGTCACTTTTATGTCACAAAAACTTGAGGCCAAGTTACTTCCAAAACGGTAATAAGCGGTACCGGGCGAGCGCCTTTTATTATTGAAATGACATTGAGTCATTCTAAAGTTTTTGTACGACGCGTCACGGACTCATGTTTGATGTACTTGTATTATTATAGACAGAGCAGATTTTTAATGGCTTCGATCAATAATATACTTGATCGAAGGCTAATGATCAATGGTCAATTTAAATTTTAGTTTTGCTGCGTAATCAGTAATGGTGTTTAGTTTAGAGTGGATTATAATATAATTACACATGTTAAAATTAGTTAGTTAAGATCAGCGTAGGTATTAATATAAAAAAATGTGTCTTATCTAGAGTTTGAAGACCACTACCCTCCGTCAATTGCGTGCACTATTCCCGCCACCACTAGTCCCAGCACCACTACTCCCAACACCAACTCGCTGGGAAACACGCACCACCATATAACACAACACGTGTTCCGCTTTTGAACGAGGCATCCTCTTCCCCTGAGGATGCCTTGTTGAGAGGTGAAATTTGTTTTATTACGTGGATATTGGATAATACATTTTTAACATATGATTTCCGCCTGATTATAATCATTATAGTACAATTATTTTCTTATTGTAGTTTTACCAAAAAGAGTTATTTTTGCCTATTACGTCAAGAAACACATTTATAATCTTTGGCCAAAACTGTATTTATACCTAATCGAAAGTAATTTTTTTCTTAAAAAAAGACTTATTAAGAAAACGGTCTCGATTCCCCAGCAGGAATACTCACATTCTCTCCGCTTTGTATGACGTGCTGTGTAATCCTTCCACTCTTATTATTTAAAAGACCGTTTTCAGTATCTTTACTTTACCCATAATTGACTCTTTCGATTCTCTGTTAATCTTCCCAATTTTTAAGCAATCCTTTACTGTGACTATTCTGCGTTTGTGGAACTCTTTACCCCTCCACACCCGTAGTGCTAAATCGTATGTATTACTTAGAACGTTATTACGTAAAATACTTTACGTTTTCGTACTCTTCTTATTAAATATTTTATCCCTTATTTATAGGTATTTACATTTTTTGTACACCCCCCTTACCCCCTTAATTTTGATCATTGTTTGCATCAGTACTCTACGCTAGGGTGGTCTGGAAGAGAAAACTTTGAGAGTTATAAGACTGCCTGTTGTACATATAAGTACTTTAAATTGTGTTCTATTCGTTTTATGTATTTTGGTGTACAATGAAGAATAAATAAGTAAATGAGAAAACTGATACTAGAAAGTTCCTTTTCTGAATAGATTTTCAGAATACCGTGAACAGTGGGGGTGAATTCAATTCTAAGATTTTAAAATCTGTTGTTGAATGTACAAAATGGAACTTATCTCCTTATAAAGAAATAAAAAAATAATTAAATAAACAATATCTTATCTCTTTCTTGAAATATAATATAACAGGAATGTAAATGTGAAAAATACACATGAAGTTTATATTTATGTTGAAATGTCGGCGAGCCAGCCGAGTAGTTGCAAAGGTGCTAAATATCTTGAGGAAGTCACAAAAGAATGATACAATCGACTATGTATTTGGATAAAAATGCATTCTATGTCAAAACGATTTCAGAAACTTCTAGATAGATTTTTTTTAAATGTTAGTGCCAGCACCAGACGACGTAATAAAATATGCAAGTAGTTGAAGATACGATACGTCATGTAGTACGTACATCCGGCTCCCAAGAGTGGCGATGGAGGAAAATCCATTTAAAGCAAAATTTTGAAAGCTACCAAAGAATAAGAATTCGATGGTGGGTGGCTCAAGGCCGTGCTTTGCTCCGCGATGATTATGTAATTAGCCTTCAAATGTTCTATAATTTTGAAATACCATTGCAATATTTATACTCTTTAAAAACATTATATTATGTAATGGTAACTATTTTAATATCTTTGTAACTTTGTTTCTCATCACTATAGACTGTAGACTTAGGCTGACATCTATAGACCGTACTTTGATTTTGCTCAGACTTTACTTACAAAACACTTAGCTGAGTATATACTTAGCATAATCATTGATTCTGAATTTATAGTTGTATAGGGCTAATATTAAGCTAAGCTAATAAAATTCAAAAAAATATTATTTGAAAATCGAAAACAATTTATTATAACATTAAACTGATTTTAGTTTAAAATATGAGAAAAAACCGAACGTTTGGTCAGCCGGTGAAGCTCTGTCAACTCAAATCACTGTTTCAAACGTGAAGTTTTTGATTTATTGATATTGTGTGCATTTTATGTTTTTTTTTAAATATTTTAAATGCATCAGGCATTAAAAATATTTAAAAAAAACTTTAAATGTTTCTTAAGACTGGCTTTGGAACTTGGACTCCCGATCCTACTTATAAAACTAGAAGACAGCCTAAAACTACCTATTTATCATTATAAATAATTAGAGTAACACAAAAACAACAATTCAAAACTAATGCGGTGGTTTTAGATATCCCAAGTTTTTTTTTAATTAGGTTTTGCCAAGCGCGCACTCAGCACGACTTCGAAACTGGCTCTATAAATACCGACACTGTGTTAACTCGAAAGTAAAGTCTGAGCAAAATCAAAGTACGGTCTATAGATCTCAGCCTTAGATTTTATAGTAAATGATGAATGGTTATTTTTCTTCGAAATATAAAATATATATAATAATATATAATGACTGTTTAATTTAAATTTCATCAATACATAACCAAATTTACAATATTAGAGTACGATCTGCATGTTTTACATGTTTGCTTTTATCACGAAACGAAAAATAGAAAATTTAAAAGCATATAGACGAGGACATTAGAATCTGCCGACATTGGAGCCATAGAATACTATTATAGTATTCTATGATTGGGGCAACGCGGCAAACTCTTTTCCGCTCTTGTCCTCTCAGCATAATAATCTGCTTTGTAGTGAGACATATTATGTACATCATATTATATATTAATGTTATTTCATTAATTTTCCTTAATTTTTACTTTATAAAATAATATTAGTGAGAAAGCATTTAATGTTTTTGGCTTCTTAATAGAGGCTAGACATAAGACAAGTGTCAACTGACTATTGTATTCACTTACCATCAGTTGGTTCGCTAATCACACTTTTAATTTTATGAAAAATCGACACAGAGTCAGTGCAGTATATGCTTGATGTTTGTAGATAATGCCTTTGTTATTTTTGCAGTCCTCTGTGATAATTATTTAAAAATATATGTTTCAAAAAAAATATTTTAAAAAAACCACCCATAAAATATTATATAAAAAAAAAAACACAAAAAAAAAAAAAAAACCCATTGACTTATAATATTACTGCATAGTTTTTAAATCAATTTATTTATCTCACTCATTACAGATAGTTTACATAAGCATTTATTTCTAGTTATTCTTTCGTTAATAAATATTTTTATCACTGTGGACCATTTCTTTATCACAAAATCAATAAAAAGACTGAATTGTACTATTTACTTAAATAAAAAAATTAAAATTAAATTATTTGAATTTCTTCATAAGTTAAACTTTGAAGAAACTAAAGCATTACTTACTACAAGTTAATATTACTTACACACCCTCTTATGCACACTCACTTCGACCATAAGTGTGTCTGTCTGAGGCTATAATTGAAAAATACTTTATTTTGTATCATGGATGTGTAATCAATACATGATCGATTGCAGATGTTGAATTTAAAGTAGAATATTAAAAATGCAAAACAAAAGATCGAGGCTCGTGCCCACTGACCTAGAACCTGATCAGACTCCATATGTACACAGATGCGGAATGTAACACAAATTCTGCTACAATAATACATGCTGTTTGACCTTTGTTATAAAGTCGGTATTGGCTTGTCGTGATTCTCGTGTATGTCACGATATGTGCGGAGTTACGTAAGTCTGGTAGACGCCAGAGAGGTGTAAACATGGTGATGTCATCCGGTGACGCTCAAATGATTTTGCCGGAGTTTGCGATGTTAATCGCGATTTGGTTCACGGTAATGCTATGGGTGTGTTTAACTGTCGTTACGTCCTTATTGGGCATTTGTTTGTACCTTTACGGAGATTATTTAATTAATATCCACTGTTTCTACACTACAGTCAAGTACCGCAGTCAAAGGATTTCTTATACGCAGGACGTATTATAGTGCTCTATAATTACGCGCGTACACAAAGGCACACACTGTGGTTCTTACTTTTTTTAGATTCTTCACATAGTTACGGGGGGCAAATACGTGCTGTGTCTGACTCGCACCTAAATTCACCGCATATTGGCAGGGCCACGGCAACATTTTCCACACATCCGCGGCCCTAGCCCTAGCAACACTAGCCACTTCGGGAGAGGATAAGTCTTCTCCATGTTTACCTCTTCAGGCGAAGCAAGTCTAATTTGTGGTTGACAACTCTTATAAGTCAGCTTATGAGGGAGACCTATGTTCAGCAGTTAACTATTTGATAGGCTGTGAAGGTTGCGGTAACATTAAGAAAGTACCTAAATGATATGATAAATTCGAACTGTTTTGCGAATCTGTAAAGTATAAATATACACGCAAGTTATCATTAAATAAACTAACGGAATAAGTATAACAAAAAATTGAAATCATTAATTGGATATCTGTGATCCAATTTCAAGCATCCATCTTGTGCTAGTGATGTTTGCGTGCATCGTTCGAGACCCGTTAGCCGGAAGGAAATGTATGTAGAGCATGATTGGCGCTCATTTAATTAACTGTGTATGAGGGGTTAAATAAGATTTTTTACTGTTTTATAATTTATAATATCTATACTATGTTCTAATTATAATATATACTCTTTGACTCTACCAGGATCTTCGGATTTGTATAAATAATGTAGACACAGAATTTGTTACTATGGAGGCATTAAAAGGCAAAAATACAAAATAATTTATATGGCGACTAACTATGTACTAATATTCATAATAATATGTAGATGATTAGGTGTATTTAGCCAGCTTCGAAATAGGAGGGAGTTTTCACTTTGACTGTGTTTCTTTTTGTATTTATGTTACGCGAAATCTGCGTCAATTGTAAATCGGTTTTAATGACTTTTAGGATAGTTGTTAAACAACAAGAAATCCTCATAGTTTCGCCACGTCCGTCCGTTCAACCGCGGTTT
Source organism: Parnassius apollo (assembly GCA_907164705.1). NCBI lineage: Eukaryota > Metazoa > Arthropoda > Insecta > Lepidoptera > Papilionidae > Parnassius > Parnassius apollo. The sequence continues at coordinate 2,429,892 of CAJQZP010000393.1, forward strand.
TACTCAGAGGTCCTAGGTGCTACAAAGATGTAATTTGGCATAGTTATAGATGCATTCAATGCTGTGAAATAAAATCTTGAAGAACATAGAGTAATGATTCTATGTTGAAAAACATTTTTGTTTTTGGTACTTTCCATATAAGTGATTTTTTCACCCGCTTAATAATAAAAATGTTGGGGTTATGGAACAACATTTTTTTCATTCAGGGGTCCGTTTGCGAAATACTTAGTTTTAAAGCGGTATTTTTATTAGAGTCATGTGTCCCTCACCCATACCAACTAATCCACTGTTTTTGGAAATGTGAAAGGTATGTCCGATAGTATAAATAATGAAGTTAAAAGGAAAGCTATCTCAGCTAATAGCCTTGTTAAGTTAACGAGAAATAGCTGACCAACTTATAAAATCCACTTGGATTAGTAAAAATTTCATTACAATTCCACAGAAAATGACCTAAAGCTAGCGTCATTATAACTTAGTAATATTGATGTCAACTATCAGAAAACTACTTATGTATTACTACTATCCTTTAACATTTTCCTTTGCGGGGTAGGCAGAGAGGGTCAACCGCCAAGAGCCCGATCCGGACATACCACTTTCGCTAATCATTTAGTTAGTGGTTACGGTAGGCCTACAGTTTCATTCGTATTTCTACTCTTGGTTTGCGCGAACGACCCTCAGGATAGTTAAAGGCAGTAATGGTTTAGTTAATTACGGTCACGTATACCTTAGACTTGCACTGCCGGGAACTAATAAATGGATAGGCAACTGTGACCATTGGTACTGACTTGCCATGTGGATGATTTCATGTAGATTGCTTTTTTTTTCATACTAACTTTTTTTAATACTACTCCCTAAAAGTCTGATTGGAAAATAAATCTTTCTGTTACTAACGTCCTATTTGGCCAAATTTTTATTCGTTATAGCGGACAAACCGCGAACTCACTTAATACATCTCGGCTTTAATTTTTTTTATAGAATAAGAATAACAAACGAGCACACAGTTTAGGTACCTGATGGTAAGTGCATGCTGTGACCCATAGACATCTACGTCTATCCTCGATTAAGAATCAAATCGCAGATGCGTTGTCACCCCTGAGGACTAAGATGAAAGCCTCGTTTCCAGTAAAAAGGGTCTCCGGATCTCTACACTCATCATACGAAACACAGCAGTATTAAGCTGCTATTTTACTCTGGTATTCTGTGGGAGCGTGGTCCTTCCCCGGTCGAGCTGGCCTATTCGTGTACCAACCACAATGTAGTTGTAGCAGTGGTCCTACCACGTGGTAAACTTGCCACAGTAGACGGTAAGTCACTCCTCACATCAGTCCTATAATATTTTTTTGGAGAAAATAAATAAATGAGCATCTCGAAAGAATCGTTCTCCTGGTCTCAAAATGAAACGGAATGTTTGCACCTTTTTTCACACGCGCGTTAGACCTTCTAGCGCGCGTATGAAATATTTAAAAACAATTTCAAGTATTTACCATGTTTTTATTAACTCTCTTTCGTATATGTCTGTTCAGGTTAAATTTAGTAATTGATTACAAACTAACTTCCCGATGAACTGGAGACTTTTCTTTTATTATATGCGAGCAGCTATGCAGGTCTAGGGAAAGAGACCAGTATCACTGCGACCTATAAGATCTACTGTGATCGCTGCTATGGCTATAGTTCACGGCTAAGCCCTATGTCTTCAATGAATAGAAGGAGTTGCTTAGCTGTGAGCAATTAAAAATGTGCAGAGGCGTTTCTTCCGCTATGGAACAGAACCGTGACATCTTTGAGTTGATTAGACCCAGGATGGACATGTGCAAGACAACAGTGTCCAGTTGGGGCTCTTGCCAAAATGCGCAATTTATTTTTGCTTCATCCCAGGGCTTCAGAAGTGAATTTACGATCAATAGCCGTGTCAGATCTTAAGTGATCTTAACTAGAGACTTAAAATTTTAAATAACTTAAGCCTAAATAGCCTCAGAATCGGATGTCAATGTAGGAATATGTAAAAAAAATCATACTTTTAATTCCGTTTTAAAACATGATACTTATGTAAAAAATGTATACATAAACTTGTTTATTACAATGTAAAGTGTTTGCACTAAACATTAAGTATTCTTTTACGTAAGACCTAATTTGATATCAGTGAAACAAGCCGCTAACTACAGCCCGATAATTAATTCACTTGCTTGTTGAACAAACCGTGCATAAAGACCCGGTTTCTAATGTCACATTGCCTGAGAACGGCGTTTAGTATTATGCAGAACTATTGAAGAACATGTTATGTAGTTGTATAATGAGGCTTTTTAACGTCGTATCTTATATGCCCCTTCTTCATCTCGCTCGCCAGCTTAAAACAGTTCACTGTTGGACTTGGGCGTTTTCTACAGTGGGGACGATTTTCGATAATCGTCCCGCTTCAAAGGCAAAGGATTAATGATAGCTGTAACAAATGTTTTGCAAAATTAACGCTGTACCTTGTCGCCGGTGTGGGCATTATTTAACTACCATGTAAGTTTGCTATATTGCTATGTATAGAATGTCTCGAAATGTTTCTAGTATTTTCCGTAGTCGATGCTTACGTCACTCATGAGACTGAAATATGGTAATATATTCTCTTAGACTGCATTACAAGGCTATTATATATTAACTCAAGTTATTTTAAAACTACTAAACTATTTTAGGAGTCATAAAATGCAAGTCAATATTAGTTTACACGAGCCACGTTGCAACAATATTTTGGTTGCAGTATGAATGGTCCACGTTATCACAGAATACCAACATAAAAAAGCAAACTACTTGCTGCTGTGTTTCGTATGGTGAGTGTAAAGAATTAGAGACTCTATTTACTGGTTACGAGCCATTCCATCTTAGTCCTCTGGGGTGACAATGCATCTACATTTTGATTCTCAATCTTACCATCAGATCGACTGTGCGCTCATTTGCCATCCTTATTTAGGTTTCCCTCACCAAAAGGTATAAAGACCTTCATACGCGTAACGCTTCGGAGGTGATTAATATACTCGTAGTTACTTACATTACAACTATTGTTTACTTTTACTTAAAAGTGTTGAATTTTATTAGGATTCAAAAAGAAGGCCTCAATAACATATTTCATTTAAATTATTCTGATCCAAGAGGGCATTAGGAAGCTAACATGGTGTAGTTATGATTGTTATTTCTAAAATTTGTGTTAGCTTCAAATAATAAATCATTTATTTTCAGCACTTGACTGTCTGAAAGGTGTATATGAAGGAAGTGTATATGACTGCCTCGTTGATCTAGTGTTGGGCAAAAAATCAGTAATCAACTTTTTTCATTCAAAATTTCTCAGTAGCTATCAGCAGTCATAAAGTTGGCGATGTCACACCCCCGTACCTCAGAAAGCACCTAAAACCGTTGGTCTTGCGCCTGATCTGTCTCAGGTCGTGTCGGTTACCGTCCCATCCGACCATCAGAGTAAGGGAATGGATAGTGCACCAGTGCTTGAGCATACACATGGGCATTATAATCCTGTCCTGCGCCGTGGGCTGGCCTCCGTTGAAGTTGACCGCCGTGACCGGAATTCGGTCCGGAGGACATTATTATTAATTATATGAAGGGAAATGCCACAAATACGATACGCATTAATGATTTACTTTTAATGAACGACCAAATAAGCAATAACTAAATAATCTCAAATATACTATCACAATTTTTGGGAGACTTGCAGAAACCAATATTAATAATGAGAATATCATCGATGTTTGTATATATATTGTTATTTTATTCTTGTTGTACAATAAAGAATATGTATGGTATTGTATTTATTTGTAGACTATACTCAGTGTAATAATAAAATTAAGGTATATTTTTCGATGTTCGCAGTGAATCAAATACGAGTAAAGTGAACGAGTCTCGAGTGCAGAGCACCACGACAGACGGCGCACAACGAGAGAGCGGTGAGTCACTACCATACTAGACATGTTGCAAGAGTACCGTTCGTGGACGTTCATGAACTAAACCTTTAGACATGTTGCTTGGATTTACATTATAATATCTCCTTTTGATAAAATAAAAGCTGAAATTAGCCAAGCACTCGTTTTCATCATCACACAACATAGTTTTAAACATGGTAGAGCCATGCTGCGGTTATATTAGTAGTATAGTTGTAGCACGAATGGGTCGGCTCGACCGGTTAAGGACCACGCTCTCACAGAACACCAGCGTGAAATGGTAGCTTGATGCTGCTGTGTTTCGTATGGTGGAAATGAGGCATTCCATCTTAGTCCTCACGGGTGACAACGAAATCTGCATTTTGAATCGTAATCGAAGATAAATGTAGATGTCTATGGGCCACAGCAACCACTTACCATCAGGTGGATTGTGTGCTCGTTTGTCACCCTATCCTAAAAAAAAAGTTTGAGTACTTAAGGAAATCATTAAATAATTAATGTTATTAAAAAAATTAAACTTGTGATACCAGCAGCATCTTCCTATATAATAAAACTTAAAATAATAAACAACTGTGGTCGACAACACCAACACCAGACAATCCGCTCGCCATGTGGCGATCTATGGGGGCGGCCTATGTTCAGTGGTGGACTTTTATACGCTGTAATGGATGAAAATTGACTTTTTTCCGGCGACTAGCGCAATGCGCATCGCGCAATTTCAAACGCATTTAGTAGATAATCTACTATTAATATAGTAGTGGGTTGTCCACTAAATAAATTCGAAAGAAAAATCAATTAGTAAAGACACTTTATGAAATACGATACGATTAAATACAAAATACTAATAATTGTGAAAATATAATGTGCACTTATCTGGTTTTCTTCTTAATAGAAGAACTAACTAATTTCTAAGTTTAAATGAATTACTATTACAATAAATTTTATATGCTTGTTTACTTAATTGCGTTTCACTACAAGTCTATAAGACGCAAATTATTTCAAATGTGGCAATTCTTAAATCTTAAGTTATAATAACTAAATTGCTCGTCACCACCTAACACCACCAGAGACCAAACCAGCAGGACTAAACTAGATGTCAGTACAATTTGTTAAAACAACATAAATAAAACTGACTGTCATCAATTAATTAGGTATTTTTCCATCTTTGTGGTTATAAAAATTATAAGGACGTACAAAGACATTATTTATTATAGGAGTTTATTTTCTAGTGTCTTATATTTTTATAAAATAAGAAAATACATGAAATACATTTTCCCCACACGTAGGTAATGCGATTTATTTACTATTAAACTAGCTGTGCGACTTTGTTCGCGTGGAATCAGTACTTTTGCTATTCTAAGCGATATATTTGTAAATTAAACTGTCGCGAAAACTTAGAAAGACGGTAATCTGAATAAAAACATTCAGTTAGTCGGTCAATCAGACAAACAAACAAACGAACCAAGAAATAAATAGGGCAAATTGTACGCTTGTGTTTTATTTTGTAAATAAACAACAAAATGACCGCAGTAACGTAATCCTTAATGTGCTTCCGAATTTCTCTAGCCAATACTTGGTTTCCATACAATAAGACGATCCCTAAATAAGCAAGCACCATCACTAATTATTTATATTGAATAAAAAATTTGAAATGAAAATACAATACAATGGGTGCGTTTGGCAGAAAAAAGCGCTAGCAAGCGCTTACTAGCGCTAAAATAGTTTTCGGCCAGGACACGATTGCTACTTCAGTAGCGCTGACACAATCCGCCATTTTGCTTATTTAATTTGTTTGTTTTGAAGTAGAGTTTATAAGTTGTTTTTTGCAATATTAGTTTTAAGTATTATAATGACGTGAATAGACATATACATGTTATTAAAAATTCATGATTGGTAAGTTTTTAATATGAATACTTCACAAATATATATTTAAATTAGGTTAGGTTCCCCGGTTAAAACTAACATCGTGTCCTAGAGGAAAATAGCTACTTACGATTTGACAGCGCTTACCGCTTACGATCGCCATTTAACTTACAAGCGCTTGCTAGCGCTTTTTTCTGCCAAACGCACCTAATACCTACCTAAAACTAAGTACCTACACTAACAAAATAAATGAAATTTTGTAAGTATCTATATTTTGTATCATCCTGCAAACATTTGAAAAATAAAACTAAACTCAACCTAGGAAAGTTTTTGACCTTTAAGTAATAGATGTCATCGGGCTTAAAATCAGTTGGGTTTTCTATCAATAAATTCTCAGTAGCAGCTCGGAGTCAAGAGCTTAGCAGTGTTTCATCCTTATGCCTCAGAAAGCATGTAAATCCGTTTTATCTGTATCTGATCTCACTATATTTTTGTCGGATAACTAACTCGGACACAAGATAAATAGACAATTTTTAACGTTTTGTATATAATGATCAATAGGTGCAGATTTTGTAAAGTTCTATAATAAAAATTATTCATAATCATCATAATTTCGTTTTACGGATTTGCCCACTACCATGCAATTAAGAACCATTTTTTTCCGCGCAAACCATGTGTCCTCGTTTTAACACTTTAAGCTGAGATATTAGGAAAATGAAGAAAAACTAATTGCATTATTTTAATTCTAAAGTATTCGTACTAATTTTAAAGTTACAATAATCATTTAAAAATTTTTCCCTATACCAATATGAAATCACCCCGTAAAAACATTCTTAAAACGTTACTTTACTATCTAAGGATTTTAATTTTTCAAAATTTGTTTCTTAGTGGATGCCTTCTTAATAAAAGGAAGTTATTGTTCCAATTTGACGCATCTACATCCAGCGGTTTAAACTGTAGATTTAATACAACATTTTTCGTACAAAATTTGAACCCTTGTTTTGAAACCGTTAGAGCAAAATTTTAATATTTAACTACTTTAAAGCATTAAATTCTCCATTCTCCCTCCCCCGGTAAGAGGTTGTTTTAAGAAATACCAAAATATTTTATTTCCATACAAAATTGCACACCCTCTGCCCCTGCCCCCTCTACCGTAACGGGTTATTTTGAAATCGCAAAATACGTACGTATTTATTTATTTTTTATATTCAGTATTCTCAGTAAGTATCGCCTTGTAAAATATTTTTGTAATAAAATAATAAACTGTAAAAACCTTATTTCACCTCCTAAGGGATCGAATTTTCCAAAATTATTTCATAGCGGATTTCTACGTTCTAAAAGATAGCTACCTACTATCTAAATTTTAGATTTCTACTTCAAGCGGTTTAGGTTGAGCTTGTGCACTGGTAGATGAGTTAGTCACATAGTGTAGTTTAGTATCTACCATAGAATACTATAATTACATACATAAGTATCTACGACTCAGTAAGTATATAAAGAGTATGTAGTAGGTACACAGCGAACAGTGACATTTGTCGGTAAATGGCAAAACTAACTTTACGGCGACTTAAATTTTATTCTGTTTGTTTTAACTATGTCCAATATAATTAAAATTTTATAAATGCTATCTGCAAACGTAATAAAAAAAACTTCTGATATGAATTAAGAATTTTGTCTATTTGCTGGTGCAATACAAACATTGCGTAGAAAGCAGGAAGCAAAGTAATTATTTAGATATTATGTGACCTTCATATCTCCTTTATAATTAAGGTGCTTGAAAATAATTATAGAGCCATCTATATAAAATTATAGTAGTTAATTTATTATTACAGTAAAATAATAATTGTATGATAAATGAAAGATTTAGAAAAGAACGGGTAGGAATAAATTAAAAAAAAAACTCAAAATTGTGTAACATAATTTTTCAATTTCACGACAATGTAAATTTTAAAACTTTTGAAAATGCAAAAGGGAAGTATAATATGTTTACTGCCAAGCTTCTATGATCCTTGAAGACACCAAAGAAATTGTTGATAGCTCTTTCAAAATTTTATTTACCATATTGTAGGTACTCGGCGGTTAAGAAAAAAATTATAAGCACATTTACTTAAATTTATCGATGACATTGGTTAATTATTGTACAATTATAACTAAGGTATTAGGATTTATATATTTTTTATAAATATTTAATACGTTATTCTTAATTATTTTTGTTTACTGCGTTTAGATATAATTATATCATTATAAGAACATTATTTTACATTATTTAATTACAAAAATGTCCTTGATAACTCAACGCCACCATTGAACAAATTCGTACCTATACTTCATACCCATAGTTCAGAATATTAATCATAACTGAACCGATTTTAATAAAACAAAGACTAAATTTAAAACAAAGATACGCTTCACAATTTTCCTAACGATTATTTTGATATAAGTCAGTACTTTATATATGATACGTTAACAAACAAACAGACAGAAAGACAGATAATTCTAAAAATGATAGAAATCTATTCAGTTATTTTTAGTCACTCTTAATCAATTTTGTTACAAAAATATAAAATGTACAGACATCTGCAATTTGCATTTTTATTATATTATGTGTATAGATAATTTAATTAAGATAAACTTCTTTTACATAGAAACTATTTGTCTTGGTTTTTAATTTTTAACACTGTTGAAAGACGTATCAACCTCTCATGATATGTCTTGGGGTTGTCAAGCGTGGCAAACGTTGAAGCAGCAACTCATCGTAACAGATCCGTTACCTGTTGTACCTACGTTACGTCTACGCAAAGATCTGAGATAGACTTGCATGCAATTTCACTTAAACTAAGCACTAAATGACCTTAAATTTCTTAACTACTTAATAGATAACTTTTTTCATTTATTTATCACTACAAAAAATTATACGAACTTATAAATGGCACTGATAAAAACCACTGAGGTTTCTTGGCAGTGCCAAATCACATCAAACAGACATATTGCACGCCTCACTGCAGAGTAGAGCACTCCCCCACGCGCGAGCGTGGGGGAGTGCTCTACTCTCGCCATGCTATGTTTCAATTTAGACACTAAATCAATAAAGGGGTGTTTTTAACGTATTTTTTTATTCCTTTATTTAGTTCTATTCATAAAATTTTTGGTTAAAAAGTAATAGGTACGGCTGGCGGTCTGTGCACTTGCTCGTTTTCACGCACCGAAACAAAATAAATCTTTATGAATAAGTTTATATTTATCCTCAGGATGATCCCTATAGCTGGTTGTTATCAGGCTCATGGAAGTTTAAAAGATATCTTTGCATAAATGATAAAAGATATTTTTAAAATTTCATTTGAATTTGATAAAAAAATATAAACGCTCATAAGCCGTGCACTTTTGGATTTTCGAAACTATCTTATATTAACATAAAAATATTATGCATATTTTTTATAAATATTATGAAATTTAATATAAATATTATGAATTATGCATAATCAGCGCTCATATTTGAAGACTCATCTAATGTAGAGAAAATCTTAAAATATAGCGAACCAAACATCTGGAGTTTGAATAATTGCGCATCGGTAAGCCTATTCATAGATGCACGCGCTTTGGCATTGAGATCATAGTTGGTCATGCCTTTCAAAGGCGTGGTACAGAATTTATTGAATACTTGACTTACGGTCGACTTGATAAAGTGTATAAAAATTGATCGACAGGATTTTTTTTTCACCATAGATATATTTTATTTTATAATGTAGGTAGCTAAAGTAACCGATGGTTCGTGTGTTGGAATTGACGATGAGTTGATTTGCAAAGCAGTCCCGAATTTAGACTAATATTCGATTTTGACAATACGCAGGCAGTTTCAGGTGCACTGGATCATATTCGATATGTTGTAAACCGAAGAATCATGTATAATTATGCTGTATCATGCGCTGGCAGACGCAACTATTGAATATGGCTTAGGTGCATATGGACATACATTCCCAACTAATCTTAACAAAATGAAATCTATACAGATAAGACTCTTAAAGATATTATGTACACTCTTTTTAAGAATAAATTAAAAAATATAGAAAGTGCATTTAAAATGTTTTTTACAAACTATTTGTTCGACAAGAGCAATGTTAGGTTGATAGGTATCATAGAGGAGATTGATCTGTAATGATGATGAGGATAATGGATACGGTAACTTACGACGACTTAAAATTAAATGACGTCATAAGTTAAACTAGTAAGGTTTGTCATACATTTTCTGAACTGTAGAACGTGTCGTTAGGGAAAACGAAACGTCTTCTAAATATTTAATTTCAGACATTACTTATCAACCATGAATATTATATGTATGCATATGATATTTTATGAGCACTAATATCGGCGTAAAAATTGGTATCTGTTTACGGTCACGTTTTGAAGTATTCTTTACATAAAAGAACAATTCAGGTATGTTTTGTTTATTTTATAGGATAGGGTGACAAACGAGCACACAGTCAACGAGCACACCTTATGATAAGTGGTTACTGTGGCCCATAGACATCTACAACTATTCTCGATTACGAATTAAAATGCAAATGCGTTGTCACCCGTGAGGACTAACATGGAATGCCTCGTTCCCAGTAAATAAGGTCTCCGGTTCTCAACACTCATCATACGAAACATAGCTACTATTTTACGCTGGTATTCTGTGAGAACGTGGTCCTTCCCCAGTCGAGATGACCCATTCGTGCTACCTAAAATATGTTATTCATGTCATTATAAAATTGCCGCTTGGCTCTAACACGTATAAATTTCGTCTCGCAATTCTGTTGCAAAGCTACAAATAAGTAAAGATTTTCGTAATATTGTTAGTCTTTAGTGTTTTTTGTCTTTATTTTCATTACATTTCCATTTTTCGATGTCGACGAATATGACTTCGCGTAAACACTTATTAATTTTTGTGATTAATGCATTTAATTACAATAATAATGGACTAGAAATTACACAATTGAATGAAAAAATAAAAACTACATAATTTAAGTAGGTAATGTAATATGTATTATAGGTTGTTATCTTGACGAATTGTCTTGTAAATGACATAGGCAAGTGCTAAGTGTATCTAACGGTATCCAATTATATTTTGTATGACGAACCATAGTGCAAGACAGGCCGCCGGTGGCCCGTGTTACTCTATGGTTCGTCTTACGATAAATAAAGAACGGATCAAAAATATAAATGACATGCTGGTTTAATTTGGTTAATTCTAAATAATTTTCGAGATGTTTTCAGGTCACAAAATCTGCTGTTAGTTTATATCTCTTTCGGACGGTAGAAAGTTCTTGAAAATGATTTAATTTTACCCGCCTATATGAAAGTAGACAAATATTTTATATATTTCTATATTATACATACGTTACTAATTGTAGCGTTAGTATAATTCATATACTAGGAATGAAAGCTACAAATATAATTTATCGTTGTTTCCGGCGAGTGCCCACGTAATGATTGCAATTCCAGTTTTATTATCACGCGCGGTCTCCATTACATGCTATTCAGGCCGCTATTTTTAGGAGCATTTAGGAAAACATTTAAGTTATATATATATATATATATATATATATATATATATATATATATATATATATATATATATATATATATAAATATATATATAAATGATGATAATCTTTAAAATAGATTAAATATGAATTGAAATATAAGACTGAGACAAATATAAAATATTTGTTTATTATTTTTTGTTTAAGCGTTACCTTTTGTTACTCCCACACTAGAATTTTCGTGGAGTCAGTTTACATACAAGAATTTCACAAGAACAAACATCCAGATTCGTTATTAGGAGTATAATTATTTGTAGGGCATACAAATACTTGTTTCCTGTGGGATTCTGTATCCGGGGCCATCAGCGTTGTAACTTAATGCTGAACCACTGCGCCGTGGGGTCGTCAACAAATATCGAAAGAATAAATTGAATGATACTGATAAGAATATTTATAATTATGCAAAAAAGTATTTAATGCTAAATAATAATAAATAAAATATTGTTTAATGAATCTGTCAATTTTTCCTCAGTGAATTGAAATAAAACATTTATCAAAGTACGCGCGGGGTTTACTAGGATTATATATAAGGGAGAATTATCCCGGCTTATGTATTTTTACGTACATAGGTTTAATACAATTGTAGTGGTCGAACTATATACCCAGTGGTCGAAATTCAAACGTTAATTTATTAAATTTTTAGGTTTGTATATTAAGCAAGCTGTGATTAACTTTTAATTGCACAATTATAAATAATTAAACACAAACATCTAATATATAATATTTATTAATTATTTTTTGAAATGTTAATGTTTATCGCTGAAGATTTCATGTTGCATTGAAAGATTATTGCATTTGATCTTTGTTCATTGATTGCTTGGCGCCGACTCAAAATTACTTAGGTATACTTACATTAGTTTAAGAACTTAGTTATTAAGGTTAATTAAAAACTCAAAATAATTACAAGAATATATACTTAGGTACATTTACGATTTAAGAACTTAGTTATTAAGGTAAAAAAAGGTTTATTATTTTTTGCTTTTCAGTTTTTTCGGCGGTTTAATTTTATTGTTAACAAGTTTTTCCATTCCATCGACACCTCTATTTATGTGCCATTAGCAAAACAAAAAGCGTTGTCGAAAAATTCATTTAGTCTATGACTTAGCAAAATTAGATTTTTATTAATTCGGTCATATTATATATATATACATATATTAAATATATTATTATACCTATTTATATCAATGAAAGTTTATGGAAGCTTCATCCGACATCTTACAACAAAAATGTAGATGGGTTTCATAGGGAATAATAAATGTGTTTCTTTAATCGACACTGAGTTTGCTTCACGGAACGTACATAGAGGGCACTTCTATGATAAAACACTGCGCGACGACGGCGATCAGCCTTCTCCTTTGTCGCTAGATCACAACTACCTACCAATAAATCGATTATGAACGTATTTTAATACGTGAGGGTAATATGGTCATCCGGTTAATTTGGTCACTTTCTTATAACTCAAAAACTACAGTCTTATTTGCATAGACGACTCTGTGATACGACAGCTCTTCATCAGCCAATCAATTAATAAAGGGTCAAAAGGGCGCTGCGTTATCGACGCCATTTTAACAATTGTTTCCGCTTATTCAGCATCAACATTTTAATATTCTTTGGTGACCATTGCGTCAATCTCTACTCTGCGTATGTTTGACCACAGGCTATTCAGTGTTTGACATTGTTCTTAGAGTACTTTTTCTTCTTATTTTTTATGGCTTTTCTTGACCTTAGAGTACTAGCTTTCGTAACCCTAAGCCACTTACAACCAGGTGGAATAGTAATCAAACACAGTCTTATAGTAAGTAGATGAAAAAATTTACATATGTTTGTACTTACTCTGTGACATATGCAGTATAGTTATTTATCTTGATCATTAAAACAATACTATAAAATTATAGTTATTGTTCTGAGTTTTGCGCAGTATTTTGTATATACTCGTAATTACCTACTCTTGAGCAGTATGAACGGCATATACAGTAGATCTGTGGCTTCAACCAAAGTAAGTAGTAGTAACTCGAAAATTATGTATATAGTCGTATAAAGTTATGAGCTGTAATTATTGTAAGATGTTTTCGAAGCTCAATCAGGTGTCCTTATGCTTATACTACAAAGTCTGAAGACGAAAGTCTTCAACCATTGCATCCTAACTGTTTACCTTATTAAGCGAAGTGGAGGGGCCTCCCACGAGATTAGAGTTACGACTTGGTAAGACATACAGGAAGTCAATGGATACAAATGGCTCGGAACCTTGCTTCGTGGTTTTCCTTGGGGGAAGCCTGTGTTCGTCAGTGGTTGTCTGATGGGCTGTAATGATGTTGATGGTGATGATGTAAATATGAATTTAACCCTGTACTAACTTACGCGTATATAAACTTACATACATACTTGTTTCGTTTTTTAAACGAAACGCAACTACATTTTGCAAACCGGTTTGAGTGTAATACTTTGTGAAATGAAACTTGGTAGCGAGTAAGGCCTTGTAAGTCTGATAGCGACATAACAACACTATAATAATTGAAAACTTAGCCATGGTAAACAATATTTCGAATAAGTGGATTTTAAGAAATATCTACGAACACTGGATTTTTTATCTATGCTACTAAAGTTATGCTGCTTGCCTGTACTTTCTTTATTCATGTGACTACTTCATTTACAAAGATCTATCATTTTTCTTATAACGAGACATTCTATTTTAGTCCTTTAGGCTGATAACGCATTTCATAGGCCATAGGATCCACTTACGATTAGGTGGACTGTGTCTAAAAAAAGTGAAGTGAAAACAATGTGTTTTCAAATATGATCGTATTTTTTATAGGATAGGGTGACAAACGAGCACACAGTCCACCCGGTGGGTAGTGGTTGCTGTGGCCCATAGAGATCTACATCTATCCTCGATTACGAATCACAATGCAAATGCGTTGTCACCCGTGATGACTAAGATGGAATGCCTCGTTTCCAGTAAAAAGGGTCTCCGGTGCTCTACACTCACCATACGAAACACAGTAGTAGCAAGCTACTATTTTAAGTCAAAGTCAAAGTCAAAATCTTTATTTGCATATACGCTGGTATTCTGTGAGAGCGTGGCCCTTCCCCGGTCGAGCCAACCCATTCGTGCTACAACTGTACTACTAATGTAACTGCAGCATGACTCTACCACTTATAAGATCATATCGTTTTATCTTTTGCATTGCCTTGCATGGATGCCTTCACTGTGTTCTTTACAATCCTTTTATGTTAGATAAAGTAATGTTTTAATATTTTTTTCTCTCCCGCAACTCTTCTCTATCCCTCTCTCGAAAGTAGTGAAATATAATAATACTCTTGTGTATTCCTCTACTTTCTTCATGAAATTATAAACCACTATAGATGTTTGCTTGTAGGAATCCCTATGTATTTAAAAAAAAGTTTAAGTTTATTAGACTTAGAAATCTATCTCAACCTATTCATATTTTCCGCTCTAATATTTGTGCTTCACATATTGAATTAATGTTTAGACAGATTTTAAATAATCAAGATTGGCAAAGACATACCTAATTGGTAATATAAATAGACACCACCGTCACCAAACACCACCGTCACCGAACATCATGTTCACAGGATAATTTGAAGATAAATAGGATAATTTTAAGTTAGCTAATTTCTTCCTTACCTTTTGTACCTAAGGACTTACGAATACCACTGGATACCACGTATTCAGATGTTGTTATCGACAAAGAGTATGTAATCACTATGTTTTAGTAAAACATCTCTGACTTATAAAGTTATCTGTGGTAACAAATTATGCATCAGTTTGCATAAAAAACAACATCAAAAAGGCACTTATGCACAAAGTGCGTTACGTAATATTTAAAAAGACTAAATTTTTTAAAAATTCTTATATACTACACATCTTCTTACTGTAGTAGTTACGTTGTACCAGTTCTGGCGCACTTGTAGAAAGGTTGTACCAGTTCTGGCGCACTGATCAGAAGTGGTACAAGTACAACGTTCGTCGACTCACGACCCTAAAAAAAAAAAAAAAAAAAAAAAAAAAAAAAAAAAAAGGTTTTGGCATGCTCTGATCACGAATCTGCGGTCCATTTTTGCGTAGGATGCACGGTTCCGGAGATGTGCAGATCAATTAACTCTTATCTAATTGATATCCGCTACGAGCCTCAATAGCGCTCCATTGTCCTTATCTACTTATCTATTGTTGATTGACTACCGTCATTATCTATTATTCGTCCAGCGTGTGGGTCGGCTTATGCTATTGTATTATACTCCTTTGTTCCTATCTACAACACTAATCTGAATCATCAATAAAACACATTACCTAATTTTGTTAAAATTTTTATTTATAAAATACAAAATCTTATTACTTATTATCTATAAAATAGGAGCGAAACATCTCATCCACTAACATATCGTTGTACAATGTGTTCTCTGTAAATATACTCGTAAAACTATGCATTGAACATCCCTGAAACTTATATAGCAAATACATTAAGCAATATTCGCCACAAACTGAAGTCCACTATCAACATTCCAGTTCCATCTTTTAAACACATTACCTAATTTTGTTAAAATTTTTATTTATAAAATACAAAATCTTATTACTTATTATCTATAAAATAGGAGCGAAACATCTCATCCACTAACATATCGGTGTACAATGTGTTCTCTGTAAATATACTCGTAAAACTATGCATTGAACATCCCTGAAACTTATATAGCAAATACATTAAGCAATATTCGTCACAAACTGAAGTCTCATTCTGAATCCTATCAACATTCCAGTTCCATCTTTTACAATTTCTTTTTACCTAATTTTGTTAAAATTTTTATTTATGAAATACAAAATCTTATTACTTATTATCTATAAAATAGGAGCGAAACATCTCATCCACTAAAATATCGTTGTACAATGTGTTCTCTGTAAATATACTCGTAAAACTATGCATTGAACATCCCTGAAACTTATATAGCAAATACATTAAGCAATATTCGCCACAAACTGAAGACACTTCCTATCAACATTCCAGTTCCATCTTTTACAATTTCTTATTAACTAATTTTGTTAAAATTTTTATTTATGAAATACAAAATCTTATTACTTATTATCTATAAAATAGGAGCGAAACATCTCATCCACTAAAATATCGTTGTACAATGTGTTCTCTGTAAATATACTCGTAAAACTATGCATTGAACATCCCTGAAACTTATATAGCAAATACATTAAGCAATATTCGCCACAAACTGAAGTCCTATCAACATTCCAGTTCCATCTTTTAAACACATTACCTAATTTTGTTAAAATTTTTATTTATAAAATACAAAATCTTATTACTTATTATCTATAAAATAGGAGCGAAACATCTCATCCACTAACATATCGTTGTACAATGTGTTCTCTGTAAATATACTCGTAAAACTATGCATTGAACATCCCTGAAACTTATATAGCAAATACATTAAGCAATATTCGCCACAAACTGAAGTCCTATCAACATTCCAGTTCCATCTTTTACAATTTCGTACAGGTGCCCGTCCATATGAATCAAAATATTCACCGACGTCATTCGTATCGATATATAAAGCTACCCAATGTGACCCTGGTTTATCATCTGTACCCAAATTGCATATTACCTAGTCAGGTCATAAATTCTATCACATGTTTAATGTAAAATAATTGAAACAAGTTTATTCATTATGTAACCATTTATATACCAAAATGAACTTAACAAAACATAGATTCTTATGACACTATAGTTTATTCAAAATGACCTCCGTAATTTTGAATACAGGCCTTCAATCTGCGCGGCCAGTCGTCTATCTCACCACGAACGAGGTCCATGTCATATCGGCGGCTGCCTTAATTAAAGATGTCTTGAGTGACTCGAAATTGGGATGAGGCTTTGAGCACGCCTTTTCCTCCAAGTGTTACCATATCTTGTAATCTAACGGATTCAAATCTGGACTGGTCTTTGTGTCGGATGAAGTCGATTTCACGCGCCGCCAGCCAGTCTTTTTTTTTTTTTAAAGAACGTTACCTCCACACTAGGTTTTTCTCCTGTATCGTGGGGGCAGTTTACAAACACAAATTTCACAAGGACAAACATCCAAACTCGGAACAATTACTTGTAGGTCGTACAAATACTTGTTCCGTGCGGGATTCGAACCCGCGACCCCCAAGCGCAGCCACTCATTGCTAAGCCACTACGCCACGGAGCTGTCAAAAGTCTTGTGTGCTCTTCGCTCTATGAGCTGACGCCGAATCTTGTTGGAATACCCAGTGCCTGTTATTGAACATGGTATGAGAAACAGGTTACACAAGGTTCGTCAGGACTGTAATTTGATACACAACTGCATTCGTTTTTAACCTTTCTCACAAAAATGTACCTCTGTTAAGCCCCAATAAGAAACTCCCAACCATACCATGAGCGAGGATGGAAAATGACCTCGTTGGACACGCGGAATACGGTTGCTCGCTTCTTCACTACTGTGTGCGTACACCTTATCATTTTGTTTGTTGTAGCTCTCTTCTACGGTAAAAATTTTTTTTATCCGAAAAAAGAATTTCCCGATATTTTTTTCCCGCGTACCGCTTCACCAAAGCGCGGCATCTCTTCAGTCTCAGATCCATTAGACGAGCATTCAAACGATGTCCTGTTTTTCTTCGATATGCCCGAAGCCCTAAGTCTTCATTTAACGCCGTGGTTCTGCTTAACCCTATCTGAAGGGCCAACAGTTTCTGCTTACGTTTGGGATTTCTTTGAATTCGCACCTTTACAGCTTTTATCACTGCTGGAGTCCTAACAAATCGAGGGCGACCACTTCTTGACCTGTCATCTACACTAGAGTCTTCATTGTATCGTTTGATGGTACGATAAACGAATCTTTTGGTTATATTCAAATTTTTCAGTATATCAAAAAATTTAATTGGCGCGTAATCGCAACTGCAACACGGTCTTTTTTAAGCGTCCACTCCATATGTAAAAATGAGTAAAATTCTAAAAAGTATACAGTTTTATTTTCATGAACAATTCGAATTCAATAAACTTTTTTGTGGCCAGCATTCTAAAAGAAAAGTTTTTACTGTGTGACAATACTTATGACCTGACTAGGTATATACGTTGGTACGTGGGTGTACATGGGCAGTCTGTAGCAGCATAAACATTATTTTCTAGACTGGGGTGAATCTTTTTCAGATGTTGTTGTACATCTAGTGTATCCATGATATTACTGCTATTAGTAGATTACTACAGTACAATCTACTCAATGACTAACATAGGAATGATCAATTATGTGATTTCTAAATATTAAATTGCATTTTTTCTGTTATACAAAACGTATTTGAGTCATCAATACACTGAATAAGACGCAACACGAAGAATGTGAGATAAGGTTGTTGACGCATAAAGTTATTATCAATTCTACTGTAGAAATTCTTTAGATTAGAATTATTACTTACTGGTACTATATAAGACCAAGCAACTGCAGTCATGGAGTTAGTGTATGGTCGTTTGACCGCAGTGTATCTATCAATAATACATTTGTGTTACTTCAACGCATCAAAGGCCATAGATGTAAGTGTTTAATCTATTGACAAACTTACTTTTCTTTCTGTTATTTTTTTACGTGTGTATGATTTTGAACGACAGGCCTGTTGGTCTAGTGGTTAGTGACCCTGACTGTTATGCCGGAGGTTGTGGGTTCGATTCCCACCCAGGACAAATGTTTGTGTGATGAGCACGATCATTTGTTCTGTGTCTGGGTGTAATTTATCTATAATATTTATGTATTTAGAAATATATAAGTATGTTTATCAGTTGTCTAGTACCCATAACACAAGCTCTGCTTAGCTTGGGACTAGATGGCGTTGTGTGATAGTTGTGGAATATTTATTATTATTATTATTTAGTGTTAACAAATTATATTTAAATATTTTGTGTGTGTATATGATTAAGCCGTGGTAGCTCAGATGGTTAGCGCAAGCTGTAAATTTTACAGTACGTAACGCGGGTTCGATCCCCGCCGACACCAATTAAATTGTTAATTGCAATTTTAAGTGTTTATTCTATTGACACACTTACTTTTCTTTCTGTTATTTTCTTACGTGTGTATGATTTAGTGTTAACAAATTATATTTAAATATTGTGTGTGTATATGATTAAGCCGTGGTAGCTCAGATGGTTAGCGCAAGCTGTAAATTTTACAGTACGTAACGCGGGTTCGATCCCCGCCGACACCACTTAAATTGTTAATTGCAATCCATGTCTGAGAAAATTTCGAAGGCATGTGAAGTTCGCCAACACGCATTGAGACCGCGCCGCGGACATTTCCTAGCCATAAATACAAAGACAATAGCAGAAAGTAAAAAGTTAAAAAATACTTTTTTAACAATGACAGTCATTAGTTGATCATTAGTGAATGTGATTCTGTTTTCTTAAATTACAGGAAGAAAAGAGCAGAAGGAAGAAATGGGGTGATGGGAAGTAATGAAGAATGAATTGTTATGTGAAGTTTGTTGGAACAAACATATTTTAGTCACGTGTAAATACTTTTAAAATTTTGGTTCAAAATGACACAAAATCTAAAAAAATATTAGATACATCATCGACATGGACGGATTTTACATTACATATCCTCATAAACATTTTCAATGTAGAGAAATGGCTATTCTAGACGTAAAACTATCTAATAAAAATGATTCGTTTATCGATCATTATTTGTTTCAGCCAAGTTATCCTTTCAATTATTTGTCGCCAAAAGACAAAAAAACTGTTCGTTATTGTGAAATACACGTGCACGGCATTCCATATTTTGATGTGACCGAAGAATTAAAATGTGCCTACAAACAAGAGAACATCATTCCCATATTAAATTGGTATATTAGAAATTTGTGCAAAGACGAAGTGATCGCATACAAAGGTGGTTCAACAGAAAAACAATTTTTAAAAATGTTGACGACGAATGATAGAATTTTTAATATTGAAGAATACAAATGTCCAAAATACAATGATTTGGTAAATGTCATAAATTTAAACAAACGTTATGTGTGTAATAATCATATATTTGCAAAAAATAAACACAAAATTTTACATTGTTCTTGTGACGAAGTGTGGGTTTTTTACAAGTGGTTATTACTTGAAAATAAAATTTTAAATTAATCATAAATTTTGTTTGATTTCCAAAAAACATTAGGCACAAAATTGGTTCAACAGAAAAACAATTTTTAAAAATGTTGACGACGAATGATAGAATTTTTAATATTGAAGAATACAAATATCCAAAATACAATGATTTGGTAAATGTCATAAATTTAAACAAACGTTATGTGTGTAATAATCATATATTTGCAAAAAATAATCACAAAATTTTACATTGTTCTTGTAACGAAGTGTGGGTTTTTTACAAGTGGTTATTGCTTGAAAATAAAATTTTAAATTAATCATAAATTTTGTTTGATTTCCAAAAAACATTAGACAAAATTGGTCAACAGAAAAACAATTTTTAAAAATTTTGACGAGAATAAAATTTTAAAATCATAAATTTTGTTTGATAAAAACATTAGTTGTACTAATACAAAATTGGTTCAACAGAAAAACAATTTTTAAAAATGTTGACGACGAATGATAGAATTTTTAATATTGAAGAATACAAATGTCCAAAATACAATGATTTGGTAAATGTCATAAATTTAAACAAACGTTATGTGTGTAATAATCATATATTTGCAAAAAATAATCACAAAATTTTACATTGTTCTTGTGATGAAGTGTGGGTTTTTTACAAGTGGTTATTGCTTGAAAATAAAATTTTAAATTAATCATAAATTTTGTAATAATTTTTGGAAACAATCTTTACCAAATCATTGTATTTTGGATATTTGTATTCTTCAATATTAAAAATTCTATCATTCGTCGTCAACATTTTTAAAAATTGTTTTTCTGTTGAACCAATTTTGTCTAATGTTTTTGGGAAATCAAACAAAATTTATGATTAATTTAAAATTTTATTTTCAAGCAATAACCACTTGTAAAAAACCCACACTTCGTCACAAGAACAATGTAAAATTTTGTGATTATTTTTTGCAAATATATGATTATTACACACATAACGTTTGTTTAAATTTTTGACATTTACCAAATCATTGTATTTTGGACATTTGTATTCTTCAATATTAAAAATTCTATCATTCGTCGTCAACATTTTTAAAAATTGTTTTTCTGTTGAACCAATTTTGTTTATATATATATAACTAATGTTTTTTGGAAATGAAACAAAATTTATGATTAATTTAAAATTTTATTTTCAAGCAATAACCACTTGTAAAAAACCCACACTTCATCACAAGAACAATGTAAAATTTTGTGTTTATTTTTTGCAAATATATGATTATTACACACATAACGTTTGTTTAAATTTATGACATTTACCAAATCATTGTATTTTGGACATTTGTATTCTTCAATATTAAAAATTCTATCATTCGTCGTCAACATTTTTAAAAATTGTTTTTCTGTTGAACCACCTTTGTATGCGATCACTTCGTCTTTGCACAAATTTCTAATATACCAATTTAATATGGGAATGATGTTCTCTTGTTTGTAGGCACATTTTAATTCTTCGGTCACATCAAAATATGGAATGCCGTGCACGTGTATTTCACAATAACGAACAGTTTTTTTGTCTTTTGGCGACAAATAATTGAAAGGATAACTTGGCTGAAACAAATAATGATCGATAAACGAATCATTTTTATTAGATAGTTTTACGTCTAGAATAGCCATTTCTCTACATTGAAAATGTTTATGAGGATATGTAATGTAAAATCCGTCCATGTCGATGATGTATCTAATATTTTTTAGATTTTGTGTCATTTTGAACCAAAATTTTAAAAGTATTTACACGTGACTAAAATATGTTTGTTCCAACAAACTTCACATAACAATTCATTCTTCATTACTTCCCATCACCCCATTTCTTCCTTCTGCTCTTTTCTTCCTGTAATTTAAGAAAACAGAATCACATTCACTAATGATCAACTAATGACTGTCATTGTTAAAAAAGTATTTTTTAACTTTTTACTTTCTGCTATTGTCTTTGTATTTATGGCTAGGAAATGTCCGCGGCGCGGTCTCAATGCGTGTTGGCGAACTTCACATGCCTTCGAAATTTTCTCAGACATGATTGCAATTAACAATTTAAGTGGTGTCGGCGGGGATCGAACCCGCGTTACGTACTGTAAAATTTACAGCTTGCGCTAACCATCTGAGCTACCACGGCTTAATCATATACACACACAATATTTAAATATAATTTGTTAACACTAAATCATACACACGTAAGAAAATAACAGAAAGAAAAGTAAGTGTGTCAATAGAATAAACACTTAAAATTGCAATTAACAATTTAATTGGTGTCGGCGGGGATCGAACCCGCGTTACGTACTGTAAAATTTACAGCTTGCGCTAACCATCTGAGCTACCACGGCTTAATCATATACACACACAAAATATTTAAATATAATTTGTTAACACTAAAAATAATAATAATAATAATATTCCACAACTATCACACAACGCCATCTAGTCCCAAGCTAAGCAGAGCTTGTGTTATGGGTACTAGACAACTGATAAACATACTTATATATTTCTAAATACATAAATATTATAGATAAATTACACCCAGACACAGAACAAATGATCGTGCTCATCACACAAACATTTGTCCTGGGTGGGAATCGAACCCACAACCTCCGGCATAACAGTCAGGGTCACTAACCACTAGACCAACAGGCCTGTCGTTCAAAATCATACACACGTAAAAAAATAACAGAAAGAAAAGTAAGTTTGTCAATAGATTAAACACTTACATCTATGGCCTTTGATGCGTTGAAGTAACACAAATGTATTATTGATAGATACACTGCGGTCAAACGACCATACACTAACTCCATGACTGCAGTTGCTTGGTCTTATATAGTACCAGTAAGTAATAATTCTAATCTAAAGAATTTCTACAGTAGAATTGATAATAACTTTATGCGTCAACAACCTTATCTCACATTCTTCGTGTTGCGTCTTATTCAGTGTATTGATGACTCAAATACGTTTTGTATAACAGAAAAAATGCAATTTAATATTTAGAAATCACATAATTGATCATTCCTATGTTAGTCATTGAGTAGATTGTACTGTAGTAATCTACTAATAGCAGTAATATCATGGATACACTAGATGTACAACAACATCTGAAAAAGATTCACCCCAGTCTAGAAAATAATGTTTATGCTGCTAACAGACTGCCCATGTACACCCACGTACCAACGTATATACCTAGTCAGGTCATAAGTATTGTCACACAGTAAAAACTTTTCTTTTAGAATGCTGGCCACAAAAAAGTTTATTGAATTCGAATTGTTCATGAAAATAAAACTGTATACTTTTTAGAATTTTACTCATTTTTACATATGGAGTGGACGCTTAAAAAAGACCGTGTTGCAGTTGCGATTACGCGCCAATTAAATTTTTTGATATACTGAAAAATTTGAATATAACCAAAAGATTCGTTTATCGTACCATCAAACGATACAATGAAGACTCTAGTGTAGATGACAGGTCAAGAAGTGGTCGCCCTCGATTTGTTAGGACTCCAGCAGTGATAAAAGCTGTAAAGGTGCGAATTCAAAGAAATCCCAAACGTAAGCAGAAACTGTTGGCCCTTCAGATGGGGTTAAGCAGAACCACGGCGTTAAATGAAGACTTAGGGCTTCGGGCATATCGAAGAAAAACAGGACATCGTTTGAATGCTCGTCTAATGGATCTGAGACTGAAGAGATGCCGCGCTTTGGTGAAGCGGTACGCGGGAAAAAAATATCGGGAAATTCTTTTTTCGGATAAAAAAATTTTTACCGTAGAAGAGAGCTACAACAAACAAAATGATAAGGTGTACGCACACAGTAGTGAAGAAGCGAGCAACCGTATTCCGCGTGTCCAACGAGGTCATTTTCCATCCTCGCTCATGGTATGGTTGGGAGTTTCTTATTGGGGCTTAACAGAGGTACATTTTTGTGAGAAAGGTTAAAAACGAATGCAGTTGTGTATCAAAATACAGTCCTGACGAACCTTGTGTAACCTGTTTCTCATACCATGTTCAATAACAGGCACTGGGTATTCCAACAAGATTCGGCGTCAGCTCATAGAGCGAAGAGCACACAAGACTTTTGACAGCTCCGTGGCGTAGTGGCTTAGCAATGAGTGGCTGCGCTTGGGGGTCGCGGGTTCGAATCCCGCACGGAACAAGTATTTGTACGACCTACAAGTAATTGTTCCGAGTTTGGATGTTTGTCCTTGTGAAATTTGTGTTTGTAAACTGCCCCCACGATACAGGAGAAAAACCTAGTGTGGAGGTAACGTTCTTTAAAAACAAAAAAAAAAAAAGACTGGCTGGCGGCGCGTGAAATCGACTTCATCCGACACAAAGACCAGTCCAGATTTGAATCCGTTAGATTACAAGATATGGTAACACTTGGAGGAAAAGGCGTGCTCAAAGCCTCATCCCAATTTCGAGTCACTCAAGACATCTTTAATTAAGGCAGCCGCCGATATGACATGGACCTCGTTCGTGGTGAGATAGACGACTGGCCGCGCAGATTGAAGGCCTGTATTCAAAATTACGGAGGTCATTTTGAATAAACTATAGTGTCATAAGAATCTATGTTTTGTTAAGTTCATTTTGGTATATAAATGGTTACATAATGAATAAACTTGTTTCAATTATTTTACATTAAACATGTGATAGAATTTATGACCTGACTAGGTAATATGCAATTTGGGTACAGATGATAAACCAGGGTCACATTGGGTAGCTTTATATATCGATACGAATGACGTCGGTGAATATTTTGATTCATATGGACGGGCACCTGTACGAAATTGTAAAAGATGGAACTGGAATGTTGATAGGACTTCAGTTTGTGGCGAATATTGCTTAATGTATTTGCTATATAAGTTTCAGGGATGTTCAATGCATAGTTTTACGAGTATATTTACAGAGAACACATTGTACAACGATATGTTAGTGGATGAGATGTTTCGCTCCTATTTTATAGATAATAAGTAATAAGATTTTGTATTTTATAAATAAAAATTTTAACAAAATTAGGTAATGTGTTTAAAAGATGGAACTGGAATGTTGATAGGACTTCAGTTTGTGGCGAATATTGCTTAATGTATTTGCTATATAAGTTTCAGGGATGTTCAATGCATAGTTTTACGAGTATATTTACAGAGAACACATTGTACAACGATATGTTAGTGGATGAGATGTTTCGCTCCTATTTTATAGATAATAAGTAATAAGATTTTGTATTTTATAAATAAAAATTTTAACAAAATTAGGTAATGTGTTTAAAAGATGGAACTGGAATGTTGATAGGACTTCAGTTTGTGGCGAATATTGCTTAATGTATTTGCTATATAAGTTTCAGGGATGTTCAATGCATAGTTTTACGAGTATATTTACAGAGAACACATTGTACAACGATATTTTAGTGGATGAGATGTTTCGCTCCTATTTTATAGATAATAAGTAATAAGATTTTGTATTTTATAAATAAAAATTTTAACAAAATTAGGTAAAGAGAATTGTAAAAGATGGAACTGGAATGTTGATAGGATTCAAATTGGACTTCAGTTTGTGGCGAATATTGCTTAATGTATTTGCTATATAAGTTTCAGGGATGTTCAATGCATAGTTTTACGAGTATATTTACAGAGAACACATTGTACAACGATATGTTAGTGGATGAGATGTTTCGCTCCTATTTTATAGATAATAAGTAATAAGATTTTGTATTTTATAAATAAAAATTTTAACAAAATTAGGTAATGTGTTTAAAAGATGGAACTGGAATGTTGATAGGACTTCAGTTTGTGGCGAATATTGCTTAATGTATTTGCTATATAAGTTTCAGGGATGTTCAATGCATAGTTTTACGAGTATATTTACAGAGAACACATTGTACAACGATATGTTAGTGGATGAGATGTTTCGCTCCTATTTTATAGATAATAAGTAATAAGATTTTGTATTTTATAAATAAAAATTTTAACAAAATTAGGTAATGTGTTTTATTGATGATTCAGATTAGTGTTGTAGATAGGAACAAAGGAGTATAATACAATAGCATAAGCCGACCCACACGCTGGACGAATATTATCAATTAGATTTATTAGTTAATTGATCTGCACATCTCCGGAACCGTGCATCCTACGCAAAAATGGACCGCAGATTCGTGATCAGAGCATGCCAAAACCTTTTTTTTTTTTTTTTTTTTTTTTTTAGGATTGTGAGTCGACGAACGTCGTGCGCCAGAACTGGTACAACGTAACTACTTACTGTTTATTTGAAAGAGACATTTAGTGAAAATATTTCTGTTAGTAATAGCAGTTATTTGATTTTTTGGATTTTAAAATATCTAATTCAATTCAAAAAAAAAACTGATCCATCAAACGAACCTCAAAATCAAACCGACCTTTTCGATCGAATTTTTTATTTTTTTAAATTGCGTTTCGTGACAGTTTTTGAATTATTATTCTTTTGTTACAGATTAGGGTTCTTAGAACCCCTTCGACGAAACGATTCGAGCTTGGCGCCGAAGAAGCCTCTGCTTCTTTGCCCCTCGAAATATTAAAATAATCGCTCTGTGACTGTCAGCCACCCAGCAACCCTGCACCGCTCTTTATAAGTCGTATTAAGAAAACGAAAAATTCTCGAAAAAGTACTTCAGAAATCCATCTATCAGTGGCCACGACAGATGGGGTTTCGATGTTTAAAGATTTATATATGCATATATAAATTGAATATTTATTGATCTCTAACGTGACGTCACAATACAGCTTTGTGATTACTTTTTATTGTAATGTTAATGCTTTGTTCTTTATTACACTCATTTGAATGTGTATATTGCCCGCTTTAAACATTTTTATACGCAATTTTTGTAAATATAAAAATATATTTAACAGAAAATATATTGTCATTCTTTGAACGTAACTGTAAAACTAGTCATTCATCTAGTGTATATTTATTTTATTTATAAACTTATTGTTGTAGACATTATAAAGTTGTATTATTATTTAAAGAGCTTTTTAGAAACATATATTGGTTTAAAATACTAATAAACAAAACGCTAAACAAAAAGCTTGAATAACCAAAGAAAATACAAGCGTTAAATACCGTCCAAAGTAGCCAACTCTCAAAAAAGTGCGAATCGCGATAAAGCCCGCCATAAACATAGAAAGCTAGATCCACACTTAGGGACTAACAACAAAATGCAGACCCAAATGGGAGTAGGGGGCGAGTTGCAAAGGAGCTACAGAATGCAGGATTTCACATCGCCTGGCGTCATTATGAGGGAGCGAAGCTTCATTCGCCCGCAGTCTCATCATAATATGCATCACAACCAGGTAATTTAAATTTAAATAATCGTTTTTATTATATGCTTAGATTTTAAGTTAAAAATAATACTTTTTTCCTTTCTATAACTCCAATCACGTGAATAGAAAAACCTAAAACTGTCTACATTCTATTATATTTGTCGTGGACTGCCTCGTTGGTCTAGTGGTTGTAGTGTACGACTGCTGGTCTTGAGCTCCTGGGTTCGATTCCCGGGTCGGGCCAAAAAAATTATTATTGCGTTTTTCCGTCAAGAAATTCGCAGTAGTTGCCCGGAGTCAGGAATTTGGTGATGTCTCACCCCCGTGCCTCGGAAAGCACGTAAAGCCGTTGGTCCTGCGCCTGATCTCTCTCCGGTCGTGTCGGTTTACCGTCCCATCGGATTATGAGAGTGAGGGAATAGAGAGTGCACCTGTACTTGCGCATACACTTGGGCACTATAATCCTGTCCTGCGCCGATGACTCGCCTCCGCTGAGGCAGGCCGCCGTGACCAAAATTCGGTCTGGAGGACGATATTATTATAATATTATTATTATTATATTTTTCGTGGTAGGGCTTCTTGTCTGCCAACGATTTCGTTGGGGTCGGTACCACCTGGTAACGGTCCATGGGCTACAGTCAATAGCCACTTTCCATCAAGTTGACTGTTACCTCGCTCGTAAAAATCGTATTTAGTGTTTAGTTTTATTAATATACACCAATCAGCAAGCAATATGAGCGCTGATTAGAATGCGTTTTGACATTGCAAGAGTCATGTAGGCGATGTGCGCAATACCGCAACCTACGTAAACAGCTTATAGAACGTGATTACCTTAACATAGTCCATATTAAAATCAACAAATTATTTCTTAGAATTTTTTAATAGTACACCTCTACAAAATTGTAAAAGAGTTGTTTGAAACTGCATCGAATTGTGACGAAATTGTTAATATAAAAAGATGTACTAAAAGTGTTAATATGCAATGCTATCGTAGAATGTCCTCACTAGAACTAGAATCCCTCTTACTATTTTAACCAAGTGCTAAACGAGGAGGCTCTATCTTCCACGCATGTATTATTTATGAATTTTCACTGATTTCTTGGAAAAAATTTTAGGGATAAATTCTACCCTACTAAATTTCATCCCCTATTTTGGGTATGAAGTTTATGATTTTGTTTAAATAAAAGTTTTTTTTAATTTGAGTCGTCATTGCATATATGTAGTATAGAATAGATTGGCGATAGAGTAATTAGGGCGAAACCAAAATCAAAATACACCAGTGTGCGTGTAATGTGCATGTGTTAGTGACAAATAGTGATGCACTACGCAATGCCTGTCTCAATTTCAATAATCGATACCGATTGCAATATATTCGTGTCTTCTGATTTGGCGCAGATGATGTAAGTGGATATTTTTACCCAACTACGGCTAAGTGAAAAGGATGGTTACAATTTTAGAAGGCTCTAACATATACTGAAACTGAACTGAAAAAGTGAACACTGAAATACATGCAATATGAAAAAACTATAATAAAGAAAAACAAAAAGTAAAAACTGTAATCATCATACAGTCCTACTCCCCATAGTATAGCGCCAAGAAAGCTGGCTGCGTTTCCATGCTGAATGGGTCTGCGTGAAATAAATTGTGTAATTTAGAATATTCTCCACATTCCGAAAATACATGTGCATAAAATATGTTAACTATATTGTTATTTATTAGTTAAAGTTTTTATATAATAATATATATATACATATATATATATATATATATATATATATATATATATATATATATATATATATATATATATATATATATATATATATATATATATAGTATATATATATATATATATATATATATATATATATATATATATATATATAAAATTGAAATATCCAACAAACTTACAGTCCACCTGTCGATGGTAAGTGGCTACTGCAGCCCATGGAAACTTGCAGCTAACTACAAACAAAGAAGGTGTTACAAGTTTGTAGTGTGTATCTGTGTGCCTGTCTGCGGCACCGCATCTCCTGAACGGATATTTGTTTGCAAGGTGTCTTAATCGAGGGTGTTCTTAGCTATGTTTAAAGAAAATCTGTTCAATCGTTTGAAGATACTCTTTTTAATTTTCTTTATTTAAGTTATTAAATCAAGTGATGATGATTATATTACATTGCAAATATTCACGTCGCAAACTTAAAAAATTATTGGGAGTAAGTTATGAATGCTAAATCTTGACAGTCACATGTCACATAAGCGAATTAGACTCCATTTGTAATCCCAATTTTATATGATGGCTTACCACTTGACCGGCGAAAACTAAACCATCGAGAAAGCTATATCAGCTTGGATTAAAATATTTCGAAATCATGAATTGAAAGCAGGATCATGACCTTAATGATAGACTTTTAATAAGTTGTAATTAATTAATGAATGATCGATAATATCTTGAGGGCGCAGAGAAGAAAACGGCTAATACTTTCTTGATCGATTTATAAGTAGTTGTGGTAGAGCGAGAGAGGCAGACAGACTGCGGTCGTGCCACGGTATTTTTACCATCGTAAAAGTGCCCTCTAAAGTAGGGTCCGTAAAGCAAACCCTGTGTTGATTAGACAAACATAATTAAATAAAATTTTCAATGGTGTACTTGGTTACATGTCGACAGTTAATACCTCGTGAAACCCATTTAGGCTAGGAATAATTTAGCAGAAACATAACGGCCGAATTTAAGTAGGTTTCATAATAACTTTTTCAACGACATATTTGAACTTACCAAGATATTGCGAAATTTCACATTATCCGTCTACGTTAGGTAGGATATCAGATGACGTTCAAATTAACGTTCATTGATTTATTTATTTATGATATGAATTGGATTAATCAAAATCCTTAATTGTACTAAGTCACAGATTAAATTAATTTATCGATAACGTTTTTGTTTCGCTAAAGGCACATCAATGTCGTTGTGTATGGCTTAAAAAAGTGCAACAACCTTGAAAAAAAAAACTTGCGAATAATCCAGCTATCTTAATGTGTACCTCGTAAATGCTATATGAATAAAGAGTTCAACTATAAGAATTTTGTTCTTATTTTAAGATTCTGTCTATGCTCGTTATTAAGACATGTTTTCTATTTTCTACCTTTTAATTTTTTTAGATTACATCACAGATATAACTATATATTAGAAAATTAGAATCCCTTATTCCGTCATTACATGAAATATTATAGCACGATGCTGGCTATTTTAGTTAAATAATATAAAATATAAGTCATCACTGAGTTTTCTGTTAGTCGATGAGACTAGCAGGCAGGAGTCATCTTGTTCAGCGTATGCGGGCAAAAATAAACCGTGACAGTCCATCAAGCGTGCTTGAATCATGCGTATCTTCAAGATTGTGGAAATATTGCATGATTCATAATCTGTACACAAATTCACGTATTTATAAAATAATATGCACCATAAATCTATTTTTTTTATTTATTGACTACAATAATAGTCAAAAGGAATTTTTACAATACGAAAACTGCTAGGGTGTATCTGTTGTACTATGGATTATATGTGTGGAATGAGGTACAATCTAAAAATTTATATAACGTGATATAGAACCTTATAAATGATATGCTTCATAGAAAATAAAATTATTGACTAATGTATAAATCGGTTATTACGTTCTGTTTGATTTTGAAGAAAATAAGATTTCAGTTTTGCTCTTTGTAATTCTGAAGCAACAATAATGTTCAGAATTTCTTCCCGTAGCTCATTCATAAAGTTGGTGACAGTAAGTTCTGACACCGAAAATCCTATTGTATCTTGTTCTTCTTCTTTAAATTTAAGAGCAGCGCTGTTATCGGTGGATTCATCGCCATTTTATTCACGAATTTTAATTTTAATTCGCTGTGACAACATACCATCTTTTTATTTAATCTTATCTATGTAGATTTTCTTTTCAACTTTCTTACTATCTTGACCCAGCAAGCGTAGGGTTATGGCACTCCTGTTTCTATATTCTTTCTTCCGGTTCTACTGATCTTTATCATTATGTGTTGTTTTCTGGTAAACTACCATGTTCCATTTACTTTCTTTTTATAAAAGCCCGTAAACCAACTACCGCTAGACATGGGAATCATTAACATCTTATTATTAAGTTTTGCGTAGTAAAGCACGTTCAGGGGTGACAAAGCATCTGCATTTTGATTCTTAATCAAAAGTCAAAAGTCCACTGATTATCACAACCCCCCCCCATCTTCATAGGGAGTATGTTTGCCATGCTTGGCAAAAGAGGTTGGTAACCACAGAAAAATTTATGAAAGGTGAAATAATAAGTTATTTGTAAAGAAATAACCAAGTAGATCCTTCGGAGTTTCGTAGCAATTTTCCATTAAATAAATTCTGAATTATTTTAAGTTCCAATTTGTTAATAAAATTCATTTTATTTATAATTATTGTTCTTTGTTACAGTTTCCGCACAATGGGAAACGGCGGAGCATGATCCTGACCAATGCCAAGGGAAAGCCCACGCTTGAGATCTACAGGCCTCCAGGTTAGTTTGTTTCCCCGCTTTGGTGCTAATGTAACACATCGTTCCTACGTCCTTATTTTTCTTACATTTACAGTATTAATATTTAAATCTATTATTATCGTATGTATGAAGGGTGATAATTTATTATTGTTTTTATATGAGAAATAATATTTGTTGATGTTAAAAAGTTATTACACGTGTTATACTTTAAGGGTGAATTTTTTAGCTTAATAATATTATTGCACATTTTATCGGGATTAGAATTTACATTAGCTTGTGGGAAGTGTTAGCTGGCAAGCGTTGCCAAGTAAAATTGGCGCCAAAATTAAAAATAAACAAAACTTCATGTTTGGAACGCGTCGACAGTCCTATGTTTGTGTCAGTGGATCGTGAATGTCAACGCGTATAATTTCGATGTGTATGAAAAATCCAAAATGTCGAGGTGTATAGTGAAACAATCGTTGGTTCAGCCAATGCCGGATGTGCCAGTGTCTCAAGTAGCCCCTGTTTCTTCTGTGACAGTACCTACAGTATCTGTTATACCGCCTGAAGCTTCAACCGTAGTCACTGAAAGTTCAGGTTTATTTTGCTTATTTATATGTAGGCTAGACTTTGTTGTTTGTTATTATTTTTTATGGTTCTAGTTGATACAGTCGTAACACCAAC
This sequence comes from Parnassius apollo, assembly GCA_907164705.1. NCBI lineage: Eukaryota > Metazoa > Arthropoda > Insecta > Lepidoptera > Papilionidae > Parnassius > Parnassius apollo. Next base: position 2,462,876 of record CAJQZP010000393.1, read on the forward strand.
GTATTAACATTATACAACGAATGTTTTAAATAGTTGCTTTTACCGAAGTGGTTTATGCTTTCAAACGACTATAACTTCCATCCTTTTAGGAAGCAGTAGATTGATTTTATAAGCATAGGTATATGATAAGAAATTAGCAGTAAATTGGCGTAAATATTTTTACATTTTGGCATACATATAATAACATAGAGCTGCGATTAATGACAACTTCAAAATCTGTTGAAACCGTAGGTAGAGGATAGTCTATGGTTGAAACAAATTCGGCCTAGTACACCCATACGTCAGAACATATAACAGTTTTGTTTCTATTGTGCCTAAATTTTCTGTGAACTGATTCCAAATATGCTTGCATTTTTCTTTAACAAAAATATATTAATTAATAGGTTTTACTTACGTTGCGCAGAGTTCGGAATGCCTGGTTATTAAAAAATATTGACTTGAAATTGAAGGAGAATTAAAAAAAAACACTGAAATCAACTTAAATGATTAGATTTTTGCTTCTTATCACCGAGCACATTTAGTATGTACATTTTATTTAAAAAAAATGACTTAATTAAATTAAGTAGGTAAGAAGACATTATACCAAAATCTTCTGATGAGTAAATAGAAATTTACTAATTCGAAGATTTTCTTTTTTACTATTTTAATTTTACTCAACATTCGAAGTTTTTTTTTGTATATAGCTGCACTCGGAGTCCATCGTTATAGTATTAGGCTCACAATTTTAATTAATTGAGCGCTGTAGTAGGTGTAAAACTCAGAAAGTTTGAAAGTTTGTGAATTTGAGCGCGACGATTCGTGCACGCGCGGTGGTCAACTTAGACAAGTTTGTTGTGCACTTCGCTTGATGATTTACCACCAATTAACTGGATAAAGGGAAATAAATAAACGCGGAAAAACTTTTATTACTATAAATAAATTAACTTTCCTAGCATGAAATTTATCTATTAATTGAAATCGTGCTAATCTTTATTACTAGGAACTATCCATGTTAACTTTCCGTTTTTTTTAAATTGAATAAGCGACAAACGAGCACACAGTTCACATGATGCTAAGTGGTTACTGTAGCCCATAGACATCTCACATTTATTCTCAATTGAGAATCAAGATTGCGTTGTCACCCGTGAGGACTTAGATGAAATGCTTTGTTTCCAGTAATATGGATCTCCGGTTCTCTACAGTCAACATACGAAACACAGCACCAATACGCTGCTATTTTACGCTAGTATTCTGTGACAGCGTGGTCCTTCCCCGATCGAGCCGACCCATTCATGCTAATAGGTACCATTTCACAGGTAGCTGCACCGTGGCTCTACCACGTATAAAGTATAAGTGTGTTAGTGTATATTCCTAAGTGTATTATATAAAATTAGTATTTCCTAGATTAGATTCGCGAAGGAGTGAATTCAAATGAGTCTCTGTTTCGTTTAGTTTTATAGCCCAATCGTCCGAGCTGTCAGATACACTGGGATCTGTCAGCCACCACCTAATGGATGTAGCTATGTAGTAATCTACCCAAACGTATCGTCTACTTATGTGCAAAGAACTCTTTAATTGAGTAAAAAGATTGCTGGATGAGCTATTTTTAGGTGAGTTTTCATTCCCATTGTTGGTAACTCTCTAATCGCTCTAAGTATCTTATTAAAAACTTTTATACACATTATGTAACAATTTTTATGGAACAAAGCTGTCCTACAGGCGGGCATTAACAATCTAGTAGGGTCCCTTTTATATATAATAGAATTGTCGCGAGCGATATGAAATAAACACTGATTTTTTTGACAAATATACACACCTCTAATGTATACAGTCCAGTCAGCGTTAGCAAGTTATTATTGTTCAATAAAGGTCTACATGTCTCAAGGGGACTAACGTTACATAGAGCTCGTATACATTTCTTTTGACTGATAAACGCTTTATTTATATCAGTCGAGTTTCCCCATACCAACAGACCATACCTCAACACAGATTCAATATATCCGTAGTATGCAGTAAGCGCAGCCCCTTTCCCTGCGACGCACTGTAGTCTACGCAGTGCATATATACAAATTTATTTAATTTGGTGCAGACATTTTTCACGAGTTCCTTAAGAAAACCTTCGTTTTAATTTGTTTAGTTAGTTTTCATCGTTGATAGTGTACACAGAGAAACCTATAGACTAATAATTAGCGTGGCCTCATGTGAGAAAGGACGATAACATAGTTTTAGTTATGATTTTTAAACAAATTTAGATAAAAATTTTAATTGTTCTAAGAACTAAACTGAACAAGATTCACTAATCTTAAGCTCACAAAACACTTTTTTCTCACTTAAACCAACTTATAAACTAACTGTCAAAGATGTTTAGCAAAGTGTAGTTTGCTAAACAAAAAAACCGGCATGGAGAAAGGGACAAACAATCACGCCCCTATGTCTCATTTCTATGCAAGACGTATGCATAAATCTATCTTTTTCGTGTGCAAATGCGAAAGAAGGCGTCAATTTGTCTATAGGTTTCTCTGTCTACGGTTGATAGTCTGTCAAATAAGAAAGAGAAATTAAGATATAGTCTGGTTAACTAGTTATGCCCACAAATTATAACATTTTTAGGGTTATTTACCTATATATGTTTTATACGTGGTAGAGCCACGCTGCAACTATATTAGTTGTAGCACAAATCGGTCGGCTCGACTTGGATAGGGCCCTGCTCTCACAGAATACCAGCATAAAATAGCAGCTCAAGCTTTTGTGTTTCGTAAGGTGAGTGTAGAGAACCGTAGACCATTTCATCTTAGTCCTCAGGGGTGACAACGAATTTGCATTTAGATTCTTAAAGTTACAGTCTATATACGTCCCACTGCTGAGCCCAGGCCTCCTCTCATTTCTGAGAGGTTTTTAGAGCAAGGAAGTGTCCGCCGCGCTGCCCGTGTTGGCGAACTTCACATGTCTTCGTAATATTTTTTCTTATTCCTCAGACATGCAGGTTTCCTCACGAAGTTTTCCTTCACCGCCGAGCACGTGGTAAATCAGCACTTAAAATTGCAATTAAATAATTTCATTGGTGCCGGCAGGGATCGAACTCAACCCGGGTTCTGTTATATTTACAGCGAGCGTTAACCATTTGAGCTACCACAGCTCTCTTCTTCACGGATTCTTTATCGAGGATAAATGTAGATGTATGTAGGCAAACAATATAAATAACCATACAAATAATATAGAAAACCTTCTTCTTGAATCCTAATAAAATTCAACACTTTTAATTACCTATATTAGTATTTGCGCCGGAAGCTGTAGTAGTCACTGACGGTAAGCACGTTTGTCACGCAGTTAAAAAGAATGTGGGTTAATGAATATTTTAGTTTATATCACATTGTGTGTAAATTAAATATTGCAATTGAATTTTCAATCTAAAAGCGAAAACTCGCGGCATTTAAAAAAGACGATTTTAGACGTGCTGCAGCTATGCTATGGTTGCGACAAGAACGTGTCGGCCTGACCGAGGAAGCACCGCGCTCACACATAATACCAGTATAAAATAGTAACGCCGCTGTGTTTCGTATGGTGAGTGTAGAGAATCGGAGGCCGGGAGTGAAAATGCGTATAAAGGAGACAATCGTTTTTGGGCCCACTAGAAATTTTAACGACCCTCAATAGTATTTACTACACAATAATTTATTATTATAAAAATAGCCTAAACATTCTTTGAAAATCTAAAAGTAGTTTGGATATTCGTATTCAGGTCATTGGTTCTGGTAATGTAATATTTAAAAAATAATTGTGTTAGAGCTGTTGGCACACTCGGAAGAAAATCGGTTCGAGTTAACTCGAGTTGAAATTCAGGTAACTCGAATTAAACTCGAGTTACGCAATTCAAATTAGCTTAACGAAGCTGTGCCAATTTGTCACAAATTATTTAAAAAAAATTTTCATCTATTTTTTATACGATACGACAAACGAGCACACAGTTCACCTGATGGTAAGTGGTTGCTGTGGCCCATGGACATGTATCCTCGGTTACGAATCACAATGCAGATGCGTTGTCACCCGTGAGGACTAACATGGAATGCCTCGTGTCCAGTAAAACGGGTCTTCGGTTCTCTACACTAACTATACGAAACACATCGGCATTAAGTTACTAGGTATTCTGTGAGAGCGTGGCCCCCCCCCGGTCGAGCCGACCCATTCGTGCTACAACTATATATACTACTAATATATCTGCATCATGCTTCTACCACGTATAAGGTCATATCGTTGTATCTTTTGATTAGCCTTGCATGGATGCCTTCACTGTGTTCTTTACAATCCTTTTATGTTAGATAAAATAATGTTTTAATATTTTTTTCTCTCCCGCAACTCTTCGTGCCACTCTATCCCTATTACTACTAATATAACTGCAGCATGGCTCTACCACGTATAAAAAATACAATTATTATTACTAAACTTAATAGGTATTATATAAAGGGTTTTTCAACAAGAACTTTGTTTTTAAATTGGGGCAACACCAACAACATGACAGGTTTTGACATTTAGTTTTTTGACCTATTCGTAGTAGATGCTTTGGCAATTGCTACAAGGAATTCAATTTCGCTCGATAATCGCATTAAAATAATTAAAATCCACTATGAAAATGGTGGTTCTGTTAAAGTTACGTTTCGTAAAATTCGTGATATTTTATTTAACACCAACGCGTGTTCGACCGGGTCGTTTAACCGAAAACATCGCAGCCGTGAGCCACAGTGTTGAAGAAGATCCAAATATGTCAATTCCTCGACGTTCTCAACAATTGGGGTTATCCAAAACCACCACATGGCGAATTTTGCGAAAGGATTTGGCTTTGAAGCCTTACAAGGTTCAACTGGTGCAGGAATTGAAGCTGACCGATCATTCACATCGCCGTAGATTCGCTCAATTCATTCAGGAACAGCCCGCTGGTTTTTCCCATTTTCACTTGTCAGGGTACGTCAACAAGCAAAATTGCCGCATTTAGGCTTCTGAAAATTCTAAAGCGTTTATTGAGAAGCCTTTGCATGCTCAACGTGTCATTGTATGGTGCGCTATGTGGTCTGGAGGCGTGATTGGGCCGTTTTTTTCGAAGATGAGGCTGGAAATGCGGTAACGGTCAATGGATCACGCTATCGCGAGATGTTAACATCTCAATTTTGGCCTATTATTGATGACATCGATATCACAAACATGTGGTTTTAACAGGACGGTGCCACATGTCACACAGCCAACGAAACGATCAATTTATTGCAAACCAAATTTCCCAATTGCATAATTTCACGAAATTCAGCTGTTAAATGGCCAGCCAGATCGTGTGATTTAACACCACTGGATTATTTTTTGTAGGGCTATGTTAAGGACAGAGTCTATACGGAGCCAATCGAATCGATTGCGCCCTTAAAACTCAAAATCCGTGACGTGATTAACGAAATAGACACGCCATTTTGCCAAAAAGTGATTAAAAACTTTGATGAAGAATCGATATCTGTCAGCGTGGTCGTGGTGGACATTTGCCAGATATCATTTTTCATTCATAATTGCCAAACTTTTCTCTTCGTAATACAATAAAAATTTGAATCATCTTCATCTAAACTCTTTGTTTTATTTTGTTTTAGAAAACAAAGTTCTTGTTGAAAAACCCGATATTTTGGTTTGCGTATCGAAAATGTTCATAAAATAATGTCAGTCTAATAATATAAATAGATATTACATTATAAATAAAATAATATATCAATAAATTGCTCGAATTAGTCAAGTTCGTCACTAAATTAAAAACAAAAAAGTTTTTAAGCCTATCTATACGTCTATTATAAAAAAATATATTTGTTAGTTCGTACTTTATGCACTTACCTACCGTTCATCAGATTGTGGTAAAACTTTGTCAACTTATTTCTTCTACTTCCTTGAAGGTTATAGGCATAGTAGGCAGAGGCGCGTATCGTACCGACGAATTTGTTTGAAAGATTTATATAACTTTTACTTCAATGAACGTATTAATCAATCCTAATTAAACAATATATGTTTGTCTTAATTACTCTTCCAGAAAAAAAAACTATATTTCCACAATAATTTCTTCTGCTTCTGCAACGCGCCGGGTCCCAGCTAGTTGTAACTAAAATTGAAATGTCTGCCTGTTATATCGAAGTACTTCTCTTAGATAAATTGATCTGAGAGGGCTACTTGTACAACATTAAGACATTAAAAATCAATTTTCAATTTTTGTCAGTCTCTGTGGGCAATTCTTCAGAATGGTTGAACCTATTGTGATCAAACTTTACGATCAGACAGAAAGCAATGCTGGGACGAATCTTGGCTATTTTTATCCTAAAAATTTTGAGTTTTTTTTTTAAACAACGCCAAAATAACTTTGTATTTGATAACATGGCCTTATTTTAACAATTAAAATTTACTTTATCAACATTTGATTGTTAATAAATTTTAACCCATGCCCCAGAATAAATAATAGCCAAGCGAAGTCGTGACAGGTCGCATGTATTAAATAAAGTATTTAGCAAGCAGTATACGTTACTGAATAAAACTACTTCAACGGATTTTATCGCGTTATTCTATTTATTTTTAATTTCCGAAGTGACGTTTAGTTAATGCAAAATGTATGTAACTTATGGATGTTTAATATTAGAGGATGGTAATAGTGAAAAGGATTAAAATTTAAATATTATAATAATTAAAATTAAAATACGGATTAGTAAGCTGAAGTGGCAATGGGCCGGCCATATAGCTCGAAGAACCGATAACCGATGGGGAAGAAAGGTTCTCGAGTGGTAGCCTCGTACCGGTATGACGATCCCCAACTAAATGGAGTGACAACCTGGTAAGATATGCAGGAAGTCGATGAATGCAGGTGGCTCAGGACCGTATTTTGTGGCATTACTTGAGGCCCATCACTCTGGGAGGCCTATGTTCAGCTGTGGACTTTTGAAGGGCTGTAATGATGATGATGAATAGTGAAAAGGTGGTTTTCCGTAATACCTATACTGAAAAGTAACGGCTTTACGTTTAACAATTTTATGTATAATATAACCTACTTTCAATCAAAACGAAAAGCATAAAAATTATTTCACATTTATTACTGAATACGTTCGGATCCATTAGATATTTAAAAAAACGGTTAAGACTGAAACTAATAGCGTAAATAGACTGATTAAAATAACATATTTTTGGTGTTCAGTGCCAAAATTAGCATACCAGTGTTTATCCGTCTATTATAGAAGTTTTAATCAGTGGCTTCACGTAAATGATTGAAACTTGTTATAATCGTAGTATGCGGTTGTTAATTAAACAAATAATTAGTTAAAATATATTTTCAATTATAATGATTAATTTACTATTACTTCCAAAAGTATCGTTAAGACAAACTGAAAGAAAATAACAATAATTTGATAATAAGGTATAGATTGAGGGAAAGTCAGCAGAATTACAGCGGCGACCGACAGAAACGTAACAGAAGATCAGCAGCATCTTTCTTTGTTCAGCAGTGAACTTGTGGGGGGGGGGGTTATAACATTTATACGTGGTATAGTCACGCTGCAGCTAAATTACGGTTGTAGCACGAATGGGTCGGCTTGATCGGGGCAGGACCACGCTTTCACAGAATACCAGCGTAAAATAGCAGCTTAATACTGCTGTATTTCGTATGGTGAGTATAGAGATCCGGAGACCCTTTTTTACTGGAAACGAGGCATTCCATCTTAGTCCTCAGGGGTGACAACACATCTGCGTTTTGATTCTTAATAGAGGATAAATGTAGATGTCTGTGGGCCACGGCATTCACTTACCATGAGGTGGACAATGTGCTGGTTTGTCACTCTTATTCTTTAAAAAAACGATCACGGGCACAGGCACGGCATGGCACGGTCGTCGTTATTTCGTTCGCGAAAATTCTTTGTATCTTAAGTAGTACTGGAAAACCAAATGGATAAAAAAAGCACGCGAAATTAATTGGGCATTGGACATAGCATGCACTTGACTAGTTTTTACGTCTACGAATATGAAGCTTTGATATAAACATTGTCTATGTTAAAACATTCGCAATATCTTTACACATAACGTCACGTCATCGTATACCTAAAGCACTCCTTCAGTCACACATCTATTACCCACTACCCTCTTTCCTATCACCTCTTCTCTTGACGACCACCGTTGACCACCAGGCGTCCGCACAGACGGCGTGGCGGCGCCGGCGACGGCCGCCAACAGCACCGGAGCGACAACGGGCACCACCACGACGGCCGGCAACAAACTGAATGTCCACGCTAAGGAGTTCACCATGGCCAAGCCCGTCGACCTGCATAATAGGTGAGTGCTCCGATTTCATTTTACAACTTATAACTTATTACCATTACGTTCTTTTTCCATTTAGATTCCTTATGAGTCCGATGAAAATAAAAATGTTTTGACGGTTTTGGATTTGAAATTACATTTGACCAAGTCCACCTTTTGTAACTTTTTTATACAGGAAACACAATAATAATATCCTCCAGACCGAATTTCGGCCACGGCGGCCTGCCTCAACGGAGGCTAGCCATCGGCGCAGGACAGGATTATAGTGCCCAAGTGTATGCGCAAGCACAGGTGCACTCTCTATTCCCTCACCCTCGTAATCCGATGGGACGGTAAACCGACACGATCGGGAGAGAGATCAGGCGCAGGACCAACGGCTTTACGTGCTTTCCGAGGCACGGGGGTGAGACACCACCAATCTGAAATCCTGACTCCGGGCAGCTATTGAGAATTTCTTGACAGCAATAATTAATTTTTTGGCCCGACCTGGGATTCGAACCCAGGACCTCATGATCAGCACTACTACAACCACTAGACCAACGAGGCAGTCAGGAAACACAATAAAGTACAAATAAAAATAACTTAAATAATTTAGGTTTTGTTGTTCTTCATATAAAACACGCGTAATTGAATTTCGAGTAGGTTTTATATTTATTTTTATTTACGTGCTAGAGCCACGTTGTAGCTATATACGAGGGCGGCACTGCATATTCTTCAGATAAAACACGTGTAATTGAATTTCGAGTAGGTTTTATATTTATTTTTATTTACGTGCTAGAGCCACGCTGCAGCTATCTACGAGGGCGGCACTGCATATTCTTCAGATAAAACACGTGTAATTGAATTTCGAGTAGGTTTTATATTTATTTTTATTTACGTGCTAGAGCCACGCTGTAGCTATGTACGAGGGCGGCACTGCATATTCTTCAGATAAAACACGTGTAATTGAATTTCGAGTAGGTTTTATAGTTATTTTTATTTACGTGCTAGAGCCACGCTGTAGCTATGTACGACGGCGGCACTGCATATTCTTCAGATAAAACACGCGTAATTGAATTTCGAGTAGGTTTTATATTTATTTTTATTTACGTGCTAGAGCGACGCTGCAGCTATATACGAGGGCGGCACTGCATATTCTTCAGATAAAACACGTGTAATTGAATTTCGAGTAGGTTTTATATTTATTTTTATTTACGTGCTAGAGCCACGCTGCAGCTATATACGAGGGCGGCACTGCATATTCTTCAGATAAAACACGTGTAATTGAATTTCGAGTAGGTTTTATATTTATTTTTATTTACGTGCTAGAGCCACGCTGCAGCTATATACGAGGGCGGCACTGCATATTCTTCAGATAAAACACGTGTAATTGAATTTCGAGTAGGTTTTATATTTATTTTTATTTACGTGCTAGAGCCACGCTGCAGCTATGTACGACGGCGGCACTGCATATTCTTCAGATAAAACACGTGTAATTGAATTTCGAGTAGGTTTTATATTTATTTTTATTTACGTGCTAGAGCCACGCTGCAGCTATGTACGACGGCGGCACTGCATATTCTTCAGATAAAACACGCGTAATTGAATTTCGAGTAGGTTTTATATTTATTTTTATTTACGTGCTAGAGCCACGCTGCAGCTATATACGAGGGCGGCACCGCATATTCTTCAGATAAAACACGCGTAATTGAATTTCGAGTAGGTTTTATATTTATTTTTATTTACGTGCTAGAGCCACGCTGCAGCTATGTACGAGGGCGGCACTGCATATTCTTCAGATAAAACACGTGTAATTGAATTTCGAGTAGGTTTTATATTTATTTTTATTTACGTGCTAGAGCCACGTTGCAGCTATATACGAGGGCGGCACTGCATATTCTTCAGATAAAACACGCGTAATTGAATTTCGAGTAGGTTTTATATTTATTTTTATTTACGTGCTAGAGCCACGCTGCAGCTATATACGAGGGCGGCACTGCATATTCTTCAGATAAAACACGTGTAATTGAATTTCGAGTAGGTTTTATATTTATTTTTATTTACGTGCTAGAGCCACGTTGTAGCTATATACGAGGGCGGCACTGCATATTCTTCAGATAAAACACGTGTAATTGAATTTCGAGTAGGTTTTATATTTATTTTTATTTACGTGCTAGAGCCACGCTGCAGCTATATGTACGAGGGCGGCACTGCATATTCTTCAGATAAAACACGCGTAATTGAATTTCGAGTAGGTTTTATATTTATTTTTATTTACGTGCTAGAGCCACGCTGCAGCTATGTACGAGGGCGGCACTGCATATTCTTCAGATAAAACACGTGTAATTGAATTTCGAGTAGGTTTTATATTTATTTTTATTTACGTGCTAGAGCCACGCTGCAGCTATATACGAGGGCGGCACTGCATATTCTTCAGATAAAACACGCGTAATTGAATTTCGAGTAGGTTTTATATTTATTTTTATTTACGTGCTAGAGCCACGCTGCAGCTATATACGAGGGCGGCACTGCATATTCTTCAGATAAAACACGCGTAATTGAATTTCGAGTAGGTTTTATATTTATTTTTATTTACGTGCTAGAGCCACGTTGTAGCTATATACGAGGGCGGCACTGCATATTCTTCAGATAAAACACGTGTAATTGAATTTCGAGTAGGTTTTATATTTATTTTTATTTACGTGCTAGAGCCACGTTGTAGCTATATACGAGGGCGGCACTGCATATTCTTCAGATAAAACACGTGTAATTGAATTTCGAGTAGGTTTTATATTTATTTTTATTTACGTGCTAGAGCCACGCTGCAGCTATATGTACGAGGGCGGCTCATATTCTTCAGATAAAACACGCGTAATTAATTCGAGTAGGTTTTATATTTATTTTTATTTACGTGCTAGAGCCACGCTGTAAGCTATATACGAGGGCGGCACTGCATATTCTTCAGATAAAACACGTGTAATTGAATTTCGAGTAGGTTTTATATTTATTTTTATTTACGTGCTAGAGCCACGCTGCAGCTATATACGAGGGCGGCACTGCATATTCTTCAGATAAAACACGCGTAATTGAATTTCGAGTAGGTTTTATATTTATTTTTATTTACGTGCTAGAGCCACGCTGCAGCTATATACGAGGGCGGCACTGCATATTCTTCAGATAAAACACGTGTAATTGAATTTCGAGTAGGTTTTATATTTATTTTTATTTACGTGCTAGAGCCACGCTGCAGCTATGTACGAGGGCGGCACTGCATATTCTTCAGATAAAACACGTGTAATTGAATTTCGAGTAGGTTTTATATTTATTTTTATTTACGTGCTAGAGCCACGCTGCAGCATCCACTTACCATCAGGTGGGCTGTGTACTAGTTTGTCAATTTTATTATACAAAAAAATTGTGCTTTTTTTCCTGGGAATTATCGCCAAGTGTAGCAAATAAGTAATTTTTGAGGTCGGTAATCAAAACGCAGACGTATTGTCACCCCTGAGGACTAAGATAGAATCCCTCGTTTCTAGTAAAAAAGGCTCTCCGGATCTCTACACTCACCGTACGAAACACAGCAGTATTAAGCTGCTATTTTACGTTGATATTCTATGAGAGTTTGGTCCTTCCCCGGTCAAGCCGATCCATTCTTGTTACAACCATAATATAGTTGCAGCGTGTTTCTAACACGTATGAAAAATCTCAAGTTAAGTCTTGTGTTTAAATCTTTATATGTACTACCTATAATTTACATTATGTTTGCGCTCTCCATAGATAATGCTCTATATAGAGCGCAAAACGTAGCGTAACTGCTAAATTTTCTTACCTAGTGGTATAAAAATTTAGCAGTTACGCTACGTTTATAGTTATAGACCTGATGAGATTTTAATTGATTTAAATGCCTCTATGAGCCGTGGTAGCTCAGATGGTTAGCGCTCGCTGTAAATTTCACAGTACGCGAGCAAACCGGGTTCGATCCCCGCCGGCACCAATGAAATTGTTAATTGCAATTTTAAGTGCTGATTTACCACGTGCTCGGCGGTGAAGGAAATCATTGTGAGGAAACCTGCATGTCAGAGAAATAAGGGAAAAAATATTTCGAAGACATCACACGCAATGGGGCAGTGTGGTGGATAATTCCTTGCCCTAAAACCTCTCAGAAATGAGCGGAGGCCTGTGCTCAGCAGTGGGACGTATATAAGGCTGTAACTTTACTTTACTTTTAAATGCTTCTATTAGCTATTCAGATCTAGAAATTGTGATTTAATGGTGGTATAACACGAATCCCGGGTCGAGTCAATCACTCACGAGAGAATAAGGCACAGTGCAACAAGTGGTAAAATAAAAAAAATTGTGCAACCGATTTCAATTTAAATAAAAAAATGGAAACATCATCAATGTAGTCGAAGTCAATTAAATACGCATTATTAAAGACAACTCATAAACTAATGGTCAGATATAGATTATTGAATTTTTATGAAAGAGAAGAAGAAGCACCAGCTTTCAAATAAAATAGAACCAACAAATTCAGTTCACCTAAAAAAAATCTGAGAGAATATATATATATATAATTGTAAGTAGTAGCTTAGGCTACTTTTATATATGAAAAATAATTACAATTCGAGCAAAAAAAATTAGAACCCAAGAAATTGTGAACAGAATCCGTTGCAAACGAGTAATTTTTAGTAATTTATTAAAGTATTGTAAATTGTAATAAATTACTACAAATTGTTCTACGCGAAAGAAGTCGCGGGGAGAGTTAATATTATAATATGGTTTATATTAGAGGACGTAAAGTATAAACTGGAATGGATGCCTGCACGATGCACGCAAGCTCAATGAGTCGAGGAAGTGTGGCGTGAAGCCATTGATTATTTTTAGATACATTGACGAGTGTTAATAACATTTTCCTGGCCTTTTTTAAGGTATTCACGGATGAATTTTTTTAAGCCAAAACTGCTCCAGAGGAGGAAGAATTATTTTTGGTCTTAGTGCATGTATGGTGTATATTATCCTGTTTCTTTGTGACTTCCTGGAGATTAAGTCGCTTAGTGGATTTTGAAATGCGAGGTTTTTTGGGGATGTCTGAGGTTTCTATAGACTGTAGTGAAGATGATGATAATATTATATCAAATCTTGTTTGGAGTTTGGAGGAGAATGAACAAATTTATATATAATTTTATATACAGGTAAAAGCCCTGTCTTTAGTCAGATATTGCAGGGTATCCTGCGGCGTTTCGAACGTTGTTTGGTAATCGTTTTTTTACGCACATGACCTTGCGACGAATATTTTCTCACGTCCGGGCTGGTAGTGAACGCTGTTGGCACGGTACCAATACAGACAAAACAGAGAATCTGTGAGATAGTTAACGCGTCATGTGTAGTGTCATTTGTGGAATTGTTTTTATTATCATTTAGTTGTGTGGCTGGGTGACGCGAACACGCCCGCGCCAAAACTGGCGGGAGTACATTGTGTTGTGCGCAGACGCACTCTGCGGACGCGCACGGACACGTGCGCAGCTCCCGAACGCTCTCCAACCGAAACCAACTCGAACGCGACCGAACGAACCGAAATTTTTGCATTTAAAAGTGTAACATCCACGTATCGCCCACGTTCAAATCCATACATTGGTTTTTGTTAGGCGGAAACTACGTTAGTATGTTTACTTGGCCCAGACCGCATTCTATTAATAAAATTACGATTCTATGATATGAAATGGAACGTAATTTTACAGCGACAGATTGCCAAGTTTGCGGAGAGATTCACCTTACGAATGCAGTGATAAAATTTATAGCGAACTCCGTAAATAGTGCGTTTATCTAAACAAAAATTAAACATTACTTGATGTTGTGACAAGCAAAGACTTTGGTGCAGATATTGTGTTTTCCATTTGTTGAATGTCTTGAATTGCTTTGTCAGTAAGGATGGTTCGAGGAAGATTCTCCACTTCAGATGTGTGAGTAGCTACACTGCTGGTGAATAAAAGCATATGAATCGTTTTTGAAACCTTTTATTGTATGTGTGGATCTCAATTATATATTAGGCAGTTTCCGCTTTTATAAATGGCAACAAAAACTTTTGATGGGTAACTTCCTGTGCATAATTATATATTGTTTAGTTCACCGACTGTTTTTTTTATTATATTATTACATTTAAGAGCTATTATTTTTAGCAATTGACGAACAGCAAGACTTGAGGTAACTGACCGTACATAGCTTAATTTCCGCATCGATTAAAATAGACAAGAGTAGCTCGGTATGAGAGAAGGAAGCAACAAATGGAATAGTATAATTAAAGTGCTTGCTTACATATGGCAATATTTAAGCGATGCTGAAATTTTATTGGTTGTTTGTTAAAATATGTGTAAACTTTTTTTTTCAATAAGAATGTTTCAGTAATTTCAGTATATAAATTTTCATTACTTAAACAAGACCTAGCAAATAAAATTAGACTGGGATCGGTTAAACTTGCTAACAGTTGTGTTTTTTTTATCAAATACAGGTTACTAGTAAAGCTGTGAGCACACCGGTACCCTTAATCCAAAGCTGTTAGGTGGTTTTTTGTGGAATGTCTTTATACATGAACATGCACGTGCTTAGTGGGCCCTTCTCTTATTAAACTTAAGTGAGTAACGAACTTTCGACCACCTGATGGTAAATGGCTACTGCATGCCTAAGGCGTCTGCGCACTACTTCAAAAGTAAATTGTCACTTCTGAGGACTTTAATGGAATGTCTTATAGCCTCTTACGTTACTTGCTCTTATAATACCCTTCAGAAGGGCAGTACAAGCAGCGAGCACTGCTTTTGACGATGGAAAGAGGTAAGAGGTACAGACCAGACCAGATAAAACCCGACCTACATAACTTTCGCAAGTATGTAATCCCTTTTAATTCCTTGTAAGTCCCATGTTTTTTAGAATAAAAGTGACAAACGAGCGCACAGTCCACCTGATGGTAAGTGGATACTGTAGCTTATATATCTACAACTATCCTCGATTAAGAATCAAAATGGAAAACCCACTCCTGAAGACTAAATGGAATGCCTCGTTTCCAGTAAAAAGGGTCTCCGGTTCTTTACACTTACCATACGATATACAGTAGCATTGAACTGCTATTTAACGCTGGTATTCTGTGAAAGCGTGGTCCTACCCCAGCCAAGCCGACCCATTCGTGCTAAAACCATAATATAGCTGCAGCATAGCTCTACCACGTAAAGTTAATATTTTGCTTACACTAAGTACATATTTTCACGTCTATGATAGTACAACGATTTTAATTTCGTTGGTCTAAATACTCCTGTTGCATTAAATAGCTTAACTAGCTTAAGTGGCTTATTTAAAGCGTTTAAACGTGCTGCTTCAATTCCACTAAATAGTCTATTATATATGTAATGGAAAGGAAGTCTGCAATTTCTCTTATGTGCTTGGTGAGAACAACATCCTCAAGTTAACGAGCATAAGATGTTTGAACTTAACTTGAGTTCACGATATTGGATTATATAATGTGGTATGTACTGGCCTATGTTAAAAGAAATTTGTTACATAGAATTCATAGATTTTACACAGAGTTGGAACCGTCAGTGTTGTAACCATGTCATCCCGTAGGTGTTCAAATGAACGACTGACGGAAATGAAACAATTAAAAAAAATAATAAAAAGTACTGAAGATTGCAATCTACCACGACCTTGACAACGCCTTGAAACTACTTGACAACAACTTGAAAAAGCTCTGTTCAGCAGTGATTTTTCATAGGGTGTGTTGATGATGATTCAGAACTGCAGAAGCCTTAAGTGAATTTGAACGATCCGGTTGAGCTGAGAAAGCGTGTTAAAAGTTAACCTACTGTTTTTGATATTATACTTGATGTGTGCTTTCGTATTTTGGACACATTTAACAGAATTCGCCTACGGTTACTGATATTACGGGATAGGTGCTTTCGTATTTTTGACAAAGTTAGGTTATAGAAGTTATAATAGTCATGTTAATTAGTATTCGAACTTCACTATACCTAGTTTTACCCGAAGCTATGAATAAATCAAAAACATCTAAGTTTAATAAAGCGCAATCGACTGTACCTTGTCGTAGCCGACCAAACCTAGGTGTAACCGTACCGTACCGTATTTCAGTTCTTAGCTGTGACATTTATTTTGACGACTATTATATATCATACCTTTGACGATATTCAGAAATATTCATTGCTGTCAAAAACTGCTCCAGAGACATCCAATACTTTAAGTGTGTAATTCTTTTGTATATCACTACTCCTCGTCGCAAACCAACGAACTGAACAAAGGCCTTCTCCGTAGATTGCTACAAAGTACGGTCCGGAGACAACTGCATGCATTTCTAATGGCTGTGTGTTTCGTCAGGTCGTGTTCTTCTCCACCGTCAGTTTTTCGACCTATAAGGCCGACCTATTGCCACTTCAACTTACTAATATAACAGAGAAATTCCGAGCATAGACTTTTCCATCGCACTCTGAGAGACTTCGACTTACTCATACGGCCAGCGGTGAAGAACCACGGTTCATTATCATAAGCACTCGTTGTACACTTTCATCTTACGGTTATTTTTAAGTATATCAGGCAACATTTGTCGCTACAGCCCAACCCCATTAGATGCTTGTATGTAAGTTTATATTATGTAATTGGTTTCTCGGAAAAGACTAAAGATTTGGGTAAAATTTTGTATTTACATAACGTTTAACTTTCCAAATTTATCGAGATATGTTTAATTTATCCCTGAGATCATTATTTTTTTAACGACGAGCAAAGCTAAATCGACCGTGTACTAAATTATAACTACTTAATGGTAGTTTTTGTCCTTCGGTAATGACTTAAGAGAATCGATCACCCCTATTTCTTCCAGTGAGCATCGTAAGAGAAAGTTATAGAAAAGCTAGAAAGATGTACCAGAAAAAAACCAATCATGATTATCCTCATCATCCTCATCATTTCATCAGCCTTTCACAAGTCCGTTACTGAACATAGGCCTCTCCAAAAAAAGCTACAATAAATGAAAGAACACACATGAAAAACCAATAGTTTATAAAAATGACATTAAATTGACCTGTAGGTTTCTGAAATCCATGTTTTACTTACATAAACACTCACTCCTGTCACCCAGAGGGGTATGCAGAGACTACAGACTTCCATTTAGCACGATCTTGACATACCTCTCTCGCCTCTTCCACATCCATATACCTACGCATACATGCTTGTTGGTTAAGTCCTTTTCGACTCTTCCATTCACTTCTGTAACATATATTTGCTTTGTCAGTCTTTCCTCATTCATTCTTTCTACATGACCAAACCACCGAAGCATTCCTTTCTTAATCCTGGTCACCGCATTATCTTGCCACACAATTCATCAAACCACACACTTCTCTCACTTTCACTCTAGTCTTCCATGTTTTACTTTCCTCTATTCCCAACCCACGCAATAGCAAGTGGATATTGTAATTCACAGATTTCCACATTTATCCCCGATTAAGAATTAATATGCAGAATAGCCTCGTTGCCAGTGTATGTTTTTGTTAAGCCAATGAATAAGACAATGATGAATGATGAAAAAATATATTTTCTCTTCAATGAGTGACGAGTAATTTTCCTCGGATTCACTAATTGCTTCCCTTTGTCAGCTGACTGTTTTAACAGACTTTAATTGCGCTACGTAGAAACTTGTGTCGGTCCCATTAAAAAGTGTTATTCTGTAATTCAAGCGTCGATGCTGCGACGGGCATGGATTTTATTAGTGACTAGTGAAATGCCTCGGTTTCGTATGGATAGGATCTATTAATGTGGCGTTATTTTGATTTAAGATAAAGACTATTAGTTTTATCCATTATTCATGTTTTGAAAAAAAATTTTTTGCTCTTTTTATGTGGTAGAGCCATGCTGCAGTTATATTATAGTTGTAGCACGAATTGATCGGTTCGACCGGGAAAAAATCACGCTCTCACAGAATACTAACGTAAAATAGCAGGTTTAACACTGCTGTGTTTCGTATGATGAGTGTAGAGAACCGCAGACCCTTTTTACTGGATACGAGTCGTTCCATCTTAGTCCTCAGGTGTTTTTTGTAGCGTTGGGTGACGAACGAGCATAGAGTCCACCTGATGGTACATGGATGCTGGGACCCATGGACATCCACATTTATTTTCAATACAGAATTAAAATGCAAATGCGTTGTCTCCCGTGAGGACTAAGATGGAAAGCCTCGATTCCAGTAAAAAGGATCTCTGGTTTTCTACACTCAGCATACAAAACACAGCAGCATTACGCTGCTATTTTACGCTAGTATTCTGTGAGAACGTGGCCTGCCCGTGTCGAGGGGACTCGTTCGTGCTACAACTATGATATAGTTGCAGCGTGGCTCTACCACCGTACCACGTAATACAAGTGATTCGTAAGTGAGGATGGATGGAGATGTCTATGGGCCACAGCTTCCACCTGACATTGCTCTCTATCTGTTTGAAAACTTCCATCACAATCGGCTTAGCCATTTCGAAAAATTAGCTCAAAAAGACAGGCAGTCAAATTGGGAAACAGAATTTTTTTAAATGGTTATTCTCACTTAATGGGCTTGCAAATTTGCAGTCCAATATAAGGCAGTTAGTGCAGACAGACACATCCATTTTGTTTATATGTATAGACTTAATTAAATTAAATATTTATAATTTGTTCCATCGCTCATGCTTCTTTTTATAAAACTGACAGTGGCCGAGACAAACGAACTACAGCTCACCTGATGGTGAGTGCTAACTGCAGGCCACGCTACAGATGCGTTGTCTTGTCTGAGGACTAAGGTGGTATGGACATAATATGCGAAGACCTGATAGTCATGTATTGAATACGTGCCTATGCATTGCTACACAAAAGAGAGGGATTGAGGGATGACGAATGTCCTGAAAGACAAAGGTGTTGGGTCTGTCTGATGACGATGCCTACCCTAAGTAACGGGAGGAGGCGAGAATGAAGGGAAGGGAAACCCTTACATCCTGTAATTATACTGGCTCTATATGCCCTTCAAACGGAAACACAGCAGTGCAGGCTCTGAATATAAATAGGTTAGAGGGTGTCACCTACCCAGAAGGACTTCTACCCAGGAAAAGAGTCCTTCCGCTTAGCTGCTGCAGCTATTTCTTTGAATCAACTTCTACAATTCTAAAACAAATCCTTTGCGCTTCCTCGTTATCTTTTACAACTTCTGCGACATTCCAATGTTTTGGTGTACATGTCGCATGTTATAAATTTGTTAAGTTGTATGAAGTAGGTATTTTGAATTATAATTTATAATTATTTTAATGTATAATTTACTTGTAACTAATTAATAAGTAGAACTACTATTTACTTGTAATTTTCCAATATTCAGAGCTCAGTTGTAATTCTGCTTAGTTAGACTTTCCCTACGTAGTCTTAGAAATAAATGATTTCATCGCCAAACATTCATTCTTCGTCTATAGGCAACTCGGTCCGTGCTCTGTGACAATTTCCGCAGCGTTCTTGTGTGATTCACAGGCATTAAGTCGGCATCAGTAATATGAGTAGTCGGTGTTATATTTCCCGCGTGCACTGAAAACCTTGAGCGAATCTCCAAGCGTCTAAACACTGAATGTAATCGTGATTATTGCGGTTAATATAAAGCTTAGGTTAATACACTATTGTAAAGTTCATGCGACAACTATTATTAAATATAAATATGATTTTACCAAAAATAAAGAAATAAAACTTACTCTTCCAATTATCAACCCTAAATTAAATTTAACTGAACTTTTTGTACTCTACTCGCTACTCCATAGTTCTATCTCTCTGTCGATAGCTTCCAAGACTTCACTAACTTTATTTCTGGTGATTGATTACCTCGTTTAATCGGTTTTGTGGCACAATCGCTGCAAGGTGTAAACATTACGTACTAGCTTTTGCCAGCGGCATCAGTCACGTGGAGGTTGGTGCAAGACATCATTTCAAAAAATCATAGCCAATTTAATGGCTCCGTGACGCAGTGGGTTAGCAATGAGTTACAACGCTAAGGGCACAAGTATATGTATGGGCTAGTAGTAATTGTTCCGGTTCTGAATGTTTCCTTGGGACAATTGTGTGTAAACTACCCCCATGATACAGGAGGAAATCCTAGTGTGGAAGTAGCTTTTTTAATTGAGTTATTCGTAGACCTCAGACAACATACGTTTAACGTGATAAAGCCATGCTGCAGCTATATTATGGTTGTAGCACGAATGGGTCGGCTCAACCAAGGATCACGCTTTCACAAAATACCAGCGTATGCTGTTGTATTTCGTATGGTGAGTGTAGATAACCGGAGACCCTTTTTACTGGAAACGAGGCATTCCATCTTAGTTCTCAGGAGTAAAAACGCATCTGCATTTTGATTCTTAATCGAGGAGTGAATGCTGTTTTCCACAGACGCCCATCTATATGTCACAGCATCCACTTACCATCAGGTAGACTGCGTGCTCGTTTGACAACCTTATTCCAGACAATAAATAAACCAACAGTATGATGAGATAATTACAAAATTAGGCTTCAGATTTATCCCATAGAAACCATGCCTATTTCCGGGAGAAAATGATAGCCTTTGTGACTCTCTTGTCCATAAACTATCTCTGTGGGAAAAATCATCTAGACAAACCAACAATCATAATTTCGCATTTATAATATGAGAGTAGGGATTATGTATGATATATAATTGTGAAGTATACTTTAACATCGCCGCGAAATAGTCTTGTATGTAAACAAATCTTGCATCTCGATTTTCGCACGATTCCAAGTACAGGACAGTACAGGAACTTCAATCTTAAACGCGTTTGAAAAACCAATAAATGGCAGAAATGTGAAAAATAAGGGAAATTTAGAAAATATATATAGTTACCTACAGCCTATCAAAAGTTGCTTATAGGAGGGGAATATTTGCCACATTCGCCTCGCTTGGCAGGGCGGGCTTGCAACCGCAGCCGCTTATATTTTTTCGTCGTTAGGAGAACACGCTGCTGTCCAGCTGTAGGTTTGTTTTTCTCTGTGGCCTCTTGCGACACCCACGGGACGACATCGGGTAAATGAAAAAGAACGAAGTGTACTGTTATCATATTAATGTTAGGTATTTTACATAATTATTCGTATAATCCGATGAAGATCATAATTTATTACTACGTTGAAAAAATGAGTCATTCTGGTCAAAGAAGACTTTATATCGAATATAAATGTATGAATAAGACAATATGATGTCACTTACTTCGCCTATCCAGTTGATTATGCCCCATAGGGAAGATCTTTGCCGCAGTTGCCACTCTTGCCACTCATGATGATGCTGCTGCCGATATCCTATTTCAGTTTTCCTCTGTCGCCTCTTACGAGATTTCACAAGCACCGAACTCATGAGCTCATGACGCACTCGATCCTTTTAAAAAGCGATCGCTCAGACCCATCCAACCACAGAACTATCGCTATCACCTCCCTGTTCTTCAAAAAATGGCATCAATTTTAAACTGTCAGCTCATAAGTTACCTTAAGGATCACCAGCTGATTAGTGAACACCAATACGACTTCCGTCAGCGTCGCTCAGCTGGTGATCTTCTAATTTACCTGACTTATAGCGGATGAGGGGGGAGGGGCAGTAGAGTCACCGGGTGAGGCATTCGCAGGTATTCTGGACGTAGCGAGTTTCTCGCAAGCAGCTCTGATTTGGATGAATTTTAGACATGATAGTGTTTTAAGCTTATTAAATAAGTTTTTTATTTACAAGTTTTTCTAAATACGTATAAAAAGTTTTAGTTAGTTACGGTTATTCATGTCTATGTAGTTAGTGCCAATATTTTTTACAATTGATTAATTACAATATTATGATAATACAAGAGTTCGTACTCAATTTAGTTTATTATCTATAAATATAATATAAATATGTTTCCAGAAATGAAGTAAGAATTAATTGTTCTTCTATTAGTCTATTAATTTCACTTGATATCATTCTGCCAACGTCAAGTCAGTCATCGGAGTTACAAAGCAAATAATAGTTTAATGGCTTAGTATTCAAACGCTAGTCATTGCTAAGATGTCGCTAAGACTTCTTGTCACAGTCACTTTGACTTATTGTGATAGTAGTATTTGATTGTAGTATTTAGGCATAAGAAAGAGTTCCCAATTTTACGAGAAGATTCACAATCTACAACTAAATACATTACATTTTCTAATACCGTCGGTAAGAGTTGATGCTTCTTATTATGCTTTGCCTTTTGTAAATATATATTCTGTGGGAAAATAGTTTCAAGAAACTTTCATTGTAACATGCACTTAAAAGTTGTTACCAACTTAAGTAATTTATATGTGTACCGAAAGCACTGAATTAAAAACATACATTGGGAGGTAAAATTTCACAATTTTAATGGCTTGCAAGAAATATACATACATAAACACTCACGCCTGTCACCCAGAGGTGTAGGCAGAGACTACAGACTTCCATTTGGCACGATCCTGACACACCTCTCTCGCCTCCTTCACATCCATACACCTACGCATAGATGAGGGCACTCCTAATTTGGCCCGTTTTCAATAAATCGCCAATTTGGTCGATACATTTTCGCCTAGGACGTCCCTTTCCGACTCTGCCATTCACTTCTGCTACATAAATTTTTTTTGTCACTCTTTCCTCATTCATTCTTTCCACATGACCAAACCACCGAAGCATTCCTTTCTTAATCCTGGTCACAACATCATCTTGCAAACCACACTCTTCTCTTATTACACAATTTCTTACCCTGTCATTCCGATTCAGCCCTAACATACTCCTTAACGACCGCATTTCTACTCCGTTCATTCTACTCTCGTGCTTCTTCTGCCACACCCAACTTTCACTACCATACGTTAAAGTAGGGACCAACACAGATTTGCGAATTGCCATACGTGCCTTTTTCGACACATTTTGACTCTTCACAATAGAGTGCAGGGCCCCATTTACTCTATTTCCCGCATTCACTCGTCGTATATATCTATATACTTATATATATATATATCTATACTTATCATATATATATATGATAAGTATATCCTTATCATATCTCCCATCCCTGCTAAATACGCAGCCTAAATGTACAAACTCATCTACTTGCTCGATCAACTCCCCTTCTATTCTTATTTCACAAATCGTTTTACTTTCTTCGCTTTCAAAAACCATAACCTTCGTCTTAATTGCGTTTAGTTTCATACCCCTTTCTTTTAATGATCTGTTCATTAATGTAACCATCATTTGCAACTCGGCCGCCGACGACGCAAGAATAACTTAATCATCGGCGTACAAAAGGCATTTGACGGTTAACTCACCCATTCTTAATCCGCATTCTCAACTTTCAAATTTTGCAAACAACTGTCCATAAATAGGTTGAACAGCCACGGGGAAGCCACACAGCCCTGTCTGACACCTTTATGGATGTCAAACCAGTCCGCGTAGACCCCGTTGATCCTAACACAAGCACTAGAGTCCCTATAAAGAGACTCCAATGCCTGTATCAAGCCAGCGCTCAACCCATATGAGTTCAGTGTTTGCCATAGTACATCCCTATCCACTCTGTCATAGGCCCTTTCCAAGTCCATGAACGCACAAAAAACCTTTTGGTTTTTGGCCAAAAACTTCTCCGCGATCATGAGCATGGAAAAGACTTGATCTGTACATCCCATTCCCTTTCTAAATCCCGCTTGCACATCCCAAATTTTTCCATCAGTTTCTTTCATGACCCTTTCAATCAGTACCTTAGCATACAGTTTTCCCACAATGCTAAGAAGGCTGATGCCACGGTAGTTTTTACAGTCCTGCTGCGACCCTTTTCTTTTATATACTGGGACTATCACGGCTTTGCACCAGTCTACCGGTACCCGCTTCAGTTCCCAGCATAAATTAAACAAGGTGTGCAGCAGGCCTGCCACCACTTCCTCTCCAGCCCTTAGCATTTCGAGTGAAACTCTATCATATCCGGCAGCCTTACCTGCTTTCATGCTTTTCGTTGCTTTCATTATTTCATCTATACTTATCTCGCTACCTCTTTTCTCTTCTTTCGGAGTTTCTAATTCACATAGTACACACGTTGTCTCCTCACTCATAAACACACTTTCAAAATATTCCTTCCATCTCTTTAAACTCAAAACTTCATCATTCAGGATATAGCCATTCTCGTCTCTTATAGCTTTCATCATAGGATGTTTTGAATGTCCCCTGGCAGTTCTTACAAGTTTCCAGAACATTTTAATATTTTCCAACAAATGGAAGTTATCCGATATTATTCTATCATTCTTATCCGTTCTTTCTTGCTTTTTTCTTTCAACTACTTTTTTTACTCTCTTATTTAGATGTCTAAAGACTGCCTTTTTTCTTTCAATAACATCATTCGTACCGCTAGAATTACCAGCCTTTGTTGCTAGTAAATCTAGCCGTGCTCTCTTCTTTGCTTCAACTTCCATACGTATCTCATCATCCCACCATAACGTATTATTTTTCCTTTCATTCTTTCTCTTACTAACACCACATACTTCGGTAGCTGCATCCACTAAACCTTTCTTTACATTTTGCCATACATTCTCCAAGTCTAACTGCTTCATACATAATTCATCCAAACCACTTATATTTTCTTTCAGTCTATATTTGAACTTGTTTTTCTCACATTCATCTTGTAACCTTTCTGTTCTAATATGCTGTAACGCAGTGGTAGACACAGATGATCGATGGCGCCAACGCCTAATGCAGCCTCGTTGCCGACGAATGTGCGAGTACCAGGAGATTGCCTTGTAGTCTGCGGTGAGTCGAGAAGAAGGCAAGTAATCTGCGACAGTGCTGTGAAGCAGAGGCGAGCAGTAAGTCTCAGAGCCGTGCCAAACACTGTATGGCGCAAAGAGTAGTTTGAAGGAACAGGAAGCATTATTATTCCAGTGCTGCGATGAACCTTGTGAAGCTAGATGGCTTGCAGGATATGAAGACTTCAGACGATATCTGCTTGGGAGCGAATGGGTGGGGAATTCTATGACGATGATGAATCTTGAAGTTTCCGAAGGTTGTTTGGTATCGTGTTCAGATCACGTCGGATGGTCACCACTGTGGCCGTGGTAGGAAAATGGGAGATCTCCCGCCAGGTAAGGTGTTCCGCCCGGGGAGCGGCCGACACTCCATGTGATAGTTCGGAGAAGTTCTATATATACTGTCTATGATTCGGAATGTTAATAGCGCGATTTAGGCTTCTGTGTGTTTCGGTGTGCTAGTGGCGCGACGACAGCGCCACTACACCCTTACACTTCATTAACACCATCCTTACCATTTCCCAAAACTGCTCTCGGATATAAGTGGGCTTAGACATGTCTGGGGCGTAGATCCCTAGCACAAACAACTTCTTTATACCCACTTTCATTCGTATCCATAGCAGTCTCGGGCTTACACATTCATACTCTTTCACACATTGGCCCATTCTTTCTGAAAGGATGATACCTACAACCTGGCATGCCCGCTCGATCTCGTCTACACCAGTCCAGTATGCGGTATACATGCCATGTGCAGTGACATCCTTCCCCTTCCTTTTCGTCTCATTTACACATAATACATCTATTCCTCTATCATACATCATATCGCATACTTCATCCATTTTATCATTCATTGCCCCACATACATTAAACGATGTGGTGGGTGGCGAACCTCGTCGCCGGTTTTCCTCCCGGAGATTCTTCGCACCCCTGCCCCATTCAAGGGGCGCCGGGAACTGGGGGCCATTTCTTTTCTTTGGTTCCTCATGGGCCGATATATGGGGTAGTATATTTTACGCCGCTACCACGGCGTGGAGCCGAGTCTGTGGTATCGGCTTGTCGCTCATTTAGCACCACCCGGGGGACACGTGTAGGGTGGACCTAGGAATAGGTGGTCAAAGCCTACGGACGCGAACGACTTATCCCAAGAAATATATGTATGTAATAGTATTTATTCCGACGACAAAAATATTCGTCATCATGATAAGAAGCTAAAAAGATGGGTCAAGGCTTGTTAAAGAGAACAATAAGTAAAATTACGAACTGAATTATTTTGTAATGAATAATTCTTCAGTACATATAAACGAAATAGAAATTATTTCAGAAGTAGTTTACTAATTTTAATAATTGTTTTAGATTTTAAATAATTAACATTTAAACTATTACTGCAATATGTAGGTATCTACTTAGGTGCTCGCAGCAAGTAAGTAACAGGACACCGCCACTTGTCCCCATTCCTGACTCGCGTCACAGTGTCACGTCGCTTGGCCCGGCTCAGCGATATGCTGCGGGACCCAGTTACCCAGCCACTTATAATTTACTACCAAACGTCAGATACTCACGACTACTATTTAAGTTACAACGATAGACAATTTTCTAGGATCCCCTTGATTTCTTTAAATATTTTTACATGTAACTAGCGATCCGCCCCGGCTTCGCACGGATGATTTCTGGATCTCGATAACAGCGCCACCTACCGCGTCCAATCGTAAATCTAAACTATCCGGGGTTCACACAAAAATTTCTTCAAAATATATTTTCGAGTTTTAGCGAGACGTCTAAAAATTATATAAGTACATATTATCAAGCTATTTATAGCATGTAGTAATTATTGATCGTATGCATCATACGATATTAGTTTGAAATTTATGATATTCTAAACGTTTGTTTTATTATTCGACTGGCGACTGAATACAATGAACATGGATAATTCAATCATTGACTCAGACGCTTCCGATATTTATACAGACTATTAAAATCGTCTGTAACTCTGCGCTGTGCCCAATGCCCATGCCCAAATCTGGATAAACAATATGTGATCGGCATTAGACAGTCACTATTGATAATAATCTTGGTCGTGTGTGAGCGCCCGACGCCGAAGGTTGCTTAGTTACTTGTTGCATTAGTACAATACATACAGATATACCGAGTTATTCATTCATTGAAAAAACACGTAGACAAGTTTGGCATACATGAGAATTTACAAAATAATACGAGTAAAGAAACGGACATATATTTAGACCACACAATTTGTTGCAATATTCATGTAAATAAGTAGAATTACGTTAATTGAGAATATAATGAGTTTATTTAACAATAATTAGCGATCCGCGCAGACTTGGCACGGGTGAATTTTGTATCTCGACAACACCGCCCACTAACTCAAATACACACAAAAGACTTTATCAAAGATCCATCATATATCAAAGGTCCATGCAGACTAACGGATAGCTATTGATTTTCATATATAGAGATTATTACAAGTAAGAATTATTGAAAACCATTTACGCTTTTACCACTGGTTTGGAAAAAAAACCTTTGCGCTGGCAACTACAGAACCAGCAAGCAAAACCAACCAAGTCGTCAGACGTAAATAGTATATAGGCTGTAACTTTATGTTACTACTTTTTATTTGATACCAAATCAAATAGGTAGATCATATCTTCGTATTCCTTCGTATTAGTATAATAATGATCGAACTTCACGTCGGGGTAGATCGTTATATCATTTTTAAAATTGAGCGTATATACGTACATAATTCGCAGAATTATCGATTCAAAAGATCGTGTAGATGTGTATGGGCAGCAGCTACTATTGTCTCCGACTCATGAATAAATCAGCAGAAAATGGATGAATGGTAAGCACCTTACTGTGCTAATAGATCGTTGTCATCATTAGACGTGTTAAATTGTCAAACGTTGTCTTAAAATTATTTTAAATATAACAATGACAAACTAATACTAATGACATAAATAGATACATGACATGTCGCAGCCAACTAGCTTAATTAGTCTTTTAGTTAACAGCCTAGTTTTTTTACTAAACGGCCTGATATTAAGGTAATGCGTCTAATACAACATTGCACCTATCTTGTAATACCAGGGACAGTAGGTTCAAGTGCGGCGAATGTGGCCCTTGGACCACCCTAAAGCCGTGTTAAAAGTTACAGCCTATACGTATATAGGCTGTAACTTTTTGTGGGACGTATCCCACAGCTGGGCACAGGCCTCCTCTCATTTCTGTGAGGCTTATAGGCAATGAAATGTCGCTGCGTTGCCCAAATGCGTGTTGGCGAATTTCACGTGTCTTCGGAATATTATTTTATTTTTCAGACGTGCAGGTTTCCTCACGATGTTTTCCTTCACCACCGAGCACGTAAAGGAAATCAGCACACAAAATTGCTCTAAAAGTTAAAATTACACCTAAAACCACGTAAATTTGTTTAATATAGCACGTACTCGTAGCGCATAATAAGACGCAGACCAGCGATATTACGTGTCATGGTCAATTAAGCGAATACCGAAGTTTCTTTTATTTTTGGGGATAATCTATTTATTATCTCTGTAACTGCCGTAGTTAAATATAACTGTTCTCTATTTTGGATAAAGTTGTTCAAAACGACTATAAATCAATAGCACGCTACAGACTAAAACTATAAATTTCTAGCGCGCTATTAAATGCGCTATGTTATAGCGCGCTATTTATAAGAAAGCGTGTAGGAGGCCGGCAAGCGCGTTAAGTATTGCAGCACGCTATATCTGGTAGCACGTTACATTACATGTCGTTCATTGGATAGACCGCGTGCTATACAAGAACATTATTTCGTAATAAGTCACATTTTAGACTAAAACAAAATAAAGCGGCAAAGAAAAATCAATGAACGCTTTTTCATACTTTTGAGGCTTACGACTTTCTATAATCCTAAAAATATTTTTAAGCCATGCACTTTTTAAAACGAAATAAAATTAATTATTTTTTATCTTAATTGATGTAAACGTTATTTTAACCTTAATTATAAATCAAATAAATGAGTAAGTTTATTGATTGTATTTAACGTCTAACACTAAATTAGGTCGCGCGCGATGAATAGCGTGCTACTAGATCAAATTTGCGTCACACGTCCTTTCCCAACAGCGCTGCTGCTAGAACTAGTTGCCGCTAGATATTAATACTTCATAGCGCCAAAGCGCCATAGCGCAATAGCGCCATGGCGACTACTTACATAGCACGCGCTATGTGTTATGGAGAGATAGCGCGCTATAATATGGCGCTATGCGCTATATTAACCATCATTAGTTTTGGAGAAGGAGGATCTTGTTTCAAATTTACTGTTTTACAACACTTCCGAACCAACTCACAAGTTATCAAGCAAATAATCAGGCTGCAGTAACTGAACTTTCATCCTCCAGCATACGTCGTATTTAACCTGTCGATCGATGTTATCGTATTAAATAATTATAGTCGTTCTGCATCCGTAACTTATCGTACACGGTTGCATAAATATGTAAATGATGAGTGTTTGTAACGTTTGTGTTCGAGACGTCTGTATAATTATACTATATTGTGTAGGTATATGTAATATGTAAGTAAATGAACACCATATTATGTATTGAATAAAACTAGTACTATTATTTATTATTTATTCTGTGATAAACTAACTTTACGGTTTTTGTCGCATTTAATTATAACTTTTTTAATTCCCAACGTTTCGGCACTACAGTAGCCATGGTCACGGGAGAGGGGGGGGGGGGGACTGAGTCCATGCAGTTTTCAGTGTGTAGTATTTGCGTAAATATAAGAATTCATATCATGTACCTATGTATTTGTCAATATCATTAAATATGACATGCGTCTCTGATTGGAAAATGCAGTATCTACTGTCCATCATTTTGTGGTTCAGCATCATAGGTCACAGATTCTAGGCAAAGGCCACGGATAGGGTCGGGGATGTTTGATGAGCACCTTCCGCCTTCCCCTAAGTTGCATTCCTCTCAACAGTCCCATATAACATCCTTTTCCAATTACAACATTCCCGTCACCACTAATCCCAACACCACTACACTAGGAAGATACATATATTTCGCCCCTAATCGAGGCATTATCAGGTGAAATACTGACTGCTATGGTTGACCGCAATAGTGAGCAGCGAGCCAAAACAGCTGATCTTGAAGTTATGCGGCTCTATATAATATTTAGAAAAGTAATTATTCAAATAATTTTATATAGTAACGTAACATGTATGTTACGTGTTGCAGGTCAGCGATGGGCATGGGGTACGCGGGCGTGGGCTTGCAGCACTCGCGGTCCGCAGTGCTGCAGGCGCAGGTGCCGCCGCACTACCGGCCCGTGCTGCCGCCGCACGCGCTGCTCAACAGCACCTCCAGCGGCAACGTGCCGCACGTCGCGGTCAGTGTTACTAGTGATAGAATGTAATATAGTGCTGTAGCCCGTACGACATAATTATATATTAGAGTTAAGTTTGGATTAAGGAGTAGTCTAATGAAAGCCATAGAACCAACAACACCTCTCTTTCATATACACCCTTTCCTACATTACATGGCAACCCTGGCAAGATACTCCTTGTTCTAAATTTAACTGTAAATTTGGGTCTACCCTACACTTACCACCACAACCACACCACATCGCAGCGAGAAAATGTGGTCAAGTGTGAATAGTGTCGCTGCAGCTCTTTGCAGTTGCGTATCAATGTAAATTATTGTATTATTCAATTCCAATACAAAATGCACCCGCCCACATGTTGTAGTTATAGTACGTGTGGGTTGGCCCTAATATAAAATTATGTCGTATGGACTACAAAACTACAATACATGAACAGCATTGACACGATTGACAAATTCAACAGAAATAAACAGATTGATGTTCTGGCATGGAAGTTTTGCTTCACCGTGTAAATGTGGACTTAATATTGCAATACAATTGCTAAACAATTTAACTGCCGTTTTCTGTCGGCACTAAGTGAAAAGACTTCTTTTCTGCCTAGGAGTCAATTTGTTAGGTACCACCATCCTCTTACCAATTTTTACAAGCATATAACAGTACCTGTACTGCCGAGTTCTGTTCTGAAAGGTATATAGTCCTCACAGTGTACCCTTGTACGATATGTTATCGCTATACGAGGACGTCTACCTTTCATATTTTTTTATAGGTTTAAGGGCGATAAACGAGTACACAGTCCACCTATAAACAATACCAATAAACATCTAAATCTATCCTCGATTACGAATAAAAATGCAGATGCATTGTCACCCCTGAGGACTAAGATGGAATGCCTCATCATCATCATTCCAATAACAAACCACTGTGCACATCCGTTACAACCTATCAAAAGTCCAT
Organism: Parnassius apollo; assembly: GCA_907164705.1. NCBI lineage: Eukaryota > Metazoa > Arthropoda > Insecta > Lepidoptera > Papilionidae > Parnassius > Parnassius apollo. The sequence continues at coordinate 2,494,283 of CAJQZP010000393.1, forward strand.
TGCAGAACGACATTCCCTATAGACTGCCGAATAGTGGGGACGTTTGCCGTAGTTGCTACGCTTGGCTGGCGGGTTGGTACCCACAGTTTTCTATCCCATGATCATATATGAGCAATTCTATTGTTTAACTATTGTGTCTATTTCGTGGACAGTAAAACGGTTACGTAGACGCTGCTGCCCGTTTATTTTTTAACGATATCAATGAAGGCGGCTGCGAGCACCTAAACGTGTGACGTCACAGGCTGAATGATGATGATGATAATGAATTGGTTAAAAGTTATCAAATTTCAAAACTACAAGATAAATATTTAAAGAATGGCTTAGGCCCTATCTTCTTGTCTCTTTATCAGAGAATTGGGTAAGATAATGGTGGGTACCATTATCTTACCCAATTCTCTTTTGTCGGATCTGACAAAAAAACTGGCGATGCCGGCAATGTATATGCGACCTGTGAACTAATTATACCATAAGTTTCGGTGTTTAACCTTTAGATGTTATATCCGTTTTTTATGATTATATCCGATTATCTTAATATATATAAATTACGTGTCACATTGTCCGAAATGGACTCCTAAACTACTTAACCGATTTTAATCAAATTTGCACACCGTGTGCAGTTTGGTCCAACTTGAGAGATAGGATAGTTTTTTGCCCATGAGTTACCCACAATTTTTTTTGCGTATTTCATGATTTTTAATAGGACATGACAAAGGGTCTGCCTGGTAAGCTAGTATATTATATTATAAAAGTGTACTGTATCAATATATAATGTGTTTGGTCATATGATTGCGTGTATTTTACTTTGGTAGTATCCAGACAGAGAGAAAAAGTGGGAGAAAAAATAGAGAAAGAGAGAGATGATGCATTGAAAAATCTCTCTGTAAAAAGAGACACATGCATTTCATAGATTTATTGTGAACTTTGAGTTAATTTGCAATCCTAATTTTACACAGGAGATTTTACCGTAACAATAGCAACTTTACTACTTTAACGTTGCCTATAATATAATATACTTCCGAAACTTACGAAACAAAATGTATTCCATTAACGAAGCCAAAATCGCAATTTCACAGAGCGGCCCGCGAGTGCACTTCAAACTTCAACCGCAGCAACTCGGCGAGAAAAAGAAGTCGCCGCCGTCGTCGCTGACAAACGGCAATGGCAAGAGCATCCGTCCGCAGTCGTTCACGCCCGGGCTCAAGCGCTCCAAGTCGCTGACGTCCGCGGACACGCTCGCCAGCGGTATGGCTGCACTCGGCCTCGCTGCGGATGCCGGCGACCTGGGTACATTTCCGCCGGAGATACAGGAGTGCATTGACAAGGCGTTGGACGGTAAGTCTAGCTAAAAGTCTAAAGTTCCTTATCTACTAAAACTCGCAACTCAGGAAAACCTAAACTAGCCTTACCTAAATACAACAATTTATATGGTAAACGTACCTTAGAATATATGATTCCTAACCTAATTAACCAGCTACCAGTATCAGTAAAATCAGAACTAAATCAAAAAAATATTAAATTAAAATTAAAAAATTACTTTACGGAATGCATTACTAATCATTTAAATTATACATAACATGTTTTTAACAATAAATACTACGATAACGCCCTAAAACAAACGTCCTGTATAAGATATAGGATCCATGCGCGGTGCATTGTGCAATAGAAGGTTGCGCAATTAACCAATAAATACTAAGTGTATTTCTTTTTTCTTACTACACCCTCATATTTGTTACTGTCGGTGATACCGGTACACGGTAAAGTTTCTATAAACTTATGATTGTATCGTAACGTAATGTGTAATTAATGAATGTAATAATATATTAAATAAATAAATAAATAAATAAAATACTAATGCTAATAATTTACATCTAAATTCGATTATGAATTAAATCAATTATAAAATCTAATATATAAACATAGAAAACATAAAATTTCACCCCTGGCACCCCACAGGGTTAAATTAGATCATTTTACCTAAAATCGATAACGAGGTGAATTGGGAGTTGCAATATTATCGTACGTTGCTAGATGCGTCCCATGCGTAACCGAATTGTAAATTTACATTTGGTAATTTTTTGTTCATAAACTACAGTCTACATTGACTTAGAACCTTAGACCATTCAACCCAATGGACGAGTAATGCGCCTAATGCTACGGAAAAAAAATCTGTCTCTTTTGGTGCTGGGAGGAAACACTACATAGACAGTACTGCACACCTACTCAATAAAATTCTATTTCATTATGGCACACACAAATCTAAATCTCCAACACTATTATATTTTACACACACATATAGGTTGAATACATCAACATAGAAAAAGTTACGAGTGTAAGACGGACAAATTAATTGCGATGCTACCTAGTTCTTAGATAGTTTCCCTAAGAAAAAGAGAAAAACTCACAAGCAATTAGCAAAATGCACTCAAACAATTAAAATCATCATAAACCAACTACGTGGTTGGTGATTGCTAATATTTTAGTGATAATTGGAAGTAGTATCATACTTCAATAACAAACGAGTTAATATGCCACTTGATGATAAACTGTACTCATCATCATTATTATCATCATTACAGTCTTTCACAAGTCTGGTGCTGAAAACAGGCCTCCTCCAAGTAATGTCACCAAGCATGGTATTGCGCCAGTTATATCAGTCCTTCCATCGAATGGGGGGAAGGGGATTCCCAGACTCACTTGCCAGTTATAGGCTGTCACCTTAACCTTTTTTCACCATATAACCTAAAGTATAAAATTAGTTATAGCCTATACACATCTCAAACGCGGCCACAGGCCCCTAATTTCTGAGAGGGTTATAGGGTAAGGAAATGCCTATCGCTCTGCTTACTGGTTGGTGGACTTCATATCTTTTAATTTTTTTTTAATTTCCGCCGATCATGTGACGAATAATCAGTTAAAACTGCAAACGACGAGGAACGAACTCGGGTTGTTGGCATATTCTATGAAAATTAATATTCAGGAAAAAGATATATTTCAGTTATCCTTAAGTAAAGGATGACTGTAAAATATATTTGTTCTGGCATTCCTAACTCGTTGAGCGTCTTACGTTTCGTTCGGGCTCATTAGCCCGAACGAAACGTAAGACGCTCAACGAGTTGACGTGGGCACCGGTAGATCCGAACTCTGTGGCGGCGCGCACGCTGATGGAGGCGGTGGGGCACCTGGTGGCGCGCGCGGTGGAGTCACCGCGCTACGCGCTGCCGGCCGCGCGCCGCTGCATCGCCGTCGTCGAGCGCGAGCACACCGAGACCTTCCTCGAGTCGCTGCTCAACACCTGCCAGCAGTGCTACCTCGACCGCGACAAGGTGAGCCGTGCACACGCACGCGCATGCCCACGTGCCGACACACAGCGCTCAAGTGGAGCTGGCATAAGAATACGCGTTTCGATTGATACATTATTTATAATATATACACAAATACACTTAAACTCACAATCGCATTCACTTGCACTGATAATCACACTGCCAAAGGTGCGTCAGGAAAGAAAAAAAGAGCAATTCACTTCTCACTGCCACAGTATCGACTTACCATTAGGTGGAAATTATGTCCGTTTGTAGTCCTTACTTGAATAAAAAAGTACCGACATATATGTGCATTTTTTTCTTATTGAATTGGTGTCCAACGAACTTAGTCTATCTGATGATAGGTGATTGCTGCATTCCATGGAAACCTGTCTGCAGGCTACTTCAAACTAAGATAGCTACAGATGCTACCTCTGAAGGCTAAGATGGAATGATTTCATAGCCCGTAATTATACTGGCATTCTATACTTTTAAGACTGGAACACAGCAGTGCTGTTTATTGGCATAAATAGCTAGGCCTCGTTTACATTTTGAGAAGTGACAAGTGCGAGTGGCAAGTGAGAAGAGACAAGTGCGTATTTTATTCCCACTTATCACTTGTCACTGCCCGTTCACACGCACTAAGCACTTGTTATTTGTCAGTTGCACTTGCCACTCACACTTGTCACTTCTCAAAATATAAACCGGGCCTTAAGAAGGTGTAAAATACCTTCTTAACTATTTATGCCAAGTAAATAATTACTCACACGAACTCCTGCCTATTAAACAAATGTTTGCACAACCATACATATAAATAAAATTAAAGTGTCTATCTATAATATAATATACCTAACTGGCTTCTATTAAATTACTAAGGCATAATATATATAGTCTGCTCGTCCTTAATGATTGAACCAATAGGGCATTTTGCACAACTTAAATACTTGATAGCTAAACGAGAAATGTTGATTTCTATTCATAAAATGCACTATAAATTTTATAATTCAATTTTTAGAATATTTTTTATATGAACCCCAAATCTCCAATACTCTACCCGCCAGAAAATTCCGTCGTGACGTTACTTTTATAGTAAACAGGCCAATGTGCTGTCTCTTATTTAAATATTTTTCTAGTTATTATCACGATTGTTGACATTTATTCCGTATTTCAATGAAATGGTATCATCGAAAACATTCGTAAATGCAAAAATTACCTACTAAACTACTAAGTATAAATACATTGATGATGATAAAATTTTTTGCATGCAAACTAGATTCTTGTTCTACCGCGTTTAGAAATGTTAAATCATCAGTAAAGTAAGTACATGTTACCAACTTTTGTATATACAGAACACAATACCATGTCAAAGTATGTTTATATAATACGTAGTAATGTTTATCTATGATTACAATCATTAGGAATCATTAATTATATCTAAGATAAACTAATCTATTACAAAATTTGACTTGCAATTCTTATCATCTTAAGATGATTTGTTTTGTATAAACGATTGTTTAATATATGTAAGTCATACTTACATCAAAGTGATCTTCACGGAATTGTAGTCTAGTTTTTGTGGACAATGTCTTCGGCTCTCTTCTTTTCAGTTTTAACCAAGTAATCCTCATATTTGAATCAGTTGGCACTTGAATTTATAAGGTCCTCGGTGTTTTTATGCTCGTATTTTTGCATTCAGGCATACTACACCAATAATAAAGATGATAACTCAATACTAAACATCCAAAAATATTTATCTTATTCCTTTGCAAAATCATTTCATTTACTAGGGCAGTGACGTCATGAGTTATTCAGTCTGACGGCTTGCGTTTTTACACTAAAGTTGAAAACGTTTAATTAAAAGTAATATTTATGGCATCATTCATTCGGTTTTCAAAAATATATATAAAAATTATAGTGGTTTCTTATAATACTAAGATTCATTTTAAACACTATTTGAAAATGGGTGTAATGCTCTATTGCAATAAAAGTGGTCGAATATATAAAAAGTTAGCTAAAAGGTATATCTATTCTATTTATTATTTAAAAAACTTGAAGACTTTTCGTTGATGCTAAATTGATAAAAATAAAAGGTTTTTGATTATCTTAAATCTAAATAATGTTACATTAATAGATCTCAGCTAGGGGAAGCCGGGGCGAGTCGCTAGTAACATTATATGTATGTGGGGGGTGCGTGTATGCGTATGTGCAGCTGCTAGGCGCGGTGGTGGGCGGCGGGCGGCCGCGGCTGATGGCGTTCCTGTCGTTCCTGCTGGAGATGTACTGCCAGCTGCGGCGCCGCGCCATTCAGCGCCGCGGCGCCAGCGCGCAGCCCGGCCACGTGCTGCTCACGCTCATCGCCAAGTGCTGCGAGGACTGCATCCGCCAGCCCGTGCCCTCGCCCAGCGACGTGAGTGCCAACCATCTAACCCTATCCCTACCCCTACTACTACCCCTAGCACTACCACTACCCTTACCTTTACCACTACTACTATCACTACCACTAACCCTACTCCTACATATACATTCTACATAATATGTCTCCTGCCTAGCCATTTGGGCTCAACAGCGCTCCAGCCTATTGCCAAAAGTCCACTGCTGAGCATACGGCTCCCTCATAGACGCCTCGTAAGCAATGCCTGTCCAATTTTAAATTTCTTTAAAGAATAAGAGTGACAAACGAGCACACATTCCATCTAATGGTAGGTGGATGCTGTAGCCCATATATACATATATACGTCTACGATTATCGTCGATTAAGTATAAAAATACAGAATCGTTGTCACCTCTGAGAACTAAGATGGAAAACCTTGTTTCCAGTTAAAAGAGTATTCGATCATCTACACTCATTATATGAAACATAGCAGCATTATGTTGCTATTTTACGTTGGTAATCTGTAAAAGCGTGGTCCTAACTCGGTCACGCCGACTTTACTAAATCATAATATAGCTGCAGTGTAGCTTTTCCACGTTTTGACATATTTGTCTGTGGAATATATTATACCACCATATCACTCCAATTTAACTTAAAGTAAACACTACTCTTCTTTGGTATGTCCCATAAAATAATATCGGAGTGCTCTGTGGCTGAATAATTTTATTAAAATTACTTAAAACCTTTTTGTCTGTTAATTAGTTTAGTTGCTTGTACTTGAAAAAAAAACTGTGAAAATCTTCAAAAAACATAAGCCTTTTCATATGATTTGTCATAAGGTCGCCAATCCACTTAGCAAGCGGGTTGGCACCGCAGTTTTATTTTATTTTAAGTTGTTATTAGGAAGGAACTGCTGCCCGTGTAGGTTGTTTGCCTTTGTCCTCTCTGACGGCACCCACGGAATGGATATTCTTACATCACCACTATACGGTCAGATTTGGACTCAATTTTTGTGGAGATACATTAATTTCGCATTGCGATTACGTTGAAACTTCATGGGCAGATAGAGAGCAACGACAGCATATTGATAAAGTAAGCATGTAAATACTATCATTAATTTAATTAACTCCACATTAATGAGTTCATATCCAGACGAACCTGGAGCGGGTCGCACGCGCACAACACAGTAAAAATTGAAGACATTATCAACATTGTTAAAATACAATATTGATATCTTTTGTAAAAATAAAATAGTGTAGTGACGGTAGCCTGTAGTTAAGGGGTTGCGAGAAAACCATACAAACTATGAAATAATGATTGTAACCGTTTCTCTGATACTGCTTTTTCGTCTTCAATCGTATCTCATTTAAGCGTTACACTATATATATTTTATCGTACACGCAGAAAATTTTCCGGTTTATTTTAAATTATTTTGATTCTCTATTAATAGATGCTGCAAAACACTCAATTTACTAGGTTTTAAAGTAATTTAATAATAAATTTCGACAGTAAAAATTGATTTTATTAAATGTGTAATATTTGCATGAATTTAAAAAGTGACTTAAGAAATTTCTGACGTGTCGAAAATTATCCAAAACACCGACATTTATTATAAATTATAAAGATTAGTTAAATGGTCATTTTGTTCTTAAATTAATTCGAATTCCTAATGAACAAGCAACCTTTAAAGTTTCGTCGCCATAGACTTATGGAAATAAGGTCTAACAAGTAGAACTCCACCCTAGGGTGGATATTCAGAAACACGTGTTCGTATCCACTCTAAGACGGGGTGGATAATTGGGATTTACTTTTTTATAGTTGTTCCGCCTTTCCATCCCAAGAACAGTTCAACAGTAAATAAATTCATACTTTATCATATTATTGATTAATTTGTAATAACCACAAACCTAAAAAAATCATTTTACATATTGCATTTAAACTAAATTAAACTTCCTAAATTTAAATGATAATAAGAAATTTATAAATTTTGCAATATGTCCAGGCTGACCAACACTAATTTCGTTTATTGAGTAGACGCAATTTTATATCCTTGATAAATTCGTCTATTTTAATATACACTTGCAATCGTTTTTGAAATTTCTATATTACAACAGATGTGTTAGCCGAAAAAATGGGTGTTTTTGCAAGTAATCCAAAAACTTTACTAAATTAGGATGTTTGTTCTTATCTTAATTTGAGATAGTTTTATGCCAAGATTCTAATGAATTTGTAGTTCTGTGAAGCACTACGAATGAATTGGTAGAAAATGCCATATGGCATTAAGTACGCCATTTGTACTTTTAGTATAATAAAGTGTATAAATAAATAAATAAATTTATATAGGATTCAATATATGAATCTAACAAAAAAAAAATAAGAAATACAAATTATTGCAATGTGTAAAGCGCATTTTTCAATCTAAATGACTCGTTTTAATTATTTTAATATAAAAGTGTCGCTCCAAAAACAATAATTAGAATAGTTTTGTTTGCGTTTTTTAATATATTTTTTAAAAGTATGAAATTTCAATATTTGATACGTATGAGGATTTTTCAAGCCAAATTACTTATTTCAGTTTATTTAATATAAAAAAGATTAATTGCAATAGTTTTGTTTATTTAAAGAGTGATTTAAATGTAAATATTGCAATGAATTTGTGGTGGTGCAGACAGAGAACCTGTTCTTCGTGCTGACGTACATCGGGCGTGACCTGGAGTCGCAGCTGCCGGGCGAGCTGGAGCGGCTGCTGGCGGCCGTGCGCGACGCGTTCCTCAACCCGGCCGCCGCGCCCTCCATCCGCCGCACGCTGCTGCAGCTCATCGAGCTGCACGCCTCGCGCTGGCAGCTGCCTGGCTGCGCCGTGCTCTACTACTACCCTTCCTCCAAGTAGTGTTCGCTCTGTCCGCTCTTTCCGGTGAGTGCACAGTACCGCTGTACTCGTGCTTCCGTCTTGTAAGAGTTGTCAAAATGTCCAACAAAAGCGATACAATATTGTGCGATGATGATATCAAATAAGTGTACTTACGTGATACCGCAATATATAATTGTATAGCGTGTAACCGCGAAATAACAACGCAGAATAGTGCGGCAGTAAAAACGATAATGCAAAGCTATGCAGCAATGTACGATGATAATATGAGTTAGGTGAACTTTCACATGATGCTGTAAAAAGTATTCGTAGATTGTGTCGCCTACAGTCGCGAAAATGACAACGTAAAGCGACGCAACATTGTGCGATGTTAATATCAGACAGGTGCGCTTACATATGATTATATATGTATAATGCGTAATTTATCACATGTAATGGCGCAGCCTCTTGTTAATTTCCATTGTTTGCCTATCGTAATGGGTAAAATCTTTGGTCAATGAAACTTGACGTTTATGTTCTGAGCCCCGACTTTATGATATAAAGAAGAGTATACTAGGACAATCAAATCAAAGTTACTTGTATTTAAATACACTCAAACACATATAAAAGTTATGATCCTAAAATAACTAACACAAACACTTTTTACACTCACTCCTTACAATAACCCAAACAATGCTACATACAGAATTTAGTGATTTACGTAGAACGTAATTATTTTTAATAAAGGAAAGTTTTAGAAGTGTAACTTCCGTACAGGTAGTTTACATTTATGTTGTATAAATATATAATGAGAATATAGAATATATAATGAGTTAAGATCATTAATATCTTATATGCATAATCAATTCTATTTACAACTTGTATAATAAACCTTTCTGAGCAGCTACATTTCAAAATCATACGTTTTTTTATTTTTTTATTGTTTATATAACAGTAGTATGTATCTTAGAGCAATAAGATAATTATTGAATGCATAGAAAATCTAGAAGTAAGCCTAGGAAGGAATACTGCATAATCTGCTAACAAAATGTTTTAAATACGATATTTATAGCATCCTATATAAACTTATCACAGTTGACTTCAATATACAGATATTATTTAGTCGTGTCATTCGGTTAGATCGGTACTGTAGTAATTGTTACGGAAGTTCCTCACATTTTTTACTTTTATAGCAATTTGTACGACTCCAGAAATATTGCATTAGAGGAAGGGTAGTAGTTTCTACAATGGTCGTTGCGCCTACGACTTTAGGTTAGATTATTTAGTATACAAAGGTTACAAGCATTTCTTATCGAGTGTTTGGTTTTGTTTGATTTTTTCTATTGTGACGTTGGTAGTGTGGCGTTAGTTGTTTAATGTCGATATAACTAAAACATATTAGATGTAAAATGGCCATAAGCTCATTAAGCGTGTCTTTGTGTTGTATTGGGTGTACATTTTTGTTGTATTCGGCTGTAAAAATGATGTTTTTATCATTAAGGTATATAAGGTTAATAGGTGCAAGGTAATTACTGTGTCGAAGTGAAATTTCTTTTAATTATTAAAGGACACTTTGACAGTAATTGGTTGCAAATATCGATCTTAAGTCGTTTGAAGCCAAATGTAGGTTCAACTATGAATTTTGAAATTCTTGTTGGTTGTCTAAGCTACGTTTTCGAGAAACTTATGTTTGCTCTTAAAAGTTATGCTGACAGGCCTGCAAAGTATTTATTTATAAAGTAATTATAAATTATAATATTTGTATTTATTATAGAACATTTCGTTTAATGTTGCCGTACATTTCACGCAACTTTTATTAGCTCCACCATAGTGTCAGACAACATTTGGCTCACACAAGAACGCATCAACGGAAATGTATTTAAATACTTAGTTTAAGGTGCATTATTATAGTTTTATGAGCGAGATATGCCTCGGAAGTATTAAACTGTACGTGTAAAATAAATAGTTGTGGACAAATTAACGATGTACATTACTGTACGACCTTCGCATAGTACTTGGTGCATTGTATCCTTTGTCGTTTCTTACTCTTTTGCCATTATGTAGAGCTAACACTTTGCCTTAATTGTCTCAATGTAGGGAATTTTTTTATCAGTTCTTTTAAAACGTAGCTTTTATTTCAATATTTTTGCACACAGCTACCTTCGCTTCTTTTTTAAATTATCAAGTATTTACTGTAAATTTATTTAACCATGAAAGCATTATAGATTATTTTTAAAATGTTACTATATTATGCTCTGTAGATGATTGAGTTTTATGCGCCGATGTCTTTTGAGTTTAATAGTTATGTATCAATATATAAGGTTTGACTGATGTCCTATATGGAATTATTTTGTTTATGCTTGTGATATTATTTTAAATTTAAGTTCGTCGTTTCCGATCTTCTCTGTCCTAACCAAAGACTGTATCATGTGGAGACTTCGTTTAAATTATTAACAAAATATTAACTTGATATTGTTGAAGCCGGACCAAATTATCTTGTGTTACGTTTCAAGCTCCCATACTTTCGAACTCTGTATATTATGTCGATTAAGTTGGGAGTCTGAGACACACTGTCAGCAGTGAATATTGTAAGTTCTTTCAATTAGTTTTAGAATGTTGTGTGATCAGTATAATATCAAATAATAAAGCTAATATTATTTAAGCATTAGTTTACTTATATGAAGAATGTTAAAAAGACCATAAAATTTTGTTATTTCACATTGATAGCTATCTAAGGTTATGGTATGTTTGTAAAAAAAAAAAAAATAAAAAAACAAAAAAAAAAGGTGCTAACACGAATATTGGTGTATCGTAATATTCCTATGTAATCGGCTACGGGCAATAGCATATTCTCGTTACCGCTGTATTTCTGTACCTACACATAAAACCAATTTTAAATAATAAATAAATTGTACACATCAAGATCTTTCATTTTTAAACTATTTTGCATTAATACAATATGTGCGAACCGGTCCGTTCCACTGGGAAAGAAACACACACTTAGAGATTACCGGCGCAAAATAGCAACATAATACTAGCAACAATGTTTGCTTTCTAACGTGTAGCAGCATAACGGGAAATGGCGACAGGATATTGTCGGATAATATATTCGGCAATCAATTATGTTTATAACTTATAACTGTGGCCCATACATAGAAATGTATTTGACAGTACATGAGCAGTGGTATCATAGTCTCCTTTATTATGGTTTTGTTTGGGTTATTATTAATTTTATAACGTTTTCGTATTATTATAAATTCTTTGAAAATGACTAAATTAAATAAGTTGAAAATTGGCTTCTTGAACCCCGGGTCTCTTGGTACTAGGCACGACGAATTCCTAGCTGCTATGGCGCATCACTCTGTAGACATAATGGCTATCAATGAAACATGGCTTCGGACAGAGGAGAAAGGCCGGGCGCCTTCTGTTCCAGGGTATCGACTGTTTCACGTACCCCGACCTCCCGAAGTTCGTGCGCGTGGCGGCGGTGTGGGTTTTTATTTGAGACGGGGCTTGTCGTCAAAAATTATTCAACATCCTATTTGTCCCGCGGTGGAGCAGATATGGTTAAATATTAAAATTAACGGCAAGTCCCTTGTCTTCGGTACTGCTTATCGTCCCCCATGGTTGAGCGTGACATTATTTCTGGACGCGCTGAGCGAGTCCTTAGGTTCTTTTGTAGGCTACGATCAAACAGTACTGCTTGGGGATTTTAATATCGACATTTTAAATAAAAATTGTGTTAGTACCAAAATGCTTTCGGACTTCCTAACATGCAATAACCTCGTGCAATATGTTGAGGAACCAACACACTTTACTGAATATAGTGAGACACTGTTAGATGTTATATGTTCAGATGCATCGGTGTTATATATAAGTGTGGACTATATTAGTGACCTCAGTAGTCATGCCTTTATTGTATGTGAACTTGACATTCCCAAGCCTAAGTTTCAGTCTGAAAGCGTCACGTATAGACCTTTAAGGGATATGGACATAAACCTTTTCAACCAAGATTTAAAACAAATTAACTGGCACTGTGCATCGTCAGATAACATAAACGATATGATTGATTCTTTTAACAAAAATTTATTAAATATCTTTAATTCTCACGCCCCTCCTAAAACTGTCTATATAAAAAAAAATATTATCCATGGATAACGCATAACATAAGATGTATGATGAGGACACGCAACGAGGCTCAAGTGAGAGCCCGGAAAACAAAACTTGCTCCACATAAGGATTATTATAGGGAACTAAAATCAATAGTTAATAAAGCGATAGTTTCAGAAAATATTGCCTACTTCAAATTTTATATTAATTCAAAACTAAATCAACCTAAAATAATGTGGAAGCACATTAAACATCAAGTTCAAATAAAAAGTAAGGATACTTCTTTGCCATCCCATTTCAGTGACCCCGATGCTTTAAACAATCATTTTCTTAATATTCCTGGTAAAAATGACGTCTCATTGTCTCTTCTCACTTTCTTTGAATTTAATGGCAGTAATGATAACTCTTTTTTATTTTAAAGAAGCCTCGGAGGATGTGGTGGTTAAAGTTATAAACTCTTTGCAGTCTAATGCAGTGGGGTGCGATGACATTTCTTTTGATATGTTAAAGTTATTACCTAAAGATGTTATTACAGAAATAACATACATAATTAATAAATCTTTTGCGACAAATACCTATCCGGATCTCTGGCAAAAAGCCATCGTTAAACCTATACCAAAAACTAGTAACCCTGTTTGTATGTCGGATCTCAGGCCAATTAGTATTCTACCGTGCCTTTCTAAAATAATAGAAAAGCTTGCATGTAATCAGCTAACAAAGTACCTTGAAGCAAATAACATCCTTCCTCAGCTGCAGTCTGGCTTTAGAAAGAAGCACAGCACTACCACAGCGCTTATAGAGGTCGTGGATGATATACTGACTGCACAAGCCAGTGGTGAGGGTACTATTTTAACATTACTTGATTTCTCGCGCGCCTTTGAAACCCTCAATATTCCATTACTTTTTTCAAAATTATATTTTTATGGTTTAAGCAGAAACGCGACCCAATGGTTTGCCAGTTACTTTAAAAATAGGTCACAGCAAGTTGAAATACAATTAAATGGAAAAGGTAAAGCTATTTCTGGAGAGCGCCCTGTGAACCGAGGAGTACCGCAAGGATCCATTTTAGGTCCCTTACTTTTTATAATATATAGTGCAGACATTATTAAAAATATAGAATATTGTAAGTACCACATGTACGCTGACGACTTACAGATATCTGTATCGTTTAAGCCTTGTGATGTTCAAGTAGCAGTGACAAAATTGAACTTGGATTTGGGTCGGATATCTTTGTGGTCAGAGCGTAACGCATTGGTTCTCAATCCAAAAAAGTCGCAGTACCTTATTCTAGGATCGCCAAATCAAATAAAAAAGATCACACTAAGCCACCCTGCCATTATATTAAACAACGAACCTATTTTGAGAGTCTCTGAAGTCAGAAATTTGGGGGTAATAGTGGACGACAAACTTCGTTTTGAGAAACATGTAATGGATATTGCACGTAACTGCTTTTATAGGTTGAAAGTACTTTATCGTATTCGTGAGTACCTAAGTGTTACCTTACGTATACATCTCTGCGAGTCTATCGTGCTTTCAAAATTCAATTACGCGGATTCTCTCATAGGCCCACGACTATTATCTCGAACACAGCAAATAATACAGCGGGTACAGAATGCCTGCGCACGCTTTTGTTTCAATGTTTTTTTACTGAGTCCTGTCCATTTCACGGTCTTATGCTGCTACACAGATTCATTTTATATTATTTTTACATTTTTGTTAATTTAGGGAAATATTGTTTTATTTTCTGTTTAATTCCAATTTCTTGCTTTGTTTTGTATCTATTGTGATTAGACCGTGAATAAATGTTTTTTCTTTCTTTCTTTCTTTCAACAGCTTATTATTGTAAGGTGAGTGCAGTGCAGCGGAGGGGCAGTCCATCTTCAAGTTTGACAATGCAATATAGTAGAGGCTAGAGGTTACGTATATAAGGGGTTCCAGCGGCTAATTGCCTTCAAAAGGACTGTATGCTCGCATGGCATTCTTACCAGAGGTGAAACCATAGGTGCACCGGCGTTGTCGTAAAAATTCTGTTTCAATGACATGAGTAAAATGTCGATCCAGCAGGACCTTATGGAATTACGTATCAAGAAGCATCAAGAGGTACACGATACAATTAGTACACTGGCTTAGTTTATTTTCGTTTAAGATATAAGTTTCTCCTCTATGGAGAATTTAACTTAACTTTTGAATCCTAATACTAAGATAGGAATCCAAAAAACGAAGAACTTGTCAATGTATGCCACAATATTTTATTTTATTAAGTAAGGTTGTGTGTCACAGAATACTCTAGTCGCATTCTCTGAATCCTAAGCACTATAAATATATTGCATTAAGCATGTTCCTATATTAGTAAATCCAAAGTGATAAGCAATTCCCATTAGTCTTACCACCAAGACTTCTGGTAAGAAGATTACCAATATAAATAGTTTTATTTTCAAGTAGTTATGTTTCTTCTCCTTGACCCCTTTTTAGGTCTACGGGTTTCTAGGTGACCCTCATTGCACGGGAATCATCTTGGGAGGCTGCACCTCCACCAGTTTAGGTGCTGCCAGTAGTATTTCTAATAAGACCACTGGGAATGACCATTTTTGAACGTTACAAAAGAAATCATCTGATTCGCAATGAATTTCTCAAATACTTAAATTAACGCCGATAATATAAATAAATTCTTAACCACGGTATTAGAGTTACCAGACTTAAGTTAGCATATTTCATCAAATGATGAACTATGCCTTTATCAACATAATATTATGCAACGAGTATTTTTGCCAAAAACAATGTTCCATATTTGACAATATTAATATATTATTGCGTGCCTAAGTTGATGTTTGGTAACTGGCACTAGCGCCATGTAGTGTCAGGGAACAGAGCGAGGAGGGCTTCCTAGAAAATGCCAATCATGAACTTTCCACCAACAGCGCCATCTAGTATCGAACAGAAGAATTAAGGTTTCTAGAAGGTTCCATCCACTCTCGAACTTTCTGTACCTGTTCGGTCGGCGCCCGTATTTGCTGGATGTTTCGATGGAAGACCCCTATATAAAGCCGTTGATAGCCGCGATCCTGGCAGTTGAATTTGGCGATATAAGCGAAGCTTCGGAGTGAAATAAAGTGAATCAGTGTGATTAATTATTAGTGTCTTTTAAGTTTTAATTAGTGTTCGGTAATAGAAGTGTAAATTTTGGTAATTCAATCGGAAATTTATATTGTCACGAACCTCAAGCTCGTAACAATATTATCATTCATAATAATCGAATTAATGCTTTAGTAGAAATACATCAGAAACCTTCAGACTTTATTTGGAGCCTGCGCTCACAGACGGCACGGCATGTCACGGCGTGGATCCTGTGGCATTCCGCGGCATGCCAAACAAGTCAAGACACGCTCGTGTATCGGGCGCTCGCGCAAGGCGCTGAGATCGCCGCCGCATCGGGCTAAATGCTGCCTTGTTTCAATTATTTAGCACTCACATTCCCTAACAACATAAAGTAACTTAGGCGTTTCACGTGATGCATCGGCGTACCGCAGCATCCCTTGGAATACCATGAGAGAGATGAGAGGCTTCAATCTATTCGTGTAGAAATAAAGGAATGGCAGTACTAAGATCATTAAAATTACGTCGAAAATCTTTTTTCCCCGAAAAAAATCTCTTGTCACTCCGTGCCATGCCGTGCCCTCTGTGAGAGCTGGTCCTTAATGACCTAAATTTAATATCTAATCAAAGTTAATATGTCGAAGTGATCCACAAGTCTAAAAATAAACTTTGTACACACTGATAATATATTAAAATTGTCAGCTAAATATGATGAGTAATCATCACGGTCAATGAACATCAGCAACAACGGCCTTTAGAAAGAAATAGACTCTTATCTTTAAATTTCACAATGTGGTCTTGCGTGGAACAGCTGCCAATCATCGAGATGATGAGTATGAAATCAAAAAGTTCTGTCGGAATGTACTACAATGGTACTTATGTACTAAAATGAAATATTTCCTCGGACTCACAGTGGTATATGCGATAGAGTGATAATGCAAAACACTCTTAACTAGGCTATTCCAGCCACCCTCCGTTGAATGCGCTCAAAAGGTAGGAGCTGGTATTAGAATGCGCCAGCCTAGAGACGAGAGCAGTTTCATGTGCGGTATTTATATTACGATTTACGATTTACTGAGCACGCCGAGCTTTTTCAAAGCCAATTTGAACTAAACTTCTAAGTGACTGCGGAACTATACGTTACTTGAAATGTCAACATCGAGGGTTTTGCTACTGGCCAAAAAAACAAGGTAAGTGCCCTCAAAATAGATGACAACGGGTTTTCTCTCTGCAGTAAACGAACAAACAGATGTCTAATGATTTCTTATATGTACGCGAACACTACACATTTTTGCGGATGTTATCGCGTATATTTATTTGGTAGTCCGGACGTTTCGAGCACTTTACAGCACCCATGGTCGGGGGGGGGGGGAGGGCAGGTGTTCGACGTCCCGATGTCACAGTATACCACGGCTACCTCCAAATTTAAATTATTATTCGCCGCCCACCGTGTAGTTTTACCCCCCCCCCCCCCCCGTGACCATGGGTGCTGTTATAGAGCATTACCAGTCCAGTCACCTGCATTACAAGGAATGCTAGCAATTGGCAACAGAAATGATTGGGTAGTTGGTCGAGAGCACGCAGCCTTGTTGAACACCAACATTTACAAGCTTGGTATCTGAGCATACAGCAGCCAGTAAGAGCAGCCGTTCGCTGCATACACAGCGATGCTGTGTAAATATTGTATTGACTATAGAAACAAATAAATATTTACTTGAATAATAAATTATTCTGTTAATGTAGGTACTATTATGTTGACAAGTTTGAGAATTTCATTTGTCTTATAATTTCTTTCCATGTGAGGACTCACTACCTATATATTACTTTCTTGTCTCATCATCAGTCCCATCGTAATTGGCTTTCCACCGATGAATTACCATTTAACAGTAGAAGAATTTATTTTATTTTCTTTAGTAATGCTTTATGGTTCTACTTTTGTCGGTGTGAAATATTTTGTAATTACATTGTTCAAAAACTTCTACACTTTATGTTGATGCGTCACAATGCAAGTATCCGAACGACAACAATCTGATTGGTTCGCAAGCTGTCATTTGTATGCGACAAATGAAGGGCAAATGGCGTCTATGAGTGAAGCCAGCTTAGAGGTTTCCCCTAAATTTAGAGGTAAAATAATAGTAGCAGAGTTAAGGTTCGAAAAAAGATTATATAGAAGCTTTATTGGAGATTTGAAAAAACGTTAAAAAATAATCCGCAATCTAGTGAAGATGATTTCCAATTATAGTATTAAATGCCTTACATGATATAGGGAAAATTAATCATAACAACAAGGTAATTACATTCTTTAAATTAAAACTCGAATTGCTATTTAAACAACTATTTATTTTCTGAATTACTAGATGGATATATAGAATTAATGTCTATAAAAATTTTAGTACCCGGTTGACCGAGCTTTGCTCGGTATTTTTCGCTCGGTTTTTTTAATTCGTGTGTTTTGGAAATTATATTTAGATACAAATTACATAGTGATGAAATACGATAACTACTACATAATATTTTTTGATCGTAGCGACATAATAGAAAAAACTGAACTGGTTATTTGAATAAAAAATCATGAGTGCAATTAGTTTAATTTAAATTTTCGTGTCTAAAAAATACTAAAAAAAGGGCTCGAAAAAATAGATTTTCACAAAAAGAAAGGAACTTGAAAAAAAATTAAAAAAGTCGGTGGGTCGATCTGGGCTCGAACCATGGTATTACGATTTTGTGACCGCCCAATATACCAATTAAGCTATTTGTAATCATTAATAAACTGTCAAAATTTACCTTCTTATTCTAACGATATTGTAGCAGTTTTTCATTGCCTAAAAACACGGACAAAAAGACATTTTCTAAAAATAAATCCTAGCTAGATCGATGTATTGCCCCCGAAACTCCCTGCACACAAAATTTTATGAAAATCGCTGGATATATATATATATAACTAAAACATTGTTTTATAAATATTATAGTAAGAGCTCTTATGGACGACACACACGGTCAGTTCAACTGATCAGTTCAAACTAAAACCTATAACTATATACTGATAATTAAACTTATATACAAAACTTCGATATTGATATATTTGTAAGGTTTGGTAAATCAAAAATCCACTATTTTAAAAAATATCAACAGTTTTAGTTTGAACTAATCAGTTGGAATGATCAGTTGAATTTCTGGTGGCGCTGTCGTCGCGCCGCAAGCGAAACACACCGAAGCTTAAATCACGCTATTAACATTCCGAATCATAAACAGCATATATAGAACATCTCCGAACTATCACACGGAGTGTTGGCCGCTCCCCGGGCAGAACACCTTGCCCGGCGGGAGATCTCCCCTTTTCCTTCCACGGCCACAAACTGACTGTGTGTGGCGACCATTAATCTTAATGTCACATTTAGGGGAGAAAATTTTAAACATTGGCAACACTGGCTCTACAAACAAACTTCACTTCAATATTAAACATCGCGGTCGTGTCTTGTCTCGCTTTTTTGCTTTCGTTCGTTTACAGTTCGTAGTAGTCGAAACATATCAAGGCCCCTACACCGCCTAATGTGACTTGATATATTAATCACTGTGATTTAGTGATTTTCTGTGATATAAAATGACCTGATGGAGTATGTATTCAGTGGTTGTTTAAGTGATCAGTGTAAAATGGGTTTAATTACTTCGAGGGAGCAGACAATGCTTGACGGACCAGTCGCGCCCACGAAGAGTCACCATGTACGGCAGCCGTCGACGAGGAACCGTACTAAGCCTCCAATGCCGGACCGAGATGAGCTAGAGAGCCGTTTCATAAAAGTGCTGGTGAGTTAACATTTGCTACCGGCATCTTTGTTTACAAACACCGTAATTTTTGTTTACGCTGTAACCATTATTTGCGTTTCGCTTTTCCAACAATTTTATAAAATTATCGAATTATTTTTCCTTACTTACAATTTGCTTATACTATTATATAAATTGAAATCAAAGATTCGTTACAATTTGCGTTATGAATGAAATTGAAATTTGTGCAGAATTCCTCTCGTCTAAAATAGGTTTTGTACTTTTTTTTCTTTATCATAAATATTTTTTATACTTTTTGACTTATTAAATCGGCCTGTTAAACTTAAACATTGTAGTTATAGAATACCTTTCTACAATAGTAGAAAAACTAGGTCTAGTTGTGTCCTATTATAGACTGGCTACAAGATTTATATAGAAGTGGACAGAAGATCAAATAAAACATTTATAATTTGAATTTTGTTTTTATTGTGCACCCAAATTGCTTAAAATCATACTTTGTGTACCATTTGGATGTGAACACAACAACATTAATTTAAAAAAAAACTTGTTAAAGCTTAGATTCGTAATTCAATCATTTTGTAGATATAACTAACAGATTATACCTGATTCACATGCTTGAAACATTATTGTTCAGATAATTAAATAATACTATGAATTTAATGATATTTAGAAATGAATATAAGATATAGATGGCATACAATTTTTTTATCCCTTTACAGCAATTATAATCATTATTTCAGTTCATCACAAATTAAATAGGGCTCCCTCATAGATTGCAGCAAAACGCCACCAGCACCATCAGCTTTGCTTACTGTATGATGTGCATTTTAAATATTTATTTCTGTTTAGATAGTTATATACATATATAACAATATATTTTTAAATTTATTTTACTTTTAGTAAAAAGGTAAATTTTGTATATAAACTTGCAACTTTTCTAGTATTTCAAGTATATAGGAATTATTTTTTTATGGTTACATGTAAAAAATCCCACCTTTTATTATTAATTAATTATTTACTTATTGTTGTTACTAAAACTTCATAATTAAGGCATGATTATCAAACTTTTAATAAATATGCTTTTTAACTATTTAAAGTAGTAGTGCTGTAGTAAAATCTGAAATTTAACTTCTACTACAGTCAATTACAAGTCCTATTTTGAACATAAGCCTCCCCCATAGACTGCCACAAAACACCATCCCAAGCCACTTGCAGGAAAGTCAACATTTCAATAATACATTTTTTTTAATAGTTTAGAGTGACAAATGAATTAACAATTGTTCACCTCATGTAAGTGACTTCCTGCCCTTGGATACCTGCATCCACTTCTAAGAGAGCCAAGTGTCATTTTCAATTCATTTATAAATATTCTAAATGTCTAAAATTTGTACCTGGCTGTTTTACCGTTCAATCTGGAATACAGCAATAGGTGGACTGTTTGTAGCTAGCAAGAATATGTGAAAGGGTGGTCAAAACCCAATTATCTAGACTTCTAGTCATTGAAGGTCTTCACTTAGAACAGTTACAATATTAATATTTTGTAAGTTATCACAATTTAATAAAATTTAGTTTGTTAGTACTACTTTGAAATATGCAAATGTTAACTTTTTATTGGCCAAATACTAATCAATTTGGTAAATTTATTACAGATTGACTTTTATGAGAATCACATTGATTAATTATTCTTACACTCATTCACCCTGTGATTATCTGACTCCTACAAGCTAGCGCAGTGTGTTGCACATTAGAGATTGATAAGACAACCAAATGTTTCATTTCCTGTTCATTATCTATTCATGTTAACAGTAGGGCAGTGTGAGTTATTCCTTAGTTGGAAATGATCACACAGGAAACAGTGAGCACATATCCTAACAATATTTGATTATACATATCCTCATAATATATGTGTATAATGTTAGTGATAATAATTTATTGGAAGTAGGAATCGTTTTGAAATTACATTTTAATAATTTTATCAATCCAATTCTAAAGATTGAAACTGAAAACTGAACTAAAATTTAAACTCATTATCATGGAATAAAATTAGTTTTAAGGATTTTATTACATATGATTTATCTTTTGTTACTGTGATATGTGTGCATAACTATAAACCATAAACACTGTATATAATATTTGTACTTAAATAAAAAATTAAAAAACCTCCAAAACAAAATGGATGAACAGATTTTCTTGAAACATAGCTAAGAACACTTGCGATTAAGACACCTTCCAACCAAAAGAACTTAATCAAGATCAGTTCATCCGTTCAGGAGCTACGATGCCATGGACAGACAAACAGATACACACTACAAACTTACAACACCCGTTTTCATAGACTGTTTCAACCCAGACTGGCAACAGACATAGGGCTTAGAGAGGGTGCAGCATCAAAAGTGCAAGATCCCTCGTACTGCAATTGCTAATCAAACTACAAAGCATGGCAGTAAAGGCAAATCCTACTTCATGGGAGAGGCTTCTGGCCGCTTATAGTCTTTTATGAGTTTATGATTTTTTAGTTTAGTTTACGACGGGCTGTTTTCCGCAACTCCACGTCTAAGCGCGTATTTTGCGTGTGGGCAGGCATAATATGCTTATTCGAGCCATGATATCTCCCTGAAGAAGCTCAGCAGTCCCTTGATGTTGCAAGCAACTTCTGGGAGCGATCCCGGGATGAGTTTATGATGATTATGTGCTAAACATTTTCATACACGTAGTTACCTTATTTAACAGTTAAAATCATGATCATCTTATCTTATACATAAAAACCTGTAGAAAAATTATTTGTTCATGATTCACGCAAATACTACTGTACAATGGCATATAACATATATACAACTTCTTATCTGCTTAGGGAAGATTAAAAAAGAAGGGTTATGTTTGTCTTTATATTTTATTATAATAATTGTAAGAAAAGTGTGTGTGAAAATGAAACTCATACACCTAATCAACTATAAAGGGAAGAATGACGTCTGCTGGTGCAGCTATAAATATCTATATCTATATAAATAAATAAATTTGAAGTGTTTGTAATGTCAAAATAACAGCTTTTTACTAAATGCATATGAAAGTATATACAGTACTTATAAGAAAAAGATAATTATTAAAAATATTGTCGGTCTGTCTGTTTATTCGGCTAGCATTCCGACTGAAACTGCTGGACTGATTTTGACGCGACTTTTACTGGCAGGTAACTGATGTTATAAGCAGTAACTAAGGTACTTACCTACTTTACATTAGAAAAAGAAATAGAGTTGCAAATAAAAAAAAATTAAAACCCTAAATTACACACAAGCCATGTCCTGGAGATCAGCTAGTATATTCATATTACACCTGGCTAGCTTTCTTTACATGTGTAATTTTGGTGTGTTATGAGAACACATTATGAATGATATGGTAGTTGTTAAAATAATTATGGGAATGTAAATATGCATTCTAAATCATTAATTTTTAACCATAGATATTTTATAAATATATGACATGTTACATTGTAACCAACTGAGCCTATGATATACACATTTAGAGTTGCTTGCTATTGCATCTAGTGGCTTAATGTGGTAGCAGTTGATAACATTTGTATTCAGGCTATTTTTAAACTGGGTGTTTCTTTTGTGTTCATATGGGCTTACAAAGTTTTAACTATATACATATAGAATTACAATTATGTTTGGTGTCATATATATATATATATATATATATATATATATATATATATATATATATATATATATATATATATATATTAGATGATCTTTTTTACTGTCTGGAAAAAAGTAGGGCGGAACATGTGAACCGAGTACCTAGAAACCTATGGCACTGATATTTTACAAAAAATAAAAAACAGAAATTTTGATTTAAATAAATAAATAAATTAAAATCTATTAAAATTCAAATCATATCCACCCTACTTTAGGAATGGCAATTAAACATTAAATTTAGTACGCATCTGTCACTTCACAAGGTCACAGGCTAGATGGGGATGATTTGAATTTTGATAGATTTTAATTTATTTATTTATTTCATTCAAATTTTCGTTTTTATTTTTTTATAAAATATCAGTGCCATAGGCTTCTACTCCATTTACATTGTTATTTTTTCCAGAGGGTAAAAAAGGTCATCCAGTATTATATATTATAATTTTACAAGAGTTACGCTGACTCTAATAGTAGGCTTACATTTTTTAACCTTTTACCAACCTTTTAGTCAACAATATAATAAAGTGTAAAGCATTTCTTTTTATTTAAATATAATAGTATAATTTTCTATTCTTCATAGCCAAATAATTGATTGATAAAATATGTTGCATGCTGGCAACATTTTTTGTTAAGTTTGTCTCTTGTCGTGCCTATGAACAATTAAAAATGAATAATTTAATGATACGACAGTAGCCTTATAGCAGCAGGGTGGGGACTGCAAACTCAAAAGGTCGTGGGTTCGAATCTGCCTTTTGACTACTGTTGTGAACCACTCCTAACACAAGCACTTCAGCTTACCAGTAGTAATTAAAGGGAATATTAATAATGCTATTAGATATTTTTTTATACGAAAAGAAAAATGATAATTCATTACTTTTATATATTTTATTATAATTAATCTAGGACAGATAATAATGATTTGTTTATTGTTTGTGATTCTCATAGTCTGTTATTGTTTAATGTATGTACACATATTGGCTATAGCACAGTTTAAGTCTTTAAACTGTAATTATAGTAAACAAGTTTTCCTCAATGTGTCAGTGTATGATTTAGATTCGAGCATATTTTATGTTTTTAAGCCATTTTATACTTATAACCACATTTGAATTATGAGTAAATGACAATAAGAATCATCTATGGCCCTTAATATTTTTCCTACTATAATTCATTATTGATTTCTTGTTCCATTGTGAATATTGAATATTAACTGACTGACCTATTAATTCCTAATTGATAAAATAAATATTCATTAGCCTTAATTTAGGGAATAGTTTGAATTTTGTGTCTCTAAAATAATAAAATTATATATTCTGCAAAAGCCAGTAAGTGCATATTTTCTTAGCAAGCGAACCTTACGTTGGATAAGACAAAGAAACAAAAGTAATTCAGTCTGCATAATGCATTACAAGATGTCAGTGGTATAAACTCGTCTAGAAATATTTTACACAGTAATTCTGGATGTATTAGATACATTTTTTGTTAACGCTATGCCAATTATTGGCAGTGAGGAATCCCATCTTAGTCCTCTTTCGCTTGCAGCATTGGACAGGAGCGAACGGAGGAAACATCGTTAGTGACGATTTTTATGTACTAAAGTGGTGGTGTAAGAATATTCAATACCCTGTATCGTCCCGTGGGTGTCGTAGGAAGAGATGAACAGAAACAGAAGCTGGGACACAGCATCCTCTTGATAAAAACCGAAAAAAAAAAGCTACGGCTACCAACAATCATGCCAAGCGAGACAATCATGGAAAAATCTCTTTGGGGCAATCTATATAATATTATATATTCGCAGTCAGTCAATGCATATCCAATGGTATCCATCCCCATCCTCCTTAAGAAATTAAGTGCTCTTGGGATTCGTGGTCTAGCTCTAAACTGGTTTTCCAGCTATCTGTCGGATAGAAAGCAATGCGTCCAAATAGGCGATCAGGCAAGCGATCTTAGATCTGTTGATTTTGGTGTTCCTCAAGGTAGCATTTTGGGGCCGACTTTTTATTTCGTACATTAATGACATTATGTCAATTCAACTTAAAAATAGTGAGGTTGTATGTTATGCTGACGATACAGCCATAATATTCTATGGTAAATCTTGGTACGACGCCTACTTTTCAGCCATCTCCGGGTTGCATAAATTACAAAAATGGTTAAATAACATCTTAACACTGAACACCTCATAAACGCAGTTAATTTGTTTTCATAAAACTGCAGCGTCTGAACCGCCACCCTCACTTTTCAATAGCCTTAAAGTACACAATAACAACTGTAGTTTTCGCTCCGTGAGCTCTCCAAATTGTAACTGTGACCAGATAAATAGGGTCGGCTCCCTTAAATATTTGGGCATTATAATAGATGAAAATCTTAACTTTAAAAGTCATATATCGGTGACATCAGCCAGGGTCCGTAAGCTGATACACACGATGAGACTATTGAGAGATTCTACTGATGGCAGCATTTTAAAGTCCGTCTACCTTGCACTATGTCAGTCCGTACTTAGCTATTGTATACTGGCGTGGGTGGCATATCCTCTTCTACGTTGATAGTAATGGAAAGGGCCCAGAGGGCAGTTTTGAAGGTAGCTATGGGTAAACCAAGGCGCTATCATACGTCAGATCTCTTTAGAGAAGCTCAAGTTTTAAGGGTCCGTAGATTGTATCTTCTGAGGGCCTTTACATTTATGCACAGGGAAGCTTCAAAACTGCCGACGTTTAATACATTAATAAATAAAAGAATGTTTAAGATCCCCACAACCTTAGTTAAAACATCTTTCGCACGTCATTTCAGACTGTTCCAATTCCCTCGCATCTACAACAAATTAGTCAACTTATACGACTTAAAACGATCCCAACTTTATGAGGCTAAAATAAAAATGAGAAGTCATTTATTGACTTGGGACTATGAGAAATCAGAAGAAATATTGATGACCCTTAAATAGGCGTTCCCTTCGTCCGATTTTAATCTTAGCTACCTAACCACTCATCTTATCCCCAACTGCAATCTCTCACCCTTTTACTTATAATTTTTAGAGAATTATGTAACAGGTATGCTAGCATACGCTCCACACACGCACGCACGCACGCACACACACACACGCACGCACACGCACGCACACACGCACGCACGCACACACACACACACACACACACACACACACACACACACACACACACACACGCGCGCGCGCAGCACGCAGCAACGCACGCACACACCACACATTCACACACACACATTCATACACATTCACCCACAAGCCACAAGTACACGCGCGCCCCTTTTAAATAGAATGTGTTTGTTATGTCTGTAATTTTTCATAAATTTTTAAGTCATTTTTGCTTTGCTGCGCATAATTGTTTTATACGTAATTTTGACAAATAACCACTTTGATCAATTGTAAAATCTTTTGCTTGACCCCCACGAGACAGGCCATGCCTAGTGTGGGAGTCACAGAACTTATTGTATTTTGGCTACGTGTTTTCTGGTAAATAAATAAATTTATTATTATTATTATTATTATTATAATATGTATTAATATTTTCCTTCTAAAGAGTATCCACTGAAATTAGTTGCAATCAATTACGCAAGTGCCTGAATTCGGTGCCGACTCGTGAAGCGTGTCATTAAAACAGGAAAATGGTCATCCCGTCAAGGCCGCGGCGGGTTTAATAACTAAATTACAAGTTACAACGTTTGGCCGGCCGTGCGTCACTGTCCGCTGACCCGTTGTCTTGCAATAAGACCAATTTAAGGCCTTGATCCCAATAACCATATTCAGTCAATTATTTAGTATATAATTTCAACTTGATGTGGCAAATTTAATATTGTCCTCCAGACGGAATTTCGGTCACGTTGCCCGTCTCAACGGAGACTAGCCATCTACGCTGGACATCATTATAGTTCCCGAATATATGCGCAAACACCGGTGCACTCTAAATTCCCTCAACTCTTCAAATCCGACAGGGCGACATTCCGACACGACCAGAGAGTGATCAGGCGCAGAACCCACGTCTTTATGTATTACCCAAGGCATGGAGGTGAAACACAGCCAACTTCTCTAATTCCGGGCTCTTTCTGAGATTAAAAAAGTCCTCTAACTGGTTTTGTCGTGACCATTCGATCTCAAGGTCTCATGATCAGCAACCGCCAGTTCGTGGCAAACTTACACTGTATATTATATAATGAAATTGTTATTTGGAATTTTAAGTGCTTAATTACCAGGCCACGTGCTGGGCGAGTTAAGTAAACATCGAGATGAAACGTGCACGTGTGAGAAATATAATATTTCCAGATTGTATATTATTGCCAGGTCTATTTAAAGACAAATATTCTCCATTAAAGGTTAAATAGCATATGTATCGTCGCCCTAGACTAAGATGGAACGGTCCTCATCATTAACCATAACAAACATCTACATTATGTTTTTTTTCACACTGGTATCCTGTGTAAGCTTGGTGCTTCTCCCGTTGAACTGAACGATTTGTCATAATATGTTGCACCGTGGTTATGACTTGAACAAAATAAATACATAATATCATTAATATCATCATCATCATCGTCATTACAGGCCTTCGCAAGTCCACTGCTGATCATAGGCCTCCCCCAAGGAATGCCACAAAGCAAATTCCTGATAATAATGTACCTTGTAGTAGTGCTGTAAGAATACCCACTATCCCATATCTTCCCGTGGGTGTCGTAAGAGTCGACAGAGAGAAGCTGAGGCAGGAGATGAGATTAAGTATTCGTTTATTAGGAAAATAATGATCGTAACAGGCAATATTTTTTTTAAAGTAAATCATAATAATTATAATAATAATAAACTTTATTTCAGACAAGAGTCCATAAATTGGTTAGTGACATAACATTATTATAGAAACATTATTTAGTTAAATTGCTTAAAAATCTAAGAAGAAAAAAATCATACTTTTAACAACAATGTCAAAAATTACTAAACTTAATTATAAAAAAATACATTTTATTATCATTACTTTAATTTTACATTTTAATTCTTATGCATGTGAATGCGGATCCAGTGTCCTAAAAGCGGAGAGTCCCACCTATCGGCTAAGGCACTTAAGATGCTATTACAAGAGTCTCTAATACGAAAAAGAAGCGAGGCGCATCTCTTCCGTATTATAGCATAAAAGTCATCGATACGTGCACGCATTTCTGAGAGGAAATGAATGAATATTTAGCTATAAATCAATAGTTATGTAGACATACGTTCCAGAAGTAGTCGGGCGTCATACTTCCCATCGTGGATCGTGTCAAACCCACTTAATTTCCTGTAATATTGCGCCACGCGCTGCTCCACAGGTTTTATTCTACTGTCGCTGGTGACTAGTGTAATACGCTGACGGTGACCATCTTTTAATGCATTTTTGGATAGTTCTACCCAAACAGTAATACATATTCACTTGGTATTTCTAGTTTTATAAGAGCTTAGATATTGCCTTTTTGTCTATATATCTTATGTACCTACTTAATAATACTTGTTCATAAAAGTTTTTTTATATTTATGCGAATATTAGGCATAAATTAATTTTACGGATTTTATCGCGTTTAATTTTAAGTTTTTAAATCCCGCCGTTTGGAGTGCTATGGAGCAACCATGGTCATGGGGAGACCAGTGTTTGACGTCCCGATGTCATAGTTAGCCCGGCTACCTACTGTTTTTGAATATTAATTTTCGGTCCGATCTACGCAGAACGAGTTTACAGTTTATCTCGTAGTTTTGTGTTGGTATGTTTAATTTAACTTGTACATAGGATTATACCTAGGTTCTATTATAACTTATAACCAAAGAATAGATCGGCACCATTGGCCTGTTGGTAGCGCTACTAGCATAGGTTTATTTTACAGTTGGTATTTTCGTTTAGTAGTAATTCTAATTTTGTCAGAAAAATTTATTCCACCATCTGTCTGGTTATTTATATTTTTGTTGTAGATTTTCGTAAAGTACGAGCGTGGTGAGTTATGGTTTAATGGTAGACAAAGTGTGATGCTGTACGAGTAGAATACAAGATGTTTAAGTTTATATAATACTAGCTTACAAGGGAGATGTTGTTCTGCCCTTTTCGATGTCCCTTTGTCATGTCCTATTAAAATACTTAATTTCAACAAATAAACATTGTGGGTCACTCATGGACAAAAAAAACTATCCTATCTCTCAAGTTGGACCAAACTGCACACGGTGTGCGAATTTGATTAAAATCGGTTAAATAGTTTAGGAGTCCATCGCGGACAAACAACGTGATACGTAATTTATATATATTAAGATAATATGAAAATTATTGCATTAGAGTTAATAGATGATGTAAACATTACTTAGTTCTATTGAATATTGTTTCTTAAAAAATATTCAATAGAACTTTATTTATGTTATTATCGATCTAGTAAAAGTAATGCCACAATAAATTCGATAGTGTTGATTAAGTTTCATGGTCGCATTGTGTAGTCACAGAGCAGAGCACCTACCGGTCGCGGCTGCATTCCTCGACACCTTGCGGCTCGACGCACCGCCGCGTCCGATCGATCGCAGAATACATACGGTTGTCTCTAATGTTCTTTAAAAAAATATTGACAACTATTTTACTATTTTTACGTTAGAGGACAGGTAACTGAAATTATACCTATATTATTTCCTACGCACTCGACTCGTGATTAAAATAACTATTTTCGTAATTATTGTACAAAAAAGCATGCTGTATTTCGTGCAATGAATTGTAGGTAGTTATCACATGATTAAAGAAATTGTAGTATAACGGTTTGCAGTAGCTTGTTTGTGCACGCGATAAGAATAATATTTATTACAAAACCCTCCTCCTTTCATCGAATAGTATAGGACTATGAGACCACTAACGAAACTAGAATTGGATATAGGGAAGTTCATGTCTTTATCTTGAATTTGCTTGTTCAAAAGCACGGTGGTAGGTATAATTTTGATTCGATCATAATTATTTGCGAAAACACCTCTAAAAATCACTACAGTTTAAACTATAACGAAATTACTTAATATATATGCTTGGGAATCACTCAAATATATTCATAACAACAATATTTGTAATTTACTTGCTCATTATTTTGACTATTAAATCAATTTTTTTAAAAAAATTTAAGATGCTTACAATTTCTAAGCGTTCTTAATCGTCGCAGGGGCTACGCAATTTTAGACCTCACGACGGCGTTTTTCAATTTTTTGTAGAAATTATGTATACTCGTATATTCACTCGGATCAGTACGGCGCTAGCCCGGAACCATTTGAAACGTTCATTTTGGATGTGTCGTCTTAATGGCCACAGGTGGCACGCCGGGGCAGGCGGGTTGTAACCGCTTTTTATTATTATAGTTATCTGCTTGATGCAATGAAATCCACTATTTTAAAAAAATATCAACAGTTTTAGTTCGAACTGATCAGTTGGAATGATCAGTTGAACTGACCGTGTGTAGCGTCCATAAGACGACGTGACGGGCGATTCACCATCTAATGTTTCATCATCATTCGATACTGGGTGGGATTGTGGTGAAGCTTGATGAAGATGCTTCTGTCCATATTTTGTTTAATTAACCTCTGTCGCTTGTGATGGCCCCCCGGAATTAAATGGGCTGAATATTCTTGCACCGCCAATATACGGTCATACATTGCTCTGCTATTTTATACTGTTACTCTTTAAAAGTGAATTCTCCCCTTTGTGCTGATCCATTAGTGCTACAGTTCATAAAACTAACGATTTATGGACTGTAGCACTAATGGATGTTTTACCAGGTCGACACTCCAGCTAGTAGGTTGCCGCCCTACACATCCCTTACCGGTATGAAGTTGCTACTCAATAACCTTTTTCCCCATCGGTTGCCGGTTATTCTCACTATATAGCCGACCCATTCCCACGTCAGCTTAGTGATCTGCGTCTTAGTCGGTTACTGTAGTTTCACTAGAAACTCCGAGTAAAGCGCTATCTATAGCTCGCTGAGCCATTTTAAGCTTCCTCATGTGGCCGGGAGAACATCTTTGAACATTTTATATTTTTTTAATTAAATTAATATTAAGATTTAATCATTTATCTTTACTCTATTGAAATATATCTCTTTGGATTTATTTCATATTTGCATATCGATAGTCCCACAGAACTTTAAAATTGGAAAACAACAAAAATTTAAAATTGGAAAATTTGTGTAAAGTGATTGTTGTGATAATTGTAATAATATTGTAAAGACGGTGTTACTAAAATTCAAATACACTCATTATTTCCACGTATAACGAAAGTTTTGATAATTAGAACGTTATTTTGACTAAAATATAATGTACTAGCTTGGTGTAATGGATTGTAACTAATATGGTTATCGAACGAATTCAAGAAATCTGAGTTCTAAACCAGCCTAATTAGTTTATAACTTTTTTTTTATTAGACTTAGTTTTAGTAATTGTTTAATGTCGTAGTAATTTAAAAATTATATTTTAGTCTTAATTTATTTAATTTACCTTATATTGTTTTGTTTGTACTTTGTATAATTTTGAACATTACTTCTGTTACTTATTTTAATTTTTATTTGTTTTTTAATTTGATATTTATTTAATATTTATTTTGTATTGTAAGGTTATTAGGTAATTGACATTTATTAAAATCGAATAAAATTATGGAAAACATTACAATGAGAAGAAGAAAGAGAACTTTCTCTGACGATCCTGAGAACTTCCAAATGAGTCAGTCGTTAACAAATTACACTCTGTTTGATACAACTGGTCACAGTGACCACTTAATCCACGCCGTAAATAAATCAACTGTTGATGAGTTAAGCCTACAATTGTCCTCAGTAAAAACGGAACTAGAATCAGCGCACAATGAAATTGCAGAACTAAATTCGCAGATTCAATTATTGAATTTAAAATTACAAGAGAAAGACAGAACTATACACTGCTTAAAAAACCTCATAGGTGATGATAAGATTACTTGCACACCCATTGCAAAGCGAACACCTATTCCATTAAGCAAAAAAATGATTTATTTGCAAACTAAGTCGCCTAGAATATCACCACTGAACGCTTCTGAAATTATTTGCAAAAAACTTACATATATAAATCCTACTAATACGGGTATAACACATAAATACAGAATTGAAAATGAACCCAAAGATAAAGAGGCTTCAGACCATGTACATGCAAAAATAGAAAAAAAATTACTATAAAAAAATTAAAAATATTTCGTCA
Source organism: Parnassius apollo (assembly GCA_907164705.1). NCBI lineage: Eukaryota > Metazoa > Arthropoda > Insecta > Lepidoptera > Papilionidae > Parnassius > Parnassius apollo. The sequence goes on from CAJQZP010000393.1 coordinate 2,526,678, forward strand.
ACACCAAAAATCATAATCTTAGGAGATCAGCAAGTGCGAGGACTCGCTCAAGTAATGTATAAGCAGAGATGTAAAAACAAATGGAATAATGTTTACTCTGTTTCCGGAAAATGCAAACCAAATGCAACCAGCGCGCAAATATTTGATAGTATTGATAATATATTGGAGACTCTGAATACGGATGACATTGTTATTTTAGGAGTAGGAAGTAATGAGAAAAATCCGTACACATTTCTGATTGAACTTTGTTCTACACTTTGCAAGTTAAAGAATAACAACGTCTTTGTATTGAACGTATTTAATAATGAATTTTTAAATGTCAAATTGTTGAATAGAGAAATTAAGTTATTTGTTCAGAATTTTTCAAACTGTTATTTTGTTGACATATGTAATAATTTGAATATTAACACGCATTGGATACCGAAACATTTCTTGTGTTCTAAATTAAATATAGAAATAGATAATTTTAATTACGAAAGACTTGTTCGATCGTTACTAAAATCAAGGTGTGCTGGTATAACACCTGGTAGCAGTAGAGTAAATAAAATGAACTTAAAAGATCTAAGCAAGATAAAAGGAACTATCCCATATTATTTCTACAAACAGAAAGAGAAAAGTAAAGTAGAGTCTAAACAAAATTTAATGAATAATTGTAATGATTCAATCTTTTTTCGATAATGAAAAAAAATATACCTTGCTACACCAAAACATCGCTGGGATTTTACATAAAAAAAGACTTGTTAGAACTTGCACTTCTTGATTTTGAAAATAAAAATATTAGTATTGATATAATATGCATTAGTGAAACTTTTATGAAGCAGGGTACTGAGTCTAATTTAAGGCTTAATAACTACAAATTAGCATCGGCCTTTTCGAGACCGAATCAACGTAGAGGTGGCACCTGCATACTAGTTAGGAAGGAATTAGATTATCAACCCATAAAAAACCTACCCAACTCGGTTATTTATACATTTGAATTCTGTGCTATTGAGATAGTTACACTAGGTATTTGCGTTGTATGTATATATCGGATTCCAAATTCTAATATAAAATTATTTTTTGAAAAGTTTGAACAACTTTTAAATAAACTTACTAAAAAAAATAATAAAAGAGTTATAGTTTGTGGAGATTGGAACATAGATATTTTGAAAAATGATATTCATTCTAAAGAACTTTATTCTATTTTATACAATCATAACTAATAATAATCACATTTGTAAACCAACTAGAAAAATGTCGTGTATTGATTTGATTGCCAGTAATCTTCCTAATGTACAACCAAATATTCACTTCTTAGCACTATCAGATCATGAAACTTGTCAAACAATAACTTTTCAGGCAAACACAAATAAAATTCATATTAGGAAATCGTTTTGGTTTGAGGAAAAAAGAGACATTAGTAGTGAAAACGTGAAAAAATTTCTGTCCTATATTTCGACCCTATCATTTTCTGATGTATATGAGACTGAAGATACTAATTTGGCTTTCAACTGCTTTCATGACACTCTTACCCTGTTTTATAATTTGTGTTTCCCTAAAATTATCGTAAAAGTAACAAATAAATCTATTAAAAGTAAGTGGATTACACGGGGTATTAAAAAATGTAGCATTAATAAAAGACGTTTGTATTTGAAATATCGTCTTTCGACAGCAAACAAAAAAGAGAAATTGGAATATATATTACAAATATACAAACATTTTAAGAAAATGCATTATGCAAGCCCAAAAACTGGACAATACACGCTACCTACTTAATTCTAACAACAAAAGTAAGGCAGCTTGGCGAATAATAAAAAACGTTAATAGTGATATGGCAGTTATGAATGACATTACTACAATAACCTCTAATGGCAAAACATATTATCACCCAGATAAAATAGCGGAAGTGTTTAACAATTACTTTATAAATTTAAATAATTACATTAAAACACCAAATAAAATAATAACCAATAACGACTATGCGTCTAAATTGACATTTTATCCCAATTCTATATATCTAGTTCCAATACATAACACTGACATTATAAAAATTATTAATTCTTTAAAAAATACAAATTCTACAGGTTATGATGATATTAGTACTAAAATCTTAAAACAATGCTCCAAATATTTGTCTTTCCCACTAACTTACATTATCAATTTATCTTTTGTTCAAGGCATTTTCCCAACTAGACTAAAATTTTCTGTCGTTAAACCACTACACAAGAAAGGCGATAAAACTGACATAAACAATTATAGGCCCATAACACTGATATCTGTTCTATCAAAAGTGTTTGAAAAGGCCATACATACCAGAATCTATAACTTCTTTAACAAACATGAAATATTAAAACCAGAGCAATATGGGTTTACAAAAAAAAAGTCAACCACTTTAGCATGTTTCAACTTAATAAAACTAATAACAACTAGCCTAAACAACAAAACACCTATAACATCCATTTTCATTGATATGTCCAAGGCATTTGACTTCGTTGACCACGAATTATTGTTACACAAACTTAGCAGATATGGTGTAAGAGGCAATGCATTAAAATTAATACAAGATTATTTAAGTCAGCGAATGCAATGCGTTGAGGTATCAAGTTACTCAGGACGCAATAGAAAAAACTATAGATCACAGTATTTCGAAAATAAATGCGGAGTGCCACAAGGAAGTATACTGGGTCCTTTATTATTTATAATATATATCAACGATCTTTGTAACGTAACTACTCATAAATGTGTGCTATATGCTGATGACATTACCATTAATATTGAAAATAATAATAAATATTTTGACTACGAACATGAAATAAATAGGACCTTAGAAACAATAATAGATTGGTTAAGACATAATAATTTACAAATTAACATCGAAAAAACTAAGATGATAAGATTTCAGACATATAATAGTAAACAAGAACCACTTAAAATAGAATATGGGAAAAACATAATCGAAGAAGTTAACCATACTAACTTTTTAGGTGTAACAATAGACAAGTTCTGTAATTGGAAGACACATATTGATAGCCTATGTAAAAAGTTAGATAAATTTGTCTTTGTTTTATATCGGTTGACGAGTGGCTAATATGGAGGCTGCACTCTTTGCCTATCATGGATATGTTTCTTCGATCCTACGTTACGGCTTAATAATATGGGGTAATTCTGTTGATTTAATTAGAGCTTTTCGTGGACAGAAAAAATGTGTACGGTCTTTATGCGGAGCACACCAATTAGATAGTTGTATTCCTCTTTTTCGCAAACATAAAATATTGCCGCTTCCAGCATTATACATTTACGAAATCTGTATCTTTGTTCACAAAAATAGTAATTTATTTGAAAAACACAATGATGTTGTAATTAGGACTAGTAGAAATATACATAAATTGTGTGTACCAAAGCAAAGAATACAACTCTACTCAAAAAATGTATATTGTATGGCAATATATGTTTACAACAAATTGCCTGTTTGTTTCAAAGAGATGAAAATAGGAATCTTTAAAAGTAAATTGTTTCAATTTCTTTTAAATAAGTGTTATTACTCAGTAAATGACTTCTTAAAAGATAAATTTGACTCGAATAGTGTTTATTGAATTGCTGAATTTAATTTTTTGAAATGTTTTAACTAAAGTATTATGAATTAATTGATGATTGTTTTATATAGATTTGGTTTCCATAAATATTGCGGCAAGTATCTTTATACTATATAATAATTAGTGTCTTAGTTTTCTACTTTATTAGAAAAATTATCTATCTGAAAATATTTGTACGCCGGAAACGGCAGAATATTTAGGATCAAAATTCTTTTGTAACAACAGTAATGTACCATATTCTGACAAATAAAGCATCTTATCTTATCTTATCTTATCTAACTAAACGCGCGCGTATAACATAACGTGGGAGTACGGTACAGCTGGTAAGGTCCAGCTGAGAAGACAGCATGACAAATTAATAATGGTATAGCTGCGGGTGTTTCCATTCGCGCACCGCCATTGTCTACGCGGTAAATCGATCTCTGCTGCATTACTAATGCGTCTCATTTTGCGGGTACTGTGTTCTATGTCCTATGGTGGACGTCCAATTTGATGTCTGAAATAGTGTTGTCAGTAAAAGTGTTCGTATTCTATCCATCCATTACAGTCTATGAAACTTTATAACATAATAACATAACATAAACACTCACGCCTGTCACCCAGAGGGGTAGGCAGAGACTACGGACTTCCATTTGGCACGATCCTGACATACCTCTTTCGCCTCCTTTACATCCATATATCTACGCATACATGCTCGTCGGTTAAGGGTACTTCTAACGTGGCCCATTTTCAAAATATCGCCAATTTGGTCGATAAACTTTTTCCTAGGGCGTCCCTTCCCGACTCGGCCATTCACATCTGCCATATAAATTTGCTTAGTCACTCTTTCCTCATTCATTCTTTCTACGTGACCAAACCACCGAAGCATTCCTTTCTTAATCCTGGTCACAACATCATCTTGCATACCACATTTATCTCTTATCACGCAATTTCTCACCCTGTCAATCAGATTACACCCTAGCATATTCCTTAAAGACCGCATTTCTACAGCATTTATTCTACTTTCGTGCTTCTTCTGCCACACCCAGCTTTCACTACCATACATTAAAGTAGGGACTAACACAGCATTATGAATTACCATACGTGCCTGTTTTGACAAATTCTGGTTCTTCATAATAGAGTGTAGTGCCCCATTCACTCTATTCCCTGCATTTACTCGTCGTTCTATATCCCTATCATATCTACCATCCCTGCTAAATACACATCCCAAATACACAAACTCATCCACTTGCTCAATCAACTCTCCTTCTATTCTTATTTCACATACCGTTTTGCTTTCTTCTCTTTCAAAAACCATCACTTTCGTCTTACTTGCGTTCACTTTCATTCCCCTTTCTTTTAATTCCCAGTTCATTAATGTAACCATCATTTGCAACTCTGCCGCCGATGACGCAAGTATGACTTGATCATCGGCATACAAAAGGCATTTGACGGTTAACTCGCCCATTCTTAACCCACATTCTTCATCTTTCAAAGTTTGCAAACACCGGTCCATAAATAGGTTGAACAGCCAAGGGGAAGCCACACAGCCCTGTCTGACACCTTTTTGGATGCCAAACCAGTCCGAGTAGACCCCATTGATCCTGACACAAGCACTAGAGTCCCCATAAAGAGACCTTAATGCCTGTATCAAACCAGCGCTCAACCCATATGAGTTCAGTGTTTGCCATAACACATTCCTGTCCACTCTGTCATAAGCCTTTTCCAAGTCCATGAACGCACAAAAAACTTTCTGGTTTTTGGCCAAAAACTTCTCCGCAATCATGCGCATGGAAAAGACTTGATCTGTACACCCCATTCCCTTTCTAAAACCCGCTTGCACATCCCAAATTTTTCCATCAGTTTCTTTCATAACTCTTTCAATTAACACCTTAGCATACAGTTTACCCACAATACTAAGCAAGCTGATACCGCGGTAGTTTTTGCAGTCATGCTGTGACCCTTTTCCTTTATATATTGGTACTATAACTGCTTTACACCAGTCATCCGGTACCCGTTTTAATTCCCAACATAAATTAAACAAGGTGTACAGCAGGCCTGCCACCACTCCCTCTCCAGCCCTTAGCATCTCGAGTGATACTCTATCATATCCAGCTGCCTTACCTGCTTTCATGCTTTTCATTGCTTTCATTATTTCATCTACACTTATCTCCATACCCTTTTCCACTTCTTTCGGAATTTCTAGTTCATTTAATTCATACGACTCTTCACTCATAAACACGCTTTCAAAGTATTCCTTCCATCTGTTTAAATTTAACTTTATAAATACCTCCGTTATGTGGTCATCCATCATCACTTTCTTATAACTCAAAACTATAGCCTTGTTTGCATAAATGACTTTACGATATGATAATTAATTAATATAATAGTTATTCATCGATTAATCAAATGATAAAGAGTCAACAGGGCGATGCTTTATCGGCGACTTTTTGACAGTTGACATTATAGTAAATATTTTAGTGGATTTTAGTATGGTGTAGTGTAGTTAATTTTATTTAAGTGGATTTTTCGGGTCTTCTAACGGCAGTTCTCACAAGGTTGCATTAGCAGTTGATGTGGAACGAAATAAAGGTATATATCGTCGTCTTCATCCTCGTCATTAACCTGCTGGATTTGTGATTGTGAGCGAGAATTGAAATAATCCTCATGGCTGACGTCTTCATTAGTTTCAAAACTATCTATTAGAAGCCTTTCTAGTAAGCTCACAATTCCCTTTCTTAACTGCGCTTTACTTGGTAAAGAGGATGTGTCTTCATCTCCAGCTGAAAAATAATTACTTTCCTGATACTTTATCGGGTTTTCAAAATGAAGCAGCACTCCAGTTAATGTTGTGCGACGTTCTGTTATACGTCGATGTAATGATGATGTGAATGTCATACTCAGTGAAGTGTTGTTGTATTTTGTCCACCATGAATCTTAATGTAGTTTCTGCTGACAGCAATGTAGCATCTTCACGACACAGATCATTTACCGCCAGTTTCAGTGGTTCTAAAGCACATTCAATAGCAGTAAAAATGATTGATTCTTGTTCGTTTAAAAATAAGCAGACACCGATTGCATGTTTAGATCAATAAAAGCTTTAGATACACAATGCTTTACATTGTCTACTTCTACTCCACCTTGTCTTACAATCGAGAATTATTCATCATTATTAGTCATTTTTCTTTGAAGATGATTTTAAACAATTAACAATCTTGCGGACTTTTTGAACGCCCTGAAAAAAAAAGTCATTAATATCATCAGAAATAATGAAGAAAGACAATAATTAAATTGAAAATTATGATAATATTTTTATATGATGATGAAATCTTATTAAATATACCTGTTGGTAGACATCAATTGTATTAATGATTTTTAAATTTACGCGAAAACCACACATTGTAAAGTAAAGTAAAGTTACAGCCTATATACGTCCCACTGCTAGGAACAGGCCTCCCCTCATTTCTGAGAGGGTTTTAGGGCAAGGAAGTGTCCGCCACGCAGCCCCAATGCATGTTGGCGAACTTGCCACCGCCGAGCACGTGGTAAATCAGCACTTAAAATTGCAATTAACAATTTCATTGGTGCCGGCGGAGATCGAACCCGGGTTACTCGTGTTTTGTTATATTTACAGCGAGCGTTAATCATCTGAGCTACCACTGTTCTACGTGCGAAAACTACACATTGAATAAAACTATATTTACGGATTTTTTTTTAAATTAATTATTTTAACTCATTTTTAACTCCCGACACAGGATTCTTGAAGATCTTGAAGTCTTGCAGTTGTATTGGGTTGGGTGCTTGGGTTTGGGTTTAATTTTCTTAATTACAGGATCCCACCCATCCATCTTCTCTATTGAAATTAGGATGTTTTCAATAGCCTCGCGTATCATTCTTGGTAAGAATCGGTGTTCTTTTGCGAGGATTTGTGGTTTATCAAATCTGATGTAATGGTGGGGACGATCTTGAACATGTTCGCTCGCTCCGGGGCGGCGACGCTCCGGTAAGTCTGCAGTCCACCTAATGGTAAGGATATCCTGGAGACCAAATTTCAAATGAAAATTTATACATAATTTACGAACTACGAGAAGTATATTAATAATATTGTATAAGATATATTTAGAATCTGCTACTTTTAGTATTCTCTCATACTCATATTGATCGTTCTCTCATAACAAAAATATAAACAATTGTTGTATAAAAGACACCTTGGTAAAATGTATTTTGATTGATATCTATTTATCGATCTCAAAACTCTAGTTACCGAAAATTAAGTATCATATTAGTACAAGATATAACTAGATAGGTTACGTACTTGAATATAAATTAAATATGTTACAGACAATAATGTCGTGACGGCGACAGTGTTGCTTGATTGAGGCGTTTGTGGAATTCACGTCCGATAACGATTGGAGTTTAGGGTGGTGGCACATTGGCGCGTAACGAACAAAGACGATCGTAAGAAATATCTTAATCGTCTCAAAAAACAGTATTTTTGCTTTATGCTCCGCCATTTATCTTGTTTAAATTTACTTGGATACCCCTATCTTCTTAGTTAGTTATAGGTAAAAAACTGAACACTAAAGTAGTATAGCCTTACTCCTTCCGGGAAGCATAGTGCCAAGAACGTTGGCTGAGGATACGCTAGCTTAAGTTTTTTTTTGTAACGATATTGTATTATAACAGAATATGTAAATAAATGTTATTACTGAAACTGACTATTATAAGTTCTTAATAGAAATATTTCTTTATTTTTTTTTTACCAAAGGACTCGGAGGGCTGTACTTATGCCAGTTTTTTTTAACTAAAGGACTCGGAGGGATGTACTTATGCCAGTGTCTAGTAAGGAGTATTTATTCTTTTTAATTTGTGAAACAATATGTTGACGTGCCACATTGCGATCCTTTGAGAGATTTTGACGGCGATTTTGAGTAGGCGGGGACGGTCGGTGGCGAAATATCTCAAGGCGTCTTAGTAGACATAATAACTTGAGGTTTATATCACTATTGGGGCACTTGTTTGATGTTTTCCACCAATAGTTCACATGCACAGACATTTGATACATCAAATCAACACCTTTACATCGAACCATTATTTAAACAACAATATTATATTATATGAGCAGCAATCCGTCGGCGGTCAAGTTCCCGCCAAAAAACTCCTTACCATTTATTAAATGTATTTTACACATTAAATATGTAAGCTTTTCTTTTTGTTGCTTGGTTGCTTGTTATATAACGTCATACAATTTAAAATTTAGTAAAATAAACATATTCAATGGCTATTTAAAGATTAAAGATATTTTTTACCGAATTTAAAATATTATAGGTATTTAATTCGACTGTATGTTCTTTTTTATGTGTATGTTAACCTCATAACTTCTCTGGATGAACTTATTTTGATGATTTTTTTTTTCTGAAAGCTGGTGCTTTCGTGTGGTCCTATATAAATTTAATAAAATCTGACCACTAGTTTTTTTTGTATTGACTTCGAATACGTAGATGTTGTTATCCTTTTATTATATATCTTAATTATGTTGAAGTCGGTTGTAATTTTTTTAATTTTACCACTTGTGTTATAAAAATACTAACTGTCTGATCATCGGATCAGATTTGATCCGAACGTTCGCTAACAGTTACCCTGAAGTCAACGTTTTTTTGCTTTGTCTGTATAGAAATCATTTCAAAAGTAAATTTGAAATAAAAAATATGAGAAAGCCGTTTGAATTATGCCTTGCAGATTTGATTTAATTTAATGTATGTGATGTCATTTGAAGTACATATTTTACAATTACTTACAGATAGATGTAGACCAACCGTAACGGAACATTTTCGCACTATTGTCACATGATTAGATAAACGGAACTATTTTTGACAAAAAGCAAACCGTTATCGTATTCACCGGTAATAATAGACGATGTTCAAGATCTCATTAGAAGATACAGGTTTACTATGTAATTGGTTTGAGTGCACGGAACGTATGCGAGTCCAGTTAGAGGCTCCTTTTCTTTTGATGATAGCATGACGCTGTAGTTTTACCCCGGCGTGACGGGGAAATCAAATTATACGTTTGCCAACGTTGAAGGATGAGACAACTTGCAATTGAAAAAACTTGCTGATTACGCAAGGAGTATAATTTATAATTCTCAATGCCCAAAGGTGACAACGCATCTGTGTATGTTTGATTTTTTATGGAAGAAGGGTAACAAACGAGCACACAGTCCACCTCATGGTAAGTGGGCACTGTGGCCCATAGACATCATTCATTCTCCATTAAGAATCAAAATGCATATGCGTTGTCACCCATGAGGACTGAGATGGAATGCCTCGTTTCCAGTAAAAAGGGTCTCCGGGTCTCTACACTCATCATACGAAACACAGCAGTGTCAAGCCGCTATTTACGCTGGTGTTCTGTGAGAGCGTGGTCCTTTCCCAGTCGAGCCGACCCACTCGTGCTGCAACCACAATATAGCTGCAGCGTGGCTCTACCACGTATATTGGCGAGTGTCTGAGGGCTGCAGCAGCCAATGAACGTTGTTTCGTTTGTTACTATAACATACAAATTTTTCATTAATTCATAAATTTCAGGCTTTAAGTTGGCAACCGCAGCTTTTTTAACTTTTTTATTAAGATGGCTGCTAATCTCCTGCTTCAATTTTCCTCTGGTCTGGTCACCTAACAGCTGTTTATATTATTTAATTTTCGTGCTTTAAATAATTCAGAAAATTAAATTTCTGTGCGTCTTAAATCTGTTAGTTCCAAGCGATGTAGATGTGCTCCCACTTTCGTAGCAGGTGCGTGCATTCCGCATTAAAGTGGCCGCTGGAAAACCGCCGACCTTTAATTATTGGCTCAGTAATGAATAGTGCTGAGGCCTCCACAAGGTTCTTTGGAATTGATTGACTCGACGACGAAACATTAGTGAATGAATTAAATGCGTACCCAAGGCGATATCCGTTCTGATGTGTTAATAGCGAATAGATGGTTAAAGACCCCGCAATCTTATTTTTATATTTACTGCTAGAATTTTCTTCTTTCTATCACGATTTCTTGAGACCGCTTTCGAGTCGTTATCCTTCTCGGTCGTTACATTACTAAAGGGCTTAGTTACGAGTGCCCGCAACCGTAGAAGTTCCGTTTCTGGTAGGAAAATACCAATGTCAAGGGGAGGGGCGTAATGTACGCCTTGGCGACATCGTATACGAGCGGGATTTATTCTCTCTCGATCCCCCTCAGCAGCCTCGTTCTCGACCATTACGGAAAAAGTCTGTAAGTCTTAAGGTGAGAACCTGGGGAGCGTTCGGCGGAGCATGTAGCATGGCGTCTTGGCTAACACACGCAGTTGTGTTAGTGTCCCGAGTGGCGCCCGTTCCGCTTGTATGAGATCCCTCACCAAATGCCGTACAGATACCTAGGCCTAGGCTCAGGCTTATATTGATAATTCAAATCGGAACAAGGAAAAATATGTAATAAGATAAAATAAGATAAAGAATACTATAGTACATATAATACGATTATCATTGTGTTTATAAAACTGTGGGTATATTAATAATTGACACAGGTAAGTGATCTGTTTCAAAGATGTTTTTTTCTTCCTTTCTTTGAAACAGATGCTGATATGTTTTGATTTTCAAAGAAGAGTAGAAGTGTTTGGGAAGCACATGCTGCACACACAGGTGGACTGTGTGCTCGTTTGTCGCCCATATTCTATAAAAATACACTGTATGCGCATATATTGATTGCTTTGCAGAGATATGAGGGCTGTGCTACGCTCCGCCCAAATTTTTTTTTTTGATAAAATAGGCAACATTTTTATAAAAATTGTTCCGAAAATAAACACACTGTTATTAAAAGTTACAAGTAACCTTACTATATATTTGCTGCTAAGAATCAAGCCGTAATTATACATATAAAATACCTTCGCTCACTTCTGCATTAATGTGGTATTAAAATCCCGCTACTAGCATTCTATATCAATGTGTATGTAGACAAGTAATTAGAAGATTAGTTGCACAGAAAAGGCAACCAATTCGCGAGCATTGAAAGTGGCGCCGATGAGTAATTTGAAGCTCCTGGTTGGCCGATGTTAATGCTCGAGAGTCACATTAGCGCTAGTAATTGATGGTCTTGTAAAACTTATCACTACTGTTAAAGTGCGGCGGTACTGCTAGCGGCTTCTTAGTGCTACCGTATAAGTTGAATTCGTTTTTATTGCTAATGTGAATTCTATAGATTACATAGAAAACGTTATGTATTTAATGACGGTGTAAAGTGGTAGATCCACGCATTACAGCTGCGACACAAATGGGTCGACTGGAGGAAGGTTTACGATCGCACAGTACTCGTATACCGGCGTTAAATAGCAGCACAATGCTGCTGTGTATTGTGTATAGTATGGTGAGCGGCGAAAATCGAAGGACCCCGTTTTACTGATAAGAAGACATTTCATCTTAATCCTCATTGTCAACCATGAGAATTAAGATGGAGCGGGACGCAGCTGCATTTTGATCCTAATCATGGGTAGACGTAGGTGCCGCAGGGTCACTTCATCTACTAACCAACAGGTAAACTGTGTTTGTTTGTCACCCTAGCTCACATATAAAGGTTAATATCTAATATATATGAGAGTATATTATATAATAAATATAAGATAAATATAAATATAAGATACTACTACTATACCACTTCTATACTAGTGTAGGTAAATAATAATTAAAAAGTTAGTACAACAGTATTATACTAACTTTTTAATTATGTATTACTTTTTGCGTTTATATACCTACACTATTTCTTACGTATGTTTATAGCTTCTATCATTCAAAAGTTTTCGGAGTTATCGAAAATTGGGTTAAACTAGTAGTATTCTCTCCGATTGCTAATATTTAAGTAGGATTTCCGTTTCTGACCCAAAATTTGCGGCTCTTAGAACCATTTCGATTAATTGTAGCAAAACACTGAAAATATACAAGGTTAAACAATAACAACCCGTCATAAGGAAACAAATCGTATCTCAACACGCGGATAGCGATCAAGATATATTTCCCACAGCTATTACGTACGGTAATGAGCGCAGTAGAACGGTAACATATACCGGGCGGTGGTCGGGCGCCGTGACGGCCTGGGTCATGCGAAGGTCGGCGCGGTCTTAGAAACGTTGCATTGTTAACGTGAGTGTTAAACGTTCTGTTTTCACGGAAATGGTGTTTATTATTCAATGGAGATGAGCAAGGTTACGTTAGGAAGGCCTGAGTGGAGAGCGGGCGAGGAGCGTTCGACTGGTCGGACGCTGTACTTCGCTGTATGGACGCGTGGTTTATTATAAAGGTGACAAACTAACTAACAGTTTATCTGATTTTAAACGGCTACTGCAGTTTCTGGACATCTACTTGCGATTGTGTAACTCTGGTGGGGATCGTTTCCCGGTGGAAAATAACTATGCAAGTAAATAACTACGTTATGATTTTTCATTGCGTATTTTCATATACGTAAATTATCGCTTTTTAATAATGACTAACACAATCGCACATTTTTTTTCAACGAAATGAAACGTCAAACGTCAAAACAAAGCAAACCACGATGTCTACCAGGTACACAGTCGCAATGCAACTAACTTCAAAGTAAAAATAACGGATGCTTCTCTCCCCTGAGGCCTAAGATGAAATGCCTCACAGCTAGTCAACAGCAAGTCAACTAGTAGTTATACTAGATTACTTACCTTTCTTATCGGAAAAACTGCAGGCGTGGTTGCATTTAGGTTATTATCCTCGCCGAAAGCCTTCGCTACACGCTTGACCGAAAGGTTGAGCAAAGGAAGCGACTGATATAATAAATCGTAGGTGATAATATTTTGATATAAAAATTCTAAATAACACTAATATTCTCAAGTTTTACGTGGTGGTTTTAATGTGATAGAGCCATGCTGGTGCTATATTAGTAGTACAGTTGTAGCACGAATGGGTCAGCTCAACCGGGGAAGGACCATGCTCTTACATAATACCAGCGTAAAATAGCAGCTTAATACTGCTGTGTTTCGTGTGGTGTGTGTAGAAAACCGGAGAACCTTTTTACTGCAAAAGAGGCATTTCATCTTAGTCCTCACGGATGACAACGTATCTGCATTTTGGTTCATGATCGAGGGTTGGTGTAATATCTATGGGCCGCAGAAACCACTTACCATCAGGTGGACTGTATGCTTGGTTGTCACCCTTATACTATTAAAAATGTTAATAAAACCATCTAGAAGCGTCTAATCGACTAAGAAATAACGTAATGATGAATCTTATGTATCTACAATTTGTTTACGTGACTCTTAAAGAAGCCATCATATTCACATTTCAGATCTGATGTCTTCCCACGTAATATATAATACGGAACAAGCAGAATAACGTTATTACCATCCATACTACGAGTAGATTTCCGCTAAGATTCTCTATTCACGAGTTCTTGATGTGTGCACACTACGTACACGGAAATGCGTTTGCAGCTTCCTTTTATCGCTCGTCTTTGATCTATCTTATACGTTACTTTGCACACCATTATTGTATTGGATGGTTTAAGTTTAAAATTAACATGTCTTAAGGTATAGTAACGAAACCGATGTCGTACGATGAAATTATTTAAGAATATGATAAATTAAAATAACAAGAAAGAATTAAAAGACTTGTAACATTAAGCAGTATTATCGATAATCGTTAACAATTAAATATTTGCATGCCGACCACGAGACTTAAGGACATCTTGAAATTGAATATCGTTTGAGTATTTCGACATCAGTATCTTGGCAAATGATGCATCAAAATTTTTCTACGTGATTAAATCCATAACCACGCTATGCGTAGTAAAGTATAAATTGTAAATAACAGAGTAAAGTAGCCGTGGATATATATATATATATATATATATATATATATATATATATATATATATATATATATATATATATTCATCATCATCATTACAGCCCTTCACAAGTCCACTGCTGAACATAGGCCTCCTCCAAGTAATGCCACAAAGCACGGTCCTGAGCCACCTGCATCCATCGACTTCCTGCATGTCTTACCAGGTCGTCACTCCATCTAGTGGGGGGTCGCCCTACACTACGCCTACCGGTACGAGGCTGCCACTCGAGAACCTTTCTTCCCCATCGGTTATCGGTTCTTCGAGCTATATGGCCGGCCCATTGCCACTTCAGCTTACTAATCCGTTGGGCTATGTCGGTCACTCTGGTTTTACTGCGGATATCCTCATTTCTGAGTTTATCACGCAGTGAAACTCCGAGCATAGCCCTCTCCATAGCTCGCTGAGCGACCTTGAGCGTCCTCATACGGCCAGCGGTGAAGGACCACGTCTCAGATCCGTAAGTCATCACTGGCAACACGCACTGGTTATACACTTTAGTTTTCAGAGATTGAGGTATACCTGACGAGAAGATGTGTCGTAATTTCCCGAACGCTGCCCAGCCGAGTTGAATCCGTCGATTGACCTCTCGGTCGAAGTTGGACTTACCTAGTCGGACTATTTGTCCCAGGTAAACGTACTCGTCAACAACTTCGAGCATAGTGCTCCCAACAACTACCGGCATAGGTGTGACATGGACATTAAACATGATCTTTGTTTTGTCCATGTTCATCTTAAGACCTATCCGTTGGGAGACACCATTGAGGTCATTGAGCATAGTGCTAAGGTCCTCCAGCGATTCTGCCATAAGGACTATATCGTCGGCAAATCGAAGGTGAGTGATGTACTCGCCATTGATGTTAATACCGTATCCTTTCCAGTCCAGTAGCTTGAAAACGTCTTCCAACGCAGCGGTGAAGAGTTTCGGGGATATAACATCACCCTGTCTTACACCTCTCTGCAGTTGGATAGGTTTCGAGCTCTGGTTCTGTACTTGGATAGCCATCGTAGCCCTACTGTACAAACACTTCAGCACTTCGATATACCGATAGTCAACTAGGCACCGCTGAAGAGACTGTAGCACCGCCCAAATTTCGACGGAATCAAAGGCTTTCTCATAGTCCACATATGCCAGGCAAAGTGGCAGATTGTACTCTTCGGACTTCTGTACAATTTGCCGAAGGGTATGTATGTGGTCTATGGTACTGAAGCCTTTTCGGAAACCGGCTTGTTCGGGAGGCTGGAAGTCGTCGAGTCTGCGTGCGAGACGATTCGTAATGACTCTCGAAAACAGCACGTAGACGCGGCTCAGAAGGGAAATCAGTCTGTAGTTCTTCAAGAGAGCGTTGTCGACTTTCTTAAAGAACAAGACCACCGCGCTTCTGCTCCACGCCTGTGGAGGAGTGCCACCATGGAGGACGGAATTCAAGAGCTTCTGAAGGACTTCAAGTACCGGTGTTCCACCCGCTTTCAGAAGCTCCGCTGTAATTCCATCCTCGCCCGGGGTCTTGCCGTTTTTAAGGTGGTGGAGAGCCATTCTAATCTCGCTCAAACTGACGTCCGGGATATCATCGGAATAGTGTCGGATAAGACTTGCTCTTGGATCGTCACTCACACTTGCGTGTGGCTCCAACGATGATGTGTACAGCTGCCCATAGAACCTCTCAATCTCACTCAGAATCTCAGGTGTCCCGGAAACGATGTTGCCACACTCGGTCTTCAGCCTTGACAGTTGGCTCTTTCTGGCAGACAGATCTCTGGCAAAGACTTTGGAGCCCTGGTTCCGCTCGATCGCTTCTTTAATACGAGCAGTATTAAAGTTGCGTAAGTCTCGCCGCATGCATTTGGAGATCTGTCTGTTCAGTTGCCTGTATGCTGTCAAATCTGTTGACGATTGCAGCCTCATCTCCCGTCTAACAGCCATGAGATTAAGAGTGTGATCGGAGAGTTTTTGTGTTCTTCTGCGGCGGGTCTTGCAGAACTTAGCTCCGACCGCATGGACATTTTCCACGAGCTTGTCATTCATATCGTCCACTGCATTGCAATCTTCTAGGCACTGAAAGCGGTTTTGTAACTCGAGCTGAAAGGTTTTGGGATTCTGGATTAGAGCAGCTTCTTCTTCCAGCTCCAGTATCTTCTCGTCAGTCCTCAGAGTGCGTGCGTTATATGTTGCCAGGTCGAGTCGGCGGAGGCGGCAACCGAACCTCCACCGGAGATTCTTAGCCCCCCCTGCCCCGCCGTTACCATGGTCGTCACCGTAGCCAGGAATAGCGGGGCCGCCGGGGACTGGGGGCCGTTTTTTTTGCGTCATTATTCATGGGGGGATATTTGCCATAGTTGCCACGCTTGGCGAGCGGGTTCGCAAACGCAGTTTTTTTATTATAACACAGTTGTTATCAGAAAGATGCTGCTGCCCATCTCCTTTCTGTCTCCCTCTGTCGCCTCTTACGACACCCACGGGAAGATATGGGGTAGTGGATATTCTCAACCGCCACTACACGGAATATATATATATATATATATATATATATATATATATATATATATATATATATGTGTGTGTGGTTGCTGTGGCTATACACATTTACATCCATCCTCGATTACGAATTAAAATGCAGCTGCGTTGTCACCCGTGAAGACTAAGATGCAATGCCCTCATTTCCGGTAAAAAAGGTTCTCTACACTTACCATACGAAACACAGCAGCATTAAGCTACTATTTTAAGCTGGTATTCTGTGAGAGCGTAGTCCTTCCCAGGTCGAGCCGACCCATTCGTGCTACTAATGTAACTGCAGCATGGCTCTACCACGTATAAAAATAAATATTATTCTTTGTACGTGTGTTTATCATGTAGTTCTCCGATTTTGATGTAATTTTTTGGATTTGTTTGTGTGTATTTCTGGATGGTTTGGAACCGTTATGTGGTGCTGTTGTTGAAATCCAAAAGTCACCCGTGCGATGCAGGCGCGGGCCGCTGGTAAATAAATAGTTGAGCAGCGTGTTACTTACTACCATATTACGTAACAGTTATAAGTTACGTTTGTCGTTCTTGAAATCGTGGAGCGTGTCGGTGAGAAATATCTTGTTTAATGGATTCTCGGACAGATGCTTGCCGCTCCGGTGGTCAATTTTACGAATAGTACGCGATTACACGCATTTTAGATTAACCCATTTTTTACGAGATTTTGATTTTTAACTTCTCGCTAAGAAAATTGAAAATTTTTAAAGATAGGGAAGTTATTGGTGTCACCCCGATTTTCGAAAATCGAGTTTTCATCAGATCTCGACGTTTTGAGATCCCAGGAAGCTATTCTGACTAATTTGACGTGGACGTCCGTACGGATGTATGTATGCGTAGTCATTCATAACTTTTGAACGTCTTGATTGATTGAGATGCAGTTTGCGACGTTCTAAAGATCTCAATATGGAATATATTTGGTGATAATATGAACTGATTAAGACGAGAAGATTTTGAGAAATCTTAAAAATAAAAATTTTGAAAAACTTTTGGAATAACTTTGAAACGGCTTTATCGATCGATTTCAAAAAAAAAACTAATCAGCTCTTAACTTCAAAAATGACGATCGAATGCCGTTTGGATAATAAATATCGGTTCATTCGTTCGTGAGATATCGAAAGAGAAAGAATTTGAATTTGAGTTGTTTTTTAACATAACTTCGAGCAACGCAACCGAGCAAGTTTGTGCTTCTTACATTATTTGTAGAACTTAAAAAACGTTGAACATAATAATCGATCTATCCGTTCATGAGATATCCAAGAAATTTTTTTTTGAAAAAAAAGTTGTTTTTATTAACATACTTCCCGTCAAGTTTAGGCGTTTTGAGCTCGAAGAAACTTAGCGGTAAGTTTCAGGGATGGCCTGTAGGGTTAACCCCATTCCAGATTTTTTTATTAGAGTGACGCTGGAGCTATATTATGGTTGTAGCGTGAATGGATAGGCTCGATCTCTTTTTACTGGAGCCGAGACATTTCATCTCAGTTCTGAAAATCAGCTTTAAACGGATTTATTGCATTACAAAACGGGGCAAAATAAAAAAGAATTAAACATAAAATCCGTAAATAATAGTTTTATTCAATGTGTAGTGTTCCGTAAATTTAAGAAATCATTAACCATCAGCTTGATGTAGTATTAATAAGATCGACACGTTATATTTCCATAAAACATTTCAACCTTTTATTTTATAGAATAAGGGTGACAAACCAGCACAGCGTCCATATGATAAGTGATATATTTAACTAAACGTGGTAGAGCTACGCTGCAGCGATATCTTGGTTGTAGCACGAATGGGTCGGATCGACCGGGAAGGACGGTCTCACAAAATACCAGCGTAAAATACCAGCTGAACACCGTTGTGTTTCGTATGGTGAGTGTAGAGAACCGGAGACCCTTTTTACTGGAAACGAGGCATTCCATCTTAGTCCTCACGGGTGACAACGCATCTGCATTTTGATTCGTAATCGAGGATAGATGTAGATGTCTATGGGCCACAGCAACCACTTACCATCAGATGGACTGTGTGCTCGTTTGTCGCCCTATCCTATAAAAAATGACGCTAAATGAAATGACATAGACTGAGTCGTTAACAAGACACTATGTGAGCCTTCAAACATCCGTGTCATAAAAACATTAGAAAGGAGTTAAGTGAGGAAGTGGTGAACGTCAACAAAGATAACGCGACCTACTCGTAACCTGCCGCCTTATTTTAGACAGAAGATGAGTAGCTCAAGATATGACGACTATTAACGCAAGTACCACTTATTAAAGTTATTTTATTATATATTATATTTATATATATAGTATATTTATATAAAGATTTTCTATAAACAGAATTAAATTCTGCTTACTTAAGAGATTCGTTATGTTCAGCATTGGAAACATAAATAGGAGATTGTAAGTATTAAGTAGTTTCCAAAAAATAACATAGACCTTATTGTGGGTTTAATAAGGGCTATTAAGTCTTTTTTATATAATCTAATGGTATTCAGATCATGAAAGGATGCCCGGAGGGTGGGGTTCTTTCACCTCTCCTGTGGAATATGGTCATTAATTAACTCATAAGCAAACGCTAACCATTTCTAAACAGTCGGTTATGCAGATGATCTGACAATACTGGTCTCTAGTAAGACAGCAAGCATTGTGTGCGACCTGACCCAAGCGGCTCTCCGTATTGTGGAGAGATGGTGCGGGGAATATGACCTAACCGTTAATCCAAATAAAACGGTTATAGTAATGTTCACACAAAAACGAATGCTGAATAACTATCATCTTCTTTCACATTCAAACACAGTCTTTTCAGCACAAAACTCCTACTTTCTTCCGAGGTAAAATACCTAGGTCTTACCTTGGACAGTAAACTTAACTGGAACAAACACATAGAAAACAAAATCAGCAAAGCTAGTTTAACTTTCTGGCAATGCAGAAACATGATTGGCAAACGATGGAGTTTAACGCCAGAAATTATACTGTGGCTGTACAAAACCGTAATTCGGCCCATGATCACATACGGCTCTCTGGTATGGTGGACCAAAACCAATGAAGCCACCACTATACAAAAGCTTCAGCGTTACCAGAGATTAGCTTGTATGGCTGCCACGGGCTGCATAAGGACTACACCAACAGCAGCTTTGGAGGCTATGTTGGAGCTAACACCGCTTCATCTACATATACAACTAGAAGCAACTTTAGCTGCCATTAGACTCAAGACCCTAAATCTTTTAAGTAAGAGTAGAGTCCCCAATACAGATATAATCGATAGAATTTACTCAAAAATTCCTATCTTACAAGCCAAGTATGATAGGATCCCAAAACAATTTGTATTCGTTAAGAAGTACAGGATACAATTGAAGGGAACTGACCATCTGGACGGATTGGGTCCAAGAGAGCTCAAAGTTTTCACGGATGGCTCTAAGAATGAAGGTGTGGGGTCTGGGGCTTTCTCTGAAGACCTTAATATCCACATATGCACACCGCTGGGTACCCACAACACAGTCTTCCAGGCTGAATGCATGGGTATCATCCAAGCGGCCATAGCAATAGATGCTAGGAAGGTGAAAGACTTCTCCATCAGAATACTCACCGACAGAATGGCGGTACTACAAGTTCTGAGTTGCAATGTGACGAACTCGGGACTGATATACGAGTGCCATCAACGATTGAATGAGGTATGTAAGCACAACAATGTGACTCTGCAATGGATCAAGGGACACAGTGGATCTAGAGGCAACGATGCAGCAGATGAACTGGCCAGAAGGGGATCGGCCCTAGCAACTATAGGGCCGGAACCAATAATACCAATTCCCTTTGGCTACGTTCGTTCACTGGTACGTAGATACTTCAATAATTTACACGCTCAGCTTTGGAAAAATGTAGTAGGCTGTAGACAAGCTAGGGAGGCCCTACCTGAAATAAACAATCGTCTAACCAAGGTTCTAATGAGACTGAACAAGCCATAGATTAGGATAGTAACAAGTGCTATCACAGGACATGGCTCTTTTAACAAGCATTTGTTCACCTGTGCAGGGCATGCATGGGAGAGGAAGAAACGGCGGCTCACGTGTTGCTGACATGTCCAGAAGTCGCTTCATACAGGGCTAAACATCTCGGCACGCCGGAATCGCTCCCCGAAGTTGCTTGCAACATCAAGGGACTGCTGAGCTTCTTCGGGAAGATATCATGGCTCGAATAAGCATATTATTCCTGCCCACACTCAAAATACGCGCTTAGACGTGGAGTTGCGGAAAACAGCCCGTCGTAAACTAAACTAAACTGAACTAATAATCTAATAGTGACAAACGTGCACAGTTCACCAGTAGACGCTGAGGTCCATAGACACCCTACATCAATCATTTGTTAAGAGTCAAAATGTAGATGCGTTGCCACCCCTGAGGACTAAGATAGAATGCCTCGCTTCCAGTAAAAAAAGGTGTTCGATTCTCTACACTTACTGTGAGAAACACTCACTTTCGCCCTGGTATTCTGTGAAAGCGTAGTCCATTCTCGGTCGAATCAAATCATTCAGGCTATAACCTAAACATAGCTGCAACAGGACTCTCCACGTATGAGTGGCTCTACCATATGAAATTACATACGTGTTATTATTATTTGAAGTAAGAAATGTAACCATTAATGAATATGGAAGGAATTTATTTTTATTTTATTTATTTATTCATTATTGTATTCCTTAATATACAAGAATACAAGGTCGGACTTAATGACTTGAGGGATCGTCATCGTCAAGCTTAGCGGGCGAGTTGACGATCTTCCTACGTATCTTTGACGGTGCTACATGGTCCCCCAAGAACATATTACTATACACGATTTTATATTGTCATCTATCAGATGTAGGAAGATCTTGGAATTTCCCTATGTTTATGCCCACGATTTATTTGAAACAAGCAATGCCCACTTTATATTGACTAATTTTACTACCTTTGTAGGTATATATAGTTAATGTTATGTCGATACATTTCGTTGATTCCGATGGGCACACAGATCATTGCGTTCAACTTTTTATAATATGCTGTGGGAGTGTTGGCTTGAAACGGGTCGTTGACTCGTCCGCATCGTCGACGTGATTAGGCCGAGACCTCGCTGACCGCCGCCTGTTTTTATTCGGTTACGTCTTAAACGAGGCCCGTTTGATTGATTCTTAATATAGTGCTTGTAAATGATTCGATTTTCGGACCGTAATTGCCGAAATGTTCTTGTGATACGGGTGGATTCATGGGCGAGTAATATTCACGATCATTAGATTAGGTTGTTTGAATTAAATTAGAAAAGTAAACGATGTAAATATAAGGTGAAGTAGCAATAGTCCTGCCTTAAAACTCGAAGAACCGATAACTGATGAGGAAGAAAGGTTATTAAGTGGCAGCCTTGTACCGGTAAACAAAGTTTAGCTTCCTCCCACTATGTGGAGTCCCGAGAAATTCCACAAAGCACGGTGCTGAGCTACCTGCATCGTTCAACTTCCTGCATCTCTTAACAGATCGTCACTCCATATAGCGGGTGGGTACCCTACACTTCGCTAACCAATACCTACGGGACTGCTACTCGAGAGCCTTTCTTAACCATCGTTTTTCGTTTCTTCGAGCTACACGGCCGGTAATAGACCGCCACTTCAACTTACTGTAATATTCATTCTGTAAATACTAGGAACAGACACAAGCTAGTAGTATCAGTTACTCAGCTCCACCGAGTCAGTAATTCATTCTTGGGGCGATGTATACGCTTTTACAACAAAATCTCAGAAAATATACAAAATTTGTCATACGCAAAGTTCAAAAATATTATTAAACTAAGTTCATATAAATAGGGTTGTTATAATATTAAAGAATTTATGAATGATAATAACCCCTGGGAAGGGTGATCGCTACCAAGCTATTTCTAATATGTTTTGTGTTGTTAATTATAACATACGTGATTGTAAGCTCTTATTTAAAAAAATGGTCCCGCTGAGTTTCTTGCTGGTTCTTCCCAGGACAGAGGTTTCTTTTTTGCGAACCAGTGGTAATGAAAAAAAGGTGACTTTCAATGTGTATTATTTATAATCCATATTGAATAAAATAGTTTCTGTTTCTGTTTCTGATCTGTTGGATTATGTCCTATACTCAGCTTCCGTTGCGAGTTTTTATTTAAAAAAGCCTTTATTATTCGGTCCTTAGTCCCCAAACCCCGAAATTTTACAAATTGTTCTTAAGTTTCAGTTTACAAATGTTAAAATGAAAAAACCCTTTGTAACTTATCTTGGCTCTTCATAAAGCAGTCTACAACTTCTGTTTTTCTTTAAGATTGTTTATTGAACAGCATTATTTCCCCGTAAATCAAGGCGTGTTATGGTGAAAGTGGAATTGGGCGTTGTGGCTAGTGGGTAGGCTACGTGCGCGTACAGGGGGTGCTGTCGCGACTTTTTATGCTCTGGACATTTGTGTCACTTCACTAAGAAATGTCACATAATCGCTTTACCTTCTTACCTTACCGCAAATGTCTAAGTCGACCTTACCATTTTGTCACGAATCGCAAAAAAAAATCAGTGTTTAATGTTATGTACTCCTAAGAATATTCCAAAAGTCAAGAGGGTAAAAATTTGCTTAGTCGGTCACAATGTCGTCCAGTCCGAATTTCGGTCACGGCGGCCTGGCAGAGAGTAGCCATTGGCGCAGAACAGGATTATATTGCCCAAGTGTATGCGCAAGCACAGGTGCGCTCTCTATTCACTCACTCTCATAATCCGATGGGACGGTAAACCGACACGACCGGAGAGTGATCAGGCGCAGAACCAACAGCTTTACGTGTTTTTCGAAGCACGAAGGTGACACACCGCCAACTTCCTGACTCCGGGCAACTACTGAGAACATCTTGACTGAAAAACTCAATGATTGATTTTTGTGGCCCGACCCGGGATTCGAACCCACGACCTCATGATCAACAGTCGCACTACTACAACCACTAGTAGTCGGTCATAATTTAAAATTATGAATATTTAAATAATAGAAATAATGTTATTATACATGGTGGACTTACGCTGCAGCTATATTATGGTTGTAGCACGAATGGGTCGGCTCGACCGGGGAAGGGCCACCGCTCTCGCTAAACTAAAATTATATGGTATTTAGCGGAAGGTTGCAAAGAAATTTATATTTTTATTTTTTTATTGTAATGAATTTCCGCAAAGTAACGCCTGAGTCTCAATTATATTATATTATTATAGTCGCAATTATATTATATTATTATTATGTGATGGTGGCGCTTACGCCGTAGTAGTATCCGTTACTTTACATTACATACGTGCTTTACCACGTGTACCACGTATATGTGGTAGAGCCATACTGCAGCTATATTAGTAGTTATAGCACGAAAGGATAGGTTCGACCGGGAACAAACCGCGGTCGAACAGTATATTAGCGTAAAATAGCAGCTGTGAGTGTAGAGAGCCGGAGACCCTTTTTACTGGAAACAAGGTATTCCATCTTAGTCCTCACGGGTGACAATGTATCGGCGTTACGATTATTTATCGAGGGTTGATGTAGATGTCTATGGGCCACAGTATCCACTTATCATCAGATGGACTGTGTGCTCGTTTATCAATCTTATTCAATTAAAAAATCGTCCCGTGGGTTTCGCAAGCGGCTGATGGGAAATACCACATCATTTTTAGGCCTCTGATAGATGAAGGTTATATTATCTCGTATATGCCACATGTGAAATACTCAGAAGTTGGTGAGAGAATCAGTGCTAAACGTGAGACATCTGAATTTCTGCGATCGCTATTCCGCCTTCCAAACGTGGTGTTACCTAAACCTTTTCAAATTATAAGAGACTCATCAACAACAATGGTTTTGTTGGGCTGATAAAGAAACAGGAGAAACTTTGATCTAAGAATATTTATAGATAGTACATGAAGCCACAAGGAGTGCCCTTTTAGGGCTCCGTACCCAAAGGGTAAACAGCGGGACCCTATTATTAAGCCTCCCTCCGTCCGTCTTTACGTCTGTCTGTCAGCAGGCTGTATTTCATGATTCGTAATAGGTAGGCAATTGAAATTTCCACAGAATGTGTATTTCTGTTGCCGTAAGAACAACAAATAATAAAAATAAAAATAAATTAAACATTAAAGGGGGCTCTCCTACTAGAAACGTGTCTTTTTTGTTCGATCTTAATAATGGCAACAAGTAGATGGATGAAATGCTTGCTGAGTTTGTATTGCGATATTCGCTAAAAAATTGAAATAAAATAATATTTGAAAAAAAGAAATTCTATTTGCTCGATTTTAACAGCAAAATAGTGAATTATAACAATACATAAAAGTACATAAATAGTATTAAATCTTGTACGATGACACGGAACGCTTCATGCGCGAGTTCAACTCGCATTTAGCCGGTTGTTTCAAAATAACTTGGATGCATTTTCTATCGACTTTAAGACAGGAAGTGCTCAGAGAGTTTACAATCAACTACCACCAGCAATTTTCAGGACCCGTACGATAGGGAACTTTAAGAAAATAGTCTGAGTGCCGCCACATCTGCGATTTCCCTACTGTTGTAGATAGTCATGTGCAACTACAGTTGCATACCATCATGTTAGCCATGTTGATCGTTTGTCCTATCTTATATATAAAAAAAACTTTATTCACACAATTATAAAAAAAAATTTAAACAAAATATTTCATCTAGCTGTACCTCCTTGGCCATGTTACATTAACGTAACTGATAAATCAACCAAAAATAGTCAGTATATTTCGGTTGTCTATTTTAATCTGCCCTAAGCACCGTCAGTTACAAATGATGCGCCGCCCGCTGCATAACCAGCTGACTGACGGCCGCGCGGTGACGTCACTGACACATGTGGTCGCCAGCCGCGACCTCTTAGGTCTGAGACACACGGCTGTTTTATTTGCAAGACAATAATTAGAATTGAATTAAAAAAAAAAAGAAGTACCTAAATCAAAGTAAAAAAGCAAGAGACCTATTTAGGATCACAAAGGTTTGCAAATTTAGGCTGGTTTGCCGGTAAACTTGACGAAAACTAGTTTAATTTACGCTGCTGCTGAGAAAGGATATCAACAAATGCAAAATCAAAAGACCTTTGTTTGTGAGAGTCAATGAATTGTTCACTAGTCAGGCGATAGCCAAGTTAAAATTATAGATGAGTTCATGATTTTAATGTAGGTTGGTATAAAATAATATTATGTTATAAACCAATAAAATAGATAGCCGTAGAAATATATAACGACGCATATTCTATTTTTAACCACATTTTTCAAGGAAATGAGATTTGTAGTAATCAGTATCAAAGATGAATTATTTTAACATTTCACATTAAATTTTAAAGAAATCTACTCGTGTGTCTACGCCTTTATTTCTGCTTCCTCCCATTCTTTGTTGGGAGAGCCATTTGAAGTGCAGCCTATATCACAAAGCTCAAAGCGTTCCCAGCGAGTGAACAAATGCGAGTTATCTTTCACATTCATAACGTGTTCGTGCGTTTTTTTTTTTGTTGCCCATGTATTCAGTTCTCGTTGCGGATTTTGATCGAGGAACACTATGCTGCTTTATGTTGTATTTTGAATCGTATTCCGTGATTTTTGGAAATCAAAAATAATAAATTAATAACGGTCTACAAAAAATAAGGTGTCAACAAGAAGCCGCCAGTAATGAAATGAAGAGAGAGAGAGATGACAAAATGAAGATCATCATCATCATTACAGCCCGTCACAAGTACAGCCAGTCACTAACAATACTAACACAGGCCTCCTCTAGGGAAGATAATATCGATAAAATTAAATAAAAATATACAAATACATTATTACAAAGTTTGCGCGTCAGTTCTTATAACTCATAATGTCCTTTACCAAAATTAGCAAAACCGTTATATCACTTTGGCGTCTGTGTATCAGTTATAGATTTTTTTTCAGAGAATTTACATGGAAATACGGCACAGTTAAAAGGCATTTCACATATGCAAACGTTAAGTTCAAAATTTTTTTAAAGTTTAATACATACTCAAACTTTTAGAGCAACGTTTAAAAAATGTATAACTATTTTGTGATTGATATTATTTAGAAATACTACCGTTGGAGTCATGGTAGATATGATCAGTGGATCATCTTCATACCATCACTTCTCTACCCTAGGGATTCCACCTAGTCTGTTGAGGACAGGGAGAGAGTACCTAAACTCCCTGTAGTTTATCAATACGCTTCGAGTGTGAGCTCGCTAAGCCTACTCGCAACAACTACCTGTGACCTCCACCTAATTAATCTCAACACATTTACCGCGGGTGATAAGTCCTCCGCCACCACAAGGTCATACTGGCAGTTTTGGCTTTATATATAAGCACAAGGTCGACGTGATTGATCAGCAATAAATTTGAGAAAGACGCGACAAAAATACAGTTTTGAACTTGGCATTTGTCAAAGGCGTGTCATGGCAAAGTTACATAAAAGTTTGAATTAGTGTTCTGCTTTCTTACGAGTGTCGAAAGTAGAGTATAGCGGGCATGTACGCTCAAAGTCCCTCGACACTTTATATGGACAGTAGGACCCGTTCGCACAGCGCCCCCATATATGGATCGTTGCAAAAAATCGACGACCTTCGTACACTTTCGTAAACAGAAGTATGCGTTGTTTGCGCTGGTTGTTTAAGCTTTAAGTAGCATGCAGTTTTAATATGCCCATCGACAGTGCTTTTTATTAAAATAGTTGCAATGAAATGCTTAAAATAAATTCACAATTTAGAAAATTAAAAATTATTTAAATTAATAAATAATTTTATCATTATTACAGCCCTTCACAAGTCCACAGAGCACGATTCTGAGTCACCTGCATCAATTGATGTCCTGCATTTCTTTACTAGTTCGTCACACCATCTCATGGGGGCCGCCTACACTGCCACTCGAGAACTTTTCTTCCTCATCGGTTGTCGGTTCTTCAAGCTATATGGCAGGTCCATTGCCATTGCAATCCCAGCTTACTAATCCATTGGGCTATGTCGATTACTCTGGTCTACTGTTGATATTCTCATTTCTAAGATTATCACGCAGAATAACCTTCAGTATAATAAGTAATTTACATAATACATATGTAAATTACTTATTAGATATACTCAGGGTTTATTTATTATACTACTACATATTTTTTTTATATTTCCTAATTTATAAATATTTAACTATTTATAACTGTTTTTTTTTTAATTTAAACTTTACTCAATTGACGGCTAAGTAGTTGTAAAATAACGGCTAAGTAGTAGTAGCAGTTGTAAAATAATGACACGGCGAGTTCGATTCCAGCAATGAATAAGTTGAGTGAGAGAGTGGAGAAGTGAGAGGGAAGGTAGAAGTTCTACTCTCACTTAAATTAGTTTCCCTCGCTTATTATGACGTTTTGAATGCTTGGCAGCACTCTTGGTCACTGGGATTGGAATCTGAAAAGTGAGGTCGCAGGGAACATGACAGCTGTAAAAACATGGTCTCATTTATTATGCGTTAACTGAGTGAAGTGTTTGAAGCAATGGTGAAGAAGGACAGTATTTATAAATTAATATGACGAACCTATGGCTTATTAGCGATACAATCGTTTATAAAGGTCCCATTGTCTTGTAACGATCCTTTGCTTGACATTGCCTATTGTAATCAAAACATTATGTATTTTTAGTATCTGTCTTTCAACCCAATGCACAAGCTGTAAGTTTTTTTCAAAGACTAAACTGTGTCACGGTAATACTATCTATACAGTATTCCAACTTCATACAAACGGACGAAGCGAGAGCTATGCCTACGCGCCTCGATCTCGGCATGCGCTCGGCATGCAGACAGTCGAGACTGTGCCGCAGTGATGATTTTGTGTAATATATAAAAAATGAAGGAAATAAATAATAGAATAGAAATAAAGAAATAATAAATCTGAACTTCATTTAACCCGGCGGTACTCGCTAGGTAATTACTGACACGAACACTCGCTACTGGGTAAAAAATACCACAGAATTAATTTGACATTTTTTAAAGGAATTCGTAACATTTTAAATTTTTACTATGTATTTATCTTTATTTATACCACGTTCTATGAATAAAACTACAAATGCAAGTTGCAGTCATCTTTTATTTTAAACGAGGCCTAATTATCAATTAATAACAAAAACTTTAAGATTTCTTTGTATCTTTAACAAAAATTAACAAAAAAATACTTTTTTTGTTAAGAATCATGCAAAATTGAGATCTATATTCAAAATAGACATACTGCCTTACCAAATGAACACAAAATAATTATACTTTTATAATAAGCGAAGTTTGAGAAAATCATCATCAAATAGCTTGCTTCAAATTATCAACGCCAATCAAAATTACTTTTCTCT
The DNA here is from genome assembly GCA_907164705.1 of Parnassius apollo. NCBI lineage: Eukaryota > Metazoa > Arthropoda > Insecta > Lepidoptera > Papilionidae > Parnassius > Parnassius apollo. The sequence continues at coordinate 2,555,992 of CAJQZP010000393.1, forward strand.
ATCAAAACACTCGCCACAGATGGGAGTCGTATGCTCTTTGAAAATCTTTTTGCAGCATAATTCAGAGATTGTCTTCGTTTTTCCGTCCTTTTTCCATACACATACTGCACAGTGAGATGCTGAATTGGAAGCTGTGGAAGGTCGCGAATCGGCTTAACTCTCGGATAAGGATTCTTCATTCAAGTTGGCACTAAGGATAAACTTTATTTTTGATTTTATATATGGTGAAAAATTATATATGGTTGTCCCGATGTCAAAGTCCCGACGTCAGTCACCTCAGTCCCCCGTGACCATGGGTGCTGGAAAGCACCCGAAACGTCGGGTATTAAAATTAATATAAATAAAACGCGATAAAATCCGTAAAAGTAGTTTTAATCAATGTATAGTGTTCGCGTAAATATAATAAATCATTATTCTTTATAAATCAATTCATTTTCAGTCTGTTGATCTAATTCTAATGGCCGACAACGGTGGCAAATTTCTTCTGAATCTGAGCGTGTGTCTGAATCACTTGCTTCCCGCTCCGTTTCACTTTCATGCTCACTCTGTTCTTCGAAATCTTCTTTTTCCGACACAATTTCTTCTTCATCATCTTCCTCTTCTAGTAATTGTACTATTGTATTATCCTTTAGTGGACAAGACATCGTGAGAAAGCTCTTATACAAAAAAAATGTTTATTAGCAAACGGAAAAATAATATAACGAAAACAGTCGCTACTGGGTAATTTTTACCCTTACGCACTTTATACGTCCGTTGTCGCTAAGCGCCGCGCGTAAAAGGGCTGCTCCGTGACCCGAGCATGAAATATGTTTCAGCTTGAACGTACCTAGAATTGCGATCTGCTTGCGCTCTTTAAAAAAAAGTTAGCTTAGAATGTAAGTACTCTGTGGTATTTTTTACCCAGTAGCGAGTGCCCCCCGGGTTAAAACCAAACATATAAATTGTAAAGTAGCTGCAGGTATCTCTAACAAATTAAAAGATATTCCTTTTCTCCACGTTGTCCATGTTTCCCAAAACAATTTTTAATTTATATTATTTTGGCTTTATATTAGAAAGCGGATTTTTTATATTTAAAAATCTAATAATAAAGCATTTCGTAAGTCTCAGCCGAGGCGCAAATATTTTTCGGTCGCAAATTTATAAGACCGATTTGTTATTCAAGCGTTAACGTGGTTTTTTAATTAAATCTACCAATCAAAAAACGACACGCATTTTTATTGAACACTTCCTATTCAATTCACAAAGTACCTATTTTATTTGTTTATATAAAAAAAGTATATTTACAACATTGAGCTATTATGTTACGTAAGTACATATTATTTCAATGATTTACAATCATAAAACTAAATGGAAACACAAAATAAGCAAATGTAAAAATGCTGGAGGCAGGTAGCCCTATCGCATGTTTACGTGCCGCACGGCTGTAGGCATTTATTTGACAGATACGGCCGAGTTACAATACTGTATAGATAATATTACCGTGACTGTGTTGACTTTTTTATATACAATAAGAGTGACAAATGAGCACACAATCCACCCGATGGTAAGTGGTTTTTGCGGCCCATAGACATCTACATCTATCCCCGATTACGAATCAAAATGCAGATATGCGTTGTCACCCCTGAGGACTAAGATGGAATGCCTCGTTTCCAGTAAAAAAGGGTCTCCGGATCTCTACACTCACCATACAAAACACAGCAGCATTAAGCTGCTATTTTACGCTGGTATCCTGTGAGAGCGTGGTCCTTCCCCGGTGGAGCTCGATCTATTTGTGCTACAACCATAATATTGCAGTTATATTGGCGTGGCTCTACCACGTATGAAATGCTAGGCCACGTATGAAATTGTTGAGAACAACGTTCTTAGATTGCAAAACATTACGGAAAATTGACCGTAGCTTAGCATTGTAGTGCTCGTCTAGTAGTGTGTACATAGAAGTTTTTACTTTAGTTTTTCTTTCTATAATGTATTTATAAAGTAGGTTGCACTAAGCGGCGGCTTAACTCCCTCATCCCGTCACTTTGGCGTTAGCGTAAGAGTTAGGCGGCGATACACCCTTAACATCATATATCTACCACATGTTAAATGTCCAGACGGGGATTGACCAAAGTTTTTGGTCGATTATTAGATTTATTTGGCGTATAGTGAAAATTTTGGATAGTGAAAATATTAAGGTAAACTTCTTTAAAACTATTATATTATATATTATTATTATTAAATGAAATGTGTGGCGGACACACTTGAGGCCTATTAGGAGTTTCCTATTTCGAAAACTAATCTTAATTGTTAAGAGTGGTTAAAAGTTAACTCAATATTATAATGCTAGTAAATTTTGAAAGTTTAAAATTTTGCTTCGGAAACAAAAACTCGCGAAATTACTTACACACTACCTAGGGGCATCATTTGTAACAAAGATTTTGCTGTATTTTGCTTTCCTTTGAAGTAATGGATCATCCACTACTGGTTTTCCCGGTTTACACAGCCACGAGACTCGCGACTTTGCTTAACTCGTCAGCGGTAGTCTGGTAGTGCAATTAATATTTTTCCTTCTTTTAGGGATAATGACTAGTTTGTTAAAGTATGTTTCAGACGTTGTTTTATTAACAGAGCTCATTGTCTACGAGTGATTACAACAATGTTAGCTTTCCAATTGCAACATGCTCCTATTGTAGTTGATACGTGTAGCGTGACGGTGTTGCGATGATGTGAGTCACCGCGGATGGATCAGCCATTATCGTGCGAGACAATGTGGATTTGTCACGCCGGGGAATTGCACCAGTTTGCCGGAAAAATTTGACTGGGGTGACAATATTCTAGGTGGTACTGCTTAACTGCATTTTATTGCCTGGGCTGGTATCACTTGCTTACCAATTCCTGTCGCCGAGCAGATTATTTGTTTTAAATTTGGGAACAGGTGTTCGTGGAGTGCAGTAGATCATGTGGCGTTTGTACACGTGATGCGTTATATTTTATTAACTTTAAGATCTCTATCTAGACAAGGAGGCGAGGGCTAGTTTGTATAGGATTAACGCCCAGGGCGGTCTGAGCTTGCTCTCCTACAAATTGAGATCCATGCTCGACTTAATTAAGGAATCACCGATCTTATGCATGATCTCAGATATCATGCGTCCACTACACACTTTTGATAAAAAGTGTATATTGGAATTACCCTCCAGAGAAGACTGGCTAAATGGCCAGGTTTTCTGTGAGGTCGGTAGCCTCATATGGTATACCGATGGGTTTAAAATGGGCCTCGACGTAGGCTTTGGAATTTACGGGGAACGCCCCAAATTCAAACTTAGTATGAATTTGGGTTGATACACCTCTATCTTCCGCGCAGAAATTTTCGCCATACTTCGGTGTGCGGAAATCAATCTGCGAAAACACTACGTCAACCATAAAATTTACATAAACTCTAGTCAAGCAGCACTGCTAGCGCTGAGGTCAAACTTGAAGCTAGTTAGAGACTGCGTGAACCGTCAAAACGCCCTGGGATGTAACAACAGGGTCGTTTTAAGATGGGTTCCGTATCACGAGGGTATTGTTGGCAACGAATTTGCCGACAAACTTGAAAAGGAGGGCTCAAAATGCACACAATTTGGACCTGAGCCATTTTGTGGAATCCCAAGAAGCCTAGCCGGAGTGACCCTTGAAACTCTTTATCACAATAAATCACTTAAGATCTGGCCTGACACATCACGCTTAAAACATTCTAAAACCTTAATCCGGACTTTTCATCGTAAATTCGCTTCAGAAGCCCTGGGATTAACTAAAAATAAATTGCGTATTCTGGCAAGAGCCCTAACTGGACACTGTTGTCTTAAAAAGCACATGTCCATCCTGGCACTAAGCAACTCAAGGATGTGGCGGTTCTGTTCCATAACGGAAGAAATGTCTCTACATCCTAACTGATTGCGGACCCTTAATGCGCAAACGTAACACTCATCTGGGAAACTATGTACTCCGCCCAGAAGAAGTGAAATTGCTTACGGCTAAGCAACTCCTTGAAGACATAGGGCTTAGCCGTGAACTATAGCCATGGCAGCGATCACAGTAGATCTTATAGGTCGCAGTGATACTGGTCTCTTTCTCTAGACCTGCATAGCTGCTCGCATATAATAAAAAAAATCTTTAAGATCTAATCTGCTCAACTTAGACTTCCCCTATAGATTGTCTTTGCCATAGTTGCCACGCTCGACAGGTGAGTTGGCCCACCGAAGTTTATTAATTTCGAGTAAGTGCCATGCTGCAGTTATATTAGTAGTATAGTTGTAGCACGAATTGGTCGGCTCGACCGGGGATGATCGCGCTCTCACAGAATACCTGCGTAAAACAGTAGCTTAATGCTTCTGTGTAGAGAGTGTAGAGTGAGTGTAGAGAACCGGAGACCCTTTTTACTGAAAACGAGGCATTCTGTCTTAGTCCTCACGGGTGACAACGTATCTGCATTTTGATTCGTAATCGAGGATACATGTAAGTGTCTATAGGCCACAGTAACCACTTACCATCAGGTGGACTGTGTGCTCGTGTGTCATCCTAACCTATAAAAGGAAAAGACTTGTTATCAGGTAGATGCTGCAGCATACCTAATGTTTCTATTTCCCTCTGCCGCTTTTTACTAGACCCGAGTGACAGTATGAGGTAGCGGTTAATCTTATGTTCCAAAATTGTACCCCATTCGTTAAAAATAATGGTAACATTGGTTAATTTAAATATAATCTGCGATAATAATTTTTATATTGACAGTTGACTCCAACACCACACATTTAATAAAGTTTTGTTTTTACGGATTTTATCGCATTTATTTTATTATTTTACTTCCTTCTATATTTCTTAATTAATGTTTACCAAATTAATAGTCGTATCAAAAGCATTATCTCTACATAGTATAAAACAAAGTAGCTTCCTGCCGTCTGTACGCTTAGATCTTTTAAACTACGCAACGGATTTTGATGAGGTTTTTATCAATAGATAGAATGCTTCAAGAGGAAGGTTTTCAAGGTTTCAAGAGGAAGGAATTCATGCATACGTTGTTGAGATTCAAAAATCAACTGCCCGAAGCCGGGGCTGATCGCTGATGTTAAATAAAATGAAGGGCAAGCTAAATGAAGCCTGTGATTTGCAGAGTTGTTCTTTCCATGCGCGTTACATTCGTTTATTGTTTGTAAAATAAACATTAAATCTTTTACAAATGTTTGTGACCAACGATTTTTACATCTGTTCTCTTGCTAATGACAATCACGCAACGTCGCTCTACTAACCAGATGGACCTAACTGCAACACATTGCATCTGATTGTTTCTAAGCAGGATGTAGCTGTGCGGATCTTAATGGTCACGCCGATAAAGTTCTTCGTCGGGCCGGACGATGTGGAGATAGAACCGTTTCGAAGTAATCTATAAAATAGAACAGTGCGGGTTCCCCGTTCAAATAGATCGTGCATGACGTAACATGTGCATGTAGATCGAGTCTGTATAAATGTACCATACCGTTACAGCTTATTAAAGTTCACTGCTAAACATAGGCCTCCCCCATAGATTGCCACATAGGGGGGATATTTGCCATAGTTGCTACGTTTGGTAAGCGGGCTGGCGACCGCAGTTTTTTATTTTTAGTCGTTACTAGGAAGACTGATTTGTTTCCCTCTGTCGCCTCTTCTAGAAGTGTTCTCTTTCAAGAAAAGAGCCTACTCGTTTTAAAAGGCCGGCAACGCAACTGCAAGTCCCCCGGTGTTGCAGCTGTTGTTCATGTCAGTCACTTACCATCGGGTGAGCCATGTGCTCATTTGCCCCCTCTTCTATAAAAAAAGTTAGGTTATTTTGTAAAGATAAGTTCACATTTTGTTTTATATCACACTGTCTATCGTGGTGATTATCAAAACGATAATAAAGAAAAAATCTCTTTTTCTAATAAAAATAAAATTGATACGCGAGCTATCAAATAAATGTACTGTCCCTAATTATTGAGATGAAATGCGTTATAACACGATATTGTATTGACTTCTGTTCGTCAACAAAGACGGTCTTGCGTTGAAAATATTTAGTACTTTATTATCGTTTCGATGCTTAAATGTCTAACCCATAAACCTAAGGTATATTCTAAGTCTATGGTCTAATTCATATTCATTTAAAATATTCACACAAGTATGTCATTTCCTCCCAAATTTACTAAGACCAAACTAATGAGAACTAATTATATGCAGAGTGACCCACCTTGCTAAAAATAAACTAATGTTACCTTTCATTATAACCGCGTAATCAATAGCACCGCGATCGCTGATCGATACGGCGCCAGTAACATTCAATTAGAACAATGTAATGATATTTATGCGATTTGAATGCCTTGTTGACTCAGTTGCTTGATTGGTTGACGTCATAGTGAGTATTCATCAAGATATTACTATGACACGTACAAGACTCGTATCTATTCGGCTATAATATCTAAGATGGTTTATACTATTTTAAACCGAAGTTTTTGGTATGGGAGTGAGTTTGACAAACACAGTCATCTGATGGTAAATTTATGCCGTGGGCCATAGGCATTCTGAGTCTCAACTGATAGCGTTTGTAGACACCATCGATTGAGAATCAGAATGCAGATACATTCTCATTCGAGCTAAGATGAAACGTCCCGTTATCACTAAATGGCGATAGAGCCATGGTAGCTCGTAGAGCCACGCTGCAGTTCTATTATGGTTGTATGAATGGGTCGGCTCGACCGGGGAAGGACCAAGCTCCCACAGAATACCAGCGTAAAATAGCAGCTTAATGCTGCTGTGTTTCATATGGTGAGTGCAGAGATCCGGAAACCATTTCTTACTGGAAACAAGGCATTCCATCTCAGTCAGAATGATAACGCATCTGCGTTTTGATTCTTAATCGAGGTTGAATGTAGATGTCTATGGGCCACAACATCCACTAGCCATCAGGTGGACTGTGTGCTCGTTTGTCACCCTCACCCTATAAAAAAATTAAGCGCTTACTGTGGTTATTAAACTAACAGGAAATGCAAAATTTTACAATTTGCGAGCAACTGTGGTTCGATTCCCATCGGCACCTAGGAAGTTATTAATGCAACTTTAAGTGCTGATTACCACGTGGTAGTCGGAAAAGGAAAACATAGTGAGGAAACCCGATTGCATGTGAGAAAAAATATTTCGAAGACTGCGTGTTTCCCCTGACAATCTGATAAAACATACGGGCAGTCGATCGATGTAGGTGGCTCCGGCTCCACGTTGTGGCAACAATGGGATGGGTTTTTGTTCAGTAGGGGACTTGTGAGGGGCTATAGTATTAGTAGTACGTTTCATCAGGTCGTCACTACATATCGTAGTGGGTTGTCGTCTAACACTGCGCCTTCTAGTACTAGGGTGCCAGTCCAGAACCTTTCTTTTCAATAAATATAATAAATTGTAATAATTATGTACCTATTTGAAATATTTCAATTTGATTGTGTACAGTATCGAGATATAAACGAGGGAACGGTGTATGAATAATCTAGTGCAGTAATTGCAAAACGATCGACTCATTGCTGTTTGTTTACATTGCTGCAACAATAAATAGGATGTATGCCTTGGGATAAATTTATCAATAGATAGCTTATAAATCAATGTTTACTATATTTATGTTGTTAACTTTATTTCTGATAACACTCAACCGACGGATAATCTACGTTATTAACATTGTTTTTAACAATACTCAACCGACGGTCCTAAACCGGCGAAATAAATATACTGAACTGATTATGTTAAAGTTTTTGGAATTTATGTTTTAGCCTTCAGTGGACTTTACTCATTGGCATAGGCATAGGCGAAATTTGGTAGACGGGTTATTGAACAGTATTCACACTGTATTCACTGACAACTTTGATACTGAACTTTGTTGCGCTAAATTATTTAGTATGTGTTACTAATAAAGAGCCGTGGTAGCTCAGTGGTTAACGCTCGCTGTAAATATAACAGAACGCGAGTAACCCGGGTTCGATCCCCGCCGGCACCAATGAAATTGTTATTTGCAATTTTAAGTGCTGATTTACCACGTGCTCGGCGGTGAAGGAAAACATCGTGAGGAAACCTGCATGTCTGAGTAATAAGAAAAAAAATATTTCGAAGACATGTGAAGTTCGTCAACACGCATTTGGGTAGCGCGGCGGATACTTCCTTGCCCTAAACCCTCTCAGAAATGAGGGGAGGCCTGAGCCCAGCAGTGGGACGTATATAGGCTGTAACTTTACTTTACTACTTTTTATGTGTTACTAATGAGGCGGCAGAGAGAAACTGAAACAGGAGATCTGCAGTATCATCCTCCTGATAACAGAGCGTGCTGACAATATAAAATATCTCCCCAATGAAGTAAACTATGGGGGAGGCTTTTGTCCAACAGTGGGTTTTGATGTGCTGCGTTGAATGGATGGAAAACTAAACGAAGTTTGTCTTGCTTCGTAGATCGCTTCAGAACAAAACCGTCGATTACTTTTTTCGTTCGGTTCAAAGCTCTAACGCGACTTTGATTCTCAGAAGACGGGAAGGAAGCGCGCGCCGCGGCGTGCCGCGACTGCTCATGCGACTTGCGTTTACCCAGCTGTTTGAGTGTTTCCACATTTATACTATACACAGTCGCGTCGTTCATTAAACACTATCTTGTTGTACTGATGCTTCATATATATATATGGCATATTTATACTCCTTTCTCGACGTAGACACCTAATAAGAAAGACTTGTAGAAAATTCAATACCTGAGGGGTGAGGGTGTTTCAGTTCGTATGTCATATTACTACACTCGAAGACATGTGCAGTCCGCCGACACGCATTGGGTAGGTGCCGCGGATATTTCCTTGCGTGAAAACCCTCAGAAATGAGAAGTTTATGCCAGCCGTGGCACGTATATGGCTACAGTAGTTATATTGTAATTTATCTAAGAATCTATAGACACGGTTTTTTTAACTTTTATACGTGGTAGAGCCACATTTCAGTGGCTACATCACGAATGAGAACCACGTTTGCACATCGAACTATATTACTAACGTAAGTAGTAATACCTCAATGCGCTCGCACAGAATACCACCAAAGCAAGAGAATAAAAACTTACGTAGCAGCATGACGATGCTACGTTTCATATGGTGTGTGACTAGAACCGGAGATATTTTTAGGCCGGCCACATACATGTATACGGAATTTCGTTTCGGTATTCCCATTCGGGATTCCGAACGCAGCAAGTCCATATAAAATCAATGACCCGTAACACACCTACGGTAGTTCGGTATTAAGTAACATACCTTAGGTACGGTTTTCCATACGGAATTTAGTGGACTTAACGGGATTCCGTGTGTGTGTGACAGACCCGTTCCGTATGTAGTATGTGGCGGGCCTTACAGGTAAATAGGCAATTCATCTTGGTCCTCAGCCTCAGTCGTGGTAATGGATCTGATTATTGATCATCTAAGGAGGATAGATGTAGATGTCTAGTAGCCGCCTACCGTTAGGTTGACTGTGTGCACGTTTGTCACCTTTTATAAAAATAAACTCAACAGACGTCTCTCACGTTCGGAAGGATTATATAAGTAGTTTTATTAACATATTGATGGGATGAGAGAAGTGATTGTTCCTCTCACGTTGCAACTACAAGGCTAAGGCTACACTTCAAATGTACATAAATTATTTTAAAATAAAAATTAAGTGATTTAAACACTTTCTTTCAGCATTTCTTATTGTGACTAACAATTCGTATATTTCCGAAATGTAAAAACATTCGCCTGGTTGTTTTCGAACACAATTTTCTTGCGATATTGCAGGATTATGTATTTTCCATTTGCCTTAATTTATTACATTGTTATTTGCAACAAACAAAATACGCAACGTGTTTTTCCTTTAAACTGATTACTTTTAGAAATATATTAGTAATAACCGGTTTTACCTTTGAATCATGTTATTATTTATTGTTAATTGGTACTCGTAAGTAAAACTATAACATGCAATTAATAACAATTAAATTCAAATTCATGTAGGTACTTATAGCGTATCTATATAACTATATAACGTTATATACTTATTTATGGAATTATTTTAAAGGTTGATATATTAAGCAGTTCAAAACATAATTCTTAAATGCTTTTATTTCCGAATTTTAATTTTTGATTTTCAATTACTATTTTTAATTCCTTCAAATAAACAAAAATATTTCGTTGAGTTTCTTTATACATGTAGAGACACGAACCAGCTAACAAGCCTCCTGATTGTAAGTTAAGTCTGCTCTTGAACACTTGCAACTAAAGAAAACTACAGATATATTACGTTTTAGCGGCAGCAATAGGTTGAGATGCCGGAGCTACGTAGAATGACTACTAGTTATAAAAAGGTGCAGTTGTGTCTATAGATACTCCAAAATTCAGATCCGTTGCTCTAAATTGCGAAAAAATACATACTTCCTTCTGCTGCGCGGTTTTCGTTACCGTCGAGACCTTCGGAATTGTCAAAAATTTTGTTTTACATAGAGGTATAATTCATCCCGTTTACGCCAGACTAAATATCGGAAGTAGCAGCATCTGTATCAAATGTGCAAGAGATGTGAGACTGCGGTCGCCAATCCGCCCGTGAACCGTGGCGATTGTGGCAAACTTCTTCTCTTTGAGCTCATTTGGCGCTTCATCAGCACTTACCACCAGGTGGGATAAGTCAAGCACTGGGTTCTAATTGGCAAAAATAAGCTCCTGCATGGCGTAGCAGCCTATAATTAAGAAAAAAATTGGGTCATAATATAAATTAATAAGTATAACTTATTACCACAGTCTAACTACTAACAGTCGGTCATCGAAGGCGTCTAGATAAGGTAATCGTGCGGTGCGGTGCGGGACGAGACTCGGGCGGAGCGTTCCCGAGCAGCCGTAAGTCGCTCGGGAACTGATTGATTTTGTCATATCTCTCGCACGCGTGGGTTTTTTACCGCGCTTTCGAGAAGACCGCTTCTTTTCTAACCTGTGGCAAAATGTTCTGTAATGAAATATAACTACGATTGTTTATATAGCAATTAGTATAGAACGATAAGCCGCGATACGTTTGCAAGTTCACTTCACATTTCAATGTTTACTTTTTTAAAGATTTTTAACCAACGAAGGTATGCAATTGCTGATATGTCATACAATCCATCTAGCAGTAGTATGCCTTCTGTGTGCTTTGTTAAACACGTCCTTGACAGCACTGAATATGAAACTGAAGCGTGGAGACAGATCAAGATTTGTGTATTTTTATAAAACTGCTAAAAACAACAAAACCATATCTTGGGCTTGCCCTAGTTTGGAGCCCTAGCTTCGGCACTGGTCCCTAGACTACTGTGTTCCGGTTTGTAGGGTATATAGGCTGCGAGACGTTCTATGTTAATCCTCAGACGTGACAAGTGACAACACATCAGACGCTAATATATACCACTTTATCCTAGTTCGATGTCCAACGGCAAATATTTGCGTATCTTTTCTTTAACATTGTTTACCATTTTTTACGTGGTAGAGCGCTGATGCTATAAATATAGTAATAGCACGAATTAGTTGGCTCAACCGGGGCAGGATCACGCTCTTACAGAATACCAGCGTAAAATAGCAGTATAGTGCTGCTGTGTTTCGTATGGTGAGTGTAGAGAACCGGAGACCTTTTTACTGGAATCGAGGCATTCCATCTTAGTGTTCAGGGGTCACAACGTATTTGCCTTTTGATCCTTAATTGAGGATAAATGTGGATGTCTATGGACCACAGCATCCACTTACCATCAGATGGACTGTGTGCTCGTTTGTCACCCAATTCTATTTAAAAAAACTTACTGTTACGTAGATTTGTTAAATCAATATGTCAATAGAGATTTATTTATTTATTATTAATTTTATCTGTAGCTTTCGTTGTTTGAAGTTAGCTGCAGGCGTCCGTGGACTGCAGTGAACACCTCCATCAGGTGTATTCTTAGTTCGTTTATCACTTCCGTGTTATTAAAAAAATGTCTTACCCGCTATCGCCTATCAGCGAGTCAGCGCTGTAAATTCGTCAGCGGCGTCTTGCGGTGATATTTTTAATATGAACGTGCTTCACACAATGCACGGTGTGAACACAACAGAATGTTTTTTTCTTATCTTTGTTCCGATGAATTTTTATAAATAAATGTCGCTTTAATATGTAATTAAATGGGGTGAAGTTACGAGGGGGTTTTATATTTTTAATTCGATTTCATTCCTAAATTAGATACATTTTACAGATTTTTCTATTTTAATAATATGTTATGTAGTCTATTTCTAATTTGTGTGTTTTTTGTACTAAAGTTTACTTTGGAAGACCAGATCATTCATCTTAATATGGGAAAAAATAGAGTTTATATTAATTTTGGAAAAAAATAGAGTTTATATTCTAATGATATATCCTAACTACAAAATAATTTGTCAAATGGTTAAGATAGATGATAAGAGATAATTATTTGGCGCATTCAGACACATTCATTTTATGTTAACATATAAATAAATTGAATTGCAATAAAACACAAATTCACCAAACAATACAAGAAACGGATGGTTCACATTATCATATAAATAAAAAAATCAACTAATATGAATATGTATGTATTACATACATGTAGACTTGTAATAGGACTCCTTTTATTTATAGTGTAGTATAGTTTAGTTACTCATTTTGTAATGTAGAACGGATTCGTAATGTAGACGGATTGACGACTCCGTGGCGCAGTGGCTTAACAATGAGTAGCTGCGCTGGGGGTCGTGGGTTCGAATCCCGCACGGAACAAGTATTTGTATGGCCTACATATAGTTGTTCCGGGTCTGGATGTTTGTCCTTGTGCAATTTATGTTTGTAAACTGCCCCCACGATACAAGAGAAAATCTTAGTGTAGGGGTAACGTTTTTTAAATAAAGAAAAAAAAAAGAAAAAATAAAGAAAGAAAGATTTTACGATATATCATAAAAGTTTTTTTTTGATGTCAGCGAAGCAAGTAGTATATATTATACATATATAATGCATGACTTTTTCTTAATTGTATTTACCTATTTTTAAATTTGCTTGTCATCGTGTTTTATTACTATTTTAATAACAATATCCACTGTTTGTACAGTCGTCCGCATAAAACTATGCTACATACAGAAAGTTGTTCATTTTTTCGTACATAATATACTCCAGTTTCGTAATCAAGTATTTAATGTTTTGTAAGAACATTTTCACCATTCCTATTAATTAGTGAACTTGTTTCCGAGGTTTCTCGTACCAGAGCAATGCTAAGCTGCAAGTTTGCCCGCGTTATACTTAAGCACGTTCGTCCTCTTGTAGTCTTCCAAAACGGGTTGAGATGGGTAAAAACTTACGCTACTGCATGTACACTGGATGTAGTAAACGAGGCTTCTTCGACATAAAAAGTTAACTTGACTGTGCTGCGCGAAGCTTCCTATGTAGTATCGCTGCATGTTACACGCAACGAGACACCTGACGATAAGTGCTTAGTGTATTGTGTGAACGAGCAACTGCGCAAGCTGTCAAGAAACCAAGGAAACTAACGATAAACCAGTATATCTCGACTTTTCATTGATTCGTGCCTAATTTACATGCAGTAAAACTAAACTAAACGTATTAAGTTTCCTCGTTGGATGCTCGTGTGTCACAGGGATTTTTCCTGAAAGTGTTTCACGTTGATAATTGAAACTTGGCATAGTTATTAAAACGCGGCTACTCCAATACAGTCATGATATTAAAAAATCAAATTTTCGACTTAGTATATCTAATAAGAAATTGAGATCGTCTCATTGTCAGATCGTTTAAATTTAGTCTTAGTGCATCTTAATCCCCTGCATTTTGATTCTAAATTGATGACAGATCCATCAGTCACAGCATTCACTTACCATCAGATGAACTGTGTGCTCACCCTTATTGCCTATATTAAAAAAAACTCACCACAATCTATCTTTGTACATTTCCATTAAATTCTGTTTAGGTAATGTATAAAATAGCTGCCTGTAATCAGGGCATAATGTAAATTAACCTTGACACATTGCAGTTAAGCCCTTATACGTTATGTGGTAATGGCCTGCGGCTTGCCTTATCGTTTTCTCGAGTTTAATTATGCGAAGCTTTGATATACTGATCGTTTATGTGTCACGCATAACTTACGCATTTTATTAACTCTAACATCGGCGCTTTTTTATGGTGATAAATAGTGCGGACTGGATTAGGGTTTGTCCAATTAGTTCTATGATAGAACTAAAAGCAGAGGCGGATTAAATGTTGACAGCGCCCTAGGCTAGAACCTCATCGGCGCCCCTCTAGCGGCCATATTATAATGTAAATCACTAGCTGGTACTCGGCGCGTTGCAGTCGCAGAAAGAATAATTGTGCAAATATCGGTTTAAATTTGGAACAATTATATTGTTTAATTAGGAATGATAATACTTTCATTGAAGTTGAATGTTAAATAACGTTCAAATATATTTGCCGGTGCGATAAGCGCGCTAACTACTGAAAGTGTACAATTAACTTACACCTATAAAGCCTTATGCCTATAAAGTTTTACCGCAATCTGATGAATGGTATGGTAGCGCATAAAATACGGACAAACATTAATTTTTATATATTAGATAACTACTCATTTTGCAAATAAACTACTAAACTACATTATAATTTATAATTCAAGCATATAACAAGCAAACAAGCAGCGACAGTAGCCTAATGGCAGGGCGCGGACCGCCAAACTCCCCCCCCCCCTTACCAGGTAAAGGGAATATTGTAATGTTAATAAATAGGATTACTAATATTTAAAAAAAAATAGTTTAATAGTTGCAAAATAATTAGGACCGAGTATCTTTAACAGGTGGGCGTGAAAGAAAATGTGATGAGAGAGTGAGAACCATGTAGAAGTGATCAAATTGAATTTGACCTTGCGCATCTAGAGACGTGCCTAGTTTGTCTTCAGAATGAACCGCCACTGGCTAAAGGACACTTCTTTGATAATTAAATTTCATGCAGTAAGTAGATGGATACAGGTGGTCCAAGACGGTTGTTTGTGGCGTTCTTTGGAGGAGGCCTATGCTCAGCAGTGCAGCTTAATGTTGATGATGATGATGATGCCCATGCAATTACGTTGTATTGAATCTTCAGCAAACAGTATTCAATACAACGTAAGTTAGTAGAACGACAATATAAACGTATAAGTTTCATAATTTCATAGCGAATGTTACGATCACTATGCTGTGGATGAGAATTTCTCGTTGGATTTTCTCATGGTCATCACGCAAGGCGCACTAGTGGCTCTCAACCAACATCCGCACTGGAAATACTACTAGCCGACAACAGTATGTGAGAATTGGGCTGGGCGTTTTTCGGATGCATATCCCACCAGCAGTCTGTCGCCAGTGAGCCGTCCATCAACTTCAGGCGTGCACCGCGTCCAAGTGATATTGGTGAAAAGTTTACATTGTCTCTTACACAAACACCTTAGTGGAAAGCGTGCGGTGAAGCGTGTAACATGGCGGCGTATTTCCCCAACAGCGTGTTTGTCATGGCGCCCCGCCGAACGCTTCCAACAGAGGCCAGGCTTTACTGGAGTTCAAGCTAGAAATCTGTGTCAAGATTTAAAAACAATGTATTTTGATAGATAATGGTTACAATAATGACAAAAAATGTTTTCGTTTAATGTTATCATCAGATAACATCGACGTATGAAATATATTATACGCAAATTTTTTTTAAACATTAAAAATTTAGTACATGAGCATGTACCGTTATAGTCAATTAAATGAAGTTAGTTCCCGGTTGGTACGAAAAAATTCAATTAACCAAAGATTAACAAAAAATACATCGCTAATGATATTCAGGATTATGCGACTGTACAAAAACTCAAGATCAGTGTAGGATAACTAAATTTTAGCAAAAAAGAAACGGGACTAAAGTAACTATTACCATTAACTCTCATTTACAGTTAGCGCGACTGCTGATCAAAAGGTCCCGGGATCGAATCCTAGATGGGGCTAAAATCAGTTATTGAGGTTTTCCGTCAAGAAATGTCAGGTGCAGTCTAGAATCCTACTGTATTCTCTCCGATGCCTTACAGTATCCGTCCTATCGGATTTTGAGAGTGAAGGAATAGGGAACTCACCTGTGCTTGCGCACACACTAGTACCCTATAATCCTATTGTATGCAAATGTCTTGTTTTGGTTGAGTCTGTCCGCCGTGTTAGAAACCCGGTCTGGACGACATTATAATTAGTGGAGAGGATTCTTATATTAATTTAAGACACGTAAAAATTAAGCGCATGCAAAATAAAATTACTGTCTGTGCGAAGGCAAACGTAGTTAAGGTAGACTACTTATTTATTTCATACTGTCCATTTATTTATTGCCATTATAAGAAAGTTAGGGGCCGTCCATTAATCACGTGAGGCTTAAAAGGTGGGGGAGGGGGTTTGACAAAAATCACTAAATATCACAAGGGGGAGGGGGTGTAGTAAGATTATCACGTGTATTTATTTTTTCGTCAAACGTGCGATTTCTTAACCGAAAAGCGGCGTGTAATGTGACCTTGACTCGCCTGTACATGTGAATTCATGTCACAACCATGAACCTAATCCGAGCAATAATAGTCTAGAGATGCACAATGTTCGTCCTTCACGCATCCTCACGCGACGATCGATCGGTAGATTGAGAGAGATTCTCTGTGTAGTGCGCGAAAATGATGACGCTGAGTGGCTTGATGAAACCAACGCTGATCTTCAACAAAGCACAGTGCCAACAACTGACTTGCAAGATGCTTATCCAGTTGTTAGTGTTGAAGAAAGTCTTGCTAATCCGTGGTCCGAGGACAATGTATATTAAATATGTTTATGTACTAGTACAATATATTTTTTTGCGCATGATTATACCGTTCCTTTAATATTATTATTTTTATGCCAGTCAAAAACAACCTGCATCCTTTCTATCTAGACATTTTTATCATGGTCCTTAATTTCAGAATAAAAGTAGATTATACTTTAAAGGTACTAAAAAATACACGTGAGTTTGGGTAGAGGGGTGGGGGTTTAGTCTTAAACATCACCATATATCACCAAGAGGGAGGGGGGTTAAAAATACTATGCGTGTTCGTGTGCGAGTGCGTGCGCGTGTGCGTGTGCGTGTGCATGTGCGTGTGTGCGTGCGAGTGCGTGCCGTGCGTGTGTGCGTGTGCGTGTGTGTGCGTGTACGTGTGTGTGTGCGTGTGCGTGTGTGCGTGCGTGCGTGTGCGGTGTGTGTGTGTGTGTGTGTGTGTGTGTGTGTGTGTGTGTGTGTGTGTGTGTGTGTGTGTGTGTGTGTGTGTGCGCGTGTGTGTGTGTGTGTGTGTGTGCGTGTGTGCGTGTGCGCGTGTGTGCGTGTGCGCGTAATATAATGGAAAAATTTTTAGCAACTTTTCCACGTTTTGCAGTGAATCCGACTATACTTATGAAATTTTTTATGAAATTGTGGTGACCCTACTAAGTCTGTGGCATCTCGATTAAAACCGCTTTGCCATTTCGGGGGCGATGTTGACCCAGTTACTTACAGAACGTGAATTTATTATTCCATTGCTTTTATTCCTTTGTTTACCAGAGGCGCCGTGCAATCACGCCATGTTGTTTTGATTTATCGTCCGTTTATAAAGCTCTCATCCAGCTGCAGTGGCGGAAAGTGACATTTAAAGGCGCATAGTATCTACCATGAATATAAATGTTTATAAGATTGTTTCGTACAATAATAAAATTTACATTATATGAAGATATCTTATGTTTACAGTCTTTCGCGTAAAATTTTAATGTTGCAATCTTCGGGGGTACTGAAATGTATGACCGGCCTGATGTCATGGTTAACCCGGGCTACCTTCAGCCTATAAGAGTTAATTATAGGTTGATCTACGCAAAACGTATGTTAAGTCTTGCAGTGGTATGCTTGTGTAATTTAATTTTAATGATGAGATGCCAATAAAAAATATTTCGAAGACTTGTGAAGTTCGCCAACACGCATTGGGGCAGCGCGGCGGATTATTCCTTGCCCTAAAACCCTCTCAGAAATGAGAGGAGGCCTGTACCCAGCAGTGGGACGTATATAGGCTGTAACTTTACTTTAGTTAACTTTTAATGAGATGCCAAGCAAAGAGCAGCACCCAGAGGTGGATTAAATGTCGGCAGCGCCCTGGGCTAGCATCTCATCGGCGCCCTACTGGCGCCCATAGATCATGAATTATAACTACTTATTTTTCAAATAAACTATATTATAATTTATAATACAGTTTAGTTGCGAAATAATTACTACCAGTGTCGCAAGAATGAAAAACGTGATGAGAGAGTGAAAGCCTTCGAGTATACATAAGCAAGTAAAGTGAGGGCGATCTAGACGGGGCGTGCTTTAAAATCTTTAATTCTCTATAAAAAGTATAATTTTTTATTTATTATAGGTAGTATATCAGTATTTACTTAATTTCTTTTCGTTCAAAAATTCTGCGGCGGCCCTATGTAACCTTGCGCCACTAGTCACGTGCCTACGTACGTAAACATCTAATAATTTGCTACTTTTAGTAGTATCACTAACTTGGGCCATACAGTTACAGTCTAAAACTTCACTACTGAACATAGACGCTTGGCAAGCGGGTTTACAACCGCAGTTTTTTTCAGGAAGTGGCTGTTGCCCACCTCTTTATTTGTTTCCCTCTGTCGCCTCTTACGACGGCCACGAGATGGTATGGGCTAGTGGATATTCGTATACCGCCACTTCATGGTTACATGGCCTAGTAATATTAAATTTTGATTATTGAAAAACATACAATCAGATGACTATTTAAATATAAAAACTATGATGCTATTACACTGCATCCGCATACAATTTCTATGGAAATGTTTGTTTTGACAAACCGTAAAAGTTTTGAAATTGACTACTTTCATATAGCTATATACCTATATACTTATAGCCATAGATAACATTTGACTATTCAATATGTTCCCAATGTAATTATAATTTGTTAACAACTAATCATTTCAACTATTCCTTGTTGCAGGTACTGTACCCAATTACACAGAAAGGATTCATTTTATTTATGAGTAAGCTATTCGAAAACAAATTTTCATTCCAATGTAAGGAACACGTTTTATGCAGCGGCGGGTGATGGTGAGTGAGTGTGTGATTCCGTAAGACTCTGATATTTTCTAACGTACTTTGGCCGAGACGGGTGCGAGCACTTGTACTATTGCATTTTGTTTCTTTTTTTCAAAAGAAAACATTTAAAAAAACGGTTTTATAAAGTGTGCTCTCAACATGACCTAAAAATAATACACCTTTTCATTTCACAATGGAATGTCTGCAGGGAACACACCTTCAAACAGCGATTTAGTGTGAAATTTATGATTTTATTATCGATCAAAACATAGAGCCGTGGTGGCTCAGAGACTAAGCGCTCGCTGTAAATTTCACAGTACGCAAGCAACTCGGATTCGATCTCCGCCGGCACCAATGAACTTGTTAATTGCAATTTTAAGTGCTGATTTGCCACGTACTCTGCGGTGAAGGAAAATCATCGTGAGGAAACCTGCATGTCTGGGAAAAAGGAAAAAAAGTTCCGAAGACTTGTGAAATTCGCCAACACGCATTGGGGCAGTACGGCAGACATTTCATTGCCCTAAAAACCCTTTCAGAAATGAGGGGAGGACTGTGTCCAGTAGTAGGACATATAGGCTGTAACTCTACTTTTATCGATCAATAAATCACGAACCACTTGTTCGTATGTTCACTTTTTATGAAATATTTTGTTATTGCAATGATTACATTTTAGTAAATTTTGTCGTCTTAAGTCCTTTGTTGGACTCACGTGACAACTGTACATTTATTAAGGTTTATGTTCACTCTTTTCTTGTTGCAGTAAAAATTTGGGCTGACCTGGTAGAGCCACGCTGCAGTTATATTAAGGTTGTAGTACGAATGGGTCGGCTCGACCGGGAAAAGACCACGCTCTCACAGAATACCAGCTTGAAATAGCAGCATAATGCTGCTGTATTTCGTACGGTGAGTGTAGAGAACCGGAGACCCTTTTTTACTGGAAACGAGGCATTCCGTCTTAGTCCTCAGGGGTGACAACGCATCTGCGTTTTGATTCTTAATCGAGGATAGTGTCTAAGTGCCACGGCATCCCTTACCATCAGGTGGACTGTGTGCTCGTTTGTCAGCCTTATTCTATAAAAAAAACTTAACAAGTCAAATAAATATACATTTTTTTCTACTAGTTGTTCCCCACGACTTCGCCCGCGTGGAATACATTACGATTGAATATCATGTTTTGTTTTGCGCGGAGCTCCAATTATTTTTCTAAAATAAACGTAGCCTAAGTTACTCCTCATAAGTCATAACATAAGCTATCTACCACTGAAAGTCTCGTCAAAATCGGTAATGCCATTTCGAAGATTAACCGGAACAAACAGATAAAGACAAAAATTTCAAAAAAAATTTTTGTTATAAGTTTCGTATATATACGTATACACGATACTTATAACGAAGGTACATTTACTTTCGTATGTATTCAGTAAAAAACAGCTGTTTTGACATTACAAACCCTTCAATTTTATTTACTTATCTAGATTTAGGTAAAAAATGGTTTAAAAAATCGAACAAAACGTCATATTAATTTAATTTTTTTTATAAAGAAGCGTGTGAAATAAAATGCCACATTTGCTATCGGATTCTAAAGTTGTCTCTAGCATAGAGGCGCACCTCTCAGTTATTAATGACGGTTCAAGAGTGCTCATGTGATGTGTGCCAACAAATATTGCTAAGAGGATAGTAGGCACGCCCAATTGGCCCTCACGCGACCCTTAACCTCGTAATTACAGTTTAGCGTGAATATATAAAATTTTTAATAGCCGCATTAATACAAAATATGACTGCCGGATCGCTTTAACGTTATTGCTTCGGCGTGCCGTCTGACGACTTAGAAATTGGTCGTTAAGGTAAAAATACTACCTGTATTTTAGGTAAAAGATGCCCTAAAACAATGGTGGGAAGAACCAAGTTTTTATACAGTAGAACTTGATGTAAACGAGATGATTATACTGCCATGTACCGGAACCCATAAGATATTTATGGTATATCGCAAAGTCGCACCTTAGGCGAAAGCTAGACGTCTAATATTTACTGTAGTTTGCAGATATTTACTGTACATCAGGGTTATTTTTGATCATGTAGTTTCGATATATATATATATATATAACAGGATTTCTAGATTTCCTAATTCCGTTAGTGATATATAGTATATTAGGTGTCAGCGTTTATCGCGCCAGCACGCATCAGCACATTAGCAGGAGGATGTCTTTTTGAATATGACATCATGGACGCACAACGGTATTGCCTTCGGCGGTGTTATTTTAACCCACCACAAGGGATCGGAATCGGAATCATTTATTGCCTGATATATAGGTAATACACAGATGTCAGTTAGATATACTTATAACTACCTTGCCAGGCATACGTTATTCTGCCCTTTCGACGATCCTTCGTCATGTCCTATTAAAAATACTTAAATTCACAAAACACTTACCATCAGGTGGCCTGTGTGCTCGTTTGTCACACTGTCCTATAAAAAAAAGAAAAAGAGCACACAATCAACTTGATGGTAAGTGCATGCCCATCGACATCTAGATCTACCCTCGATTACGAATCAAAATGCAGATGCGTTGTCAACCTTGAGGACTAAGATAGAATGCCTCATATCCAGTAAAAAAAACTTTTTCACAAAAAAATTAAACCGCCGAAAAAACTGAAAAGCAAAAAATAATAAACCTTTTTCTTTTACCTTAATAACTAAGTACTTAAACTAATGTAAGTGTACCTAAGTTTATATCTTTTAATTATTATGAGTTTTAATTAACCTTAATAACCATTAATAACTAAGTTCTTAGACCTAAGTAATTTTCAGTCGGCGCCAAACATCCAATAAAAAAAGACCACGACCACACAATTGATAGTATGGAATCCTTTTTTAGATATTTGATATCAGAACTAAGTTTATTTATTAACGCGCTTTTGTAGCTTCAAGTATATCTCTATCTATCTATGTAACGGAATATTTTAATGTCATTTTCACCAACTTGTAGACGAACGACTTTACTTGAAAATTTGCACTCGTATCAAGGACCCATACAGTGGCGAAGCTTCCATTAAAGCCGAAAAGCCGGGCTTGCCTTATTAAACCTGAATCAATCAATAATATCAACTAATAAAATAACTCGTAAAATGTTTCAAGCTATTTCAAATTTCCCGCGCACTCCACTGTTCGACACATGTCGACCGATAACCTCGTATTGCCTTAGCGATACTGCTGCTGTCATAAAAAATGAGTTTTAATAGAGCTAATTGTCACCCTCGCTCGCGTGGGCTTTTTACGGGGCTTTCGAGAAGACGATCGCTCTCTTTCTAACCTATGGCAAAATATTCTATAATGAAATATAACTACGATTGTATGTATAGCAATTAGTATAGAGATTTAAAGCCAGGCTTTTGGGAATAAATTTGTTAAAAGCGGAGGCGCGCGGGCAATACGTTTGCAAGTTCATTTCACGTTTCAATGTTTATTTACTCTGTGTGCTTATCTTAAGCGATTTAATATTACGAGTTCAAAATTTATGCTTTTTTAAAGATTTTTAATGAAAATGGAGGATAATAGTGTTCCTTGTTATGAATTGAAGTGTGTTAAAGTGATAATCGGAGAGGAAATCTTTAAACTTTGTTGAGATAATACACAAGGTTAAGAGTGTATTTCAGACTTATCAATTATCGCAAATAAAAACAGTTATTGGTACAATTAAAACGTTCACCAACATTTTACGTGGACGTAATTAAATCTTTCCATAAGAAAGCGAGACGATTCCACTTATCTTATCTTATCTCTTATCCATTAGAATGTAAATATATTTTTTTTTAATTTTGTACATAGTTTGTTTGTACTTTGTTCGTGTTTTACTTTTGTTCATGTATTGTATTGGATGTAAATATTTTTTTTCTTTCGCTTAAACAAACCCAAACGGCTTTCTTCAAAGCCACCGAAGCTATGCAATTGCTGATATGTAATACAATCTATCTAGCAGTGGTATGCCTTCTGTGTGCTTTGTTAAACACGTCCTTGACAGCATTGAATATGAAACTGAAGCGTGGAGACAGATCAAGATTGGTGTATTTTTATAAAACTGCTAAAAACAACAATCTATATTTTTATCAATTTATGTCTTGGGCTTGCCCTAGCTTGGAGCTCTAGCTTCGCCACTGGCTCATGACAATATAATAAATAACTTCCTAGCATTCTGATCTGGATCACCAATATGAAATTGAGGGAGAAGATCGATGCGCGTGTTGTTTAGGTTTTTTAAATTCTAATATTATTTAAATATAAATATTAAAATATTTATATCAAAAGGTTTAGAGTGCGATGTAACACGTTCAAGCAATGTTTAAAAATTTAAAGTATTTCTCCAAATTAGGCGATTTCAAAAAAGGAGGTTTACAATTTGGTTGTATGTTTTTTTGTATGTATGTTATTTAAATTACTTTATACATTTATTTTATTCATTTTATTATGTCTTAGCCTTCTTAATTTGGAATTATTTTATTCTTTTTAGTCCTTGAAGGCGTATTTAACTTGTATTTAAAGTGTTTTTTAAAGATGACGATGATGACTTTAAAACAGTTCTGGCGTGATAAAAAATAGACGAGTTTGAGCGTTGGTGTTGCCGCTCTGAAAGCTTGGTTTTCAGCTGGCGCGCCCACTTCACGTGGCGACGACCCCTGGAGGGCTTGCTTTACTACGCCCGTGGTTGGGCTAAGTGAAACGCTTTAGTAGAAACGGTATCGTAAAAATTTTATGCAGGGTTGTTCGACCATCTCATTATAAATAATTATGGATGGGATTAAGTTAAACTAAAGGGTTTTTAACAAGACGGGTCAAGACCGTGCTTTTTTCCAACTTATGGGGAAAATCTACGATCAGTAATGGGCTTGTAATGGGCTGCAATAATGATGGTTACAGTCACAGGATTTTTTTTAAATTATTATTAAGTAAATAAAATATCAATGAAAGAAAGAGAAACTACTTTATATAGCAATAATTGTAGCTTTTAAGTTCATTCCTTAATGTTTTCTTAAATAATCATCCTCCATGCTCGTAATATGTAAATATGCGCATATTTTCATATTTCCATGCATAAAATAATAATGAATGGACCTTTCCGTGAGGATACATATTCTCAATGCAATCTGACTAATGAATTTTGTTTACCAAAATAAACTTAATATACATTTCTTAAGTATGCGTGAATTTTTAACATCCTTTTTTATCACAAGGTTTAAGTTGTCATTGTCACCCATGTCTGGCTTAAAAAGCATTGAACACTGTTTTTACGCGATACTTACGGTATTAAATGACACGTCAAAATAAATGATGAATACAACTTGACGTGATGGTATGAATTTTGGTGATCATTGTGACTTAAAATTGATTGATTGTATATACTGTATCATTTATTACAATAATTTACAATTACAAAAATACTATAAATGTGAAAGACATCGGATAACATATATTAATTACGTAAATAAAAACTTAAATTGAGCCTGTATATAGAACACAACTCTAACTCTTATTATCACTTAAGCCTATAATCTTTCTAATATTTAAACAAGAACATCGAAAATAAAGACGTATTTACTCAAAACGATTTCAATGTTATTTGCTTGTAACACTGCTTACTTGCATTTGCATTTGGCGGAGCTTCACCCCCGTGCCTCAGAAATCGTTGGTTCTACGCTTGTTCTCGCTCCTATCGTGTCAAATATGGAATGACACCATCGCACTATGAGAGTGAAGAAAAAAAGATTACCTACCTCCTCTACCTATCTGCGACTTTTTTATAGAATGAGTGACAAATAAGCACACAGTCCACCTGATAGTAAATGAATGCTGTGGCCCATAAACATATACATTATCTTCTATTAAGAATCAATATGCAGATGCATTGTCAATCCTGAGGACTAAGATGGAAAGCCTCGTCTTCTCTACACTACTTAAACTGCTATTTTACGCTGGTATTCTTTGAGAGCGTGGTCCTTCCCCGGTTGAGCCGACCCATTCGTGCTATAACGTATAAAACTGTAGAGACCACGTATAAATAGAGTCTGTTGGACACCGTTATTTATTACATTTATATTTTACTTTTACTTGTTTTAACAGCATGGTATGTTTGGACAACTCTTTAAAGAAGTGCCTCAAACTGGTGCATGGACTCTTCAAGACTATAATAAATAGTTGTTTTCTTAGCTGTCGCGTTAATCAACCTCGGACTCTAAAGATATTAAGTGGCAATAACATTCAACATTGCTCGGGGTTTCTCTGCATGATAAACTTAGAAATGAGGATATCCGCAGTAGAACCAGAGTGACCGACATAGGCCAACGGATTAGTAGGCTGTAGTGGCATTGGGCCGATCTTATAACTCGAAGAACCGACACCTGATGGGGAAAAATCGTTCTCGAGTGGCAACCAGGGTCAGGTAGCCGTCGTGTGGGGCGACCCCCCACTAGATGGAGTGACGACCTGGTAAGACATGCAGGAAGTCGATGGATTCAGGTGACTTAGGACCGTGCTTTGTGACATTCTTTGGGAGAGGCCTATGTTCGGCAGTGGCCTATGTTCTTGTGGGGCTGTAATGATGATGATGATGAACATTGAACATCCTTTAGATCTTCGTTAATAGGTCAATTATTTACTCGTATTGTATAAATTAGAAAAGAATTAAATATTAATAAAAGTAAAAGAAAAATAAAATAATTTTACGTTCTGAAGTTGATTTTAAGACATAATATTGTAGAGAAGCCCCGGCATAAGAATGAAAGAAGAAGAAATTATTCTGACTGTACTAGGTAATGCCGCAATTTCAATGTTGTGTAAATGGTTCTATTAAATATTTCATCCCCTATTTTGCCATCCATAGGGACTTTTCTCCAAATTTATATGGGACCACATTTAAAGTATACCATGTTATTTAATAAAAACGAATCAATAAAAAACTGTTCATAATTGACGAAATGAATTTTTTTAAGTATTTTGTCCATTAATCGCTTTCCGTTAATCACTTAGAAACACAATCCAGTCACAGTGGAGCAATCAATTGTTCCTGACGGACATGTAAGTGAAAGGTATAAAGGGATCGTCGGTGGTTAGAGAAAATAGGTGAGTACCAACCTATTTTCTTGTATAACGTGTTTACCAACCATCTTATCACTATTTGAAAAAACAATACATTTAATAACTAACTAACAAAACAAATGACGTTGGAATCATTATATAAACTCATTTCACGGATTTAATTTTAATCACGTAAAATTTTCATTTATTTTTAACTAACCTTTAGAGATTCATAATGTTTTTTGAGAGAAAACGATGTGCCATATGGCCAGACAAATTTGAAGATCTGTTAATTTTACATAAAAGTGTCTTATTGCATAAAATTTAAATTAGTAAAATTGCAAACCAATAAGTTTTTATATCTCTTAAAGTTATCAAAAACCAAAAGTTATCAATTAAGTTAAAAAACTCCTCTATGTTTTCTGAAAAAAATATATAGTGTGCATAAAAATAAATGTATTCAAACGGACAGATAGACAAAAATTTTAAAAATATCTAGTCATCACTTAACGGTATGCAGTTATACCCTAAGTTCAATTAAAAGCAATTATTTTGATTTTACACCCAGTCACTTCATTTTTTTATACTAATATGTATAGATATCATGATACTAATTGATTATACTATATAATAATAATCTTCATGTTTTTGGGTCTGTATTTTGACAAAAATTGTCCATATATAAAGTCAACAGATATAACCATCTGTTGACTTCATATATAAACAATTTTTTGTGTAACTTATTATATAAATACGGACCCAAAAAGTAAAAATAGACTCGTGGAATATCTTCAGACTATACACAGATACTGAACAATTACTCCAAATAATTTCTTAAATATACACACGGATATACTCACACACTCACATACATACGCTCCAGACATACGTGGTTTTTATTTTTAATTTCTATGTATCCAAACTGATAATTCACTCTGTATAATATTATTTCTAACCATAACATAAGTCATCTCTGTATAATATTATACTAGTTGCGAAGTAAATTCGGAGGTGACCTGTAATACGTATATATTATCTTTGAACGTGACACGGGCACCAGTCTCCCATGAAGTACATAATATTGTTAAAATGGAGATGTAACACTAATGTATATTTCATGTCGTTTGTTGTGAAAAATAAATAAATTATTAATATAATATACTTACATTGTTAGGCTAAATCTGAAGAACGTAATTAAAAATTCTTTGCAATTATTGTACACCCCTTTTTGACTGCCTCCTCAGTGTAGTGTTCGTACGAGTAAACGCGCCTATTGATCACGTGATCCCGAAGATGAATCTCGAGTCGGGCCAAAATCACTTATTGGACTTTTTTGTCATATACGTGTCATCACATACGTGGTAGAGCCACACTGCAGCTATATTATGGTTTTAGCACGAATGGGTCGGCTCGACCGGGGAAGGACCACGCTCTCACAGAATACCGTAAGCGTAAAATAGCAGATTAATGCCGCTGTGTTTCGTTTGGTGAGTGTAGAGAACCGGAGACACGTTTTACTGGAATCGAAGCATTCTGTCTTAGTCCTCAGGGGTGACATCTGCATTTTGATTCTTAATCGAGTTTAAATGTAGATGTCTATGGGCCACAGCATCAATTTAACACCAGGTGGACTGTGTTCGTTTGTCGTCTTATTCTATAAAAAAAAATCAGGAAGTTGGCGGTGTTTTCTCCGTGCGTCGGAAATCAAGTAAAAAAGCCCATTCGTCGCGCGCCTGTTCTTCCCGGTCGTTTCGGATTGCTTTCCCATCACATTATGGGAGTGAGGGAATAGAGAGCGCACGTAAGTTTGCGAACACACACGTGTACAATAATCATCTCCGACGCAGATAGCGCGTCTCCGTTGAGATTTGCTTCTGTGTCCGAAATGTTCGCAGGTCGTTCAGAAACTAGTAACGTTTAATGAAATTGAATTACAGCGATAAAAGCTTAATTGTTAAACACCGCGAAGTTAAAAGTCGTGAGTTCGAATCCGTTACATATTTAATTCGGTATACTACCGTGATAATTCCTAACAAATTCTTGGAGAATTAATGAACATATTGGTAATGTTAATAGCGCCGTTAACTTTTTTTATTATAGTACGTGAGGGTAATACGGTCATCCGCTTAATATTGTCACTTTCTTATAACTCAGAAACTACAGCCTTGTTTGCATAGATGGATCTGTGACACGATAGCTCTTCATCTTTATCGACGCCAATTTTATTAATATTTTAATTGGTTTTAGTATGGTGTAGTGTAGTTTTTTTAACTAGGTTTTCGAAGTATTCCTAATTATTACCAAAGTTTGTCTGCTATTTTTTCTTAATATATTAGTTCTAGTATACTACTTAATGTTTTTGTACCTGTCCTCTTCTTAGCTTTGGTTCTACAGGGCGGCAAAGCTTAGAGTGACCATATTACCCTCACGTACCTTAGACAAACTTCAACAAAAGTAAACAATGTTCAGCTATTTTTAGAAACATTTTTTGTAAAATATTTCATTATTAAACCGCAATTGGCTGCACGAAGTTGTAACCGGCCAAGCCTGGGTGCATTGTATAATTTCACAATGTTTGTATATTTTTTAGCGCTAACAGCTGATTAGCGGATACACATACATAGGTTTAGCCGACAACAAGGCTAGTAAAAGTTAGGTGTAATCGATTTATTCAAGGCTAGGTAAAGTCAGAATAATAATTAAAATGACTGTGACTGATGAGAATAATAATAATTGAATAACTTTGAAATAATACTAGTTTTTACGGAATTTATCGCGTGTATTTAACTTTTTAATTACCCGACGTTTCGAACGCTTTACAGCACTCATGGTCACGGGCAGGACTGAGATGTTCAACGTCCATATGTCATAGTTAACCGCGGTTACCATAGATTAAAATTTAGCTTTTGTTCCGATCTAAGCAGTATGAACTTACGGTATCTTGAAGTCTTGCAGTTGTATGCTTGGGTTGGGATTTAATTTTATTTATTATAGGATCCCAAGCAGATGGTAGCACCCAGCCATCTTCTCTATTGAAATTAGGATGTTTTTTGATTTCAATAGCCTCGCGAATCATCCTTGGAAGGAATCGGTGTTCTTTAGCGAGGATCTGCGGTCTATCAAATCTGATGTAGTGACGGGGGCGATCCTGTACGTGTTCACAGACTGCAGACTTCCCGGAGCGTCGATTCTTCACATCAGCTATATGTTCTTTAACGCAGGTTTTTATTGATCTTTTAGTTTGTCCTATGTAGGAGAGACCACATTCACAATCAAGCGATAAATTCCGTAAAAACTAGTATTATTTCAATGTGTAGTGTTCGCGTAAATATAAGAAATCATTAATTGAATAACTGTATATGATAACCGCCGGCGCTAATAAAATTGTTAATTGCAATTTCACATGCTGATTTACTACGTGCTCGGCAGTGAAGGAAAATATCGCGAGGATATTGGCTGAAAAGTAAGAAAAAAAATTCGAAGACATGTTGTGTAGTTTGCCAACACGAATTCGGGCAGCGCGGCGGACACTTCCTAGCCTTAAAACCCTATCAGAAATGAGAGGAGGCCTGTGCCCAGCAGTGAGACATACATAGGCTGGAACTTTTTTTTACCTATCAAGTTAAATCAGCGACAGTAGGCTTAGGTGCGGTTAGACTGGCGCATGGGACGCCCCGGTCGCGGACGTTTAAATTTTGTTAAGAAACACAAACAATTTGATAAGAATATATATGTATGCAATAAATATAAAAATATGTTATGACAAAGTATCTATCGAAAACAAAGTACGATAGTGTTTATGTTTATAGTAAACACGTGCATTACACACCGGGCATCGTGTGGCAATCGAGTTGTTGTGAGTCGCGTGTGGATGTACTTTATTTTCATTCTTGAATAGATTCGTCACGTCGCGTGTTATATTTATCACTGTTTGTTTAATAATGGTTAATGAAAACGGAATGCTATAGTCGAATGTCAATTTATATATTATGTTGATATTTCGATAAATATAGTTGCATATGTCGTAGTCCAATCTTAGAGTTAGGCGTGTTGTAATCTGCCTGGGCATTTCATGATTTGACTGATCATTTATCCGACATAGCACGTTGTGTCTAATTTATATAATAAATAAATATACGCGGTTTGTAGTGGCCCAAAGGTTACCCAGACTTACTGTCGCTCGTCATCGCATCGTACATCGCTGATGATAGGTGCTATGGGCGACGTATAATAAAAAGCCCTTAAGAGTATAACTTGCTTATAAATTATCTAAGGCTCAGACACATTACGATCTGCCATATTCTTACTATCGGACTACGACATATATAATATATGCACATAAATTTATATAGTGACACTAATAGATTTTAATTTTATTACTGTTGCCGCATTTGATTATTTGTAAAATGAATATCATATTCTTAAATATAGCCGTGCGATAGACCTTGACCGCATAAAAAATCCATAGTACAATAACAGTGTCATCATCATTATAATAACAGCCCATTAAACTTCACTGTTGAACAAAGGTTCACCCATAGATTCTTTCAGACAACAAGGCGTAAATATCCCTTCGACAACCGTAACTTTTTAATTACTTTGAATTGTCAGAAGGATGTTGCAGCCTGTTTAAAGTTTCAGTTTTCATCAATTGCTTCTTACGACACGATATTAACAGTGTAAGTAATAGAGAGTGCGAGAAGTAAAAAGTTAAGAGAGAATGAGTAACATAATAGAGAACTTGCATTATTTTTTTGTCACAAATTTATATAAAAATGAAAAAATAATTAATTGAGAGTATATCTAAATATATTTTATTAACTATATTTCGTTTTTTTTAGTGATTATTAGGTACTAAAAATAGTTAAATTTTTGAATGAAAAACAAAACGACTTGTGATTGGTTGTGACGTATATCCGTTGAGCCTGTGAGCCTCTGTATTATGCATAGAAATATTAAAATATCTATGGTATTATGCAATGATTTTTTTTAATTTTGACAACGTAAACAGGAGGAGGAGAGCGCTGGCTTGATACAGGCATTGGAATCTCTTTATAGGGACTCTAGTGCTTGTGTTAGGATCAACGGGGTCTACTCCGACTGGTTTGGCATCCATAAAGGTGTCAGACAGGGCTGTGTGGCTTCCCCGTGGTTGTTCAACCTATTTATGGACAGTTGTTTGCAAAATTTGAAAGTTGAAGAATGCGGATTAAGAATGGGTGAGTTAACCATCAAATGCCTTTTGTACGCCGATGATCAAGTTATTCTTGCGTCGTCAGCGGCTGAGTTGCAAATGATGGTTACATTAATGAACAGATCATTAAAAGAAAGGGGTATGAAAGTGAACGCAAGTAAGACGAAAATTATGGTTTTTGAAAGAGATGAAAGTAAAACGATATGTGAAATAAGAATAGAAGGGGAGTTGATCGAGCAAGTAGATGAGTTTGTATATTTGGGTTGCGTATTTAGCAGGGATGGGAGATATGATAAGGATATAGAACGACGAGTGAACGCAGGAAACAGAGTAAATGGGGTCCTGCACTCTATTGTGAAGAGTCAAAATGTGTCAAAAAAGGCACGTATGGCAATTCACAATGCTGTGTTGGTCCCTACTTTAACGTATGGTAGTGAAAGTTGGGTATGGCAGAAGAAGCACGAGAGTAGAATAAATGCAGTAGAAATGCGGTCGTTAAGGAGTATGTTAGGGCTGAATCTGAATGACAGGGTGAAAAATTGTGTGATAAGAGAAGAGTGTGGTTTGCAAGATGATGTTGTGAACAGGATTAAGAAAGGAATGCTTCGGTGGTTTGGTCATGTGGAAAGAATGGATGAGGAAAGAGTGACAAAGAAAATTTATGTTGCAGAAGTGAATGGCAGAGTCGGAAAGGGACGTCCTAGGCGAAAATTTATCGACCAAATTGGCGATTTATTGAAAACGGGCCAAATTAGGAGTACCCTTAACCGACGAGCATGCATGCGTAGATGTATGGATGTGAAGGAGGCGAGAGAGGTGTGTCAGGACCGTGCCAAATGGAAATCTGTAGTCTCTGCCTACCCCTCTGGGTGACAGGCGTGAGTGTTTATGTTTATGTTTATGTTTATAATGTAAACAGGAGTCTTTCATCATTTGACCATGCGGTGGCGTTAGGTACTTAAGCGATATAATGACGTTACTTAACCACTAATTTTGAATTTACATTTTAGAAAAAACATTTTTAATTGTAAAATTACATGAAAAATCAATATTTAATTTTTTTAAATTTTTCTTAAAAGTTTTAGTAAACCCACAAAAAATTAAAAAAAACATTCAACTTCTCTATTCATTTGAAATACGAACAAAGTCCTTGCAATTATGTCAACTTATTTTAGTTTATGTGGTAGAGCCATCCTGCAACTATATATTGTAACTGCTGGGCGAATGAGTCAGATCGACCGGAGAAGAATCACGTAATATTGCTACTCTGTTTCGTATTGTAAATGTAGAGATTTATACGTGGTAGAGCCACGCTGCAGCTATATTATGGTTGTAGCACGAATGGGTCGTCTCCACCAGGGAAAGACAACGCTCTCACAGAATACCAGCGTAAAATAGCAGTTTAATACTGCTGTGTTTCGTATGGTGGGTGTAGAGATCCAGAGACCCTTTTTGACTGGAAACGAAGCATTCCAACTTAGCCCTCAAGGGTGACAAGGCTTCTGCGTTTTGATTCTTAATCGAGGATAAATGTAGATGTCTATGGACCACAGCATCCACTTACCATCAGGTGCACTGTGTGCTCGCGTGCCACCTTTATTCATACATACATATGAAACGATTCTTAACGAGTAAACTCCAATAAAAAGTTTACTTAAAAATGATAAATATCTATGCCATAGGTTTCTATTTCGCTAACCTAATACACCTCCTTTTTTAGACGATAAATAAGTCGGCCGGGTATGAGACAGTTTACTACAGTATATGTAACCACTCAATTGATTTGATTTGAATAGAATTTTCAGACATTTTTCAAATACAGGTACTCAAGATTTCAGTCGTACAAAGAACAAACGAAGCATTAGGGATGGTTGCGAGGAGCTCTGCGAGGTACACTAGACTATAAATACTACAAACATAAAATAACTTCTGGAAGGCTCCCAGAGGACTTAAGCTTTTTTTATAGGCAACATTTCTTTCCTTTTCGCTTAGATAGAAGCGTTTTGAGCTCGTCCTTCAAAACGTATAAAGTATCACTATCGTCTATTGTATTTTCATACGTATAAGTTGAGTGTGACGCAATTTCAGTTTTACTTTGTACTATATAGGTAGATTAGTTTTGTAAAAACATAGAATTCAATAATATTTTTTTGTAAAAACATAAATTAAAAGAATTAGTCATCTTTCCCCCTCCTAAAATATTATCCTATCCTATTCAATATATGCATAGCAATTCTTGTATTGTTTAATCGGAATCTCGGAAACGGCTCCAACGATTTTCATAATATTTAGTGTCCAGGGAGTTTCGGGGACAATAAATCGATCTAGCTAGGATTTATTTTTAGAAAATGTCCTTTTGTCCGTGTTTTCAGGCAATAAAAAAAACTGCTAATATAAGAAGGTTTCGACAGATCACTAACGATCGTTATAGCTCAGGTGGGATGTCGGTCGGGCGTGATGTCGGAGTTCCGTGGTTCGCGTCCTGTCTCTGGTCTAGCTTTTTTCCTTTTTTTTTTTCAAGTTCCCTTCTTTTGTGAGAAAATCTATTATTTCACTCCCTTTTTTTAGTAATTTTTAAAAATACGAAAATTTTAATAAAATTAATTGCACTCATGATTTTTTACTCAAATAATCAGTTCAGTTTTTTCTATTCTGTCAATAAGATCAAAAAATATTACTTAAGTTTCATTAGTATGTAATTTATAAATGTAATTTAGGTCATCCGGGTGCTATTGTTTTATCACGCTGTCCTGAATCAGCGCATATGATTATTTTTCATATTATTTTTAAACACATTTTTGATGTTAAGTCACAGTAATTTTAATGATTTTACCGAAATTAGTTATCGTAAATGCATAAAAGAAATTCTTATATTTTTCATTCAATCTATCCTCGTTATATATATTATGAAGCGTTTTTTTTTGCTTTTCTTGGATTTTCCTAAAAACCGTAACCCTTATAGGATAACTCGGTTGTCACTCCCTTCGTCCGTCTGAATAATGTTCTGATGCTTACCTTACCTATAATTTCTGTTTCTATAATCTACTTACATAGTTAATCCTCAAGGCGCGAGACTTGTCCGGTTTTTAGATGCGCGTGGGAACCCCATTTAAACATACATAAATTTAAGTTTCTGTAGAAAAATTCGAACCGCAACTATAATTAAACGTTGAACATGAAAAGAATTTAATGTAATTGATACATTTTAGTCCATGAAAGTAAAGTAAAGTAAGACAATTAACTGATACATTATTTGTCACATGCCAAATTTAAAACAGCCTTAGTAGCCAAGTGTAAGTTCGTTGAACTCTCGAGACGCCATGAATGGACGTGCGAATTGACAAATGATGCAGTTTTAATAGAAGATACAACTTTCTATGTAACCTGTCCTTCCAGCAGCGTATCAAAGTCCACTGCTGAACATAGGCCTATTCCGTAGACTGCCTCGTAGGGAAGATCTTGCCACAGTTGGCACGCAGTGTGACCACCAGATTTTTATTACTTTGAGTCGTTATCAGGAGGCTGCTGGCCATCACCTGTTTTAGTGTCCTTCTGTCGCCTCTTACTACGGGCACGGGACGCAGATCCTGTGACAGAAAACATCTGGCCGCGGAGCTTCAGCACGTCAAGCAAGTATTGCAAGACAACAAGCTTCGGGTCCCGCGCCTACGTCACAGTGAACGAGTGAAGCCGGCCACAGTCGAGCGCGCGCCTGCTCTACTACCATATGTCAGAGGAGTCACGGACAAGATTGGCTACATCTTGAAGCGAGCGTCCATTAAGACATACTACAAGCCGCTGAAGAAGATTAGTCAATTTTTACCATCCATCAAATGTAATATTCCTCTACAAGATGCAGGTGTGTACAAGCTAGATTGTGAATGTGGTCTCTCTTACATAGGTCAAACAAAGAGATATATAAAAACCCGCGTGAAGGAACATATAGCTGATGTGAAGCACCGACGCTCCGGGAAGTCTGCAGTCTGCGAACATGTTCAAGATCGTTCCCACCATTACATTAGATTTGATAAACCACAAATTTTCGCAAAAGAACACCGATTCCTACCAAGGATGATACACGAGGCTATTGAAATTAAATAACATCCAAATTTCAATAGAGAAGATGGTTGGGTGCTACCATCTGCTTGGGATCCTATAATTAACAAAATTAAACCAAAACCCAAGCATAACACTGCAAGACTTGATACTATAAGCTCGTTTTGCGTAAATCGGACCAAAAATTAATATTAAAAAAACTGAAGGTAGCCGGACTAACTATGACATTGGGACGTCAAACATCTCAGTCGTCCCCCCCCCCCCCCCGTGACCATGGGTGCTGTAAAGCACCCGAAACGTCGGGATAATAATAAAAATAAATTAAAGTAATTAAACGCGATAAAATCCGTAAATAATAATTTTATTCAATCGTCAGGACATTTTTATTATGACACAAATTTAAAGGTATTCTTATTTATATTCCAGGTTTCCTAATTTTTGTCACTTCCTACTGGTAATATTTGCGGAAATGCGGAAAAGAAGTATCTATACTCGTAATAATATCGTAAATATTTTAAATGTCAAATATTTTTTAAGTTCTTCATTAAACATAATATAATTGCGTAATTAACATAATGATATATTTATGTTTATAAGTAATTAAACCGCACAAGAAAATTATGATATGCAGATTCTCCGGAAGCACATTTGGACCTGCCCATGTACTATAACGTGTTTCACATGTAGGTGGGCGTGTGGCGCGGCGTCGAGGCTCATTATGTCCATACGAGGTACGGCACGGGCGTCGAACCGCACCTACGTGCATGACCACCGGACAACCGGGTTTTATTCACCTGGGAGAAATTTGTGATTCGATATTAGTTATTAATATGTTAGAATGGTTCTCTGGTGCAGCCTCGTAGCGACATGCGAGGTGTGGGGTGGCCCCCAGTTGAATGAATGGCGACTTGGTAAGAGATGCATGAAGTCGATGCATGCGGGCTCAGTTCTTTGTGACATTTCTTGGGGAAGACCTAATTAGCTTATAATCGCCTATTTAGTTTTACCGTGTTGGCGGCGTGAGAAGAGAATTGATCACCTCATGTGCCCCATGGGTGTTGCAAAAGAAGACTTTTGTAGGATAGGGCTACAAACGAGCACATAGTTCACCTGATGGTGAGTGGTTGCTGTGGCCCATATACATCTATATCTATCCTCGATTACGAATCGAAATGCAGATGCGTTGTCACCCGTGAGGACTAAGATGGAATGTCTTCTTTGCAGTAAAAAGGGTCTCCGGTTCTCTACACTCACCATACGAAACACATAGCATTAAGCTACTATTCGACGCTGGTATTCTGTGAGAGCGTGGTCCTTTCCCGATGGAGCCGACTCATTCGTGCTATAACTATACTACTAACATAGCTGCAGTATGGCTCTACCTCGTGCACGTACTATGTCGAAATCCCCCTTCTGAGGCAATCTATGGGGGAGGCCGACTTTTATAGGCTGTAATGGACGAAATAATGAAATATAGTAAGTTTAGTGTGTCATTTAACAAGCAGTATGTAAATATTAGAAAATAAACGTCAATAAGTTCAAAAACTATCGATACGGACATCGAACTCGCGACCCGCCCGCATGTCTCTTGTACTTCCGGCCGCATTCGCGTTATGTTATTGCTGCCGCAGACTGCATCGTATTACTGGCTGTTGTTATTAAGTGCACAGTTTCGTATGTGTGTAAGCATGTACGATATACATGATCTATGTGTATATATGTTTTTATTATTACGAGTCTTGTTGTGTGGTCGCGGTGCAACAAAACCATTACGCTATAGGCCCGTGAGCGTCGTGAGAGATGTTCAAAAACACCTCGAGTCTTGAACTCACGTTTACATTTATTAATATAAATTGCTATATTCGTAGCGACAAGCCCTGGCTTCGCATGGGTGGGATCAGATTAGAAGATTACATTATTATCTTATAATGTGGTTTTATTTAAATTTAAGATAATGGAAGGCTGATTATTTATCTATTTTTTTATGTTTTTTGGGAAAAATACAGCCTAGATCGCTCTTGGCGTTGGTCTTTGTCTGTTCGTGTATTTTGTTATTATCCGTTTAGTTATTCCGAACATAAGCGAGGTCAGACAGATAGACAAAAAGTTTGAAAATGGTTATCCACGTTTTAATGACATGCAAATAGCTCAATATGAGGCAAATATTTCGATATTATAGTCAGGTTTTATTTGTTTGAATAGGGATTGAAATTCATTGTCTAAATTTTGTGATGTTATTTGTTGAAACACTTAACAAACTTAATATATTTATGTTATATATATATACGATACATAGATTGGTATAATAGTACCAACCAAAAAAAAAAAAAAAAAAAATCACAAAATCTAGACTCGATAGGTGGCGCTGTGGTCATTAAATACGAACATAACATCATGCTCCGGCAACAACCCGGCAAGTGCAGAACGTCTGCCTAGCTGCTTTTAACTTTATAACCTTTTTAAAGTCCATTGCTGAACATAGGCCTCCCCCATAGCCCCGTAGATTGTTTAAGTTTATTAAAGATGATTATTGAGCTACTATTACATAAAAAGAAATTTCACTCGAAATAGTTTTATTGTACGCACATCAATCGTATTTATAGTGACCATCAAAAAGTGTAACATGCGTGATTCCGGCGCATGATTAGCCAACCGAAGAAGTCGCAGAACAAAGAAACAATCGTTAAATGCAAAAAGTTCCTTTTTGCTTTGAATAAAAAAAAATACAATTTCTTTATTTTTGTTAATATCAAAACGCATTGCGTAAACCGCGTGCCCTAGTGTACAAAGTACCTGACCACTATGTCGCGAGTCCTATGTTTGAATCCTACTTGGAGCCAACGTTTTTATAAAGAAACACAAATTTCAGGTTTTCATCTACGGTTGCATACTAGCCTCTCTTACAGCATAGCTTTTATAATGAAACAGTTGGTATTAATTGTTACGAGCTTGAGGTTCGTGACAATAAAAACTGCCGATTGAATCACAAAAATTTACTCTTTTATTCCCGAACACCAATTAAAACTTAAAACACTAATAATAATTAACCACACTGATTCACTTTATTTCGCTCCGAAGCTTCGCTTGTCTCGCCAAATTCAATACTGCCCCGACCGCGTCTTGCAGCGCCTTTAAATACACATTTTTCACCGAAACGTCCAGAATATTCAAGTAAATACGCGCGCCAACCGACCAGGCGCAGAAAGTTCGAGTGTGGGGCTTCCAGAAAGCTTAATTCTTCTGTTCGATAAACCGAAAGTCAAGATTGACATTTTCTAGGAAGCCCTCGTCGCTCTGGTCCCCGACACTAGATGGCGCTAGTGCCGGATACGTGACGTCAACTCAGGCGCGCAACACTACCCCCGCCTAAGACTTGCTCGTCCCGAGCATTATCGGCACTACACACACTTACTAGGCTGCACTAAAAGTATCGGGAATGGAATATTTCCACTGTTCCTGTCATATTAAAATCTTTTTTAATTGAAAACTCCTTGGTTTCAAAAATCGTATACCATTTATTTATTTAAAAACAGATTCTGGGGCTTGTCACAAGGTTTTGTCAAACTTGTTTAGTCGTTGAGAAAATGGAATTGACTCGAGAAAATTCAAAAGAGATGATTTATTATAACTTTCGAAGTGGTTTAACACAAAAACTGTGAGTTGACCGGATGATTTCTGCATTTGGTGATGAAGCCCCATCCAAAACCACAATTTATCGCTGGTTTGCTGAATTTCAACGTGGACGCGTCAAGCTCAGTGATGATCCCCGTCAAGGTCGTCCAAAAACTGCAGTCACCCAAGAAAACGTTGATGCTGTGCGTAAGCTGATTGAGGAAGATCGACATGTGACATAACGCGAAATTCAGGCAACTTTAGACATTAGCATGAGTCAAATACAAATAATCTTGCATGAACAATTAGGTGTAAAAAAGTTGTTTTCCCGCATTCGCTCTGTGAAGAGCAAAAAGCGGCTCGCGTTACTTGGTCAGAACGTCAGAACTCTCGAAAGATTCCACGCAGGATCCTCAAATGCTGTATACAACATCGTATCAGGTGACGAATCCTGGATATACGCGTACGAACCCGAAACAAAAAACCAGTCACGAGTTTGGGTGTTCGAAAATGAGTTAAAGCCAACAAAAATTGTTCATTCACGGAGTGTTGCAAAAAAAATTGGCCACCATTTTTCATAAACCGGCCATGTTACGACTATTCCTCTTGATGGACAAAGAACGGTTAATGCAGAATGGTATGCTAGCATTTGTTTGCCACAGGTCGTTTCTGAACTCCGTAAAGAGAACTGCAACCGCCGCATCATCCTCCATCACGACAATGCGAGTTCTCACACCGCATACAGAACAAAAGAGTTTTTAGAGCAAGAAAACATAGAATTATTAGACCATCTGCCGTACAGCCTCGACCTAAGCCCTCATTATTTCTATACTATCCCTAAAATAAAGAATAAATTGCGTGGACAGAGATTTTCATTACCTGAAGAAGCTATGGACGCCAACAAAATAGAAAAGATTTAACAAAAAACAAAGGAATCTCTAAACGGAATTCCGTATGTATGTATGTGGCGGGATGAATAGAAAAAAGAAAAAAACGAGGGCGGCACTGAAAATTTAGGGAATCAAGTCCCGAAATTTTAAGTGCCGCCCTCGTAATAACGCGCCAGGCGATCCACATGGACGATCTTAGAAGTCCCTCTTGCGCTTTTCGGTAACGGCTCCGCAATGTCAAGGGCTGTCCTATCCCATGGTGCACCAAAGGTCCCTTCACAGACGCACAACTTGTACATGTGCGACACCAATCCTCGACATCGTCACGATAATGGACCCAGTAAAACTGTTCTCGGATCTTCAGTAGAGTTCGTTTAACTACCAGATGGACTCCTGAACAACCATTATGGTGCAGCTGTAGAACATTCAGCACTTTAGCTTTAGGGACAACCATTTGCAAACGACAGCTGTCTCCTCGACTATTGTCCCATTTACGGCACAGGACTCCATCCTGAATCAGCAAGCTGTCCCATTGGGCCCAATAGCTTCTAGTGGTCGAACTCATCGCTGAGACGTCGCTCCACTTAGGCTTGGTAGCACGGGCCTTCATCCATTCCAGAATCGGCTTGATGTCCGAATCTTCCTGCTGTGCATGTCGTAGGCTGTCCTTCCACTCGTTGCTGAGGTGGTCTGTCCTGAGCATCCTCACGGATACCACTACCTTACTCTCTTGCCTAGTACAATGTTTGCAATCTTCAGGATACCATACCATAGTGGTCTGA
This sequence comes from Parnassius apollo, assembly GCA_907164705.1. NCBI lineage: Eukaryota > Metazoa > Arthropoda > Insecta > Lepidoptera > Papilionidae > Parnassius > Parnassius apollo. The sequence goes on from CAJQZP010000393.1 coordinate 2,596,708, forward strand.
AAAGTTTCCTACCTCTACGTGAAGATGGCAGCACTCGTCAATATAAGCTAGTGAATGTAGTTGTGCATTTTCTGATAGTTACGCACCAACATTTCAGCCATTTTAGACGCGTATTTGTTATTTGACAGTCGTTTGAGTGAGTCGATATGAGTGTTTTTGTAAGGGTGTTGTTTTTGAAAGGAAATACACCTACGCGATGAACGTCCGAGACGTCCAAAAACTGCAACTACCCACGATAACAAAGCTGAAGTTCACCAAATGGTGCTAGACGACCGCCGATTTAAAGTTAGAGAGATAGCAGATGCTATGAAAATGTCCAAAGAACGTGTTTGTAATATATTAAATCCACATTTAGGCATGAGAAATCTGTCAGCGCGTTCGGTGCCGAGTTCGCTCACGTTACATCAAACACGTGTTCGAATGAACATTTCCAACTCTCTGTTGGCGCAGTTTCGGCGCAATAAATTCGAGTTATGGCGCCGATTAATTACTGTAGATGAAACTTGGATAGGTACACCATTATACATCCGAAACGAAAAAAATCTGTCAAATCAGTAGATCGCAAAGGGGGAACCGGCTTTTTTCGGCTCTGAAAGTGATGGTGACTGTTTTTTGGGATAGACATGGAGTCTTAATCGATTATCTTCAAAAGAAAAAACCATTACAGGAACGTACTACGAATCATAACTTGACAAACTGAAGACATGAATTGCAGAAAACTGCCACATTTACAGAAAAAGAAAATCCTGTTTCACCATGACAACGCACCGTCTCACGCCTCAGCGGTTGCCCTGGCAAAAATCCACGAATTACGGTTTGAACTGCTTGACCATCCGCCTTACTCACCAGATCTAGCCCCAAGCGACCTCTTTTTGTTCCCAATTGTTTTTGTGTTTTTGTTCAAAATTGCGCTCGGAGGACAGATATTTTCGTCAAATGAGGAAGCAACCACCTTCGTGAAAAATTATTTTGCAGAAAAAAACCGCCGAGTACCTACTATTTGGTCGGATTAGAGAGATGGGATGCTCCCAGTTGTCGTACAGTTGATTTCTGATCGTTTTAAAATAAGTCTGTTAAAAGTTTTTTCAATTAACAATAATAAAAAAATCAAATCTCAATAACAGTAACATAGTAAAATTAAAAACATATTTTTTCTATTGTGGATTGAGAATTTTCTCTACAATTTTTCAAGACCATATGAGCAATATGAGTCGGGCACATTTTGATTTTCAAAACTTTTTTTATTGACGTTTGACATACAATTATCGGAAAATTAGAAGCAATAATAAGGTAATTTCTGAAAACTTGTGTATATTTAAAATACTAAACATTTGGATTTACCAAAAGTTTTTATATGTTACCTGGATCCCCGATACAAGAGAAAATCCTAGCGTGGAGTCCAATATAGCCAAAAAAATTATGTGTTTTGACAGTGCATAATTGTCATTCCTTAAAACCCTTTAGTAAAACTAAAAAAATTGTTTCTCGTCCTCACAAAAACAACACGAACGTACACACATAACATGTGTTCCCTTTGTCGGTGTTTTTTTATTAATTCAAGACACAAATACAAATTTGCGTGCACTGCGGTATCCAAAAAAACCGCGGCGTGAAGTCATAGCGGACGTCCTCCGAAAGACTATTGTTGTCTGTCGCGGTGCCTTAATGACCTTCGAATTCGAGCTGGCCATCCGCAAGTTTATAGCAAGTGTTTTGGTATGTAGTGACGTCACTAAAGACGCACCGAATAAATATTAGCGTGTTTTTAACCATTTACCGAGACAGTGGTTACGGATTAAAATGGATGCTCGCCTTTTGAGTCGCATTTTTTTAATTGCATTTATCAAATTAATCAATCAAATCAATAATTTTTTTTAAATCCTTACAATAGATTTTGTAAATATAAAAGTAAGGTTTCGCCATTTATTTAATTTGGTCAAACTTTGGACAGATAATTAAACTATATATTTACATATTTTATTCTTCTGTGCGTATGTTTTTCACTAAACTTATTTTGACTTATAAATGGTTGAACCGGTTTTGATAAAATTTTTGTGTGTTCGAATCGATGCTTTAGATTCACAATTGGGCCCGGTAGGTGGCGCTTTTATCATAAAATAAATAAATAAATCGCCCGTGCGAAGCCGCGCCTGACTCTGACTGACTCGTCTAACGTAAGGCCCAAACGCCTAGTTGCATAAATCTGAAATTCGTATAGTAGCTGCCTCTAAAGAAGTAAACATCCACTAAGATAGGATTTTGGAAAATTTTACCTCAAATAGGGTGTTACACTTTATAAATTATAAATATGTTGAAGATGTGAATCCTGAATTTAGATTTAGATTACATTAGATGGCCACAGACAAGTGTTCCGTTTACGAAAACGCTGACTAATAAATATGAATTTAAGTTATTGGCTACCTATAGTTCGTAAAAGATAGCTTGATCTCTGCGACAACTGTCAGTGAAGTCACGCCTATGAAGTCCTGAATTTCTTAGTAGTACAGACGGTACCTGTCAATGACATACTTTATGGACATGCACTAATTAGGTTGGCATGCCCATAAAGTATGACATTGACAGCTACGTGTCCGTACTACTAAGAAATTCAGGACTTCATAGGCGTGATTTTTACTGACAGCTGTCGCAGAGAGCAAGCTATCTTTTATGAACCATAATCGCATCCCTTTCATACTCGTACAATGAGCAGCGGATTTATGCAAAATGTTATTCTACGATTGTTAACGCTATACAAAACTATAAAAATGAATGGATGGAAGACGTTAAGTCACGTTACCATAGACATAAGAATGAAGTTGTTTATATTTCTTTGCACGTTACTGTAATGCGACTAAAGCAAGACAGTCTGTCCGTTAAACTGATCAATTGAACTGACGTACATCCAAAAACCTGACCGTGAATGTGAAATCTTTTAACCAACTGCAACCCACGGATTATTCCGGGCGCACGATTAGTTAAGCTGACTTGCATCCTAAAACTGACCGTGAATGTGAAATCTTAGTTGAAATCTTTAACTGAAGGAAACTCTCTAATTCTTCCGGGCGCGTGGTCAGTTAAACTGATCAGTTGAACTGACGTACATCCGAAAACTGACCGTGAGTGAAAAAAGTTGAAATTTGAAGCCAGTACGTGGAGAAATCGTTTTGGCTTAGGTCCGTTTTGACTGATCAGTTTAACCGACCGTGTGTTGAGCTTTTACGTTCAAATTATATCATTATCATCATGAACAAAAATATTCTTACATAGGCAGTATATATTACTTCAGTGATTCCCATTCACATTCATGGTGTTGTATAGCGTTAACGCATAGAGTCATGTTGGTTAACCAAGGAGACGAATGCACTTGCACTTTTATAGTAGCACTGTTTACATTTTAAAAATTTTATGCACTTTTCACCAAATATTATAAAACTAATTTATTGCATATCAATAATAACTATATCACGTAACAGGCCTTTGAGACCACCGGAGCTGGTAGTCTAAAAAAGTTCTATGGGACAGACGAAATACAATAAACCCTAAAATTTGATCATATTTACACTTCGATTAGATTCGAAGCCATGACCTGAGTCACGTAATCGATGTCGAATATACCCTATGCAGGCTTATAGTCAGAGTAATATTCTCTCTTGTGTAATAGAAAACAGTGTCGTCATATTAACACGGCGCTATTAGCTTGGAGTTGTCGCCCACCGGCGATGTCATGTCGTCATCTGACCCATGCAGAAGCGCGGGGGTTGCCGCATGCTCTGCCTAAGTTAGTTTCGCTAAATCTTTACACAACTTTATATTTATTGTACTTACACCCTTCTAAAAATTATGCGGGTAATTGTGTACACATGTACGAAGTGAAAGTCATTTACAAGACATCATTCTTCTTTTATTTTAAATTTTACATAATTAGGGGGCGTCCAATAATTATGTGAGCTGATTGGGGGGAGGGTGTCAAGCCGTATCTCACTTGAAGGAGAGTGAAGGTCTCAGTTTTTTTCTGTAAGAAACAATGTAATATTTCCAGAAATTAAAATAAACCCAAAACCATCAAGCACGATATGTATTTACGCAAAAATACGCTTTTTGAAAAATCTCTCATGAGATTAGAGAGAGGAGGGGGTTGGAGAGAAGATATTCTCAAAAAACTGTTTTAGGTGCCATTTTTCCAATGTAGCGACGCGAGCGGCACAGATACGAGGTGACAAAGTAGAAATTGCAAAGGAGCAAATCAAAATCTATAAAATTACAAATTTTAAAGACTCCCAGAAAACTTTCCAAGTAAAATCTTATTTCAGCACTGTACATTGTACAACATCAACTTAAGAAATAAAAATGAATCAACTAATGACTGCACGAACTAATTATGGCAAAAAAATACGCCATTGTTTGAGGAAGCACAGCTGTTCAATAGATTACCAGATGACATAGAAAGGTGCAATAACACACCCACACATTCATCTGTTCATGAGTAAACTTAAGAAATACGTAGGTACATTGTAAATGCTTCATTTTGTGGTACGTATTAAGAATCTATGCATCCATACGAAATATATATAAAATCGAATCTGTTTTTAATATTGAATGAACTGTCTTCTATTGAGCTGAGGGCTATTTGCATGCTAATAAGACATAAATAACAATTTATGAAATTTTCGTCTGTTTGTCTGTCAGAGCTAATCTTCGAAATGTCTGAACCGATTGTGATGAAACTTAAACTTTACGAACAGATATAGAGCTACGCCAGGATCTAGGCTATATTTTATATAACACACACGCACACACACACGCACACGCACGCACGCACGCACGCACGTACGCAAGCACGCACGCACGCCACACACACACATATTTATATATATATATATATATATATATATATATATATATATATATATATATATATATATGTGTGTACATATATATACACACACACTCACACATAAAATAAATGATCTCGATTTCGCCACATTAATAAATTATATCCAGGCGAAACTGGAGCGGGTAAATAAACTGTGACTATATCGCTTCCAACACTTGAGGTAGACGTTATACTTATTGTACGGACAGTAAGTGTCATGCTTTAAACGTGGTAGAGCCGTGCTGCAGCTATATTAGTAGTTTAATCGTAACGCGAATGGGGTTGGCTCGACTAGGAAAAGACTACGCTTTCACAGGAACCAGTGTAAAGTAGCAGCTTAATGCTGCTGTGAAGAAAAAGAGGCATTCCATCTTAGTCTTAGTCATCTCAGACAATACATCTGAATTTTGATTCGTCATCGAGGATAAATGTAGATGTCTATGGGCCACAGCAACCACTTACCATCAGGTGGACTGTGTGCCCGTTTTCACCCTTATCTTAAAAAATGTAATTACACTTTGTATCTCATTACAAGTGAACTACTCTAATAAGAAAAAAGTTGTTTAAACCGAAACTGAAAAAGTAATGAGAATTTACGCACTTAGGTTTTCTTAAAGTTTTACATTTAAATTATTCGTTCATTACACAATACTTGTAACAATGATCATGATTTTCTAAAGCGATCTGATTGTATAGGATCTACGATATGATCACAGTGGGCCAACAGAATAAAAGACGCATGACTGGCAATAAAAAAAATTGAAATAAAAGGCCGGAACTACACTTGCGTTTCCTCTAGTGTTACTGATGCTCATGCCGCTAGATGTTCATGTCGGCGATCATTTACCATCAGGTGAGCTACTCCTTCGTTTGTCCCTCTTCGTAAAAATGATTTCAAATATTACGTATTTATGTAGGGATATGTGATTTTTTTCTCTGAAAGAAGAAGAAGTATGTTCTGCAGCACACGGTGCATTCTTTTTATACGTGGTAGAGCCACACTGCAGCTGTATTATGGCTGTGGTATGAATGGGCCAGCTCGACCGGGAAGGAGCACGCTCTCACAGAATACCAGTGTAAAGTAGCAGCTTCATGCTGCTGTGTTTCGTGTGTTAAGTACAGAGAACGTTATGTCTATGGACCTCAGCATCCACTTAGCATCAGGTGGACTTTGTGCCCTTGTTGCCTCAGCCAGTATCGGAATCCTCGGCGTCGACATATCGAGTGACGTGCAGTTTCGTGGTCAGCTTGGCAAGCAAGCTTGGCGTGCTCAGCAGAGCGGGACAGTATTTCATGCCGGCACATCGCCTGCAACTTTATAAGGCGCAGGTTCGGGCCGCTCATGGAATACTGTTCCCATCTCTGGGCTGGGGCTCCCCAGTACCAGCTCCTTCTACTTGACCGCATCCAGCGCAGAGCGGCTCGAATCGTCGACGACCGAGTGCTTTCCGATCGGCTCGATTCACTGGCGCTGCGAAAAGATGTTGCATCTCTTTGCGTATTTTATCGCATCTATCACGGGGAGTGCTCTGAGGAATTGTTCGGATTAATCCCAGCCGACAAATTTCGTGAACGCACTACACGGCAAACGTCCCGATACCATCCACACCATCTGGATGCTTGGCGGTCCACCACTGTACGTTTCAAAAGGAGTTTTCTTCCGCGTATAACTTCTCTGTGGAATAATTTACCACCGGCGATTTTTCCGGACCGATACGACCTGGGGACCTTCAAGAAAAGAGATTACTCCTTTCTAAAGGGCCGGCAACGCACCTGCAATTCCCCTGGTGTTGCGGTTGATCATGGGCGGCGGTAGTCACTTAACATCAGGTGAGCCACATGCTCGTTTGCCCCCTCTTCTATATAAAAAAAGGTGGACTTTGTGCTCGTATATCACCCTTACTATAATAATAATAGGATAACTTGGCGGTTAGCGCATTTGCTATGTATGCCAAGTAATCTATACAAGGTTATTTTTCAAGGAGTAGCCAAATTATAAACTTAATTTCAAATATATAAATAATGACATATCGTGTTTGCAGTTTTTGAAAATATGAGTAAATAAGGCTTCTACTTTTATTTGAAATTATTCCAAATTGTCTGTGATCTATGGGCAACAACGTTTTTGCCTACCGATCGACTGGTAGCTGCAACGTGGCTCTACCACGTTTCATAAAGTATTGACTGATGTCATTACTCCTACACGTGTCTACATGTAGTCCATGGTATGTAGGCGACGAATGCTTGAGTTTAATATTTTTAATGTAATAACAAGGCTAGTGACATTAATACAAAATGATTCAGATAAGTCCAAAATGCATGGATTAGTTTACGAAAATGACTATTTTCGAAGTTACGACGCTTTTTGGCTGTGCAATACAGTTCATTAATCTTGCTTAATGCCGCGTTCATATTGCAGCTTTCAAAAGTCGCAATTGTTCGATAATTTACCTGTTTATACTAGCGAGCACACAATGTTAACTCTATTAATGTTATTCTATACGTGGTAGATCCACGCTGCGGCTATATTATGGTTGTACCACGAATGGGTCGGCTCGACCGAGGAGGAACAGTACAGTTTTATACTGCAGTGTTTCTTATGGTGAGTGTAGATATCCGGAGACCGTTTTTTACTGGTAACGAGGTATTCCATCTTAGTCCTCAGGGGTGACAACGCATCTGCGTTTTGATTCTTAATCGAGGATAAATGTTGATGTCTATGGGCCACAGCATCCACTTACCATCAGGTGGACTGTGTGCTTGTTTGTCAGCCTTATTCTATTAAAAATTTTCTTATTCTTTATGTGAATGAACGTATCACTTCTGCATGAGAGCACCGATTGAGGTCATATTCACACAGTAAATTGTCGAGACGATGACTCATTGCGATGCTAGACCTATCTGATGCTAGGTGGCGCTGTGGTCAAGTTATTAACAAATTCTATATTTATGGACCAATATGAGTCATGTTTACAATGTACAACAATAATATATTAGTTTAGTGCTTATCAATAAAATCACTATATATGGACCCGCTTCGTTGCTTTGTTCCAGTTATTATAAACTTTATGTCAGCATTTCAAAAAGTCCAGAGTGAGTTAGGAGTGAAACTCTCGCGCCATCTCATCAGGGTGAAGAATAACGTCTGCTAGGCCAGGTAGCCAGGTATCAATGATTAAATACGTTTATGTTAGCTAACTTTACTAATTATATTATTATGATACAGTACTCATAGTAATAACTAGTGATGTGCCGGATATCCGAATCGTACAGATACCATGTCCGAGGGAGAAAAAATTTACTTCTTGGAGGATCTTTTACATTATTAATTTTATATAACGTTAGAGTGACAAATGAGATTGCAGTCCAGTTAATGTGGTGTATTGTCATTGCAATCTATGATTGTCTGCGGTCAACTCTAAGCAAAAATAACACAAGTTCGCTGTAATTTTTGATTGAAGAGGAAACGCCTTTATAGACTATGATTGTACTGTATTCTTGTATACATTTATTTTTTGTTATCCATCACATTGTATTTACCCATTATAGTGAGCGTAACGATGGATCCACGCTGCCACGCTGCTTTGCGTAAAAATAGGTAAGAGATGTAAAATAGGAAAAAAGTTAGTTTTAGTCGACATTGACATGCGTCGATGCGTAAGAATCAACGTACTTTTGGTACTTTCTTGTCTTTTATATATTCGATGCATCACGGAACATGAACGCAGTGTTTCGACACAATACATTGAAAAAAATATCGATGTAGTTTATTCATGTGTGTGTTCCTTAGTAAAAGGGTTGTACTTACACTAACGGGCTTTTAGTCAGAAAACGAAAACCTAATTAACCAGTCCAAACTTCCAGTTACAAATCAGACCAATAATAATATTCAGTCGCAAGTTAACGTGAGGAAGGTTTTATAGTAGAGAACTGTTCGCCGCGCCGCTCCAACGCATCTTGCCGATGATTTCACAGACTGACAATTTTTGTTTCTTAAATATTCTGATTTCCTTTTCTCAAATTTTATGTCGAAAATGTATCTCTTGCACCACCACTACTTGTCGATGGGGACACACAATAACCGGACCCGAAATTCATGGTTCTTACAAAGGACTCAAATCATGATTCGGAACCGCGACTTATAACATCTGTATTCTATATATTAGTCTGTTTTAATTAATAACTAATGTTTATCAAAATATTTTTATGTTTGCTATTTCAAACTATTTATTCATAGATTAGCGTAATGCGATATACAAGAATTTATGCTTTAAAGTAATGATTAACTTTAATCAAGTTAACCGGTTGGTATAATCTTTATTGATAAGCAATCTTTATGGCCACTGCGGAACCGGCTCAGCTCTGCGCGAAGCCGAGTGAGCTATCAGAAACGCACCAGAGAATTAATAGAACCTGTTTAGTTATACTACGAGTATGAAAGATTTATTACAAGGGACTGTAATACGGGAAGGTCTCATCAATATTATTTTTATATTTTGTGTAGTTCAATGTACAGCTGACGACTTCGTAGCACTATAAGCAGAGAGACTGGTGATAACAAAATTTATTCTAGACAATGATTTCTTATATTTACGCGAACACTACACATTTGAATAATACTAGTTTTTACGGATTTTATCGCGTATATTTAACTTTTTAAATACCCGACATTTCGAGCACTGTGTTCAGTCTGTGATCACGTACAGCATCGCCCCTGTCACTACATCGGATTTGATAGACCACAAATCCTCGCTAAAGAACACCGATTCCTTCCAAGGATGATTCGCGAGGCTATTGAAATCAAGAAACATCCTAATTTCAATAGAGAAGATGGGTATTACCATCTGCTTGGGATCCTATAATTAATAAAATTAAATCCCAACCCATGCACACAACTGCAAGACTTCAAGATACTATAAGTTCGTACTGCATAGATCGGAACAAAAACTTATAATTTTAATTTATGATAACCGCGGTTAACTATGACATTTAGACGTTGAACATCTCAGTCTCTTCCGTGACCATGGGTGCTGTAAAGCGCTCGTAACGTCGGGTATATAAAAAGTTAAATATACGCGATAAAATCCGTAAAAACTAGTATTATTTAAATATATTCTAGATTCGTAAACGACAACAACACACAGAAGACAAACAACAACGAAGACAAAACGTCAGTAACGTAAAAATTAGTCAACGTTCAAATTGCACAGCAATTGCATTCGAGCCTACCATCGATGTTTTCGTACATTTGTTATTGGTTAACAGAGATACTGGTTGACGTGACGACAAGGTTAGTACGACGGTGCTTCACATCTTCTGTAGGCAATACCAACAGTAGAACTGACACTGCGTCCGAACTTCTCTGTCATCGTCTATTGGCACAATCTGGTGACAAGTGGTCGTAAGAGAGTCTGTCGATCACGTGGTCCTGGGTTCGAATTTCGAGTTAAGCTAAAATCAGTTGTTGGGTTTTCCTGACAAGACAAGTAGCAACCCGGATTCAGGAAGTTGGTAGCACCTCGGAAAGCATGTAAAGCCGTTGAAATTCTAATTATCTCTTGTATTTATCTGGTGGACTTAATTATATGAAGTGTTCATGCTTTACAATTAAGTACCCGTATAAATTAAACTTCATATATTGTATTTTATAAAATATTTTTTATAGAGAAAGTTGTTTGTTCCACGCAAGTAGCTGGTTTACTTTTTAATGGGTAAACAATCATGAGTATCTTGTTGCAACGCTTCTGTGAACTTAAATCAGCAGCGTCTTTATAAGTGACTATGGCTATTGTAATGTATGCTACACTTTACATTTAAAATACTTAGTAAAATATTAAACCAAACATTTTTAGTAATTTTATCGCGTTTTGTTTTACTGAGCTATTTTTAGATCACGACGCGGCGTATCTAATGCTTTGTATTCTTCGTCACAGTGGATCAAAGTCAGTAAAAATTAATTTTGTTTAATGTCTAGTGGTCGTAAACTTCGAATTGGTTCGAATCCCGGGATGGACTAAATAAATAATAATTGTCACTAGCTGCCCGTAGTCAGGAAATTGGCGGTGTTTCACCCCCGTACCTCGAGAAGCACGTACAGCTGTTCTGGTCACTCTCCGGTTGTGTCGGATTACCTACCGCCCAATCTCTACTATGAGAGTGAGGGAACAGAAAGTGCATTTGTGCTTGCGCATACACTTTTGCACTATAATCCTGTCCTCTGTTGCAACTGGCCGCCGTTACCGGGAACCGGACCGGAAACCGAAGAACCGTAAGTCAGTAGGACATTAGAATGATTATGGACCTCTCAGGACTAGAAAATATAATTGTAAATTTTTCGATTTCTTAATAAAATACAGCCTAAATAACTCCTGGCATTTTTGTGGTTAAAAAATGGTTGTCATGTCTTAGTGGCGTGCAAATAACCCTAGCTCATTAAAGGTAGTTATTTTCGATATTGCAGACGGACAGTTTTATTTGAATGTATTAGACAAGTAAAGTCCTGTCGTTAGTTTACTGTTTAATACTTGGTTACACTTAGATACACGTGTAAATAAATATAAGAAATCATTACTTAGATCCACGTTCATATAGTAGAGCTTGAATCAGTTAGCATAACATTGAAACAATCTTGAATGGAGACGGTCACGCGACCGGGCCCATATAGAAAAACTTGAATATTTTCTCTGGCTTTGTTGCACGCAACCGCTATTAAATATTAATTACTGCATGATGATGACATTAAGCATAATTTTAGTCAGATTGCATGTCCTAGCAGTGAGTTGTTACGGCTTACCATCGCGTGGCTCAGAGATTGGCCAATCCCTGTGCTAATAAATTTATTTATTCCAAGGAACAATTACAATAACATTGTATTAGAAATTGATTTCTCTAAATAAAGAATAAAGTTAGCATAGCGAATACCAGCTGGAGCTGATATTAATACAATATGAACTTCAGTCGAGGGGAGAATATCTTTTCCAAATGCCAAATTTACGATCCCTTAGTGTACTCTGCTAACTTACTCAACGAAATGTGGTGACTGTCAAATGGTGGTTCCATAATCCAAAATCCAAGTCTTCCAAGTCCTGGGTTCGAATATAACGGAAGGAAATTATTGTGGGAAAAACAGTCAAATTGTATAATTGAAAGTGTAACTGATCCTTACAACTCGTTGAAATCGAGCTTTAGGATTTTCCCATGTAGTAGCGATGTAAGAGAAACCTACAGTCTAGTTCTTCTCATGAGGTTCGTGAGGTGCAGTATTTACCTATACGGTAATGCCAGAATTGTGATCTAGGTAGATGGATGTATATCTCGTTTACGCCACACGGGAAAATCCCTTATCGGTGACGGAGAGCAGCATCAAAGGTGCGAGACATCTGGTATCAATCGCCAATCCGTCTCTTTATTTTAACGATTACGCCGAATCTTTCCTTCAGTGGGAGAGGTCCATGTCCAGTTGTAGTTACACTGTAACGGATTGGTGTAGCTAAATAAAGATAACCAGTTCACGTTCGAGGAATGGTGTGACTAGATTTGTGGTTAAATTTTGTAGTAGTTTAACAAGATGAAGGTTTGATTCGTTTTTTACTACACTCAGCGTTGACTGACTCACGGCTTAACACATTTTTTACCCGACTTACAGACACAATAGTAAGACAATATTTATGGACCATAGTGGTACATGGGCCAAGGTATGGGTTAATTAAGTTAATTATTGCATATTATCCTTTATAGGTTTTCGTATGTAAAGGACACTGTTGGTATTGTGTAATTTACAATTTGTCATGTAAAAAGTAAAGTTACAACTTATATATCTCCCACTCCTGAGCACCGGTTTTCACCTATTTCTGAAAAGGTTTTTAGAGTTATATTAATCTTTAGACATTATATTTTGTAGATATTCGTATGAAAAGGACACTGTTGGTATTGTTTAATTTACAACTTGTCCTGTAAAAAATAAAGTTACAACCTATATACGTCCCACTCCTGGGCACAGGCCTCTCCCCAATTCTGAAAAGGTTTTTAGAGCAAGAAAGTGTCCACCGGCGCTACCCCATTGCGTGTTCGCGGACTTCACATGTTGTCAAAATATTTTTAGTTTCTCAGCTGGTATCACCACAATGTTTGCCTTCACCACCGAGCACGTGGTATATCAGCACTTATAATCACAATTAACAAATTCATTGGATACACGGCTCTTTTCCTTTTTTCTTGTATTGAAATAAAATAAATTTGTTAAAGAATTTAATGATATACAAAGAAATCATTTGTTATCTCGTCATAATTTATCTCGGGGGTATCGTTAGAGGCAACAATATGAAATTCTGAAAGATCTTATCGGTATACGAACTCGAGAAAAATATCCAGACCGGCCATCTTCAACCTGGATGTAAAACGTAACGATTAAGACAAATCTTCCCTAAGTCGGGCGAGGCAAGGTTAGCCCTCCTACACTTGATGAAACTTTTTTGTTTCAACGTCAATCTAATTTATTTTAGTGATCGCGTATATTTTTGAACTACTTGACCGGTTATGTTTACGTACACTGTATAGAGACCGGACTTAATTCGAAGTAAAATCAATCGTGCCACCTACCGAAGCCAGCTAGAAATATAAATAAAAGAAAGAAATACGTTAGTAGGAAATTTGACATTGGATTTTAAAATGCCCTTCTTAACTTTTATTAATTTTGTTGTATACTATACGCCTAAAAAACCGCGTAGCTGTCGAAAGTATAAGAACCTCTTATTTAAATTTATAAATATTGTCTGCCACAATATCACGAAGGGACAGTATCACTGTCCTTGATTTTGGAGTTGTATTATGGACCCAATAATCTCTGTCCCTTTATCGTATTAAATCGGCCTGTTGACTCAGTCGAAGGTCGTAAGCTATTTGTGTGCAAATTCAGCTCGAGTGAGTCACTCTCGATTATTTGTAATGTTGCGTGTTTTCATACAATGCCCATACATAAATAGTATTTGTATACATTTACGGATGTCAAATGAGCACGACGTTCATCTGAATTGTGGGTTCTGTGGCCTTTAAACACCTTCACATATCCTCGTTAGAGAATTAAAAGTTAGAAGCTTTGATGCCCCTGAGAAGTAAGTGTTAATGCCTAATGAGTTATATATGTCAATAATCCAAATAAAGTGTAAAAGGTCTCGGTAGCTCTACCCTCACCAAACGAAACACGGAAACTTTATGCTGCTTGTATTTTAAGCTATTATTCTGTGAGATGGCCCTGATGAGGAAACAAATTGGTTTTGCAACTACGATTAAAAGCTGCTTTAAATGCTTTAAAAAATAATAGTACCATGGAAAGTCATTCCCTTTGTTTATGTAAAGGTTCACACACAATGGATATCAAGAGGAATGGGACAGCTTTTTCTAGAATTTTCGCTTATTTCTTGGAGTATACACATAACTTGCACGCGGACAAAAATGCTTAAAACTTGTTCCGTGCGGAATCGAACCCGCGTCTCCGGACCGCCGCAGCCAAATAACCTCTGTGCGTGAGAACCAACTATAACCCAACTCCAATATTAAAGTCACCGTGCACTCCGCTGATTGACAGACGAGGCGATGGTGAAGGATTTCATAGATTAATGATACAGAGAAATAATGGAAATTTCAATAATCGATATATCCAGCGTGGTTTCTTGTCCAGTAGTGTGTGTGAGCTTAAATAGGATTTTTTTATAGAATAAGGCTGACAAACGAGCACACAGTCCACCTGATGGTAAGTGGATGCTGTGGCACTTAGACATCTACATCTATCCTCGATTAAGAATCAAAACGCAGATGCGTTGTCTCCCTCGAGGACCGAGATGAGAATGCCTTGTTTCCAATAAAAAGACTTTTCGGATCTCTGCACTCACCATATGAAACACAGCAGCATTAAGCTGCTATTTTTCGCTGGTATTCTGTGAGAGCGTGGTCTTGCCCCGGTCGAGCCGACCCATTCGTGCTGCTACAATATAGCTGCAGCGTGGCTTTACCATGTAACGTACTATAAAAAAAAAGATATTTGTCTATGGGTGGGGTCGAATTTTGATAGATAATAACGGTATTAGTATATATATCTTTGTGTTTAAAACGCCTTCACGATATAGAAGGAAATCGTAGAGAAAATTATACAATGGTAAGTTTTGTCCTTCAACGGCCTTATTTTTAATCGTTGATTATTGATTACTACTTAAGCGTTGATTGTGTGTGTGTATGTTTTTGTGTCTGTGTTTTTTTACCGTTTAGTGAAAAGAGAGGAAAACATTTAAGCATTTCTTAAATAGACGTTTTTAAAAGTAAGGGCTGATAGTTCAATATTCAGATAAAAATTATACGTAAATTAAATTATAACCTGATTGAATTTAAAAGTGAAATAATAGTTGATCCATTTTCTTCATACAACCGTACTTTTTAATTTGCTTATGTTTCATTTTATTCTATAAATAAATATTATCTGAATTGAAAACCGGTCCGAAGGCCACAAATGTTTTACCTACGAAATAACGTTAATAAAACAACAATTCTATAAGTGAAATACGCACTGACGGATAACAGAGTGTGAAAGTAAATCGCGCAATTGCTTCCGTTCTGAAGCAATGCTACGTAATTTTTATTTATTCTTATGTTTGCTATCGGCCAGTTGTAAACCGTTAGTTGTGATGTTCAATACCAAGAGAGCTGATGGATCCTATAGGTATTTTTGAATCAGGGTTGCTCGGGATCTTTTATCGGACGGACGTAACTTTCGGTAAAATCTATGGACGGTTTACGCAGTTTTCGTATTTATAAAGGCAACGACTGACTGTATTATTTCAGGAGTATTCATTTTCATTCGTTATACATGTACTGGCGGTATAACAATATGTTCTGCTTCGTATCGCCCAGTTGGTGTCGTGAGAGGTGACGGAGGGAAATAAACGAAGAGTCAACTAAAAAAAAATATTGTAATTTTCCACCAGCTTGCCAAGCATAGCAACTATGCCAAATGCCCTTCCTATGAGGCAATATTGGGGGAAGCTTGTGTTAAGCAGTGAATTTGAATTATTGACAGGCTGTATCGGTATTGTTACATAATACTTAAAATTATTTATGGTCTAATTTATGTTTATTATATAGTTCAATACATACTAATAATTTTATTTGTTTTTTAAATAAATTATTTTTAAATTAATAAAACAAATGTAATATATAAAAAATAATTAAAAATTCATTTTCTGTAAAAATTCAAGTTCTGTAAAGTAAAACTTATAAAAATTTATTTTATAAGTTTTACTTTAATCGAACTTAACGGTTACATCCACTGCCCTTTTTAAAGGAGTAAAGATAATGAGCAAACTACATTATCCACAAAACAGGTCCTTAGGGTTACAATAAACGTCGGTATTGGTAGTTTGGTGTAAGCGTCTCGGAGCTCAGGATAGGTGCACGGGGTTTTCTTTTATTGCCTCTGTTTTAAATATAGGGGATTAAATTAAATGAAGTTATCTTTTTATACCTTGCTTTTTTATTATAGCAATTTAATTTTCGAAAAGCGAGATTAACTAAACTGAGTACCTACTACTAAAGTAAAAATAAAGGAAGTAAATAGTCCAATGAAGATTTTGTTACTTTTTGATGTGAGCGACGGCTTTGGTGTCCTCCCCCCTCAACGCGTATTCCCTATGCTCCCCGTTGATGCCGTTATTGCTGCTGGCGTAGGAAGGCGGTTTTAGTACCAATGGAAATAGTCGTCCGTAAGACTTTCATGGTCGTGCGATAACTTCGTATTTTATAATAAGTGATAAAAATTTAATAAACCCTGACAATAAATTGATCCCATGATTCTATTGAATGTCAAAGGACATACATCTATTAACAGAAATATTGTCAACCTTATTTATTTAATTTTCGAAAAGCGAGATTAACTAAACTGAGTACCTACTACTAAAGTAAAAATAAAGGAAGTAAATAGTCCAATGAAGATTTTGTTACTTTTTGATGTGAGCGACGGCTTTGGTGTCCTCCCCCTCAACGCGTATTCCCTATGCTCCCCGTTGATGCCGTTATTGCTGCTGGCGTAGGAAGGCGGTTTTAGTACCAATGGAAATAGTCGTCCGTAAGACTTTCATGGTCGTGCGATAACTTCGTATTTTATAATAAGTGATAAAAATTTAATAAACCCTGACAATAAATTGATCCCATGATTCTATTGAATGTCAAAGAGACATACATCTATTAACAGAAATATTGTCAACCTATTTAGGGGTTATCTCGACATCCATAAAATCCGTTCACACATACAAGCATCACGACTTATCATTAGTGGTAGGAATGCTTTTCTATCTATTAGTCCGTGTCCGCTTGCACAGCTGCTGTATGTTAATGCGAAGGGTATAGAGAGGAGAGAGCCTGTATAGTTACAGGCTGTAAGATATTTCATCTTAGCCCTCAGAGGAGATAACGCATATGTAGCCTTCTTTGTTTGATGTTAGTGTCAAGTGTCCATTGACTGCAGTAACAATTGGTTCATTAACTTTTATTAAAAATAGACGAATTGGTATTATAAATCGATTCGTAATAAATCAGGACCTGAAAAACGCCAATGTGTTAAGGGCCTATACTACCTCAAAAGGCTTAGCAAGATCATCCATTATGGCGAAAATATTGCAGCATTAATTTAGAAATAAATATATGATAAAGATGAGGATTAATGTTAAGTACTATGTTAGACGAAAACACGATTCCGTAAAATTTTCTCGATAGAAAAAAAATGCAAAGTTACCTCCGAACCGAACAATAAATCACAGGTATTCACAAATTACTTTAAACTAGATCATGAAACTTTTCATACGAACTGAACTAACTATAAAGCAGGGCTTATGTTTTTTTAAATTACCATTATTTTTACTGTAAAAAGAAATTACCTAAACTATCGGCGTCCTGAAAATTGTTCTCTGCCGCCTGATACTCCCGCTGTCTCAGTTCAGAATACCCATTACGCAACAGGACGACGTAAAATTAAAATGGGAAATAACCGTAATAAAAATAAGAAGCGACTGGCTTGGCGTTAAGAAACAGGCATAAATATGATAAACCTAATGAAATAAGTATCTAACGACCTATCTACTTACAGTATTAGTGATTACAAACATGTCGGTACATAGCATACGACGCTCGGGGAAGTGGGGGCGAAATTAGAATTTGAGCTGAGGTAATATAGGCCTGAATCTGTAAGTCGGTGGCTGAACGTAAGCTAAACACGCCTTCTAAAGCTCTGAGTATAAACGCTTCGAATCGTTTGCTCTATTTTTCATACGATACCACGCTATCTGGGTGGACTCACTTATCACGCATTAAGTTTATGGCCAATGTGTCGATACGGATATGCACCAAGTAATTTTGTTCTATTTAAATAAAGTTTTTCATGTCTATGTATGACAGATATGCTAATTACACATACACATAGCGTCACGCATGTTATCCCCGCGTCTGCCTACCCAGAGTCTAAAGAGCAACTACAAGTACTCTGGATTAGTTTTGCCAAATAAATTGTGGATTTAAATGTAAAATTGTAAGTGAAAGGTAGTTAGCATATCGCCTACACAATCACAAATCTCGATATTCTAATATTGGGAAGACAAGCTTTATTTTTGTTTTGGATAAATGGGTATGGATACGATTCGGGTTACTTTCACATTGACTTTTCCATTTGTTGACTAATTGGAAGTGAGATTTTAATTAAAAAAAGTACAGATACAGTTTTTAAATAAATCTTAACCAAATGTTTATTTATGCATACATGTAATAGGTATGTATATATAGCAAAATATTCGTGCAAGTATAACGTATCGTATCACATGTGATGTGTCCATTGTTAACAAGTGATAGCATCACGTGATTGATGATCAACGGACATTATCATTCCGATGGCGTTTGGTTACCTCGTTGTTTTCTTGGCTTGCGTCATTAATGCAATATGTGGCGAGTGGAGTTTTGTCATTTGTGTTCATAGACACCTATAGCTTTTCTACCTATCTACACGCCATAAAGCACAATTAAGTAATAAGTGCTACGTATGTAACAGATTGTCTCTTCTCTCCTTCAAGAATTGAAGCCTGCTGAAGGTTAGTCCAGAAAAATGTCTTAACATGTGCAAAATTGCGGAATAGTCGTTTTATACACGTCAGCCGAAAAAGAGCCATTTGGGACTTGTCACGGACAGCAGCGCTTACGGTGGTTAAAGCCTGGTGTTGCGATTGTAATTACCGCCTGTAGGTTGTGGGTAGTTGCTAGTCTTTCTAACTTGGGAGGGCATCGCTATCAGTGGAACTAAGTTGTGGGACTCTTTCTGCCGCCACGTAGCATTACCATCATTGCTGCGGTCTAGTTTGAAGGATGTAGACAGTCGGCCATGCTGTGAACCATTCCATTTTAATTGTTGGAGGTGACTACGCATCGGTAACCTTCTTTGATTGGTTGCTGTATCCACATACCGTTAGTTGGACTAAAAATCGTTTAACGTCTTAAACTGTATTGATATAAAATTACTTTAGCAATCAATTTAAATCGTGTTTCTTTTTTCAAACGCTGAAATTCAATTTATTAACTTTGTGAATATGATCCCCGTATGAATTCATTCACTTGGACGATACTAAAAATAAAACGCCGGCCGTGACTCAATGAGCGTGGGGGCTGCGGGTTGCTTATTATAATTTAATAGCGTTTCTAATTTTATATTTTATGAGATCGTACTTGTTTACGTGAGTTTTGTAAACATTAACTTATTATGTCTGAGATAATAAAAAAATATCTAAATGTTTACCTGTATCATATAAATAAATTTATGTTTCATTTTATTTGTATATGTTATGTTGGTCATTTAACCAACTTTAGTATACTAATTTAGTAGTAAGTTTTACAAATCTTCCTACCTTCTTTAGCATATTATTATTATGTTTATCCGTACATTTGAATGAAATTGAAGTCTGCCTGTAATATCGAATATCTGCCTTATATTGAGCTGACGGGCTTATTTGCATAATATTAAGACATGGATAGCAATTTTTGAAAATAAATGTTTTCATTTGTCTGGTTTTTTATAAAATAAGGGTGACTAAAGGAGCACACAGTCAACCTAATGGTAAGTGGATACTTTGACTCATAGACATCTGAATTTAGCCTCGGTTAAGCATAATTATGCAGATGCATTGTCACCCGTGAGGACTAAGATGCAATGCCTCGTTCTCAGTAAAAAGGTCTCCGGTTCTCTACACTATTGCTATTTTATGCTGGTATTCTTCGAGAGCGTGGCCTTTCCGCGGTCTAGCCGACCCATTCGTGCTACAACTATACCAGTAATATAGTTGCAGTATGTCTATCTATCCGGGCTAGTCTTCGGAATGGTTGAATGAAACTACACGGCCGGGTAAAGAGCAAGGCCAGGAGTGATCTAGCCCATATTTTATCCGGAAACTTTTTTCGAAAAACTAAAAATTGATAAAATAAATGATCTTTGACTACGTTAAACCTAAATAACGCTACAGTATAGACCTTACTCATGCGAAGCCGGGGCGGGACGCTAGTATAAAATAAATAAATTAATTTAAAATAAAATCTTTTATTTCAATATATTTTAGTATTGGAAATGTAAAAAGTTACTGATCGTTTCAAGTCAGTTTTGAGGCGTCTTTTTTTGCGCATGCGAATTAACAGGTTATTACAACTATGCACTTGGCATAATATGAATGTGCTGTTAATCATGAAGGGAATCCAAAAATATTGCTGATGGAAAGGCTTACTAATACTGTAACGTACTCTCACATTATGCACATTGTAAATTAAAGTGCACATTTACAGCTGCCATTCCAATCTTCGTCGGAATTCTGCGCAAGTCGTAAACTGTAGTTCAACTTCGTAAATACGTATAAAGAGGTTCACGAACCGCTAAAGCCAAAGGGGAACCTTACTAGGCTTGGTGCGAGAAATTAAACGCATTTTATGTTTCCTCTGATAGTCGAAAAACGCATTGCAATCTGGCATCATTTTCAATCCGGACGGATCCGACCGGATTTACATCGATCCAGCCGGACCCGGCCAGATCTGGCCGGATTGATCAAATTAATACGATTTCCGCTTTTTGGTTTAAAATTAACCGTTAATGAGTTAATCGAGTGACTTATAGGTAATTCATTAAAAAAACATGTATAAAAATCAATTTTATTTCCAATGTCAAGATTAGATAACAAGTAAACAATTAAAACCTATTTTAATAAAATTATTTGTTACAGTTTATATCGCGGATATTAACTTATTGTATACTAGCTTTTTATCCGCGGCTTCGCTCGCGTGGGCTTTAATTTAGCAACTTCAATAAATATAGTTCCGTCCTAAATTTGGCAAAATTCGAGCACTATTAGAGTCTTCTCGGTTTCTGTATCTTTCTTTATGTATGTTTGTCAAAGATATTTTTTGAATTCTCAAAGACTATTGAACGTAGATCCCTAGGCGTAGTCCCAAAATCATGGAAGACGACTTTCGCCTACCCGATCGCTAAAAAAGGCGACCGCTCGGATCCATCAAACTACAGGCCTATCGCCATAACCTCCTTGTTCTCCAAAATAATGTAATTCATCATAAACTACCAGCTCCCAGCCAGCTGGGGTACATTGAGGATCACCAGCTAATTAGTGACCGCCAATACGGTTTTCATCGGGGTCGATCAGCTGGTGATCTTCTGGTCTATCTAACTCATCGATGGGCGGAGGCAGTAGAGTCCAAGGGGGAGGGATTCGCCGTTAGTTTGATCATTGCGAAGGCCTTCGATCAGGTTTGGCACTTTTTTTTGGTTTTCTTTCGAAGCTTCCTTCCCATGGGATTCCCGAGAAATTGTGCAATTGCATCACCAGATTTCTTGCAGATCGTAGAATTAAGGTCGTTGTAGACGGTGCATGCTCCGAGTACAAGCCTATTAATGCTGGTGTTCCACAAGGCTGTGTGCTATCACCAACGCGTTTTCTTCTGTATATCAATGATATGTTGCAAACCGGTAACATTCATTGCTATGCGGATGACTGCACCTATGGTCTAGGGGGGGAGGTTCTACTATTTCACGACCCTGTATTAACCACGGCTACCTACCTGTAATCTGGAGGTAGCCATGGTTAGCAATGACATTGGGACGTCGGATACCTCAGTCCCCCCGTGACCATGAGTGCTGTAAAGTGCTCGAAACGTCGGAAATATAAAATAAGTTAATATACGCGATATTATCCGTAAAAAATAGTTTTATTTAAATGTGTATTGTTTGCGTAAATATAAGAAATCATTAATTAAATCTAGTAGTGTAGGATAAGTAAAAACTTAACATAACGAGTAGTTCAATCTTCCACTTCCTAAATTTCACAAAAAGTGACTTCATAAAATCTAATTTAATTAACCTTACGTAATTTACTTAGATGAGAATTGAGATTCAATTTAGTCAACTTGGGATAAATAATTATATAATGATTATTTTAGTATTTATATTATCAAAAAAAAAAAACAATTTTAATTTTGAAAGAAGGATGGATCTTAGAAAACAAATAGTGTTAATTGTGTCATCTCCCAGTCTTACTAGGTTGCACTAAAAGTATCGGGAATGGAATATTTCCACTGTTCCTGTCATATTAAAATCTTTTTCATTGAAAACTCCTTGGTTTTAAAAATCGAATACCATTTATTTATATAAAAAAAGATTCTCGGTCTTGTCACAAGGTTTTGTCAAACTTGTTTAGTCGTAGAGAAAATGGAATTGACTCGAGAAAATTCAAGTGCGATGATTTATTATGACTTTCGAAGTGGTTTAACACAAAAAAAGTGTGTTGACCGGATGATTTCTGCATTTGGTGATGAAGCCCCATCCAAAACCACAATTTATCGCTGGTTTGCTGAATTTCAACGTGGATGTGTCAATCTCAGTGATGATCCCCGTCAGCTTACGCACAGCATCAACAAAACGTTGATGCTGTGCGTAAGCTGATTGAGGAAGATCGACATGTGACACTGCGAAATTCAGGCATCTTTAGACATTGGCATGAGTCAAATACAAATAATCTTGCATGAACAATTAGGTGTAAAAAAGTTGTTTTCCCGATGGATACCGCATTCGCTCTGTGAAGAGCAAAAAGCGGCTCGCGTTACTTGGTGCGTCAGAACTAAAGTTGTTCAAAACGACTATAAATTAATAGCACGCTACAGACTATAAACTAGAAATTTCTAGCGCGCTATTAAATACGCTATGTTATAGCGCGCTATTTATAAAAAAGTGTGTAGGAGGCCGGCAAGCGCGTTAAGTTTTGCAGCACGCTATATCTCGGAACACGCTACATGTTGTTCATTGGGTAGACCGCGTGCTACATAAGAACATTGTTTCGTAATAAGTGATATTTTAGATTAAAATAAAATTAAGTGGTAAAGAAAAATCCTTCCTTCAGCTTGGAAAGACGCATTTGTAGTTCCTCTTCCGAAAAAGACAAATCCCTGTAGTTTTCTGATTATAGACCTATCTCTATTTTGCCTTTCTTTTCCAAAGTTCTAGAACGTCTTGTGCACAATCAATTAAGCACCTATCTTTTAAAACACAATCTTTTAAATCCTTTGCAATCCGGTTTCCGTCCTGGCCATAGTACGACTACTGCACTTTTACGAATCACTGATGATATTCGGTATGGTATGGAGAAACAAAAGCTTACCATTCTCACGTTGCTTGATTTTAGTAACGCATTTAATACTGTAGATTTTGATATCTTGTTAAGCATCCTACGCTCTCTCAACATATCTCCAACTGTAGTTGACTGGTTTCGAAGTTACTTGTTTGGTCGCCGACAGCGAATTCAGGTGCAAGAGGTTTTTTCCACCTGGACTACTACAACTGCTGGTGTACCACAAGGTGGCGTGTTGTCTCCTCTCCTTTTTGCAATTTTCATTAACTCACGTATAGTCATAATTTGTCCTCTTCCTACCACTTGTATGCTGATGATCTCCAAATCTATACTCAGTCCTCTCTTGAAGATCTATCTAAAGCAGTTGACACTATTAACGCTGATCTGACTTGTATTTCGAATTGGAATAAATGTTATGGTTTAACGATTAATTCTAAGAAAACTCAGGTCATTGTCATCGGTAGTTCTCGATTAATTGGTAAAATTGACTGGTCTTCCCTACAGCCTATTATACTAGACTGCACTGTAATCCCTTACAGTAAAAAGGTTAAAAACCTAGGGTTGTATCTTGACTCCTGTATGTCTTGGACCTCACAGGTTAGTGAGGTCAGTAGAAAAATGTTTGCTGCGTTAAACTCTTTACGTAGATTACGTAATTTCCTTCCCACAGCAACTAAAGTTACTACTTCCCAGTCTCTACTTCTGCCTATCCTTGACTATGCTGATATTTGCTATCTTGACATTACCGAGGAGCAGCTTAATAAGCTTGAGCGCATTCAAAATTTATGCATTAGATTTATATTTGGGCTTCGCAAATATGATCATATCTCCGAATTTCGCAAACAGCTCAAATGGCTCCCGATCCGCCTTCGCAGGAATCCTCACATTCTCTCCGCGTTGTATAGTGTGCTGTTTAATCCTTCTACTCCTCTTTATTTAAAAAACCGTTTCCAGTATCTTTCTCTTATCCGTAATCGTTTCCTTCGATCCTCCGTCAATCTGTCTTTCTCTACACCTTCGCACTCTTCTTCCTTTTTCAAGAAATCCTTCACCGTAACCGCTGTGCGATTTTGGAACTCCTTACCTCTCCATATTCGTCGTGCTAAATCTCTTCACTCTTTCAAAAGTCTTGTTAAATCGTATTATTTAGAACGCTATTATATAAATTACTTTACCTTTCTCGTACTCTTTTCATTTAATCTATTATTATATGATATTTTATATATAACTTTCACTTATTTTTATTTGTATGTATTATTATATTTTTTATTATTATTTTGTATACCCCCCTCTATTTGTAACTTTTGTTTGCATCATTACTCTACGCAAAGGTTGTTGTAAAGAGAACTGCAACCGCCGCATCATCCTCCATCACGAGTTCTCACACCGCACACAGAACAAAAGAGTTTTTAGAGCAAGAAAACATAGAATTATTAGACCGTCCGCCGTACAGCCCCAACCTAAGTCCTAATTATTTCTATACTTTCCCTAAAATAAAGAATAAATTGCGTGGACAGAGATTTTCATCACCTGAAGAAGCTGTGGACGCCTACAAAACGGCCATTTTGGAGATCCCAACTTCCGAATGGAATGGTTGCTTCAATGATTGGTTCCATCGTATGGATAAATGTGTCAAATTTCGCGGAGAATACTTCGAAAAGCAATAAATACATTTTTAAATAGTAATGTTGTGTCACTTCCTTGATTCCCGAAATTTTCAGTGCCGCCCTCGTATTCTAATGGAGCTCAAATATAGCCTGCGGCCGAAAAAGCCCTTTTCGCTTCTACACTTGTGGGCTTTAGGCCGAAATCCCGTTTTGTCTGCAACATTTCGTAGGTGTGTGACGGGTCTTTGATTTTATATGGACTTGCTGCGTTCGAAATCCCGAATCGGAATTCCGTATGTATATATACATAAAAAAGTAGAACTCCTTCAATTTCAAACGCAGTCATTTCCTTTTTTAGTAATTCATTTTTAGTATATATGCTATAACATGTGAATTCTTGCTAGAACTGTGACTGTAGGTCTTCATAATAATGTGAAGTCTTCCTTTAGTAATGGTAAACCTATTCGCACGCATGCACACAACTGCGCCTATCGCATTTAAAGCGTCTAATCTTACAACAGCCCTATTATTTTGTCATAAATTGTTAACACCGGACCCGGTCACCGGATCCCCGATATATAAGTGACGGATCCGATTAGGTTTAAGGATGCCGGATTCCCGGTCCAATTTTCCGGATTGCAATCCTTAGTCGTGAAGTTTGCTATAACATAATACGAAATGTAATCAAACTGGTTGTAGTGTGTCTGATTTTGACCACAAGTACAGTTCTCTCAAGATTATTTGTACAACCACAACTCATTTAGAATTCTGTCAACGTTGTTGTTTGTGAGCCGCGTGATTTTGCCCGCCTTGAATTTGGCATTTGATGAAAATTACCTACTTGTTATTACCGCCTTAAAAATTCACAGTAAGCCGAAAAGTACAATGCCTGGATAAGTATTATTTTTTATTTGACTTGCAAATTTTTTACATATTATATAGTTTTTGTTGTTTTTAGAAACATCATACTAAGAACATTAAGTTAGATATCTGAAGTCCGCCAACAAGCATCGCAACACCGCGACCACGGTAATATTTATAGATAAAATTACCGTGCCGCGGCGGATCCTTTTTCCTTACTATTTCAAAAAATTTCTCGAAACTAAGAAGGGCTCGGCAGTGGGAGCATAAATTCTTTACTTTACTTTTAAACATTTGTGTTTCCTCTCGTTTTCCTTTACCTTGCACACATACCACACTATGTAATGCAATTCTGTAATGATGACGGCGCTTGAGCTTGAACTCTGGTTACTTTGTGTGCTATAATTTACTAAAGGATCTTAGAGCCGACCACCACCAGTGAAGTATACTGGGATGACCTTTTTTACCATCTGGAAAAAATAGGATGTAACATGTGAACGGAGTAAGAAGCCTATGCCACTAAATTTTTTAAATTAAACGTTCGAAAAAAATTTTTTTGAACAATTACTTTGCCCTTTGCCCTTGAGCCTGTGACCCTGCGAAGTGACAAGATCAAATATGCCTACAAGATCAAAAATGTTACACCCTATATTTTTTTCCAGACGGTAAATAAGGTCAACCACTATAGACATATTTAGCTTCTGCAATGTAATCATCACATCAATGGACGGCCCGCGTGTGATAGTTTCGGTGGTGTCTGCATTAAAGAGACAATGGAAAGTTGATAACGTATGTGAGTATGTTATTTGTCTTCACTGCTCTTGATATCGCCGCGTCTTCCGGCCTTTGTTTAGTATTGTTTGGGTGCCTGCTACAAGTAACTTTTATTGTTTGAACATTTTGTTACTTCCCATTTGACTCCTTGACCCCGAAGTCTATAGTTAAGCAAGGGAATAGCTGCCGTGAACATTTTCACAGAAACATAATCATTGGGCGATATTGCAGCCGAGTTTTTAAGGATTAAACTGTTTTTTTATATATAGGATAGGGTGACAAACGAGCACACACTCCACCTGATGGTAAGTGGTTGCTGCGGCATTAACATCTACATCTATCCTCAATTGCAAATTAAAAGCGTATGCGTTGTCACCCGAGAGGACTAAGACGGAATTCCTCTTTTCCAGTAAAACGGGTCTCCGTTACTCTACATCATCATCATCATCATTACAGCCCTTCACAAGTCCACTGTTGAACGTAGGCCTCCCCCAAGTAATGTCACAAAGCACGGTCCTGAGCCACCTGCATCCATCGACTTCCTGCATGTCTTACCAGGTCGTCACTCCATCTAGTGGGGGGTCACCCTACCCTACGCCTACCGGTACGAGGCTGCCACTCGAGAACCTTTCTTCCCCGTCGGTTATCGGTTCTTCGAGCTATATGGCCGGCCCATTGCCACTTCAGCTTACTAATCCGTTGGGCTATATCGGTCACTCTGGTTTTACTGCGGATATCCTCATTTCTGAGTCTATCACGCAGAGAAACTCCGAGCATAGCCCTCTCCATAGCTCGCTGAGCGACCTTGAGCATCCTCATACGGCCAGCAGTGAAGGACCACGTCTCAGATCCGTAAGGCATCACTGGCAACACGCACTGGTTGTACACTTTAGTTTTCAGAGATTGAGGTATACCTGACGAGAAGATGTGTCGTAATTTACCGAACGCTGCCCAGCCGAGTTGAATCCGTCGATTGACCTCTCGGTCGAAGTTGGACTTACCTAGTCGGACTATTTGTCCCAGGTAAACGTACTCGTCAACAACTTCGAGCATAGTGCTCCCAACAACTACCGGCATAGGTGTGACATGGACATTAAACATGATCTTTATTTTGTCCATGTTCATCTTAAGACCTATCCGTTGCGAGACACTATTGAGGTCATTGAGCGTAGTGCTACGGTCCTCCAGCGATTCTGCCATAAGGACTATATCGTCGGCAAATCGAAGGTGAGTGATGTACTCGTCATTGATGTTAATACCGTATCCTTTCCAGTCCAGTAGCTTGAAAACGTCTTCCAACGCAGCGGTGAAGAGTTTCGCGGATATAACGTCACCCTGTCTTACACCTCTCTGCAGTTGGATAGGTTTCGAACTCTGGTTCTGTACTCGGATAGCCATCGTAGCCCTACTGTACAAACACTTCAGCACTTCGATATACCGACATTCAACTTGGCACCGCTGAAGGGACTGTAGCACCGCCCAAATTTCGACGGAATCAAAGGCTTTCTCATAGTCCACATACGCCAGGCAAAGTGGCAGATTGTACTCTTCGGTCTTCTGTACAATCTGCCGCAGGGAGGGTATGTATGTGGTCTATGATACTGAATCCTTTTCGGAAACCCTGGGGGCTGGAAGTCGTTGAGTCTGCGTGCGAGACGATTCGTAATGACTCTCGAAAACAGCACGTAGACGCAGCTTAGAAGGGAAATCGGTCGGTAGTTCTTCAAGAGAGCGTTGTCGCCTTTCTTAAAGAACAAGACTACCGCACTTCTGCTCCACACCTCCGGAGTAGTGCCACCATGGAGGACGGAATTGAAGAGCTTCTGAAAGACTTCAAGTACCGGTGTTCCACCCGCTTTCAGAAGCTCTGCTGTAATTCCATCCTCGCCTGGAGCCCTGCCGTTTTTAAGTTACTGGAGAGCCATTCTAATCTCGCTCAGACTGACGTCCGGGATATCATCGGAATAGTGTCGGGTAAGACTTGCTCTTGGATCGTTACTCACACTTGCGTGTGGCTCCAACGATGATGTGTACAGCTGCCCATAGAACCTCTCAATCTCACTTAAAATCTCAGGTGTCCCGGAAACGATGCTGTCACATTCAGTCTTCAGCTTTGACAGTTGGCTCTTTCTGGCAGACAGATCTCTGGCAAAGACTTTGGAGCCCTGGTTCCGCTCGATCGCTTCTTTAATACGAGCAGTATTAAAGTTGCGTAAGTCTCGCCGCATGCATTTGGAGAATTGTTAGTTCAGTTGCCTGTATGCTGTCAAATCTGTTGACGATTGCAGCCTCATCTCCCGTCTAATAGCCATGAGATTAAGAGTGTGATCGGAGAGTTTTTGTGCTCTTCTGCGGCGGGTCTTGCAGAACTTAGCTCCGACCGCATGGACAGTTTCCACGAGCTTGTCATTAATATCGTCGTAACTCGAGCTGAAAGGTTTCGGGATTCTGGATTAGACCACGAGGGGGACGGAGCGTTGACTTCATTAGACGAGACCTCTCCAACTTAACGGTTAGGTTCATTGTGCCTCTAACCATTCGGTGATCGCTGCCGGTTTTCACCCTTGCGATTACTGAGACATTACTGAACAGTTGGCGTTTGGTCGTCAAAATGAAGTCAATCTCATTTTTGGTCGAACCGTCGGGGCTCGACCAGGTCCACTTCCTGTGGGGCCGCTTCTGGAAGAAAGAGTTCATCATAAAGAGTCCCTCTTTCTCCATAAAGTCAGCCAGCTGCTGGCTCCTAGGGTTCCGTTGCCCTACTCCAAATTTCCCTAACTTCAGCTCACCGCCTTCTCTTGTGCCTAGTTTTGCGTTGAAGTCTCCCATCAACACCGTGTAGTGGGTTTTGGAGGAATGCATGGCTCTAGAAATATCCTCATACATTTCCTCCACCTCCTAATCGTGATGTGCCGAGGTTGGTGCGTAGACCTGTATGACCTTCAGCGAATACCGTTTGGTGATTCTGAGTATCAGGTACGCGACCCTCGTCGACACACTCCCAATCTTTACAACGTTGTTGACGAGAGACTTGAGGACGATAAATCCGACACCTCCTTAGTACAGATGGTCGCACTACCGGTGATAGAACAAGTTGCCGGACTCGAGGATTACCGTGTCCTCCCCCTCTCTTCGGACCTCAGATAATCCAATAATATGCCAGCGCAACTTGTCTACCTCTTCTTCCAGCTCCAGTATCTTCTCGTCAGTCCTCAGGGTGCGTGCGTTATACGTTGCCAGGTCTCGTTACTCTACACTCATCTACAAAACACAGCAGGGTTAAGCTGCTATTTTACGCTGGTATTCTTGAGAGGGTGGTCCTTCCGCGGTCGACCCATCCGTGCTACAACTATATGTACTACTAATATAGCTGAGGATATATCGCAATCACTTACCATCAGGTGGACTCTCTCTCTCTCTGTCACCTTAAACTATAAAAAAAAATAGAACTTCACGTTGACAAAATTACTTACTGTACTTATGATTAGGGAGATTTCCATATTCAAGAAGTTTCGTTCGCCTCAATGGTCCGTTTATGATATGCGAGGTCCATGTAAAAACAGTTAAAATTACAAACTATTCGTGTCATAACTTAGAATGAGTTGGAATGAAAAAGTTTTAAACGGAGTTTTCATGCACATCGTTTGCTGCAAAACGGCTCGTTAAAGAAAACGAAGCGTTTTTAAATATATATAAACCCGGCATTAGCCTTGGAGCCTTGACGGATCGTATGCACACTATCTCGTCACCGAGTTACATGTGGCTGTGTTTCGTTATTTGTGTCGAGTATCACTGTTGTTAATTGTTATGTATTAATGCCGTCATAGTCACAAAAATCAATAATGTAGAACGTGGAAATCCAAAACCCACAACTTATAATCAAATTCTGACCGCGAGGCTACTAAGTCAATACGATTATTTATATGAACACCTTTCTCACTCGTGCATTTAAATTTTTCTGTATATTTTATAATGCAATATTCATGAGGTAGACGAGGCGCATCAATCAAACAGTACTTCGACTAACCAGATAAGGCCCTTGCATAGTTCAACTTGCAGCCTACTTTTGTTTATTTTTAGTTAACATAAACCGTGGAATTAATCAGCAGTATCTTAATGTTCACAGTTGACATTGCGTCGTGAACAACCGTTAGGGAATGACGACTTATTTATTGTCGTATGTTTATGACTTTGATGTTTAACGATATAATTTGCATACGTAAATAAAACCACTATTTGTTTAAATAATAATTTTATTATTTTATATATTTAATTTTGACTGCGATTTCGTCTAGTTTTAGTTCCGTTCCTAAGCACCTTCTTTTTATAAAATAAGGGTAACAAACGCGCATACAGTCCACCCGCCCACTTTTACATCTATCCTCAATTGAGAATCAAAATGCTGATGCATTGTCACCCTTGAGTACTAAGATGGGAAACCAAAGCAAACGAAACACAGCTGCACAAAAATGCTATGTCATTCTGTGAGAGCGTGATCCTTCGTAATGCTTTTGTTCGATACAGCGTGGCTCTACCAAGTATAAATTTTAACTTGTTGAACTTTTTGTTATCGTCAGTCTTTTAAAGTCTCATTGTATTCCGATGGATGGCGACTCACTGTTGACTACAAGGCAATCCCTGGCCCTTGCACATTTATCAACAACTAGACTGCACCATCGACCTCGATCTCAGGTGATATAGTGGCGCTGTCGTTGCGCTACAAGCGATGAATTTCGTTTAAAGAGAATAGATACTATTAATAATTCGTCACTATATTAAATCGACTCGACCGGGGAAGGACCACGCTCTCACAGAATACCAGCGTAAAATGGTAGCTTAATGCTGCTGTGTTTCGTATGGTGAGTGTAGAGAACCGAAGACCCTTTTTACTGGAAACGAGGCATTCCATCTTAGTCCTCACGAGTGACAACACATCTGCATTTTGGTTCGTAATCGAGGATAGATGTAGATGTCTATGAGCAACCAC
This sequence comes from Parnassius apollo, assembly GCA_907164705.1. Classification (NCBI taxonomy): domain Eukaryota; kingdom Metazoa; phylum Arthropoda; class Insecta; order Lepidoptera; family Papilionidae; genus Parnassius; species Parnassius apollo. The sequence goes on from CAJQZP010000393.1 coordinate 2,628,502, forward strand.
TAACCATCAGGTGGACTATGTGCTCGTTTGTCACCCTATCCTATAAAAAAAACATTCATTTCACCATATACGAAATTGAGAGGCTTGCGGAGCCGGCAGGTGTGTGGGCATAGCGGAGCACCATGCCCACACACCGCCGCCTTTTTCTTTATATTTCTTTTGCTACATCAGTCCATAAAATTTTACTGCTGGATTAGATCCCCGTCGTTGTAGAAAAGATTTGTCGTAAACGTTTCGCTTTACAGTCTGAACCCCACTTCTTGCTTAAAAATTCTAACCCATAATTACACCGAAATCTTCAGAGTAATTTTCGAAAGTTGAAATATTATTAGAAATGCTTGTTAAACCTAAGAAGGTAATTGAACCTTTAGTGTATATGAATTAGTTTTATTAGCAATGCTATGTTTCTATTATTAATCAAAGATTGTATAAGACCTCGATGACCCTGGTCGTGTGTCGAAGCATCGTTCTAAGAAAACCCTGCGGTTAAGTGTCGACCGAAGAGTTATCGTATTTAATATCAAACCCTAGTATTGTTTACCTCTATTAGCAATGCATCCGGAGAAAGTTTGCGGGTACTTTAAGTAATTTGTCGAAAGCTATTTGTTCGTAACTTATCGATAGTTTCACTAAGGCGAATTAGGTTACGTAATACGCTCGTGGACTTATTTAGAGGAAAATATTATTGATAGTAATGCACGTAACAACAACTCGAGAACATTTCATCCTCATTGTCAGTTCTTCGAGCTATATGGCTAACTCATTGATATATATAAAACCATTAATTTACTTGGTAAAGCCAAGCTGCAGCTATATTACTGGTATAGCACTACTACCCGGTCGAGCTCACCCATTCATGCTATAACAATAGTTGTAGCATGAATGGGTGGGCTCGACCGGGGAAGTACCACGCTCTCCCTGAACACCAACGCCAAATAGCAGCTTAACACTGCTGTGTGTCGTATGGTAATTGTAGAGAACCGGAGACCCTTTTTACTGGAAAAAAGGGCATTCCATCTTAGTCCTCACGGGTGACAGCACATCTGAATTTTGATTCGTAATCGAGGATAGATGTAAATGTCTATGGGCCAGAGCACCCACTTACCATCAGGTGGACTGTGTGCTCGTTTGTCACCCTATCCTATGAAAAACAAAATATTTTGAGTCTGGGTAGGTACAGTGGCGAAGCTTCCATTAAAGCCGAAAAGCCGGGCTTGCCTTATTAAAACTGAATCAATCAATAATATCAATCAATAATATCAACTAATAAATTAACTCCTAAACTGTTTCAAATTATTTCAATTTTCCCGCGCACTCCACTGTTCGACACATGTCATAAAGTGAGTTTAAATAGAGCGATTAGTTGTCTCCCTCACTCGCGTGGGCTTTTTACGGAGCTTTCGAGAAGACGATCGCTCTCTTTCTAACCTATGGCAAAATATTCTGTAATGAAATATAACTACGAAATGTTTATACGAGTATAGCAATTACTATTGAGCCAACAAGCCTGGCTTTGCCATGAAGTTGTTTAGGAGTGCGTTAGCGACTAGCGAAGTGGTTGCGGGCCCCTCGTATGCAAGTTCAATTCACATTTCAATTTTTATGTTTGTTTTTGTTGTGTTTGTTAAAAATGTATGCTTTTTCGAAGATTTTCAGTGAAAATGGGAGGATAATAGTGTTCATTGTGATGAATATAAGTGTGTTGAAGTGCTAATCGGCGAAGAAAAGGTAAAAATCTTTAAAAATGAAATTTAATATTCAATAAACATTTCTTCATACTTTAAATATAGGTACAGGACTCTTTAGTATTAAAGTTTAATTAAGTTGGTGTATTTAAAGGTTTAATAACTCAATATTAATATTACCATACGAATTAAAAATATCAATTTGAACAGCAGCCTAAAGTATGAGACCTAGGTTTAATTTTATGGGAAATAAGTGTTACAATCTTTTTTTAACGTGAAGCCCAAATTTTAATGAAATAAATCAAAAGAATACAGAAGAATGTATTGAGATTTTTAAAGAATACTCCCTTTAGTTATTTCCAGTATATAAAATTTTAATAGCGCCATCTACTTAATTCTATAGGTAAAGTCATTTTATCGAACTAAAATTGGTTGATTCTCACGATGGTACCTAAAGATTACGCTAGATAGCACAAATACGCTATCGGCTAATTTATATTACCATAATATGAGTTTAAAAATATCATTTTGTACGGTTTATTATGAATTGAAATTGAATAATTATATAATAAATAGTCATTATTTTACGGTAAAAAATTAGCAAAGCTTTATCTTCTCATTGTAACAATTCCTGTCGTAATCTGTTCTTTTATGCATATAACTTAAACAAAATAATTTCGAGGTTTCACATCTGCCAGGCGTCCCTTTTTAAACTTTGTACATAGTTTGTTTGTACTTTGTTCATGTATTGTATTGTTTGTAAATATCTCAAGCAAACCCAAACGGCTCTTTTCAAAACCACCGAAGGTGTGCAATTGCATATTATGTCATACAATCTATCTAGCGGTAGTATGCTTTCTGTGTGCTTTGTTAAACACGTCCTTGTCAGTACTGAATATGAAACTAAAGTGTAAGAGTGGAGACAGCTCAAGATTGGTGTATTTTTATTAAACTGCTAAAAACAACAAAACCATATCTTGGGCTTGCCCTAGTTTGGAGCCCTAGCTTCGCGACTGGGTAGGTACCGCCATCTTTTTTACCGCAAAATAGTAGTGTGGTCTTGTCTAAAGGATATGGAAAGTTCTTCCGTCCGATTCGTCCTCTCCGGATTCATAGGTATCACCTTTTCAGTCGTATCCGCAGCCAAGCATCAGTGATTGCACTGTATTCGAAGTGTATTCCATCTTAGTCCTCAGAGGTGACAACACAACTGTAGCCTTCTTTGTTTAAAGGGCTGGAGGTGTCCATGGACTGTAGTGCCGTGGCGCGCGTACCCTATATAACTCGTGCGTCCGCTCCTTTGGATACTCCAATACAATGGCGTTCAAACACAAGCTATTGATACCAGTTTCTCGACTCTACAGAGTTAGTATTTCATTCTTGGGGCAATGTACAAAGTCCCAGAAAATATACAAGGTCTCTCTATTACCAAGTTTAAATATTTAATCAAACAAAAACTCTATAAGTGTTATTATGATATAAATGAATACATGGTTGTTAATAACCCCTGGGAATGCAGTGGTCGCCTCTAAGCTGTTTCTAAACTAAATTAGGTAATTATTTTATAACAATTAACATTCTAAAATTTATTTAAAAAAAAATATCGCTGGATTTCTTGCTGATTCTTCTCAGGACAGAGGTTTTTTTTCGAACCTGCGGTAAAATAAAAATGACTTTCAATAAGTATTAATTACATGTAATCTAATCTATATTGAATAAAAAATATTCTATACTATTCTACATTTGTCCCGAGAGCACGCTGCACTTTCCGCACTCTCTACTAAGGCCTTACCCTTACAATAGTTGACGACAAAATCTATTACACAATCACTCTTTATTTACACAATTTATCTTACACAATATGCAATATGCTTTGGTGTCGGCGGAAATCGAACTCTTTTCTCGCACTACGAAATCTTAACGCAAGCGTTTATTGCCCTCAACCTTGGTACTTATAGGCTAAGTGCTCACTGTGAATTTCACAGTACGCGAACAACCAGGGTCCGATCTCAGCTGGCACAAATGAATTGTTGTGAAATGAATTGTTGATTGCAATTTTAAGTGCTGATTTACCACGTACTCGGTGGTGAAGAAAACATTGTAAGGAAAGCTGCATGTCTGAAAATCGAAAACATTTCTAAGATATGTGAATTCCGTCAACACAACACAACGCACTGGAGGCTTATTGCTCCACAGTCTCCTCAGCAATGAGAAAAAAACTGTATATAATATATCTGATATTAAATCAATGTGCTGTAACTTACGTTTCGTTTAGTTCATAACTTGATTTTTCTTGTCTGACTTACTGACCCCATATTGATCTACATCTAGTTCAGTGATCCCGATAAGCAAAGACCATTATCTTGTAATTCATTTTCCATCATTTACCACTAAGAATTCAGTACAGGTTCTCTTTCCCGCGTCCTTACATCATGTTCTTTATACGCATGTTTTTTTTTTAATTATAGGATTAGTGTCTCAAATGAGCACACAGTCCACGTGATGGGAAGTGGATGCTGTGGCCCTTAGACATCTACATCTATCCTCAATTAAAAGTCAAATTGCAGATGCGTTGCCGTCCCTGAGAACTAAGTTGAAATACATACTTCGTTTCCTGTAAAAAGAGTCTCCGGTTCTCTACACTCACCATACGAAACAGCAGCATTGCGCTGCTATTTTACGCTGGTAATCTGTGTGAGAGTGGTCCTACCCCGGACGAGCCGAATAATATTCGTGCTATAAATAATTAACAGCAGGGCGGCTCTACCGCATAAAATTGCGTAAAAGTCGTCTTTTCTTGCGTCTGTAAACATTTCATACACACCAAATGCCCTCAAAAAGCTCTCTTAATATATAAGTAATTGCGGGTATTTTTACACACATAAACTTGACCTGTATGTGTCTATGTAGGTCTGAATAAACTGAAATTTTGCAAATGTGTTAAGAACCGATGACGATACAATAATTTCATGGCAATGACCTAGTGTTCCCACTAGGACGATCACAACCCATGGTCAATGTGCGTTGTTAGTTTTCTTAATTTTTAACACTATTCGGAATAACATCAAACAATTTAATGAATCTACCCTCGCAACCAATAATACACACGGCTTTTTTATTTGTTTTCTGACACACTTTAATAACATATACATATCTAGTTTAAAAATCCCATACGAATTGGGTTGTTTTTTTATAGAACTCCCATACATTGTCTTTACGTTACTATATTGAGTGTGACGAGTAACTGTTGTTGACGGTAACCCGAGAAATTTGCGGCCGTTATGGGTGATGAGGTGCCAACATTCCGTCCATAATTATCTTCGACACTTTCTAATTAGGCGTTAACTGGCGATAGTAAACTTTTTACACGTAATAGAGTCACTCTTTGAAATCGATCGCGGTAACTAGTATCTCGCACCTGTGATGCTTCTTCTCGTCAGTCTTTGGTTTCTATATCTGGCATTAATAGGAGATGGTTATATACCACCATCAATCGATATCTATAAGAGGAAATTCTTTAATTAGCCAACGTGATGTGAGATAGAGAAGGTATTAGTTTCTCATGATTGTGCCGCCAATATAGGCATTTTTTTATAATAGCCCCTCTATCTCTCTCAATTCTCAATCTCATAAAGAAGTACATATAGGCTAATCGTCGATAGGCACACTTAGCAAAATTCGCAAAAACAGGGAAGTTATTGGTTGACCCCCGATTTTCGAAAATCGAGTTTTCATCAGATCTCGACGTTGAGATCCCAGGAAGCTATTCTGACTAATTTCACGTGGACGTCCGTACGGATGTATGCATGTGTTTGTGTGCGTTTGCGCGCGGTGTGTGTGTGTGTGTGTGTGTGTGTGTGTGTGTGTGTGTGTGTGTGTGTGTGTGTGTGCGTGCGTGCGTGCGTGCGTGCGTGCGTGCGTGCGTGCGTGCGTGCGTGCGTGCGTGCGTGCGTGCGTGCGTGCGCGCGTGCGTGCGTGTGTGTGTGTAAGTGTGTAAAACTTCATAACTTTTGAACGTCTTGATCGATTAAGATGGCGCTTGCGGTGTTCTAAAGATCTCAATGTGGAATAGATTTGGTGATAATATGAACTGATTCGGACGAGTAGATTTTGAGAATACTAAAATAGAAACGGCTTTACCGATCGATTTCAAAAACTAATCAGCTCTTAACCTCAAAAAATGACGATCGAATGCCGTTTGGAAAATAAAAATCGGTTCATTCGTTCGTGAGATATCGAAGAAGAAAGAATTGAAAAAAAAAAACGTTTTTTTTTTTAACATAACTTCGAGATTTCGCAACATAATTTGGTGGAATTTGGAGCGGGAAGTCCAGGGATGGCCTGCAGGGTCAACCAATTTTTTTTTCTAGTAACATTTAACATTAATAATACTCTCGTTAACCATTAAAGTAAGCTTAAATCTTGTGTTAAGTTTCAACACACTTGTTAAATTACGTTGAGTTTGCGATCCAAACTCTAACCATTAGGCCATTTTCTTTTTCTTTTTCATTTTGAAATTACCGCGTTAAAAACTATATATTATTCTTTTAATGTTCAACCTCTACATAGTATAAAACAAAGTAGCTTCCCACCGCCTGTACGCTTAGATCTTTTAATGTTCAACCTCTACATGGTATAAAACAAAGTAGCTTCCCACCGCGTGTACGCTTTGATCTTTTAATGTTCAACCTCTACATAGTATAAAACAAAGTAGCTTCCCACCGCCTGTACGCTTAGATCTTTTAATGTTCAACCTCTACATAGTATAAAACAAAGTAGCTTCCCACCGCCTGTACGCTTAGATCTCTTAATGTTCAACCTCTACATGGTATAAAACAAAGTAGCTTCCCACCGCCTGTACGCTTAGATCTTTTAATGTTCAACCTCTACATAGTATAAAACAAAGTCGCTTCCCACCGCCTGTACGCTTAGATCTTTTAATGTTCAACCTCTACATAGTATAAAACAAAGTAGCTTCCCACCGCCTGTACGCTTAGATCTTTTAATGTTCAACCTCTACATAGTATAAAACAAAGTAGCTTCCCACCGCCTGTACGCTTAGATCTTTTAATGTTCAACCTCTACATAGTATAAAACAAAGTAGCTTCCCACCGCGTGTACGCTTAGATCTTTTAATGTTCAACCTCTACATAGTATAAAACAAAGTAGCTTCCCACCGCCTGTACGCTTAGATCTTTTAAACTATGCAATGGAATTTGATGAGGTTTTTATCAATAGATAGAATGCTTCAAGAGGAAGATTGATAATATTATGTATAGCTAATACATGCATATATTGTCGAGATTCATAAATCATCCGTGCGAAGCCGGGACGGGTCGCTAGAGTTTCATAAAACAAGAAACCAACAACGCCATTGTCATGTTAACGAAATTCACGTTCAAAATGAACTATAAGTATATATGGACCCATCGAAGAATGCAGCTTTTACGAAAGATCTCAATATATGCAATTCATTCATTAAAATGGTCTATCTGTAATGTCGTAAAGTTCCGATAGTTTGATATGTAGAAATGAAACATAATTGTACCTAGATTGCGTTTGTTTCCCCAGAGCTACTATAACAAATCGACTTTAAGTTTGAAGTTAGATAAATCGCATATTTCTACTGTTTATGGCCAACTTTTTTTTCTGAAGTTTTCTTCAATTTATCCGCTTATAATTGTTTTTTTTTTACGAAAAGCTTCAAACAGAAGGGCAAAAATGGACTACATTTTTATTAACAACATCTAAACTGAAAAGTACATAGGATGCGGGTATGGATGTCATCCTAGCAGTCCATTCGTTTTGTTTTAGAGTTTACTTTGTTTTTATACAGACAGTATATACTGTTAACGTTACAACCTATTAAGGTCCACTACTGAACACAGGCCTCCCCCACCGATTGCCTCATAGGGGGGATATTTGCCACAGTTGGCACGCTTGTCGAGCGGGTTGACGACCGCAGTTTTTTCATTTATTCGTGATTAGGAAGTTGCTGCTGCTCATCTTTTGTTTTGTTTACGTCTGTCGCCTCTCACGACACCCACGCGATGATGCCTACTCGATTATAAATTATTTTCGTACTAAAAGTATTGATTTGCATATAACGCTATAATAAATTACTAAAAAAATCGTTTCCTTATTACCTTAAGGGCATTTGTGCCACAGTTAAATAAAGTTTGATTGGAAGTGCCTCTATCACCGTATTGATTTGTGTCTTATTGACTCTGTACCGTAGAATGTTTAAAGAGATATACGTACTAGACGATGCAAGAAGTACAACGGACTCGTTCTCAACAGAAGTGTGGGCGATACGGTTGAGAACCAATAAGTGATTGCTCAAGATCAATATTTGCACTAAACGCGTACGCGCGGGTCATTAACCTTCAACAAGCACAGTTTTTACATAATATGTTGTATGGTGCAAGTGAAGAGCTTAGTTTTTATTTGCTTTTTAACATCTAACCCAAAATAAACACACATCCCTCCAACTCTCCAGGAATGCGTGAGGATGTGATTTATGGGAAATCCTCTTAATCTAGAAAGGCCCAATGAACTGTTTACGGGCTCATGAACATACAATAAAGTTTCTAAAGTTCTCAGTCGACGTGGGTAATGACTTCTTGGTTTGAAGCATGGTTTACCGTAGCCCATACAATACTAATATAGGACCATAGGTTCGATTGTAACTTCTGTTTCATATCAAAATATAGTTAAGTATATTTAATGGTTTGGTTGAAATTGCTTTAAAACATTACTATTGGCGATTAGATTCTCTCTATTACGAATCTAAATTAATGGAATATGAATACGATATGTGAAACTACCTTTTTTATAATGATTTCTTATATTTACGCGAACACTACACATTGAAATAATACTAGTTTTTACGGAATTTATCGCGTATATTTAACTTTTTAAATACCCGACGTTTCGTGTGACAGTAAACACCTGGCTGCAGAGCTCCACCATGTCAAGCAAGTTTTGCATGACAACAAGCTTCGAGTCCCGCGCCTACGTCACAGTGAACGAGTGAAGCCGGCCACAGTCGAGCGTGTACCTGCTGTACTGCCATATGTTAGAGGAGTCACTGACAAGATTGGCTACATCTTGAAGCGCGCTTCCATCAAAACATACTTCAAGCCGCTGAAGAAGATTGGTCAGTTTTTACCATCGGTCAAGTGTAATGTCCCTCTGCAAGATGCAGGAGTGTACAAGCTTGATTGTGAATGTGGTCTCTCCTACATAGGAAAAAACCCGCGTTAAAGAACATATAGCTGATGTGAAGAATCGACGCTCCGGGAAGTCTGCAGTCTGTGAACAAGTACAGGATCGCCCCCGTCACTACATCAGATTTGATAGACCGCAGATCCTCGCTAAAGAACACCGATTCCTTCCAAGGATGATTCGCGAGGCTATTGAAATCAAAAAACATCCTAATTTCAATAGAGAAGATGGCTGGGTGCTACCATCTGCTTGGGATCCTATAATAAATAAAATTAAATCCCAACCCAAGCATATAACTGCAAGACTTCAAGATACCATAAGTTCATACTGCATAGATCGGAACAAAAGTTAAAAATTTTAATCTATGGTAACCGCGGTTAACTATGACATATGGACGTTGAACATCTCAGTCCTGCCCGTGACCATGAGTGCTGTAAAGCGTTCGAAACGTCGGGTATTTAAAAAGTTAAAATATACGCGATAAATTCCGTAAAAACTAGTATTATGTGAATACCTTTTTTATTCTAACATTTTTATAGTCTTATGACTTGCACCACACCCAAAAATAATAGGACGCGTTAGAATTGCACCGCAGCATCATAATTGATCTACGCTGATCTATGTAAATGCGGGCGTTGCTATTGCCAACATTTGTTTCGACTAAAATGCCACGTGTTAAACAATCTATCACCCTATGTAAGCATTGCTTACGTTAGCAAATAGTTACGGCATTTACGTATTAATAATATCCTCCCCCCCCCTCCATCATGAATAAGTGATTTATAGTTGATGTGAGGGAATGTTGAATGGGTATTAATTAGTGGCTGATTTACTTTCTATACCATAACTCATTCGGTATCATTAAGAAATGGAACTGTCGTTCAAGACCACAGTAATTATTAATGGGATGAAATTTCATTAATCTAGTATTCTAAATTATAGAGTATTTTAATGAATAGAATACATATAGTAGTTGTAGCTGAATTAGCGTAAATATTGGTGTGTTTTTTCACAATAATATTTCAAGAATTTAATCACGTTTATTTTTACACTTTTTATTTCTTTTAAAATAATGTATCAAAAATTATAAGTGTATCCCTATTTTTTCTTCATTGATTATCAGGTAAAGTGTTAACTAACTTGACTTTTTAGACCAACGCATACTACTTGTAAGTAAATCAAAACTAATTTGACAGAGCCTGGTTAGAAGGTAAGGAAAGCTTAATACTTATTTCATGAAAAGTTAGACCCAATGAAAAACCTATATTGTCCATTAGGTACCGCAAGAGACGACTACGGGATAATCGAAAAGATTTAATGGCTTCCAATAGATGACGATATAGCCATCTCGTTTACACCAAGCATAAGTTACTCGCGAAGGGAGGAGCGGCAGACGTACGATACTGCCTTCTTCAGTTCGACAGCCAAAGGCAACAATTAGACTTTTACAGACAGATAAAAGTGGACCAATTAACATGAAGGAGCTTTTGGATCCGTTCAAATTTGGGCAGCGCTATAGTCCCTTTAGCGGTGCCAAGTTGACTGTCCCTATATCAAAGAGCGGAAGTGGTTGAACGGTAGGGCTAAGAGGCTAGGGAGGTGTAAGACAGGTCGACGTTATATCCTCGAAACTCTTCACCGCTGCATTGGAAGACTTTTTTAAGCTACTGGACTGGAAAGAGTACGGCATTAACGTCAATGGCGAGTACATCACTCACCTTCGATTTGCCGGCGATATAGTCCTTACGGCAGAATCGCTGGAGGACCTAAGCGTTGTGCTCAATGACCTCAATAGTGCCTCCCAACGGATAGGTCTTAAGATGAACATGGACAAAACAAAAATCATGTTTAATGTCCACGTCATAGGACAAATAGTCCGACTTGCTAAGTCCAACTTCGACCGAGAGGTCAATACTCAATAGACGGATTCAACTTGGCTGGGTAGTGTTCAGGAGATTACCACATATTTTCTCGTCAGTTATAATTTAAAGCTTAAAAGCTGAAGTGGCAATGGGCCGGCCATACAGCTGGAGGAACCGACAAACGATGGAAAAAAAAGGTTCTCGAGTGGCAGGCTCGTGCCGATAAACGAAATATAGAATGGCCCCCACTGTATTGAGTGACGACGTGAAAAGACATGCAAGTGGGCCAGGTATTGTGGTATTCCTTGAGGGACGCCTACTTTCAGCAGTGGACTTGTGAAAGTCCGTAATGATGATGATGAAATAAGTAAATTAAATATTCATCTATTTCATAATTCGAACTCAAGTATAGTCTTAAGGTGAATAACTAAACAACTATACTCTGAACATGAAAGGTAAAGCAACATTTGCGTGTATTCTTGAGTGGTCGATACACTTTCAAAGGACTGTCTTACCACGACGTGCGTTGGAGTGTTGCCAACTACTTTCAACTCAGGACAATGCTTCAAGTAGAGCGCTATTGCGAACTGTATCATCCTAGGAAAGTGTCTGTCGGATTGTAGGTTTTTAGTGGTAAATGTCTGACCCAGTCACAAATCAAGAAATTGATATGCATACGTTATTATTGTAAAATGTTAAGTACTTATTGTTACTAACTTGTCTTTTGTACAAAATATTAACGAGAAATAGTAGTGAATAAATTTGAAGACTGGTGTATACTAATTTAAAGAATTAAATGAGAGCAAGTAGAGTGATGTGATGTGACCTTTTTATAGAAGTGCTGGCGAACAAGCATGCGGCTCACCTAATGGAAAGTGTTGATTAAAAACTGGAAAACCAGAGGATTGCAGGTGCGTTTTTCAGAAAGGGGTAACTCGTTTCCTGAATGTCCCTAAGTCGTATCAGTTCGGGAAAATCGCCGGTTGTCCACAAAGAAATCGGACGAGGAAAAAAAACTCCTAGTAAATCGCACCACGGTGGACCGCCAAGCACCTTTTCAGGTCGACAAAAAAAGCCTGACTTCTGTAGCTTCGCGTTCGTGGTGTGCGATACGATAACTACAATTTTTTTTTTTACCTAAGACGAACACAGACATCTTTTTTTTTGATATTTTTTGGGTTTAATGCTACAAAACTTTTATAGTAAACATAATTTAATAGTAGTAAGTAGTAGTAGTAGTAGTAAGTAGTAGTTGTAATAGTAGTAATAGTAAACATTATTTTATTATTTTTACTAATTATGAAATACGAAACAATAAAAATAGTAATTACTCATTTTTTTAAATATAGCTAAAATGAAAAACGGACTAACGGTCAACCTGTTTTCAAGTGGCTATTGCAGTCTTCACCAGAAAGCTACAGATGCGTAGAGTCACCTCTAAGGACTAAGAGGAATCCCTCAACCTGTTATAATGCTGGCTATACCTTGCAGGCTGGAACACATCCGTGTAAGCACAGGTATTCTCAGCGCAGGCGACAGAAATTGATAAGAGTCCGGTACGTCCCCAAACCTGATTCCTTGACAAAAAATAGAGTCCTCCTCCTAATAAAACATGAGGTATTGTTAGTAATCACAACAAAAATATCGAAATCCTCTTGACCTTAGACGGATGATATTCTTGATCAAGTATAATCCATCCAACTAACTACTTACCCGTACCTACCCAGTTGGACTCCAAGGCAAATACAATGGTACTACCACTGTGGGAGACTTTTCTACATCCAATATATTCAATTCACAACATACAATTCACCACCACACATAACCTACACCATCCCACCACACATAACCTACACCGTCTAGAAAAAGAGTTCTCCCACATAGAAAGGAGTCCTACTTATGAAAGGAATTCTACTACTTATAAAAGTACATAGTTCTACTACTTATAAAAAAGTCATACCCTCTAGAATGGAGTTCTACTACTTATAAAAGTACATATTCTACTACTTATAAAAAAAATCTTACCCTTAAGAAAGTGGTTCTACTACTTATAAAAAGAGTCCTAGCACCTAGAAAGGAGTCCTTATATATTTTAGAAAACTATTCTATTTTCATAATTAAAACGCATGTCTTAGCCAATTATGCGCGATAGATTTTTAGATTCTTGGGTGCATCGGTATCCCTAGGCTGTATGGATTTGTTTACCGTTAGCATGCTCGCTGGGCCGATGTCGGAAACTGGTCCATTAGGCACCGATCGTCGTTAAGATATGCATGTTAGCTCGGTGGGTGAACACAAAATATAGCCACGCTCCCGCCCGTCGTTTGTTTATTTATGGTTCTCGGTCAATAGAACTTTAATTTACTTTGTGCATATTTGTTTTGTCTACATTATGCTTAGACCAACAAAAAATGACGAAGTGCTACCGTACACTTTAAGTGTCGTCGAAACCAAGCCAAAACTCTGCTCAACTTATTGAAAGAACAAACACTCACGCACACTTCTGCTACTGTGCTTTTAAAATCATTTGCAACTAACAACATGGTTTCAGGCACGTATGTAATATGTATGCATACAGAAATGGTCTTTAACGAGCTTTTAAGGAAAGAAAGAAGAAAGATTTGTGCGTTAGTGCGTACTAAGAAGTTGAGCATGGTTCCTACGTCACTTGAACTTGAAATGTACCCGTCTGTTTTTCTTTGTGGAGCTGAGACCTTACCTACTTTGTGAGGACTAATCATATTTGGAAACATTTTTTTTGGGATCGAGTTACTAAAAGTATGTAACTGTGAGCAAACCCTCATATGATAATTATATGAACTTTATTTATTCATTACAGCCTTTGATCAATAATGTTCTATTTAAAAGTCCACTGCTGAACACAGGCCTCATATAAAAAAATCAAACATTACAATATAGAATGTTTCCCAAGAGTGGCAGTTGGGTTGGTTGCTGCTGTATTATTGTAATTGAGTTTTTTATAGATAAGGGTGACCAACGAGCACACAGTCCACCTGTTGGTAAGTGGATGCTGTGGCCCATAGACACCTACATTTATCCCCGATTAAGAATCAAGACGCAGATGCATTGTCATCCCTGAGGACTAAGATGAAATGTCTAGCTGCCAGTAAAAAAAGGGTCTCCGGTTCTGTACACTCACCATACGAAACACAGCAGCATTAAGCTGCTATTTTACGTTGGTATCCTGTGAGAGGGTTGTCCTGCCCCGGTCGAGCCGACCCATTCGTGCTACAACCATAATATAGCTGCAGCGTGGCTCTACCATGTATGAAAATGTGAGTTGTTATGAGGTTTATTTTTAGTAGTTTAAGAGAATCCACTACCCCAATGTCGTCATCCTGTGGATGTCGTTAGAGGCGAAAGGAAACTGAAACCGGAGATTGGCAGTAGCATATTCCTTGTAACAACTCAATGTTATTTAGTTTCAGCGCCTGCCAAGCGTGGCTATTATGGCATATATAGGGTCCATGCTGGCTTCATAGGTAGGGTCCTGTGGACTTTTGGTGGGCTGTAATGATAATGTTGAATGATGAGTTAAAGTTGTTAAAAATTACCTTGCCTATATCCCATTGAGTTATACAACACTAGGAGGAGCAAACCACATTACCGCGAGTCGAAAAAAGTGTAACCACTATCCAAACGCGACGACTAGCTTTGAAACTAATAACAATTTTAAGTAAACATATATCTATCTCACTTACACAAGTTGCGAAAACAATATCGTCGCTAAGATTAGATAAAGATACACACAAACATGCAATGGCGGGTTGGTGTGGCTTACTATATGAAATTTTACCTAAAATACGCAATAAAAATGAGTTTTTTTTAAGCTGCAGTTAATGGTTTTTATATTAAAAAAGTATATTTTATTTTAAAATCTTTATTACGTCCCCATAGAAAAAAGGATACAAAGCTTATCAGATGAATATGAGTAAACATAATGATGAAATAAAACGTATTTTTATGGTACTAATAAATCAAACAATATAAAATAGGTAATAAAATATAATTAATATAAAATTTATATGAAATTATAATTAATATAAATTTATTAATATAAAATAGGTAATAAAATATATTCTTTATTATATAATTCATGAACAAACTAAAATAGGAATAATTAATTATTTTGTATGAAAGTTAAAACGTAGTTTTTATTATAATTTCCAAAATATTTAAAATCAGAGGTAACAAATTAACTTACTCCATTAATTATAGTTTCTCCCATTAATGTAGTATAATCACAAATGCGGAAAAGTGGCAACATTGAACCTAAATGGCAATATTCGATAATTTTATTTAATTATTTGAGGTTTTTTACGTTTACATGAAAACAAGAACTAAAAATTATGTGTTGAAAGTGATTCCGCTTGATTTATTACGTTTTTGTGACCTTGAATAGCATTCTTTCACTACGCATTTACCCATTTTTGTCGCGGCTCAACTCTGTCGGCGTCACATTGAACAATGAACTCACGTTAGCTAGGCATATAGCTGTGGCCATATGTGCAGTGGCAACACTTTGGCGCGATTATTACTGATCTAGTGTTTTATAAATCAATGCTATATCCGCTTAATGAAATAAAATGATGTCTTATCTAGTTTAAAGAGCACCTCTGTCAACTGTGTGAACTATTCTCGTAATCACTAATCCCAGCACCACTACTTCCAGTTAGCCACCGTAGAGTCTACTTCACCTTAGGATGCCTCGTGTAAAGGTGAAACACGTCGCATGGTCGACGGTGGTCTGTATTTCCTAGTGTAGTGATGTAGGGAGTAGTGCTGCTTCGAATAGTGGTGACGGGGATAGTGCACGCAATTGAGGGAGAGCCGGAGGTACTCTTCAAACCAGGTAAGACACATCATTTTATTTTATTAAGCGGATATAGGCAAGGTAATTGTACCAACTTTAATATAATGGATTTCCGCAAAGTGACGCCTGATTCCATTGATTATTATGAATGCTGAATTGTTATATTTATAGGAAGATGCTTGCTACCCATATCCCGTTTCATTTTCCTCTAACACCTTGTACGTCACCAACGGAATAATAATACCCTGCATATATAATATGATTTGATGACAAATATGAACTTAATAAAAATTATAATGATAATGATTCTTTATAGTAATAAATCATTTTTTCCTTTTACAGGCGTCTATGGACCTTCCTCCCGACAAAGCGAAATTACTACGCAACTATGACCTGGAGAAGAAGTGGGAGATCATCTGCGATCAAGACATGGTGCAAGCGAAGGACTCGCCGGCGCACTACCTCAACAAGCTGCGGACGTACCTCGACCCCAAAGCCTCGAGGAGTCATAGGGTAAGTTATAATTGAACAATGCTCGAAAAATTGTACAATATATTAATTTTAAATTACTGGTAATTACTACTACTTTTTAATTAATGCCATCCGCAAATCACATCGGATAATTTTTGGAGACCGTCAAAATTTAGATGATAATTTATATTTCTTCACAAGTTTTGCTTCCGCTTTAATATCGAATGAACATTATAGATTTTTAACTTCCGCTAAGAAAATGGAAAATTTTCAAAAATAGGGAACTTATTGGTTTCACCACGATTTTCGAAAATCGAGCTTTCATCAGATCTCGACGTTTTGAGATCCCAGGAAGCTATTCTAACTAATTTCACGTGGACGTCCGTACGGATGTATGTATGTACACGTGTGGGTATGTGTGTGTATATATGTTAAACCTTTCATAACTTTTGAACGTCTTGATCGATTGAGATGAGGTTTGCGGCGTTCTAATCATCTCAATGTGGAATAGATTTGGTGATAATATGAACTCATTGGGACGAGTAGATTTTGAGAAAACTCAAAAATAAAAAAAATTGAGGAACTGTTTTTTTGTTATAACTTTTAAACAGCTTTACCGATCGATTTCGAAAACTAATCAGCTCTTAACCTCAAAAAATGACTTCGAATGCCGTTTGGAAAAAAAATCGGTTAATTCGTTCGTGAGATATCGAAGGAGAAGGAATTCGAAAAAAAACGTTTTTTTTTTACATAATTTCGAGATTTCGCAACATAATTTGGTGAAATTTGAAGCGCTTTGCATTTGAAATTAGCAGGAAGATCAAGAGATGGCCTGCAGGTTCAACCAATTTTTTTGTATTGGTAAGTGGATGAATGGAGTCATAGACATCTACATCTTTAATAGTTGTCACTCCTGAGGACCAGAAGGAATGCCTCGATTCCACTAAAAAGGGTCTCCGGTTCTCCACACTCAAAATGCGAAACACAGCAACATTGAGCTGGTATTCTGTGAGAGCTTGGTCTATCCCCGGTCTATCCAACCCATTCCTGCCACAACTACTCGTATAATGTACAAACAGCATGGCTCTACCGCATAAAACTTTAAGTTACCACTTTATTCTATCGTTTGCACTATTACTATTTTGTTACCTTGTACGTGTTTTAATTACGTTAGTTTTACGTACATTATTGCTACTTTTAATTTATAGTCAACAAAAACATCGTCATTTGCCTTCTTCAGTTCACTGCTGAGGATAGGCCTTCTATACTTATGTCTTTTTTTCTTTCTATATACATAAGGCTACTATGATCATGATTTACTTAAAACTTAGTGATAATTACCATTTGCAATTAGTTGTACACTTAGTGAGCAAATAAATAGGTACTTGGAGTACTTGAACTTTGGATTGTTGAGCGCAGACTGTAACGCTGCTTACCGTCACCATTCTGTAAATTTGGAATCAACGTTTATGAATAATTTTTTTTATATTTTACCTTTAATGAATCGACAATAAGTTGTCCGTGAATCGGCAGGATTGTCCGCAGGCAAGTGAGGTTTGGTGCTTCATGCAATTAAAGCAAATATATTCAATTAAAATCTTTATCAAAAACAACAAGAACAGTAGTAATAATTAATAGTAGTCTACCAAAGTTGAATGTTTTTATTGAAGAGGGGGCAAACGAGCATGCGGCTCATCTGATGGTATGTGACTACTGCGTCCCATGAACGACTGCAACAGCAAGGAAATTGCAGGTGCGTTGCCGGCTTTTTGAATATTAATAGGCTCTTTTCTTGAAGGTCAGGTATGTTGTATTGGTCCGGAAAATACAATGTATGCAGGAAAGTGCTACAATATTCTGATATATTATAGGCAACATCTATATTTAAAAGATAAAAATACAAAATAAGAATATAATTTTTTTTATTATAATTTCTTTTATTATAATTTTTTTTATTATAATGGATTTCCGCAAAGTAACGCCTGATTCTATCAATTAGATAAAAATACGTTGTAATGAACATTATCTTGATTTTGTTTACCAAATACCCTAATAAGGTTTTTTTTATAGAATAATGGTGACAAACGAGTACACAGAGAACCTGATGGCAAATGGATGCTGTGGCCCATAGACATCTAAATTTATCCTCGATTTAGAATGTAGACGAAGATGCGTTGTCACCCCTGAGGACTAAGATGGAATGCCTCGACCTCTACACTCACCACACGAAACACAGCAGCATTACGCTGCTATTTTACGTTGGTATTCTGTGAGAGCGTGTACCTGCCCCGGTCGAGCCGACCCATTCGTGCTATAACTAGAACATATAATACGGCCGACGTATCTTGGCGAGTCCGACCTTCGCGCAGAAGGTTGCGCAATAGCTTTTTTAAGGAACAAAATGGTGGCATGAGGCGACGTACGGGGGGCGGTGGTCTAGGCTAGAGATTGACCATAAGTAAACACAATCGACCCTTTAGTCATAAAATATCGCAATCGATTAGTTTTATTTAGAAGTTATTGATTTTTGTTTATATAAGATATTAAACGAAATAGATTTACAAATATAGTGAATTTTGTTGATAATAAACAAGATTTCGACTTAAATAAAAAAAAAAAACTAAAAACATATTATTTTCTCAGCTGAAAGACATAATGTACTTAAATATCAATTATCTATTAACGTCTTCTTGAGTAACGACTATTTGAGAAAATTTAGAACCTCCTTATAAATTGCAAATAAATATATTTTTATGTCTTAATTTTAATCGATTTGAATAAAAATCGATTAAACAACACCCTCAGGCACGCGTGTTGGACATCCCTTTCTGGTTACTTCGTAAAGCTTCGTGCTTATTCGGCAATGCTCGGTACACGGTAATATTTCTCAGTCACACGTTAGCATTGGTGTCGTGTTCGTGTCGCTATCTCTGTCTTGAGCACAGTCGGTTACAAAAGTTTTCGTTGTTATTGTTGTTTGTTTTTATTAATAGTGTTAAGTTTGTTTTGTTTGTTTTATTTGTTTTATTTGCAAGTGTCAGTTAGCACTTATATTATTCGCCAAACATGCCACCAAAACATAACAGTGTGTTAAATCGCCAGGCGAGAAAAATTATTTACGATTTAACGCAATATATGAAAAAAGAAAAAGAAGAAGGCGTAAAAGATGTCGATAAAGTTTATTTAAGAGTTGCTAACGCAACTGGTGTGTCCCAACGCACAGTACAGCGGATCGCAACTGAAGGCAATATTTCGGGCTTACTTTCAGTATTCCGCACGCCTGGTAAAAAAAGGTCTAGATCAAAACCTATTACTGATATGGATAATTTTGACCAGGGAGTAGTAAAAAGATGCATACACAACTTCCACAAAACTGAAAAAGAAATGCCGACGATAAACAAATTACTAGCGAAACTCAAACGGAATATAAATTTTCAAGGTGGTAAAACGAGCTTAAAGACAATTATCAAAAACTTGGGTTTCAAGTGGCGAAAGACCGCAACCAATAGAATGGTTCTTATAGAGAAGACCGACATTCGCCTGAAAAGGATCTTGTACTTGAAGGCAATGAAAAAATACAGGGACGAAGGGCGACCAATTGTATTCACTGACGAGTCGTATGCCCACTCATCACATACAAAAGGTAAGGCGTGGTCAGATGGTTCCGCTCAAGGACTAAAGCGCCCGATATCAAAAGGTCAGCGGATAGTGATGGTACACGCTGGGTCAGAAGCAGGGTTTGTTCCGAACGCGCTACTAATGTTCAAATCTGGCAGCAAAACCGGAGACTATCATGATGACATGAATTTCAAAAATTATGAGAAATGGTTACGGACCCAACTGATTCCAAATTTGAGCCCTAACTCGGTGGTGGTTATCGATAATGCTCCGTACCACAACAAATTAATGGATCCTGCCCCTACATCTAATGACAAGAAGGCAAAAATGGAATCGTGGTTATTAGAAAAGGGTATACCATATGAAAAGGACATGCGTAAACCACAACTTTACGATCTAATAAAAAAAAACAAAGACGTGAATAAAAAATACGTAATAGATGAAATGTTTAAACAAAACAACCACGATGTCCTTCGTTTACCCCCATATCATCCCGATTTAAACCCCATCGAGATGGTGTGGGCTGCCATTAAAGGGCACGTAGCCGCTAAAAACGTCGACTGGAACGTAACCCGGACAATGGAGCTCATACAAGAAAAAGTAAATTTAATGGGTCAGAATGAATGGAGTGCTTTATGCAGAAAAGTGCAAGAGGTCGAACATGACTATAGGAAGAGCGACCATATTATTGACGAAATGACGGATCAATTATTCATCATTAATACAGCTTCAGATTCAGAAAGTGAGTCTGAAAGTGAGAGCGACGATTACGAAGATGAACCTATGCCAAGTACCTCACATGGTACACAAGGGGCCGACGACTTTATGTTAGGAATTTCCCCCCTCAGCGACAGTGATTAAATAATAATAAGTGTAAATAAATAAAAAGTATTAAATGTAAATAATATTGTATGTGTTTGTGATAAAATCTGCCCCTATCGAAAGGTGAGGTATCAAAATTGAATCTTTAATTTATAATGTCTCCAAAGTGTTTTGATATTTTTGGTCACTGTATTAGGGAAATTTTATTTGTACATTGGTATATATAAAAAAATGACAATAACAGTTTTCTTCACGAGTGTTCATGCGCTAAACTTCGCAGAGCCTATATTCAGACTCGCCAAGATACGTCGGCCGTATTGTAGCTGTAGCGTGGTTCTAACTCGTAAAAAGGTACGTCTTTTATAAACATACTGATCACTGGCCTCCATTCCAATTGAGACATGTTAAAAAAGCTATCT
Organism: Parnassius apollo; assembly: GCA_907164705.1. Classification (NCBI taxonomy): domain Eukaryota; kingdom Metazoa; phylum Arthropoda; class Insecta; order Lepidoptera; family Papilionidae; genus Parnassius; species Parnassius apollo. The sequence goes on from CAJQZP010000393.1 coordinate 2,649,440, forward strand.
GTTCACTCACACTCGGTCGGCTGGAATCCTTCGGGCAGTGTCGTGGGACTGCGGTCGGCGCGCCGCGACTCTGAGATCCGCGCGAACTGGAGCGGGCTCACTGAACGGATCCAATTTCATCTCCGCCATGTGCGATAACTTATTACTGTCGCGTTGGATTATCTAGCAAACCTTATCTTGATGCGGCTAATTATACTTTCATTTTGTCGGCGTACTGTTCTCGCTTTTTAAGTTATTTATTTGACAGCACCTTATACTAATGTGATAGCAAATTACACGATACTCACATCTAAAATATATGTAAAATAAAACTAAATAACCTAAAGCGTGGAAATGTAATTATGTAACGAAATAAACGATATTGTCTTTATACAACAAGTTATTGATAATCCACCAACCGTCAGTAGCATGTGTTCTAAATAAATAAATTCAAGTGCTGTCAAAAAAGTTTTAATCAACTTCAAAGCTTCCAGCGCTGATTTTCAATGATCCGAGCCCAGATCATACGAGGGCGGCACTGAAAATTTCGGGAAACAAGGAAGTGACACAACATTACTATTTAAAAATTTATTTGCTTTTTGAAGTATTCTCCGCGAAATTTGACACATTTTTCCATACGATGGAACCAATCATTGAAGCAACAATTCCATTCGGAAGTTGGGTCTCCAAATGGCCGTTTTGTAGGCGTCCACAGCTTCTTCAGGTGATGAAAATCTCTGTCCAAGCAATTTATTCTTTATTTTAGGGAAAGTATAGAAATCATTAGGACTTAGGTTGGAGCTGTACTGTACGGCGGATGGTCTAATAATTATATGTTTTCTTGCTCTAAAAACTCTTTTGTTCTGTGTGCGGTGTGAGAACTCGCATTGTCGTGATGGAGGATGATGCGGTGGTTGCAGTTCTCTTTACAGAGTTCAGAAACGACCTGTGGCAAACAAATGCTAGCATACCATTCTACATTAACCGTTCTTTGTCCCTCAAGAGGAATAGTCGTAACATGGCCGGTTTTGGAGACAAACGTGGCCACCATATTTTTTGCAACACTCCGTGAACGAAAAATTTTTGTTGGCTTTAACTCATTTTCGAACACCCAAACTCGTGACTGGTGTTTTTTGTAACGCGAGCCGCTTTTTGCTCCTCACAGAGCAAATGCGGTATCCATCGGGAAAACAACTTTTTTACACCTAATTGTTTATGCAAGATTATTTGTATTTGACTCATGCCAATGTCTAAAACTGCCTGAATTTCGCGGTATGTCACATGTCGATCTTCCAATCAGCTTACGCACAGCATCAACGTTTTCTTGGGTGGCTGCAGTTTTTGGATGACCTTGACGGGGATCATCACTGAGCTTGACACGTCCACATTGAAATTCAGCAAACCAGCGATAAATTGTGGTTTTGGATGGGGCTTCATCACCAAATGCAGAAATCATCCGGTCAACACACTATTTTTGTGTTAAACCACTTCGAAAGTCATAATAAATCATCGCTCTTGAATTTTCTCGAGTCAATTCCATTTTCTCAACGACTAAACAAATTTGACAAAACCTTGTGACAAGACCGAGAATCTTTTTTTAAATAAATAAATGGTATTCGATTTTTAAAACCAAAGAGTTTTCAATTAAAAAGATTTTAATATGACAGGAACAGTGGAAATATTCCATTTCCGATACTTTTAGTGCAGCCTAGGTAGAATTGCTATGGAATTACTGAAATAAACTAATCTAGCTATCTCGACACTAGTGAGATGCTCTTATCTTTTTTACAGCATAAGCTTGAGAGACCCGTGGTAGCCCAGATGGTAAACACTCGCTGTAAATATAAAAGAACGCGAATAACTCGGGTTCGATCCCCGCTGGCACCAATGAAATTGTTAATTGTAATTTTTAAGTGCTGATTTACTACGTGCTCGGCGGTGACGGAAAACATCGTGAGGAAACTTGCATGTCTGAGGAATAAGGAAATAAATATTTCGAAGACATGTGAAGTTCGCCAACACGCATTGGGCCAGCGCGGCGGACACTTCCTTGCCCTAGAAAACCCTCTCAGAAATGAGGAGAGGCCTGTGCCCAGCAGTGGGACGTATATAGGCTGTCACTTTAAGCTGCAGAGCTTAGTCTGGTTGCTAGTTAAATGCCAGAAAAAGCTTATGACTTCTGACAGATGGTGTACCATCATTTCGCTTACATCAGACACATAATATATAACCCAGGGCGACAAGCAACTGCGTCAGAGATGCGAGATGTTACTGCGTCGTCAATTCACTTGTCAAGGATGACAATCAATTCTTCCCTACAATGCGAAAGACAGTTGATTTTTACGAAGTAATGCGAGAGCTGAAGAACATGAATAATGTTTTAATTTATATCTTATAAACAAAACAAAAAAATGTATTGTTTTTAAAAAAATAAAAATTATTTATCGGTACGCGAAGTATAAGGTAACCCCCCATTAGATGGACTGGCGAATTTGTAAGACATACTTCTTGCATGTGGAGATGTGGGTGTCTTGGGATCAGGACCGTGTTATGTAGAATTTTCGGGCGAGGCCTTTGTCGAGCAGTGGTTTTATTAAGGACTGTAATGATGACGTTGATGAATTCTAAAGATTAAGTACATAAAGTAAGTGTCAGATTAATGGAACGACAACTGCCCGAGTGGGAATATATTTTCACATAGATTTAAATGACATTAATTGTCTTTGTTATTCTCATTGTGTTTTTTTAGTCCGGAACAATCCACTATTGTCCATAAGCCTCTCCCATTAATAGTTTCCGAAGTTCCTCCCATAAATAAATAAACAAACCGGGTGCACTTCGCAATGAGTGTTAAACCTAATGACAGTCTCCGTCAACCAGTCTAAACTACAGCTAGTTAGTAAACATAATACCTTAATACATTCACATTCAAGATAACAGTCAGTCAAGAGTTCAAGTCGTGAATATTAAGCAATTCTGTCGGCCCACTAGCGCTTGTGACACAGGCAAATCTGCGCTCATTCTTACACGCCACCAGCACGATAAATTAGATGTCCTATTTCGTGAAGGTGTACTATATCAAATGTACGTGAGTAGTTCGCTTTAAAACGGTGTACATTCCGTTGAAATTTGAATTTGCGTATATCCATTGTTTACCTATTTTGTATATTTAATTTTAGTGTAGTAGTGTTACAATCAAAATATTAAAATGTTTAACTCTTCATTTAAAGTAAAACCAACTTCAAACAATTAAACGTAGTCTGTGCTACAACTGAGTGTGTGCTCTTTATTTATTATTTTTAATTCTTTGAAATCAACATTTAATTTTTATTTAAAGTTTACCCTTTTGAGTAGTACAAGGAATATCATAAGCTTCAGTGTCGTCTAAATAGTTACATTAAAAACTTTATTTCCCATTTTGCCACCCCAAGGAGTGGATTTCCTCCAAATTTATGTGGTGACGTCACATTAATTTGGCGAAAATCCACCCCTAAAATATAACGTATTTATTAAAAAAAAGAATAATCATAGTCTATTTACAGTTAGTGAATATCGTAATTCAAACATACAAAAACATACAGTCGAATTGTTAACCTCCTCCTTTTTTTAAGATCAGTTAAAATAACAAAATTGTAACAGGACTCAATAGTAGTCTATTTAAAGTTTTGAGTACTTTAGCTTTAAGTACTTTGCTCATAATATATTTTTCACAAGCATAAAATTTTTTATTCGCAACGTGGTAGAGCATCGCTGCAGCTACGATATGGTTGTAGCACGAATGGGTCGGCTCGACCGCGGCAGGACCACGCTCTCATAGAATATCAGTGTAAAGTAGCAACTGAATCCTGATGAGTTTCGTATGGTTAGTGGAGAACCGGAGACCCTTCTAACTGGAAACGAGGTATTCTATCTTAGTCCTCAGGGCTGACAAAGCATCTGCATTTGATCCTTAATCGAGTATAAATGTAAATGTATATGGACCACAGCATCCACTTGCCATCAGATAGACTGTGTGCTCGTTTGTCATCTTAATTTTGTAAAAAAAGAAATGCCTTTATGAAAATGCGATTAGATTTTACAAAATTTATTGAATATGACTCTCAGTCTCAGTCACAACGAGATTTACACTCGTCACAGTTTTAACGATATTCATTACATTTTGAATAATATTCACTTAGCTTCTTTAACTTATTTACTAACTTATACCAGTCTTATTTACTAACTTATACCAGTTTAGTTGTCTATGTTTGCATGATGTCGTGGAGTTTATCTTTCATTATATGTTATTGTATTTTACTTACCTATCTGTTAGAGTAAAAGCTTCAGGAAAATTATGATTTTCCTTAATCATTCACATCTAATTTCCACCGTGTAGACACAACCTGCTTTGTTATTTAAGCGTAAACAAAGTACCCGTTGGATCGTGTACAGTCGGCGCGCTGCATCGCTTCGCCATAAGCCACCTAGTCCTACACGCGGTACCGTTGCACGAACAATGGCCGATAGATCAGCGAGATACTCGTAAATTCAATCTGTATCTACGCTCATACAATAGTAGGTTAAGTTTGTCTGTACGGAAGTTAGTAGTTTGATATCAATTTATATCATACATACACATCTGCTATGCACCGAAGTTTAGAGAATAATCTCTAAACGGTGTATTTAAACCTAAGTTCTAGTGAACAAAGATCTCACAACAGATTGTTGCAAAGCAAATCCCCGAGCCACCTGCATGCAAGCCATCTATTTTAAAGTCAACCCTTTTTTTCCATCAAAACTTGTTTAAAGTTGTGCAGCCTAAAGTTATAGATTACCTCGTAACATTAGACATAGTTGCCACGCTTGGTAAGCAGTTAGCAGGTTGGCCACCACAGATTTTTATTACTATTGTGATTATTCAGCTGTTATCAGGAAGATGTTAGTGCAGATTCCCCCTGTCGACTGTACGGCACCCACGGAATGATATGAAGTAGTGTGGATTACTACACCACTACGACATGTTTAGTTTTAAAGCTCCCTATGATCGTCAAAATCTACATCGATTAATGAAAACAAGACCTTCTCAAAGAAGAACGGCCTATCTAGGGTCTTTTAATACCATATTACAATGTTATTTACAACTTATAATCATGATATAAAATCAGTACAATTTGTGATGTATGATTTTTATTCAATGTTAATCTTAACAATATATCAGCAGCTAGTTTGCTTGCAAGTGTACAGTAAGAATTATTTCCGCTCATCATTGTGCTATAATTTCTACTAAGGCAGTGACCCAAGTCCAGCTGTGGACTATTCAAATACTAACATTACTAAGCAGGAAACAACATAAAGAAAACCGTGTAGTGGCGGTGTAAGAATATCCACTAGCGCATATCGTCCCGTGGGTGTCGTAAGAGGCGGCAGAGGGAGACAGGCAGGAGATGGGCAGCAGCATCTTCCTGATAACAATTCAAAATAATAAAACACTGTAGTTGACAACTACAAGCTACCAACACCAAGCGTGTCAACTGTAGCAAAATTCCACCTATGAGGCTATCTATGCGGTGGGCCTATGTTTAGCGGTGGACCTTTTTAGGTTGTGATGATGATAATGATGATGATGATAGAAGGTAAAATTTAATATAGTAGCGGCGGGAGTAAAAGAGTAAAGACAAGAGGTGACGACAGAGGGAAATTGAAATGGCAGATGGGTTGCAGTATTTTCCTGATACTTCTGAAAATTATTAAAAAAAAACCAAGCGTGGCAACTATTGCAAATATTTCACCTGTGAGGCAACTTACGGAGGAGGCTCTATTCAGCAGTAGACTTTTATTTATTTATTCTTTTTTGTACACCACAATACAGAAACATCAAGTTCAGTTAAAACTAAATTTAAGTATGTACAATAGGCGGTCTTATCACTGAAAGTGATTTCTTCCAGACAACCTTTGCGTAGAGGAATGATGCAAACAAAAGTTACAAATAGAGGGGGGGGCATACAAAATAATAATAAAAAATATAATAATACATACAAATAAAGATAAGTGAAAGTTATATATAAAATATCATATTTGAAAATTGATTAAATGAAAAGAGTACGAGAAAGGTAAAGTAATTTATATAATAGCGTTCTAAATAATACGATTTAACAAGACTTTTGAAAGAGTGAAGAGATTTAGCACGACGAATATGGAGAGGTAAGGAGTTCCACAATCGCACAGCGGTTACGGTGAAGGATTTCTTGAAAAAGGAAGAAGAGTGCAAAGGTGTAGAGAGAGACAGATTGACGGAGGATCAAATGAACCGATTATGGGTAAGATAAAGATACTGGAAACGGTTTTTTAAATAAAGAGGAGTGGAAGGATTAAACAGCACACTATACAACGCGGAGAGAATGTGAGTATTCCTGCGAAGGCGGATCGGGAGCCATTTGAGCTGTTTGCGAAATTCGGAGATATGATCATATTTGCGAAGCCCAAATATAAATCTAATGCATAAATTTTGAATGCGCTCAAGCTTATTAAGCTGCTCCTCGGTAATGTCAAGATAGCAAAAACCAGCATAATCAAGGATAGGCAGAAGTATAGACTGGGCGAGCGTAACTTTAGTTGCTGTGTTAAGGAAATTACGTAATCTACGTAAAGAGCTTAACGCAGCAAACATTTTTCTAGTGACCTCATTAACCTGTGAGGTCCAAGACCAACAGAAGTCAAGATACAACCCCAGGTTTTTAACCTTGTTCGGGATTAGAGTGCAGTCTAGTATAATAGGGGTAGGGAAGAACAGTCAATTTTACCAATTAATCTAGAACTACCGGTGACAATGACCTGAGTTTTCTTAGGATTAATCGTTAAACCATAACTCTACTCCAATTCGAAATACAAGTCAGATCAGCGTTAATAGTGTCAACTGCTTTAGATAGATCTTCAAGAGAGGACTGAGTATAGATTTGGAGATCATCAGCATACAAGTGGTAGGAAGAGGACAAAATTATGACTTATAGAGTTAATGAAAATTGCAAAAAGGAGAGGAGACAACACGCCACCTTGTGGTACACCAGCAGCTGTAGTAGTCCAGGTGGAAAAAACCTCTTGCACCTGAATTCGCTGTCGGCGACCAAACAAGGAACTTCGAAACCAGTCAACTACAGTTGGAGATATGTTGAGAGAGCGTAGGATGCTTAACAAGATATCAAAATCTACAGTATTAAATGCGTTAGTAAAATCAAGCAACGTGAGAATGGTAAGCTTTTGTTTCCCCATACCATACCGAATATCATCAGTAATTTGTAAAAGTGCAGTAGTTCGTACTATGGCCGGGACGGAAACCGGATTGCAAGGGATTTAAAAGATAGGTGCTTAATTGATTGTGCACAAGACGTTCTAGAACTTTGGAAAAGAAAGGCAAAATAGAGATAGGTCTATAATCAGAAAAACTAGAGGGATTTGACTTTTTCGGAAGAGGAACTACAAATGCGTCTTTCTAAGCTGAAGGGGAAAAAGCAGAATTGAGTGAATTATTCAGGATAGACGTGATTATAGGTAAAAGGAGATCAATGAGAGGGATGACATTTTCCGACTAATGTAGTCACTACCAATCGAATTTGAATGGATGGACATTATGGCTCTCTTAACATCACAACTGTTAAATTGGCTAAAATTAAAAGCAGAGGTGTCCGGAGTGGGAGCTTTTGAAAGAGAATCCAAAGTATTATGTTTTACTTTATCGTTAATGCAAGACGAAGATGAGAAATGCAAATTAAGTTGATTGAGATCAAAGTTATGGTGTGTGAGATTTTGTCGTAATTTCCCAACTCCTAAGGACTTAAGAAATTTCCAGACCCTAGCAGGGTCAGGATTTTTGTTAGACTACAAATAATGAATGAAAAATAAAAGACAAAGAATGAAATCTTGCCGCACGTATGAAGTGCGGAGCAGGCGCTAGTATAGATGATATCACGAGCGACGCGCTACGGGCAATATGTAATAAGTTTGTTCTGCATTTGCGGGTTTGTCGGCTTACATGCCTCGCGACCTGAAAACCTTGTACATCGATCAGTTTAATATTGTTTTCTATGTTGTTGTTGCTTTTAGCGCTGAACCGGTACTCTTATGCCATTAGGTATTTGTTGTTTTTAACTGAGTTCAAAAAAAAAAACGAGATTATATATTCCAGGCGTATGATATTATCATTGTTCGCAGATTTCTCTCAAACCACTAAACTGATATAATTATTGTTTTAATAAATTGACGATACTTCGGATGCGATGAAAAGTTTTATTCCAAAATTGGGGATGATATTTTGTGTGTAAAACACTATTCTGTCTATAAAACACACTTCTGAGTCAAACCACTTAGCAAAATGCAAGTACCACAGCCACAACACTCACAGAAGAAATTGGAATAAGCACATCGCTAACGCTAGAACAAATTGGTAATTTATTGGATACGAAACTGGAGCGCATGAAAACTTGTATACTTTCAGATGTAAGGAGCATAATTCAAGATGAAATTAACAATTCTTCAAAAGATTTTAAAAAAGAAATAGTAAACGATCTTAGCAGTAAATTAATAAATTCTCAAAAGCAATTTAAAGAAGAAATAAATAACCTCAATAAAAAAAATTAATATTGAAGAAAAACTATACAATTGAAAAACTCACAGAAAATAGGAAAAGGTATCGTGACTGAAAACGAGCTAACAGGTCGTGTTTCAAGGTTGTTCCATGACATAATGAACATCAATATAAACCCTTCATCATCATCATCATCATTACAGCCTTTTACAAGTCCACTGCTGAACATAGGCCTCCCCCAAGGTATGCCACAAAGCACGGTCCTGAACCACCTGCATCCATCGACTTCCTGCATGTCTTAACAGGTCTTCACTCCATCTAGTGGGGGGTCGCCCTACACTTCGTCTACCTACAGTACAGCACGAGGCTGTCACTCGAGAACCTTTTTTCCCCAACGGTTGTCGGTTCTTCGAGCTATATGGCCGGCCCATTGCTACTTCAGCTTATTAATCCGTTGGGCTATGTTGGTCACTCTGGTTCTACTGCGGATATCCTCATTTCTAACTTTATCACGCTGAGAAACTCCGAGCATAGCCCTCTCCATAGCTCGCTGAGCGACTTTGAGCGTCCTCATACGGCCAGCAGTGAAGGATCAAGTCTCAGTTCCATATGTCATCACTGGCAACACGCACTGGTTGTACAACTTAGTTTTCAGGTTTTGAGGTATACCTGACGAGAAGATATGTCGTAATTTCCCAAACGCTGCCCAGCCGAGTTGAATTCGTCGATTGACCTCTCGGTCGAAGTTGGACTTACCTAGTCGGACTATTTGTCCCAGGTAAACGTACTCGTCAACAACTTCGAGCTTAGTGCTCCCAACAACTACCGGCATAGGTGTGACATGGACATTAAACATGATCTTTGTTTTGTCCATGTTCATCTTAAGACCGATCCATTGGAAGGCACTATTGAGGTCATTGAGCATAGTGCTTAAGTCCTCCAGCGATTATGCCATAAGGACTATATCGTTGGAAAATCGAAGGTGAGTGATGTACTCGCCATTAATGTTAATATATTCCGTATCTTTCCAGTCCAGTAGCTTGAAAACGTCTTCCAATGCAGCGGTGAAGGGTTTCGGGGAAATAACGTCATCCTGTCTTACACCTCTCTGCAGTTGGATAGGTTTCGTACTCTGGTTCTGTAATCGGATAGCCATCGTAGCCCTACTGTACAAACACTTCAGCACTTCGATATACCGACAGTCAACTTGGCACCGCTGAAGAGACTGTAGCACCGCCCAAATTTCGACGGAATCAAAGGCTTTCTCATAGTTCCACATACGCCAGGCAAAGTGGCAGATTGTACTCTTCGGACTGTTTATACAATTTACCGAAGGGTATGTATGTGGTCTATGGTACTAAAGCCTTTTCGGAAACCGGCTTGTTCGGGAGGCTGGAAGTCGTCGAGTCTGCGTGCGAGACGATACGTAATAACTCTCGAAAACAGCACGTAGACGCGGCTCAGAAGGGATATCGGTCTGTAGTTCTTCAAGAGGGCGTTGTCATTTTTCTTGAAGAACAAGACCACCGCACTTCTGCTCCACGCCTCCGGAGTAGTGCCACCATGGGGGACGGAAAGAAAGAGCATCTGAAGGACTTCAAGTACCGGTTTTCCACACGCTTTCAGAAGCTCCGCTGTAATTCCATCCTCGTCCGGGGACTTGCCGTTTTTAAGGTGCTGGAGAGCCATTCTAATCTCGCTCAGACTGACGTCCGGGATATCATCGGAATAGTGTCATATAAGACTTGTTCTTGGATCGTTACTCACACTTGCGTGTGGCTCCAACGATGATGTGTACGGCTGCCCATAGAACCTCTCAATCTCACTGAGAATCTCAGGTGTCCCGGAAACGATGCTGCCACACTCAGTCTTCAGCTTTGACAGTTGGCTCTTACTGGCAGACAGATCTCTGGCAAAGACTTTGTACCCCCATTGGTAACGATATAAACCCTTACATACAAGAAATCAAATGCCTTGGGAGACGGGGAAACCGTCGTCGGCCTCTTGCGATAGAATTAATAATTAAAATGTTGTCCGACTTAGTGATAAACAATGCGACCAAGTTTAAAAATACTGGATTATCCATAAAAAAATTCGTCAGTGGGAAAACGCTAGAAGAAAGGAAATTACTTATCAGAGAGAAAGTCTAGTCTATTAGTTCGAGGACTTGTATGTTAAAAATAATTTTCAGCTGCGCTCGACCACATTATGGAATTTACTGTAGTCAGCGGATTTTCCGGCCTGATACGACGTAGGTACTCCTTTCTAAAAAGCTGGTAACACACCTGGAAGTCTGGTGTATGGTATCAGGTGTATTGGTACTGCACGTACGAACTTTTTCCTATTTCAAACCCTTTCAGAAATAAGAAGAGACTTGTGCTAGACTGCAAGCGCGTATAGGCTACTCGTTTTTAAATTTCATTATCATTATCATCATAATAGCCCACCACAAATACACAGCTGAACACAGGCCTCCCCAAGGATTGACAACGAACAGTCCTGAAGTCCTAAGCGACTTTCATCCATCGATTTAATGCATCTCTCTCTACAATTCGCTTACCTTGATTGTTGGTTCTGTTGTTGATTTAAATTAAATGAATAGCAAAGAGGCTGTCTTAGCCATTTTCGGCTCTAGTGAAAACTTTCAAATCTATCCAAAATTCACAAATCCGACAAAGGCATCTTTCTTGCTAAGTAGTCCGTCTGGGTTGGTAGCACCTGCTCAGTGGTAATTCTTAGGGGTCGGACTGTAAACTTAAAAGTTGTGAGTTCGAATTCGCCATTCAGTTACTATTGTAAGCTCCTTTCTTGGCATGGGGAAGTACAAGTGTATTCCTTTTCCGGTGGTTAACGGTTATAATTACAAAATTAATAGAAGGGACGATTCATGATTTCATTTATTTACCACCGCCGATTTGTTCTACCACCGGTAAATTTTCCGGACTGATACGATTTAGGCACCATTAAGAAAATAACCTACTACTTTCTGAAAGCTTGGTAACACATCTGCAATTCCTCTGATGTTTTAGTTGTTCGGCGGCGGCAGTCACTTACCATCGGATGAGTTGCATGCTCGCTTGCCCCTCTTTTATAAAAAAAGGCGCGCCACTTAGCCCAGTCCTCGGCTGCACGCATCCAGCTCCTACCAGCCATGTTGAGCAAATTGTCACTGCATCTAGTCTAGCCTCATCTAATATAATATAAATTATAAACGCTTTTAAAAACGACATCGTTTTCTTAAGGTATCTCACTTGAGGAAGTTTCTTACGTATGAGTCATCTCGTACATTTCAATGAAGCGCCGTTAATGTAGATTACGTCATTTGTTTATTGAACAAACTACGCTTGTCAGAGAGCGTACCTCACAAGCTCACAACATTTGTAATAAAATAAGTAAAGTTACATAGAAAAACCAATCCGCATGCCGGCAACTATGACAAATACCCCCCATGAGGCAATCTGTGGGGGAGGCCTGTGTTCAGCAGTGGACTTTAATAGGCTGTAACAGTAAGTAAAGTTACAGCCTGCCCACGACTGGGCACAGACCTGCAGACAGCAAACAGAAAAGCAGCCCAGTTCACTTTCTACAATCCCTCACGCTAATCTATAAAAAAAATATACAATTCAGAAATTCCTCCCATTTTAGAAGTCTACTAGCAGCTTCATACATGGTAGAGCCATGCTGCAATTATATTAGAAGGCAGGAATGGGTCGGCTCGACCGGGGAAGGTCCACGCTCTCACAGAATACCAGCGTAAAATAGTAGTTTAATGCTACTGTGTTTTTTATGGTGAGTGTGGAGAACCGGAGACCCTTTTTACTGGAAAAGAGGCATTCCATCTTAGTCCTCACGGGTGTGGATATATGTAGATGGCTAGAGGCCACAGTTACCACTTACCATCTAGTGGACTGTGTGCTCGTTTATCACTCTAGGTGCGGAAAAAGATTTAACACCTAAAAATAAAGCGCAAGAATAAAAATATGGGTTACATTTAGTCATACATACATATAGTACATTTTACTGGTATTTGTCGATAAGTTTATAATGTAAAATCTCAGTCTCCTATGTTTAAAAAATGCCTCCATCGTTATACTGATGATTCTCTGCCAGTGAAGGTACAGAGGTACAAGAAAAAGTAAAAATTACAGGGTTCCTTATTATTTCCTATACGTCCAACAAAAAAGTTAAATTTAAACGCGGTAAAATCCGTAATATTTCAACTTCTTAAAAGTTTCATTTAATTTCACGGCATTGTCAAAAACATGTACAAAATTAAAAATATGCATGTATGCAACAGTTAATTATAGAAAAAATGTTACTTGTAGTTCTGAATCCTAGCATGAATCCTCGAGATAATAATGGAGGCATGTGTTTTGACGGCGAATGCGGAAGTAAGTAGAAAAAAACACTTGTCACCCCAGCTTATTTACCCTAGGGCGCCTCTAAAAGGTTGATGAGACTTTAAGGGAGCGGTCGATTCTGAAACGTTGGAGCAACCTACATGCTCTCCAATTATTTTTCATAGCTCGAGTCATCCATCAACTAGCTAGGTCTGTTACAAGAGTTTGATGGATACATTATGCCCGTTGGTTAATATTTTTTGTGAAGGCATATGTATAGATTTTTATGTTAGGTTTAATGAAAATAATTGTTGTGCATGAACATATTTTTTATGCATTTAGTTGTTTGTAGATTCACTGGCATTGCGATGAGATGTTGCATCACTTTCCGTATTTTATCGCATCTACCACGGGGAGTTTTCTGATGAATTGTTCGGAATAATTCCAGCTGATTAACCCATCGCACATTGCAACAAAAATCGCCATATTATCCCTTTGCATCTGGACAATATGAAATATTTAAAAAAAATAAAGATTTGCGGTCCACCACTATGCGATATAGAAGTTTTCTTCCTCGTACGACTTTTTTGTGAAATCGACTATCACCAGAGATTTTTCTGGACCAATACGACTTAGAGACTTTCAAGAAAAGAGCTCACTCTTTCGTAAAAGGCCGGCAACGCAACTGCAATCCCCCTGGTGTTGCAGTTGTTTACGGGCGACGGTAATCACTTACCATCAAGTAAGCCGCCAGCTCGTTTGCCCCCTCTACTAAAAAAATATGCATAATAAACAAAATATGGGTATGTTTGCTCGGCAATGAAGGAAAATATCTTGATGGAATCTGCATGGAAGAATAAATATTGCGAGGACATGATGTGAAGTCAGTAAGCAATGGACCAACACAGCAGACTCGTACGAGTATTAAATATTTCTTACTGTTAAATCTTCTTGGGTCTTGATATGGGACATTCGAGGTGCTATGTCCATCAGACGAACTGTAAGTCCTTGAAATCTTTATTTCGCTGATATCGCCCACTCGGTCACGTCTGCCGCAATGCTAATATGTGCGAGGTCATGATACAATTGTGCCGCACGCTCGGAGGTCGGGTCGCGCTCGCGTTGTGCCACAATTATAACCCCTAGAGCCCCTGACTCATGTTTAGGTACGTGTCGTGCTTAATTTGCCGTTTGGTGCATTTAGCGAGCAATTTGCTTGTTATTGTAGCTAGTGAGTGGTATGTAGGTTTTAAAAGATCTTTGAAATGCTTCTGTAAAGTTCTGTTCACTGAAAAGAATTTATAACTATAAAAAAATTATACCTAACCTACCGCGTCGCCACGTCCATGGCGCTCTCTCTCATTTGCAACAGTTCGTTAAATTTCGGCGCTCCGCTTTGGCCAAAACTTCGACCCATTTTAGCAGAAGCCGAAGGTTTCGCCAAAGATGTTTTTTGGCCGAAGGTGACTGAAGCCGAAATTTTGGTCGGGACAAACCCTATGTCACTTCCACAAGTAAAACTCGTCTAACGATACGTCATATGTTAAAATCCATCGAGCCGTGTAGGCAGACAGGCAGTCAGTGTACTAAAGAAGTAGACATACATACAACTTACATACACTCTTGACTTACATAAAGATACATACACTCAAGAAGAGAGAAAATGATCACCCTCCTGCTAGGGCGATCGGGTAAAAAAACGTTACCGCCACGCTGGGGTTTTCTCCTGAATCTTGGAGCTGGAACTGTGGCAACCATCCCTCCTATAAGGCCGTCTGCGGAGGAGACCTGTGTTCAGCAGTCAGGCTGCAGCAGTTCATTTATATAAGTAAGCAGCCCAAGATCAATAATTGAAATCGTTAATTGCAATTTAATGTGCTCATTATTTACATGCTAGGAAGTAAAGAAAAACAGCGTGCGGAAATTTATATGTCTAATACTACACTAACACACGATAAATATGTAGTAGCGGTTTCAAACTGTGCAGTTAAATCGAACGCCCACAGTGTCTCCACACGCCACTGATATCTGCGTTAATCAGTTCTCCACAAAAAAAAAGATCGTGCAAGAAACGTCACTTTATCTGAATATGATGACACAGTGCTTGCGTATTTGAGCTTTATTAGATGCAAAAAAAATCACGTGTGTGATGAAGAACTGGCTCTTAAAAAGTAAGACATATTTTAATACAAACTTATTAAATATGTTGTATACGTGGTAGAGCTAGGCTGCAGTTATATTAGTAGTATAGTTTAGAACGAATGGGTCGTTTCGACCGGAAAAGGACCACGCTCTCACAGAATACCAGCATACATTAGTAGTTTAATGCTGCTGTGTTTCGTATGTTAAATGTAGAGAACCGGAGATCCTTTTTACTGAAATGCCTCGATTTCATCTTAGTCCTCACAGGTGACAACGCATCTGCATTTTGATTCGTAATCGAGGATAGATGTAGATGCCTACAGCAACCACTTACCATCAGATGGACTGTGTCACCCTATACTATAAAAATAATTAAAAAATAAGTGTATATTCTGTCCAAAAGGCTGCCATAATTATGAAAGGATGAAGAGTCATACAACAACCTGCTGGCTTTCTGTTTATAAATAAAGTGGGACACTAATGAGACAAGCAATTGGTCCTCTTGAAAGGTTGTCGGCTACGCTGATATTTTTAGCTACGGAATCATTCCTATCAATGTATGAAGTTCATTCGGCCGTCGCTATCATTCACATGGAACCATAAACCTATTCAAACGCAATCAACAACGATTTATTGAATAGAAAATGTACTTGCTGCAAAATAAATAATCTGCAACGATTAGTCATACATACGTTCGGAAATCTTGCGCAAACAGGCACAGATAAATCATTGTCTTGTGTAGCCGGCAATTGAACAAGTTTAAGGTCATGTACATTTCGCCAACTCACATTGCTCTTCCCTGCTGGCGATGATGATAACCAATGGTGGGAATTAAATAGGCAATTATTTTACTTTTTAGATAATTTATGGATGTAAGTTTATAACTTACACTACATACGATACGCGATAGGTGGTGAGAACGTAAGAGCACAGGAAAGGAATGTTAGATCGACTTAGACTTACTCGATAGCCAGGTCTTTATACTTGGCTATCAAACTGCGTGCTATTGGTAAGGAAATGTAGGCTGCTCGCGCCAGTCTTTAGTCGTGACCCAGCTAATGTCAAATGTCAACGAAAGTTCCTGCGTCTGTGCCTGATCACAAAGCTGTCATTTTTGTTGAATTACATAATGTCACGATCTGTTCTACTTTTGTACAAGTTATCTGCACATAGAAAGCATTCAGGGACCTTGCAATGGTATTCGTTTACGTTAGCTTTATTAACTTCCATAAAATGTTTTCTTCTTCTCAGCCCATGACAGTCCACTGTTGGACCTGGAGTAATATCTTAGAAGGATTTGATACGCTTGGTAGGCACATTGGTGATCACAAACCAGTTGTCTAATTCTATTTTAATCTTTCAAGTACTTTTGTCCACATCGCCATACGTGTGAAATCTATATTATACTAACACAGTTACAACGAAACCCATTAATTGGCGTTAAACGACAAATCGAAGCGTGAACGCCGATTCCACCAGAATTATACACTCACACTACTGATGTCTTTCACCTTTGACACTGCCCGAACGTCTAGCGTAGACGAGATGGTTATAATTAAGTGGTTTCAAAAACAACTCACTTTTTTACACAGGGTAATAAATATTGGCATATTGTTAGGGTTACTTCTGCAACAGCTTCGGCGCTGAGGGAAGTGCAGCTCCTTCGACATTGCTACAGCGAGCAGGGGCTGCTCTCCCTCCGAACCTACGGCTTTACAAAACCACTCTAGGGGTAGAGCAAATAAGAATACGTGGAGTCGGGTCGTTCCGATTCGGTTTTAGTACATATTCGACCTATCTTATCTATGGTGTATAACTGATAAAGAACAAAAATGCCGTTCATACCTTATAGTAAGGTAAATTCCTGGAGCCCATAATTCCCAGAATATTACCGTCATCTACATTCGACCTCAATAATCTTTCAGCACTTAATTAGCATATAATTCCTTGCTAATAATATTTATCGTATATCTATTACCGTCACTGCGTTGCTAGGGAGACGTTTTGCCAGCAACGCATTCAACAGTTCGTTATGGTGAAAATTTTACAGCACTTCATTTTTCAACGTAGCACCTAAAAAGCCCCTAATTTTGGTTTTTTATACATGCAAAGTTCTAACTTTGCCTTGCTGCCGACTCAGTGTTCCAGGGATCACAACTCATCTTCTCGTCAAACATGACTGTATTTGTTGCTTGTCTCGAAAACGGTAATGATGGTGATGATTAAAATCCTTAAACTTAGTTTTATTTAATTTGTTGTATTTGAAATTTTCACATTTTTTGTATACGTGTTCTTTAAAAAAAAATAAGCGTAATCAAAACCACTATCAATCAAAGACTAATTTTGGATAATAATGACGGCATGAGCCCAAGCAATTTCGGCTGAAATTTTTTGAAGATTTTATTTGTATTAATATGTTATTTTTATTATTATCTATAAGTTAATAGAGGTCACAGAAAAGCACACAGTATATTTATATATTTTTTTTATTTTCTAGTATAAGGGTGGCAAATGAACACACAGTTCACGTGATGGTAAATGGATACTATGACTCATGGACATCTACATCTATCGTCGATTAAATATTAAAATGCAAATGCGTTATCACCCCGGAGATCTAAGATGGAATGGAACACCTAGCTACCAGTAAATAGGGTCTCCGGTTCTCAACACTGACCATACGCGAACCACTCCTCTGATCGAACCGAATCATTTGTGTTGTAATCGTAAAATAGCTGCAGCATGGCTCGACCAAGTAATAGATCACAATCAAACTAACATGATGATAAGGGGATGCTGTGCCTTGTAAACCTACACCCAAAATCAGTCAAGCCCATTAGAAGGAGGAGAATTGCGAACACACGCACGTTAGAATTTTATATATACCTAAAGATTTACATGTTCCCGTACTTACACAAAGTTTATAATTTTAAAATAAAACAAAAGTGTTAAAATATGAGTTCCCTTGAAAAGGTCGCGTAACGTACAACTGTGGCGAGGTCCCAAGTTATGGATTACCCATATTGCTTGGTTCTGCAAAATATATATTGTTTCCATACCGACTGCAGATTCTCACATTAAATAATACACCTTAGGATATGATACCGTGAAATAAGCAAAGTAGACTAATATAGCCATTTTTTCATCCTTTCTAATGATTAAATTTATATGTGGTCTGTATATAATATATCTTCATACTTTCAACATCTAAATTATTATTTTGTAAAATGTGGTTATTGCATACTGTATATTGACGCCGTGTCTCGGAGGTGTCAGTGGCCATATCGTCCCATTGCTTCGATGTCGTTAGAGGCGACAGAGGGAACACACCAGGAGGTGGCCAGCAGCAACTTCCTAATACGAACTAGAAAATAAACTTCGGTTGCCAACCCGCCCGCCAAGCGTGCCAACAATAGCAAATATCTCCCCATGAGTATAATATGAGGACTATGACTATGGATTCTGTATAATAAGAGGACAAGAGCTACCACTTGTTTAGTATAATAAAAGGAGCTCTCTATTAGACTTCTATATTGTTGATATACAATTTGCGACCTATTAATGAAGATGTTGTTATTTATTACAGAAAAGAAAAATGGTCGGCGACTCCACATCCACTCAGGTTCTCAGGGACTTGGAAATATCTTTACGGACCAATCACATAGAGTAAGTACTTGCAGGCTTTTACTTAAGGGCCTATACTACCTCAAATGACTTAACAAGATTCTCCGTTATGCCGAAAATATTGTAGCATTAATTTTGAAATAAATATATGGTAAAGTTGAGGATTAATGGTAAGTACTATGTTAGACGTAAACACGATTATGTAAGATTTTTTAGATAGAAAAAAAAAATACAGTTACCTACAAACTGAACAATAAGCCGCTGGTATTCATAAAATACTTTAAATTAGATCATGAAACTTTGCATACTAACTGAACTAACTATAAAGCAGCGCTTATGTTTTTATTTATTTTCAATGTAAAAATAAATGCCATCAAAACGTAACTTCTAAAAAAAAAACAAGTCTCACAACTTAGTTCTTCTACCGTAAAAAGTTTTTAGATCCATGTAATACCAAGTCGGTTAATTTATTCAGTCTCTACTTAAGGGTCCTTCTGTTTTAAGCTATTACGTAATTAGCTAACCTAACAACATCTTATGGTGACTATATAAATATTAGAAATCTTTTATGTTTTAAATAATTAGATGGACTTAGCCATCGCATGGAAACACAATGTATTTCACAAGTAAGATTGCTTGGTGCGATCTCAAAACTTTTTACGGTAGAAGAACTAAGTTGTGAGACTTGTTGCCAGACTTGGTTTTTTTTACAAGTTATGTTTTTGATGGCATGTCATTATTTTTTGTAGATAGTCCTACTTTTTTCCTTTCCGGTATCTTCTACTTTTTGAATACCAACAACGTACCTATCTACACCTATTATACATAATATACAAGTACACTGATTCATTTACTGCAAATGTAACTTTGTAATTCTATATATTTATATGGGATTACGAAGTTATTTATGCAATTAGTGTATCTAGAAAACTGGACCGAATTGAAAAATATTTTAGTTTTTCCTTGATTTATACACTAAAGACTAATTGTATTCTAAATTTAAAGCTTCTATGTCTGCTAGAAGTGCCTTAGAGTTTTTATGATCGGTCAGTCAGTGAGTGACAAAATTAAGAAACTTCGACTAGTTATAATTTTTAAACTACTGGTTCAAATTGAATGCAATTTGAAATATACCATGTTTATAAAATGCCTACTCGTTTACTGAAAATTCAGGCTTCTAGTTTTATCCATTACGAAGTTATAGGGGGTCGAAAATGGCCTGAACTGCTTCGAGAAAAGTATGGTACGGCCGTGCCGCTTTTTTGGTCGATTTTGCGGGGGCACTGTCGTGCCCCAATTTACCTATTCGCGTCTTTAAGCTTGTTCCCTGCCGCCCGATCAGTCTCGCTACGGCTTTCGAACGGGAAGGCTGTGTCGCTTACAATCAGAATACACATTACGCAACAGGACGACGTAAAATTAAAATAAACGTAATAAAAATAAAAAGCGATTGGGTTGGCGTAAATAAACTGGCATAAATATGATAAACCTAATGAAATAAGTATCTAACGACTTATCTACTTACAGTATTAGTGATTACAAACATGTCGGTACATAGCATACGACGCGCGGGGAAGTGGGGGCGAAATTAGAAATAGAGCCATTTTCCACTAGAAAATATTAAATAACTCAAGACGGGTCCTTTATAATCATAGAAAATATGATCATCCCTCCCATTGTTTGTTTATATTTACATAATAAATCCTTACTATTTTACGTAATCATCATGTAATTTTGAATCTTCATCCTATGTTTAATTATTAAAACGCGAAGCTCACTACCTACATGTACGTTACCTACAATAATACATAACACTTCTCAGATGGGTGCGGGAGTTTCTGAACGAACAGAACCAGGGTCTAGACGTTCTAATAGACTACCTGAGCTTCAGGCTCAGCATGATGCGACACGAGCAGCGCATTGCGCTGGCTCGCAGCCAGTCCAGCGACGGCATTAATCAAGGTACAGATTGTACAATAACTGCTTAATATCACTAAGATACCACTCCACAGTATAAGCTATTGATAACTTTAATCTTTGCTAGTAACTTAAGGTGGTATTTTACCTAAAATAGGATTTTCTTCTGTATGTGCAGTTTACATACATAACTTGTCGAGTACAATTACTTGTTGATCATACAAATACTTGTTCCGTGCGGAATTCGAAGCTGCGACCCTCGGCATCGTAACTCATTGATAAGCCACCTCGCCACGGAGCCGTTATTAAGTCACTAAAATGAATTGTTAATTATTTCATACTAATTGTATAAAATATTATATTGTAAATTATGTTTATTAAAAGTCTTGCTGAGTTTCTTGCTGGTTCTTTCCAGGACAGAGGTTTTTTCTGAGCCATCTTAAATGACTTTCAATAAGTATTCTTGTAATCTACAATATGTCCCGAAACTCAACGTCAAACGGGCACGGGGCGAGAGAGGGTCATACTAGCCCCAAAAAAAAATCATATCAGTTAGTTCAGTTAGGTATTGTGGCAACAAATTATATTATTTAGCGTCACCATCTGTTTTAGCCAATCACATCATATAGCATCTCTACCTGTCTCGCTCTAACTCACATGAAATGGCGTCATTATTTGTTTCGTTCAAAAACATTATGTTACATTTGCACTTGTTCATTTCAATATTTTTATGGATGAAATGTGTTGTAGTTGTGGAATTATTTTGATTTTAGGTCTTATTACGGAAAATCAAATTAATTTTACTTTTTATGGATGAAAAAAGATTTTGAAATCTAGGATAAATGGGCCATCTTTTGAAGTAACTAATTTAGGGTAGTACAGTATGTTTTTTTTAAAATGAAGAGTCAAAGTTAGGTGATATTATTTATTTTTTCAACTACAACTAAAAGAAACTTTAACTAACCATATTTTGTTTAATAGCACGTTTATTTAAGACCACGTAAGTGAAAAAATCAAAGTAAAATTGAAAAATTTTTGGTCACAATACCTAACAATAAAATTTAAGGTGTCGATTTTCATCATTTTCATAAATTTGTCAGTTATAATTATAATTGAACTAACAGATATGCATTTATTTATTTTTCCCAGTGCTGGTATGACCCTCTTTCTCACCTCATGCCCACTTGACGTTAAATTTCGGAACACGTTGTATATTGAATAAAAATGATTTTATTATTTCTATGTGCAGCGAACACAACGACATCGGACTGTAGCGTGCCGATGGAGAACGGAAGCACTCTAGGAGCGACCTGGAGACGGCGGGCGCGCTCTGCGGACGGCGAGCCCGAGGCGAGCGCCAGCCCTGCCGCCGCTCGCCGCCGCTCGCGCCACGCCGCCCGCCTTAACATGGGCGCCTCCACCGACGACATCCACGTCTGCATCATGTGCATGCGCGCCATCATGAACAACAAGGTGCGTGAACAGAAACCACACACACCACCCCCACAACACCCACAAAAATCGGTGTGTAGCCACGTCTTACACTCAACATGGGCGCCTCCACCGACGACATCTACGTCTGCATCATGTGCTTGCGCGCCATTATGAACAATAAGGGGCGTGTCGCTGTGAAGCCACGCCTTACACTCAACATGGGCACCTCCACTTTAATTCATATTGGTGAACTATCATACTATTACCGAAACACCCTATCAGAAGTCCTCTGCTGAACAAAGGTCTCCACTGTAGATATGAGGGCAATAGGTTTACAAATATTTAAAGTAATTACCTCGCATGGCAAGTGAGTTGACACTGCAGTATTTATATTATATTGAGTTGTTATCAGGAAGATGCTGTTTCTTTCCTCTTTATCGCCTCTTACGACACTACCGGGACTATAGGAGAATTGGATATTCTTACATATGTTTTGGTTTTGATCAGCTAAATGGCACTCTTTCATCAGCATTTTGAATTGCAGTTGTCAATTACTTTGATGACGGTGGGTACTTAACTTTATTCGTTCGAGTGCTATAAAATAATACAGTAATAAGTGCTGGAAGTAGATCCTAAACCCCCAAAACTACTATGGCTCTTGTAATATGCAAAAGTTTATTTTATCGTACTTTTCATTATTTATTTATTTTACGTCCGAATCTTCAGTAGTTTTTTTTTTATTTATTAAAGCATCACCAACATTTGTATACATTGTTAAATTATAATTTACATACATACATAGATAGGATATTACTTTAAATGCTACAAACTATTATAGGTGATTACAACATGCACTGGAATAAACATCAAGAATATTACATAGTTACAGAAAACCAAAACGTTAAAAAAATACAAAAACTTAATCTATTACATTTGCATAATGTTTGAGTAGTTCTTTTCTGAGCTTGTTAGGTGAGTCGGAATTAATATCAAAAGCGTGGGGAAGTTCATTCACCAATTTACTTAACCTAGAGATCGGGGAATTAGCGCCAAATACTGTTTTACGAAGAGGTGATCTAATAGTAATTACTCTCTTACGGGGGGTATCTATGAGGTACGCGAAATTTTATCTTATTCAACAATTGAGGGCAGTTAATTTTATTATTCAATAATTTGCTTACGAAGAGTAAGTCGGATATTTGTCTGCGATTAGCCAAGGACGTAATTTTGAAAAAAGATAGCTGTTTTTTATACGAAGAAAGTTTCTTTTTTGAAATTCGATTTGAGTATACTAAATGCCACATGAATCTTTTTTGTATTCGTTCTAAGCGTAAAGAATGCGTTGCATAATGTGGTCTCCAAACTACAGAACAGTATTCTAAGATACTTCGTACTAAATTGTTGTAGAGCGTTATTTTGATTTTATTGCTGCGGAAAAATTTAATATTTCTGTAAAGAAATCCTAACATTTTGGTGGCACGTTTTGTAATATATTCCATATGAGGCACGAATGTGAGTTTGCTGTCGAATATGACGCCTAAATCCTTGGTCTCTTGTAGTTCCTGTAAATTATTATTGCCTATATGATAACTATAGTGAACTAGATTCATTTTCCGAGCAAATTTTACGTAGAAACATTTTTTTGCATTGAGTTCCATCTTATTCAAATTACACCAGTGAAAGATATTGTCAAGATCGCACTGGAGTTTACGTGCATCATCTGTCGTTTCAATTATTCTGCAAAATTTTAAGTCATCAGCATACATGTAAGATTCAGAAAATTTTAGGCACAAAGGCAGGTCCCAGTAGCCCAGGTGAGATCCCTGTTGTACGCCAGATGTGATTTTACGCAAACTCGACTTAAAGCCATTGATGACCACATAAAAAGTACGGTCGGTTGGATAAGACCAGATCCATTGCATTAAACCATTACAGATTCCATATGCGGACAGTTTTTTTAGGAGTACACTATGTGAAATGCGATCAAAAGCCTTACTAAAATCCGTGTATATGACGTCAACTTGTTTATTGGCATCAAGTGCTTCATAAAGAGTTTCAGTGAAGCTTACCAGATTAGAGTTTGTTGATCTACATTGAACAAACCCGTGTTGCTTATCACTAAGTAATTGCTTAAAATGATCTTGTAGAAATGGACATATCAAAGCTTCAAAAATTTTAGCAAATGATGACAGTATTGAAATGGGCCTGTAGTTTTTTACTGAATCTTCATTTCCCGATTTATGAATAGGAATAACCTTTGCAATTTTCCATTTAGCCGGGAACATGCCTGTTGAGAGTGATTTATTGTAAATTAATGACAGGGGTGATACTAAATATTTAGCACATGCCGCTATAAAAACGGGTGGGATCCCATCAGGGCCAGGACCTTTATTACAGTCAATACTTTTTAATTTTTTTAAAAGTGATTCGTTATCGATAACAATAGGCGAAAGATGTAGACTATAGTTTTCTAAATAATTTAAATAATTAGAGAGAACGAATTATTCGAAGCATTGTCAACCCCGTCAGTATATACAGATGCAAATTGAGATGAGAATAGTTCACATACTTGTTCCCCATCTGTAGCAGTTTTCGTGAAAACAGTCACTTAAGTGCTCTACAAGAAACAGAAACAGAAACAGAAACTTTTTTATTCAATGTAGATTATAACAATACTTATTGAAAGTCACTTTTTTCATTTACTACTGGTTCGCAAAAAAAAACTTCTGTTCTGGGAAGAACCAGCAAGAAACCCAGCGGGACTATTTTTTTTCCAATAATAGCTTACAATAATGTTTACAATAAACAATATAAGACAAATTAGAAATAGCTTGGTAGCGATCACCCTTCCCAGGGGTTATTATCATATATAAATTCCTTAATATTATAATAACCCTTTTTATACAAACTTAGTTTAATAACATATTTGAACTTTGTGTATGACAAATTTTGTATATTTTCTGGGATTTTGTTGTAAAAGCGTCCCAAGAATGAATTACTGACTCGGTGGAGTCGAGTAACTGGTACTTGTGTCTGTTCCTAGTATTTACAGAATGAATATCACTTATTTTCGCAAAACTACTTTTATTTTCGTGTACGTACATTACATTTTCATAAATGTATTGAGAGGCCAGAGTTAATATATTAATTTCCATAAATTTTTGTCTCAGTGACTCTTTTGGTTTAAAATTATATATTGCTCTAATGGCCCTCTTCTGTAAAATAAATATAATTTCAGTGTCAGTCGCGTGTCCCCATAGCGAAATACCATACGACATAATGCTATGGAAATAATTAAAGTAAACTATTCCAGCTGTTTCAACACTGGTAAGAGTTCTAATCTTTTTTAGGGCATATGCTGCAGAACTAAGTCTGCTAGCTAGTTTTGATATATGGGGGGAGCCATTGAAGCTTTGCGTTCAGTGTGATTCCAAGAAAAATGGTGGTATCAACAAGACTCAGTTGCCCCCCCCCCCCCCCCCCATTTAAAATTACCTTAGTACTGACATGTTTAACATTAGGAGTTACGAATTTCATACATTTAGTTTTAGTTCCATTCAAATGCAAATTATTAACATTAAACCAATTGACTAACTTAGCTATAGCATTATTTACTTCGTCGTAATTTAATAACTGTCGTTTTAATTTGAAAATTAATGAAATATCATCAGCAAATAATACTATATCATGGTTATCCCCTACTATGTAAGGTAAGTTATTAATATATACAAGAAATAGAAAAGGGCCGAGAATTGAGCCCTGAGGCACGCCCATTTGTAGACAAGAAAATACTATTACTAAAGTTTTGAGAGAAATTTGCTTCCATTTTCTACTATAATGAAGTATATCATGTGTGATACATTACTCAAATGTTTTACCGCTATTTTTTACGCAGCGAAATTGGGTGATTGAATTTTGTTATGCTGTCATAATTAACTCGCGGCCTGCTGAAGCTGTAAGAGTCGCATAGACTAACAGCGATAACATCCAGAAAATAGACTATGCTGTCATACGCATTAAAAAAATATTTTTCATTATTTACAGTACGGCTTTAACATGGTGATCCAACATCGCGAAGCTATCAACAGCATTGCGCTGTCCCTCGTGCATCAGTCTCTGCGCACTAAAGCGCTGGTGCTGGAGCTGCTCGCCGCCATCTGTCTGGTGAAGGGCGGCCACCAGATCATACTCAGTGCCTTCGACAACTTCAAGGAGGTCGTCGGCGAGCCGAGGAGGTTTCACACGCTCATGGAGTACTTTATGAATTACGACACATTCCATATTGAGTTCATGGTGAGTTGACTTTCGTTATGGTGTTTTTATAAGAGATTGTTTATGACAGTGACTATAAATTAATAAAAAAATCTATACCAGTAAGTTTAATACTAGGATTTGAAGCTGAGTGGGAAGTAGTTGTTACAGTCGTCAGGTACCTACATCTTTACAGGATTAAGAATCACAATGCAAATGCGTTGTCACCCCCGAAGACTCAGGTGGAATGCCTCATGTTCAGTAAAAAGGAATCTGGTTCTCTATACTCACTATACGAAATACAACAATATTATGCTGCTATTTCACGTTGGTATCCTGTGAGAGTACGATCAATCCCGGATTGAGTCGACCCATTCGTGCAACAACTATGACATAGCTGCAGCATGAGCCATGCTACCACGTAAAAGTATTAATTTTTATATTTCGGGTACGATTTCGTTGTGTTATTTAGCTCCATATCTTTGAAGCTACATCCTAGTTTACCTCCTCCATGTTGGCCAATATATGCATTGGCACAAATAATTAGGCCAAGTCTATGTATGTTTTTACACTGAATACCGTATTGTGCTATGATGCATCACATCGGTCAAGGGTATATGTTTCACCTGTTTCCAGGTAGCGTGCATGCAATTCGTCAATATCATTGTACATTCCGTTGAAGACATGAACTTCCGGGTCCACCTTCAGTACGAGTTCACGGCGCTCAAGCTGGATGACTACTTGGAGAGGTTGCGGTTTTCTGAGAGCGAGGACCTGCAGGTTTATTTCTTTTTCTTTTCTTAATTTTAACCGTAATGTTTGAAAACAAAAAACAATTTAACTTTGTTATATGTACATAAATTGTTACAGAAGTATACAATTTTGTATCTTTAACGCCTCATTGATCAAGGCTGATATTTTGTTCTGGAAATCATTAATGAGTATTATAAATTATTTCACTTCTAAATTCATTACACATTAAAGTACTTCAATTTTATGATTGCCCTGAAACTTTTTTTATAGAATAAGGGTGACAAACAAACACACAGTCCAGCTGATGGTAAGAGGATGCTGTGGCGCATAGACATCTACAGTTACCCTCGATTAAGTACCAAAATGCAATTGCGTTGCCACCCCTAAGGACTAAAATGGAATGCTTAGTTTCCAGTAAAAAGGATCTCCGGAAACCTGCCTATTGGGACGTATGTAGGTTGTAACCAACTACCAATGTCATGATGAAATTGAATAGTTAAAAGAAAAACATTAATTTAATAGATTAGAGACATCCTATTTAACGTAATTAGAACATAAAGTGGTATTGACTTTTGAATCTTTAAGTCTTTCACTTATTCGTTTTAATATAAACTTATTCTTGTACTAGTATTATAAATGGAGACTCAAGTTTTTAGATTAAATAATTTATATTATTATATAGTATATATACAGTATATATGCTAATCTATCACTGTTCAAAATATTTTGGGAAGCAGTTGTTCATTGTTTTGACTTATATAAAATAGAATAGAAAAGAATAATTTTTAGTCAGATCACAAGTAATTCTTATTGAAAGTCTATTTAAATACAATATATAATATTCCATTTAATATAATACGTGGTTATTTTTAAATAAATATACCTAACAACACAACTGATTCAAAATGACGAACATTTGCTGTGATTTACTTATGCGATTTATATATTATCTATGCGATTTTCTAAACTCTTAAATTTTGAGGTAAACGAGGACGACTCGCTTAGCAAATACAATTTATCAATTTTACTTAAATTTATGTACAACTTTCATTTTCAGGTACAAATTTCTGCGTACTTGGACAACGTTTTCGACGTGGCGGCGCTGATGGAAGACAGTGAGACCAAAACTGCTGCCCTGGAGAAAGTCAACGAACTGGAAGAAGAGTTGGGTCACGTAAGTATTATTTTATTTCGTTTTTACTTCATAACTTTTAATCATTCTATGGTTACATTCACTTCATGCCTACATCAAACCTATGCAACGAGAAAAGCTTCAAGAGTTAGATTTATTTCATTAAAATTAATTTCTTCCCCCGATAATCCTACATCTAGCATAAAATAAAATAATAAAATTCCATGATCAAGACTCAAATAGCTAGACTTATTTAATTAAAATTAATTTCTCACACCGACAGTTCTACAGTCTCCAACATCTTTCAAAGGTAGGAGACATATTCCACGCTCCCAACAATCTTAAAGTTCGACTTCATGCCTCCGACAATTTTAATTTAGAATTAATTCATGCTCCCAACGATCTCCCAAATAGACTTACTACTTATCTACCCACAAGGCCGTAGCTGGACTTAATCCAAACTCCAAAAATTAAACTTACTCTATACTTTCAACAATCCTACATTTAGACTTCATGCCGCAAGTAACCTTTAAGATACAATAGTTTTTGTGCTCCAATAAGTATAGTAAGACTTAATACAAGACTTCTTCATTAATACTTACGTTAATACTTCAATATGTATGTACTACCCGTGCGGTTAAAGAATGGGATTGAAAATGGAGTCGTCTCTATACACATCTGCTCGCACACTGTTGCTATCTACGAGGGGTGATACAAAAGTAATGATAATGAAAATGAAACACGGTAATTAAAGTTAAAATATAATTTATTTTTCTACATAGTCTCTTAACAAATCAATACATTTAGTCCATCTTTTATCTAAACCCAGGATTCCCTTTGAAAAAAATTCTTTGTCTTGACCCTCCCAAAACGCTACAACAGCGGCCATTACTTCGCTATCGTCTTCGAATTTCATGCCTCGGAGGCGTTCCTTGAGCCGAAAAAAAAGGTAGACGTCATTAGGAGCTAGATCTGGCGAATAGGGAGGGTGTTCGAGCAGTTCGAATCCCGTTTCTTGAATGGCAGCCATCGCAACTGCGGCTTTGTGAGCCGGTGCGTTGTCTTGGTGAAACAGCACTCCAGCTCGCAGTTTGCCGCGTCTTTTTTCCTTAATGGCCTCCCGTAATCTTCTTATTTGGTCTGCGTAGTAAGAGCCCGTAATAGTGGCTCCCTTTTCCAAATATTCCACCATAATTATGCCTTGAGCGTCCCAAAAAACAGATGCCATAACCTTTCCCGCCGAACTTGAAACTTTAAATTTCTTTGGCGTCGGTGATGAGGCTCGCTTCCAAGTCATCGATTGTTGTTTCGTTTCAGGATCAAAATGGTCGATCCAGGTCTCGTCCATAGTCACAAAACGGAACAAAAAAATTTCTTGATCTGCTTGGAACTTTTCGAGATTGACCCTCGAAATGTCAACTCTATTTTTCTTTTGCTCGTCGGTTAACATTCTGGTTACCCAACGCGCAGAGACCTTTTTCATATGCAACTCGTTCGCAAGGATTCTTTGAACGCTACCATATGAGATCCCTGTGACCTCAGCTACATGCCTGATGGTCACTCTTCGATCTGCCAACACAACATCTTCGACTTTTTTCACGTTGTCTTCAGTGAGGGACGTGGATGGGCGTCCTTCGCGATGTTCATCTTCAGTGGATGTTCTGCCCTTTTTTTTTTTTTTTTTTTTTAGTTTAAACTCCTTGGCCCAGCGTGCAACTGTAGAATATGGAGGAACAGAGTCCTCCAATGTTTCCACTAAGTCACTGTGTATGTCTTTTGAAGACATTTTTTTCAAACAGAGGTACTTGATGACAGCTCTAATTTCGTTTTTCTCCATTAAAACCCCCAGCCAAATTTTCCACAACACGTTAAAAAAAGCCCCCCCTTGATGTTATCTCTTTGACAGTTCGTATTCAAATGAATGTATCTCCCGGAAATCGTGATCTATTTATACGATTTTTTTAGGCTGACGTAGTGAGTATATAAGCAAGCAAAAAAAATTTTTTTTTTTTTGGATTTTTATGTGGACCTGAAGTAACCGATTATCATTACTTTTGGATCATCCCTCGTATAATCACACTACTAAAAAAATACATTGCGATATGCGTTTTTCGTACGTTCTGTAAGTTCAGTCCATATTGTCATTGGAATCAATTATAACAAATTCCCACAAATTAAAATTGAGAACTAAAAAGAGCGAGACGTGTTCTGAGATTTTTCTTCATAATTATTATTTTATTTTGTTTGTTAATACTTTTGTATAAAATATTAACTAATATTTCACACTAAATTTGATCCGAAAAGTCTAGAGATTTTATTAAAATAGAAATATTGATATGCTAAAATAAATCGTTTTTAATGATTATCTTAAGTCTCAGTAACGCCATATATATAACGCCCACCCAGGAAAAGCCGGAGCGGTTGGCTAGTTATAAATGTTATTTTAAAATTAATACACCTACTTAAGTAAACAATTATTTTCACATATTTTCCAAATACTAGAAAATCGTAAATTTCAATATAACCGAATAGTATAACGTCATAACGATATACCGTTATTAGCGGTTTTCGCTATTGGCACTGTGTATGTTGACGGTACGGGCTCGTTGAGCCGCCGCTATTTATAATCCTATTCTTGATTAAAACTACTTTTACGACGCTTTTAATCATGTGCAATGTTCGCGTAAATATAAGAAATCATTAAATCCTATTCTTTATCCCTACGGACTACAGTCTAAACTGAAATTAAGTAAAGATTAAATTGAAATTAGTATATTTATTCGTAGGCTCACGAGCGACTAGCAGCTTTGGAAAGGGACGCTATAGCCAAAATAGCAACAATGGAAGCGGAACTGGCACAAGTCCGGCAGGAAAGGGACCAATTAGCTGAAGCTAGACGACAAGTCGTCGAAGAGGTAATCTTTTTTTTTTTATAGGATAGGATGACAAACGAGCGCACAGTCCACCTGATGGTAAGTGGTTGCTGTGGCCCATAGACATCTACATCTATCCTCGATTACGAATCAAAATGCAGATGCGTTGTCACCCGTGAGGACTAAGATGCAATGCCTCGTTTCCAGTAAATGGGTCTCCGGTTCTCTACACTCACCTTATGAAACACAGCAGCATTAAGCTACTATTTCACGCTAGTTGGTATTCTGTGAGAGCGTGGTCCTTCCCCGGTCGAGCCGAACCATTCGTGCTACAACTATACATCTAATATAACTGCAGCATGGCTCTACCACGTAAATAATATACGTAATCTTCTTACACCTCATATTAAACTTGCTGATTTTAATCGTAGTTACTATTTTGGGTAAAACCTTGAGGTTCTTTAAGGAATTTAAATTAAATTAGTCGTCCGAACAAAAAGCAAAGTTAAGTTTTTTGTGCAACTTATAATATGAAAAGGGATTTTTAGGTTTCAACGTTGAGGCGAGCACAGCAGGACTCCCGCAACAGGCAGTCCATGTTGGAGTCCAAGGTTCAAGAGTTGGAGACCCTCACTAAATCCTTGCCGAGAGGCGCTTCTAGTAAGTAATGTTTTGCAGAAATTAAATAAAAAAACTAACTCTACTAGTCATGCAAATATTTTATTTTGATTATGGAATTTCTCTTTCGTCTAGGAGTTCGTTTCAGCTGGAACCATCCTTTAACTTATTCTTGCCACCAAACAGTTATGTACATGGTGTGTTTGGTGCATCTGTGGCTATCTGTTAGATATTCGTAGTCCATACACTGCGGTAATAATTATTATCTGGTTAATGAATAGATTAGGATTCAGTAGAAAGAGATGCCAAAAGGCTTGTTTATAATCCTGATTTGGTATGTTGCAAATCGCTTAAGCGGGGAATTCACTAGACGGATAAGCCCACGGGCTGTTTGTTCGGGTATGTCTGTCGCCATAGTACACTACACCGATTCGTCAGTTTGTTTTAGAACGGCTACGTGATTAGTTGTGCGTGCACGTTACCTAAACTTGCATGCTTATTTTTTACTTATTAATTTGGTGCAAATATTGGTATAAAAATAGAAATAAATTTAGCCATATCAATTTACATAAAGAATTAGAAATTGATGGGTTACGAGGCCTGTGCAATTACTTGCGCATGGATATAGAGTCTTATAAACTCTTCCCTGAATATTTTATTATCATTAAAACTCATTGCAAATCGAAAAATTCTAAAGTTCGTTAAGTAATAATAAAAGACTGCACTGGTTGCTGTCGCTCTTGTGTCTGTGAACAGACAGCCCGCAGTTAACATTCACGTCGGGCGTGTCTGCTCCCGCGCGGACAGAATGAGAGCGCGCGGACGTTCAACAGGCCAGTCTGCCAGACCGACTGCGACGCTCCTGCACTATCAAACTTTGCACAGAGCTACAGTAGCGAAGTCCGGCGGGCGTGTCTGTGCCCGCGCACGGACAGAATGAGAGCGCGCGGACGTTCAACAGGCCAGTCTGCCAGACCGACTGCGACGCTCCTGCACTATCAAACTTTGCACAGAGCTACAGTAGCGAAGTCCGGCGGGCGTGTCTGTGCCCGCGCGGACAGAATGAGAGCGCGCGGACGTTCAACAGGCCAGTCTGCCAGACCGACTGCGACGCTCCTGCACTATCAAACTTTGCACAGAGCTACAGTAGCGAAGTCCGGCGGGCGTGTCTGTGCCCGCGCACACAGAATGAGAGCGCGCGGACGTTCAACAGGCCAGTCTGCCAGACCGACTGCGACGCTCCTGCACTATCAAACTTTGCACAGAGCTACAGTAGCGAAGTCCGGCGGGCGTGTCTGTGCCCGCGCACACAGAATGAGAGCGCGCGGACGTTCAACAGGCCAGTCTGCCAGACCGACTGCGACGCTCCTGCACTATCAAACTTTGCACAGAGCTACAGTAGCGAAGTCCGGCGGGCGTGTCTGTGCCCGCGCGGACAGAATGAGAGCGCGCGGACGTTCAACAGGCCAGTCTGCCAGACCGACTGCGACGCTCCTGCACTATCAAACTTTGCACAGAGCTACAGTAGCGAAGTCCGGCGGGCGTGTCTGTGCCCGCGCACACAGAATGAGAGCGCGCGGACGTTCAACAGGCCAGTCTGCCAGACCGACTGCGACGCTCCTGCACTATCAAACTTTGCACAGAGCTACAGTAGCGAAGTCCGGCGGGCGTGTCTGTGCCCGCGCGCACAGAATGAGAGCGCGCGGACGTTCAACAGGCCAGTCTGCCAGACCGACTGCGACGCTCCTGCACTATCAAACTTTGCACAGAGCTACAGTAGCGAAGTCCGGCGGGCGTGTCTGTGCCCGCGCGCACAGAATGAGAGCGCGCGGACGTTCAACAGGCCAGTCTGCCAGACCGACTGCGACGCTCCTGCACTATCAAACTTTGCACAGAGCTACAGTAGCGAAGTCCAGCGGGCGTATCTGTGCCCGCGCGGACAGAATGAGAGTGCGCGGACGTTCAACAGGCCAGTCTGCCAGACCGACTGCGACGCTCCTGCACTATCAAACTTTGCACAGAGCTACAGTAGCGAAGTCCGGCGGGCGTGTCTGTGCCCGCGCACACAGAATGAGAGCGCGCGGACGTTCAACAGGCCAGTCTGCCAGACCGACTGCGACGCTCCTGCACTATCAAACTTTGCACAGAGCTACAGTAGCGAAGTCCGGCGGGCGTGTCTGTGCCCGCGCGCACAGAATGAGAGCGCGCGGACGTTCAACAGGCCAGTCTGCCAGACCGACTGCGACGCTCCTGCACTATCAAACTTTGCACAGAGCTACAGTAGCGAAGTCCGGCGGGCGTGTCTGTGCCCGCGCGCACAGAATGAGAGCGCGCGGACGTTCAACAGGCCAGTCTGCCAGACCGACTGCGACGCTCCTGCACTATCAAACTTTGCACAGAGCTACAGTAGCGAAGTCCGGCGGGCGTGTCTGTGCCCGCGCACACAGAATGAGAGCGCGCGGACGTTCAACAGGCCAGTCTGCCAGACCGACTGCGACGCTCCTGCACTATCAAACTTTGCACAGAGCTACAGTAGCGAAGTCCGGCGGGCGTGTCTGTGCCCGCGCACACAGAATGAGAGCGCGCGGACGTTCAACAGGCCAGTCTGCCAGACCGACTGCGACGCTCCTGCACTATCAAACTTTGCACAGAGCTACAGTAGCGAAGTCCAGCGGGCGTATCTGTGCCCGCGCGGACAGAATGAGAGCGCGCGGACGTTCAACAGGCCAGTCTGCCAGACCGACTGCGACGCTCCTGCACTATCAAACTTTGCACAGAGCTACAGTAGCGAAGTCCGGCGGGCGTGTCTGTGCCCGCGCGGACAGAATGAGAGCGCGCGGACGTTCAACAGGCCAGTCTGCCAGACCGACTGCGACGCTCCTGCACTATCAAACTTTGCACAGAGCTACAGTAGCGAATTCCGGCGGGCGTGTCTGTGCCCGCGCGGACAGAATGAGAGCGCGCGGACGTTCAACAGGCCAGTCTGCCAGACCGACTGCGACGCTCCTGCACTATCAAACTTTGCACAGAGCTACAGTAGCGAAGTCCGGCGGGCGTGTCTGTGCCCGCGCTGACAGAATGAGAGCGCGCGGACGTTCAACAGGCCAGTCTGCCAGACCGACTGCGACGCTCCTGCACTATCAAACTTTGCACAGAGCTACAGTAGCGAAGTCCAGCGGGCGTATCTGTGCCCGCGCGGACAGAATGAGAGTGCGCGGACGTTCAACAGGCCAGTCTGCCAGACCGACTGCGACGCTCCTGCACTATCAAACTGCACAGAGCTACAGTAGCGAAGTCCGGCGGGCGTGTCTGCAAACATGCTCGTGGCTCCGCTTAAATCAGTGTCTTGGTGTTCTATTAGATACGTTTTGGAGTTGGCGTTTAGTTAATGTGCTATAGATATACTTTGCGCTAATGTGTCGGCCAGAAGTGATGATTCGATTCATTATCATCATCATCTTCGCCATAAAAGCTTATCGAAGTCCAGCTGAAAATAGGTCTCCCCAATGGATTACTTCACTAGAGTGGATATTTCATATATTTGGTACAGTAGGTTGACAATATTAGTTTATTTATTATTTTGAGTGTTCATCAGAAAGATGTTGCCGTTGATCTCCTGTTTTATTTCCCTTTGTTGCATCTTACGACACCCACGGAATCATATTGAGTAAGAGAGAGAAAATGTTTTTACTATAGTAATTATTTCCAGTGGGCGCCATATCATCGCACGCGCTGTGCAACGGCACTCACAACGGGCATTCGCCTTCACCTCCTCCCCCCGCTGGCCAACGGCGTGGCGAGCCCGCGCGCCCCCTCCCCGGCGGCGGTGGCTGCGCCCCCGCGCCCGCGCCCCCCCCCGCCGCGCCGCTGCCGCCGCCGCCTCCGCCCGCGCCCCCCCGCGCCGCCGTGCGTGCCGCTGCCCCCCCGCTCCCCCCGCCCCTCCCGCGCCGCCCGCGCCCGGCCTAATGCAGCCGCCGCACCACACCGACGCGATGACCATCAAGAGAAAGGTCGAGACCAAATACAAGTTGCCGACGCTCAACTGGATTGCACTGAAGCCAAATCAGGTGTGTTTGTATTCTTCAGAGTGATTTTCGTTACGATTGTTAAATTAATATGTACTGCGTACTTAAAGGGCCGACCAGGTTTGGTTATTTGTATCACGTGTTAAAGCCCACGGGCTATGTGCTCTATGTGCTATGTACACTATGTGCCTCCGACCACACGCCTCTCGCACTGGCGCACAAATTTTTTTCGTAGTACCAGTTCTAGAATGCAGTATTATTTATTACCTCAATGGTTACGATATAATGCTGTGATAATATACGTACGTAATGCGCTACACCAAAAACTATTGTTAAAATTACGCTATGGTCAAAGAGCCCGTTATTTGTGCGGTTATGCCGTACACACTTTTTGTTGAATTTGATATTTTGAAAACCCTCTCTATTATAATAATTGGTTTTGCTGACCTATCAGAGCTTACCGATAACGATAGTAGGTATACTAAGACATCAAATTTAGAAAATTAATTTAAAGTGCATAAACACAATATCCAGATCCTACTAATTATTTAAATGTGTGGACATTTAACACAACAAAAATCCTACTACTTTTCATCATCATCATTACAGCCCTTCACAAGTCCACAGCTGAACATGGGCCTCCCCCAAGTTATGCCACAAAGCACGGTCCTCAGCCACCTGCATCCATTGACTTCCTGCATATCTTACCAGGTCGTCACTCCATCTAGTGGGGGGGTCGCCCTACACTACACCTACCGGTACGAGGCTGCCACTCGGGACCCTTTTTTCCCCAACGGTTGTCGGTTCTTCGAGCTATATGGCCGGCCCATTGCCACTTCAACTTTACTAATCCGTTGGGCTATGTCGGCCACTCTGGTTCTACTGCGGATATCCTCGTTTCTAAGTTTATCACGCAGAGAAACCCCGAGCATAGCCCTCTCCATAGCTCGCTGAGCGACTTTGAGCGTCCTAATACGGCCAGCAGTGAAGGACCAAGTCTCAGTTCCATATGTCATCACTGGCAACACGCACTGGTTGTACAACTTGGTTTTCAGGTTTTGAGGTATACCTGACGAGAAGATGTTTCGAAATTTCCCGAACGCTGCCCAGCTTATCAATCGATTCGAGTTGAATCCGTCGATTGACCTCTCGGTCGAAGTTGGACTTACCTAGTCGGACTATTTGTCCCAGGTAAACGTAATCGTCAACAACTTCGAGCTTAGTGCTCCCAACAACTACCGGCATAGGTGTGATATGGACATTAAACATGATCTTTGTTTTATCTGTGTTCATCTTTAGACTTATCCATTGGGAGGCAATATTGAGGTCATTGAGCATAGTGCTTAAGTCCTCCAGCGATTCTGCCATAAGGACTATATCGTCGGCAAATCAAAGGTGAGTGATGTACTCGCCATTGATGTTAATACCGTATCCTTTCCAGTCCAGTAGCTTGAAAACGTCTTCCAATGCAGCGGTGAAGAGTTTCGGGGAAATAACGTCACCCTGTCTTACACCTCTCTGCAGTTGGATAGGTTTCGTACTCTGGTTCTGTACTCGGATAGCCATCGTAGCTCTACTGTACAAACACTTCAGCACTTCGATATACCGACAGTCAACTTGGCACCGCTGAAGGGACTGTAGCACCGCCCAAATTTCGACGGAATCAAAGGCTTTCTCATAGTCCACATATGCCAGGCAAAGTGGCAGATTATACTCCTCGGACTTCTGTAAAATTTGCCTAAAAGTGTGTATCTACGGTACTAAAGCCTTTTCGGAAACCGGCTTGTTCGGGAGGCTGAAAGTCGTCGAGTCTGCGTGCGAGACGATTCGTAATGACTCGAAAGCTGCACGTAGACGCGGCTCTAAAGTGGTGCCGGTCTGTAGTTCTTCAAGAGGGCGTTGTCGCCTTTCTTAAAGAACAAGACCACCGCACTTCTGCTCCACGCCTCGGTAGTAGTGCCTCCATGGTTCTTCACCCTCGCGTGATCGCAAGCCATTACTGAACAGTTGGCGTCTGTCATAATGAAGTCAATCTCATTTTTATTGAACCGTCGGGGCTCGATCAGGTCCACTTGCTATGGGGCCGCTTCTGGAAGAAAGAGTTCATCATATAGAGTCCCTCTTTCTCCATAAAGTCGGCCAGCTGCTGGCCCCTACGGTTCCGTTGCCCTACTTCAAATTTCCCTAACTTCAGCTCACCGCTTTCTCTTGTGCCTAGTTTTGTGTTGAAGTCTCCCATCAATACCGTATAGTGGGTTTTGGAGGAATGCATGGCTCTAGAAATATCCTCATACATTTCCTACACCTCGTCATCGGGATGTGCCAAGGTTGTCGCGTAAACCTGTATGACCTTCAGCGAATACCGTTTGGTGATTCTGAGTATCAGGTACGTGACTCTCGTCGACACACTCCCAATCT
Source organism: Parnassius apollo (assembly GCA_907164705.1). NCBI lineage: Eukaryota > Metazoa > Arthropoda > Insecta > Lepidoptera > Papilionidae > Parnassius > Parnassius apollo. Next base: position 2,687,503 of record CAJQZP010000393.1, read on the forward strand.
TTACAACGTTGTTTACGAGAGACTTGTGGATGATAAATCCGACACCTCCTTGGGACAGATGGTCGCCCTCCCGGTGATAGAACAAGTTGCCGGACTCGAGGTTTATCGTGTCCTCCCCCTCTCTTCGGACCTTGAATAATCCAATAATATACCAGCGCAACTTGTCTACCTCTTCTTCCAGCTCCAGTATCTTCTGGTCAGTCCTCAGGGTGCGTGCGTTATATGTTACCAGGTCGAGTCGTCGTATGTGGCAACCGAACCTCCACCGGAGATTCTTAGCGCACCCCCTGCCCCGCCGTTACCATGGTCGCCACCGTAGCCAGGAAGAGCGGGGCCGCCAGGGCTGAGGGCCGTTTGTTTGCGTCGTTGCTCATGCGGGGACATTAGCCTTAGTTGCCACGCTTGGCGAGCGGGTTGGCTACCGCAGTTTTTTATAATATTATTGTTGTTATCAGGAAGATGCTGCTGCATCTCCTGCCTGTCACGCTCTGTCGCCTCTTATGACACCCACGGGAAGATATGAGGTAGTGGATATTCTCAGCCGCTACTACACGGCCGTACTACTTTAACCTTATTTAATTAATATTTCAATGATAAATCAATACTCTTGCCAAATTCCCCTCTAAACTTCTGAAATTGGTTAAAACAGCAATAAGTGTAACATTGTTTCAGGTGCGCGGCACGATTTTCAACGAATTAGATGAGGAGCGTCCGCGACGAAGGATCAACTTCGCGGAATTTGAACAGAAGTTCCGGTTGGGGGGAGCCGCCCCCCACGCGGCATCTTGTGAAGCAGACCTTGCCTCGTTCCCTAGCAAGCGGTTCCGAAGGCCCGACACCGTCTCGCTGCTTGAACACACGCGTCTTCGAAACATCGGTCGGTACATCGCTGCTTTTTGTACAATACTCTCCTACAGCCAAAATAAACCTTATTGTAAATAAAGCCAGTATACAACCTATACCGCAAAAACCTCTTCTCGATCCATATCAAATGTTTCCGCGGGCCTGACAGTGATGAGTGTGTATGTGATCGGAAACAGATTTTACTCCCGGGTTGTATATCAGTTGTTTTGATGGTAGTGTTTAGGGTTTATTAACTGTTAACCTTGTAAAAATCAAAAACTGTCGTAACATTTTACAATCCAAAAAGCAAGTTACTTATAGTGGCTGACATTCTATAAAGCAAGGTTTAGACGAAGCCAGAAACGCTGGCACCAGTCCACAGACATGCCAGCGCTGGCTTGGCCAGTGATATTTAGATGAGGTCAAATGGATTCATTTAATTCCTAGATTATTCTTGTATAGGTCAGTTAACTAAAGCTGGCATGTTCACAGTACTCACACTTATGCAAATTCTCTATACAGTATGTTTAAAAATAAATGATTTTGGTTCAAAATGCGACACTAGTCTAAGTGTAGATTAGAGTTAGGTTTTAGTAAGATTAGGTGCGTTGTGGATAAATAAATAATTTTTAACAATATTGCTTTTAGTCAAAATCATAAATTAAATCTTCTATCCCACTCAAACTTTCATGGCTCGAAGAACTTGATGTTTCGCCGTCGTAATATCCTAGTGTTAATAAATGAATCGGTGAAATTATCCACTTTTAGTTCCAGTTGAATATATTTTTCCGGAATATATTTGCTTTTTACCCGGTGTTCCAAAAGTAACTTGAGGCAGCAATGCTTTAGATGCTGCTGGCTCTCCTTCTGCTGAGGTAGATTGTTGTGATGTTGACGCTTTAACAGCCGCTATAACTTGATTACGTACTTCACAAACAACTTGTTTACACTTCTCTGGGAAACACCAGTCGCCTCTGATGTCTAACCATACAAATCTTTCTTTAAACGATCTCCACCATCACTTTTTTTATTATGATGACGCATGAGATAGTTAAAAACATTATACACTATTTCACGAGATTGTCCTGTTAAAGTTTTGCCGGAACCAATTCTTTAAACATTTTACTCTAAACTCCAAATATGTGAATAATACGCGCCGCGCGTCGATCACACGTGACTGACGCTAACGGTTCAATACCAAAAAGACCACGCTGTATTTATAAACAGTATCAAAAGCAAAACAATCAATGTCCCCTTCACACTCATAAGCTAGATCGCGCGAGAGAGAGACGGGCATACTTTTCATGATGCGCATGCAGTGCGACGTCACGCCAAGGGCTTATTCACAGACACTACACATGCGCACTATGTAAATGTGTTGTACGTGCCAGCTTTAGTTAATTGAACTATAAATTGTTGTATTAAATTAATGATTTTTAAACTAACTGAAAAGTAATGTTTATCATATACCTATATACATCAAATATAGGAATTTGTACAATACCACTAGTAAAATTTTTATATTACAAGTTATTTATTCTAACGCGGGGGTTGTGGGGCACGCGGGCAGAGGTCACTGGTTTAAAAAATAGGCAGGCGCTCCTGGCTTTTCTTGGAAAACTGTTTATACGAGGCCAATAACAAGCCAGTGCTAGCTGCCAGTTTCACTGCTTCGTCTAAACCTTGTTTAATGCGATCTTATCTTATATTTAAACTTGAGTTGTACTGGCTAATGTTTTATATCGCCGTAGCTATCGAAATTAATTAAATTGTATTGATGGTACCTCTCTGTTTACAAGATAGGACAAACTTTTTATCTTCATTGAAATAAATTAAATTGAAAGGAAAATAATCCTTGGTATACGGATAGTGTTTCTTTAATTTTTTTATTCTGAAAAATTGACGGATCGTTTTGCAAACCAAAGGACAAAATATTTGTTATGGCTTTTGTCCTTTAGAATTTTTTTATTATCGATATTTATCAAAATTTAATTCATGGTATCTTTTTAGGTGTAAAAGACAGTAAAACCATGTCGTAAGAAAAACGTAATTTGAAGCAGAGTTATAGTATATAGTATTTCGAATACAGTTTATAATTTATTTGCATATTTTAATTTCAAAAACTGACTTAGTTTTGAATTCAACATATTTTTATAAATAAAAACCAGAAAACTAGTTAATTTAAATAATTGATGTAAGTTCTAGATTTTCTTCAATCATAAGATTTTTTGCAATTCTTCTGAACTGAAATTTATATATGATAACAATATTTAAGTTTTGTACGAAAAATGATAATAGTCGAAATTTAAAAATAATGAAACTTGAAATAACAATGTTTGCTTTTAAATATTCGTAAATTAACCACCAGTTATCAAAATAACAATAAAAATAATTTTACAGCGATATCAAGAAGAAAGCTGGACACGCCCGTTGAAAAAGTGATTGCGGCAATAAACAATCTAGATCTCAAACAGCTACCTTTAGAGAGTGTAGAGATCCTCCAAAGAATGGTACCATCCGAAGCCGAGCAAAAGGCTTACAAGGAATACGTTGCAGAGAAAAAGAATGTGAACCAGTTGACAGAAGAAGATAAATTCTTAATGCAGCTAGCTAAAGTTGAGAGGATATCAGCTAAACTTTCTATCATGAGCTACATGGGAAATTTCTTCGACAATATACATCTAATAACGCCGCAAATTCATGCCATTATTTCTGGTTCCTCGTCCGTCAAATCTTCCCAGAAGTTACGGAACGTTCTAGAAATAATCCTGGCATTTGGAAATTATTTAAACAGCAGCAAGCGAGGCCCCGCTTACGGGTTCAAACTGCAGTCTCTGGACACGCTGATGGATACGAAGTCGACGGATAAGAGAGTGTCGTTGCTGCACTATATCGTCGCGACTATTCGACAAAACTTCCCTGAGCTATTGAACTTCGACACAGAGCTCTTATACATTGATAAGGCTGCCCAAGGTAAATCTTTTATTTCACTTTTATTTACTACTAGCTGGCCAAGCAGACGTTGGTCCCCTCTTTACGGCGAAATTTGTCCTTACTTATAGAATAAGGGTAACAAACGAGCACACATTCCACCTGATGGCAAGTGGTTGCTGCAGGCCATAGACATCCACATTTATACTCGATTAAGAATCAAGAGACCAAGATGAAATGCCCCGTTCCCAGTAAAAAGGAGTCTTGGGTTCTCTACACTCACCATACGAAACAGCAGCGTCAAACTGCTATTTTCCCCGATTGATCCGACCCATTCATACCAGAACCATAATACAGCTGTAGCGTGGCTCTACCACGCTTAAGATGTCCCTTGATGAATCATTAAATTCGCAATAAAAATATTCAGGGCATTACACTTATAGGGATAAAACAAGCAATGCACATTTACAAAATTTCATTAAAATCGATTGAGTGGTTTCGGAGTTCATCGCGGAGAAACAATGTGACACGTAATTCTTATATAAACATTTACGTGTAGAGATTTACATCGCATACAGGAAATGTCAACGTGTGTGCATTTTGAAGTTCTCTGAAATATATTTTTTTTATACGATAGATCATGGGGGATTCAAAACTAATGCAACGGTTGTCAACTTAAAAGTACGCAACAAATTTACCATTACACCAACGCTTAAGGCTTTCCGTACATGGAGACCGTACCGCGCTGGTTCTGCACATGTTAGTTGCAAACAAACAAATTTTGCGTTCGAGCCGTGCTTCGACAGTACAGCAGCCGCATCGCAGCTGCGTTAAAGCAATTGTTTTTGTTTACATAAACTAACAGTACGACACCGGTGAGGCGACGTTGCGGCTGTGGCTACATGTGCAGAAAGTCTAATATACAAAAACTTGCACTTAAAACAAAATAAAAAATCTGCGTCATAATATTAGTTACCTATCTATGGGCACAGTCAATGTAAAGAATGTTATCAACAAAACGTCGACAAACTGTCGTAATGGTGTACAAGAATTTAAAATTCGTGAAAACTATAAAATAAATATATTTTGTAAAGAAATTATTATGGATAGTAATAACAAAAAATAAAAATTTTTTAAACGGTCATCAGTTTTGCTGTAAGCCATTTCAAGGATATCCATTAATTACCGGACTGCATAAATCCATGAATGTGATACGTGTTTAGTGTCGCTGGAGAACGTGATCGCGGATGTGTGTGAGCTGGAGCGTGGCATGGAGGCGGCGAGGCGCGAGGCCGAAGCGCGCGGCGCGCACGCGCACGTGTTGCGGGACTTTACCGCCAACGCGAGTGACAAGTTGCGCCGCCTGCGCGCCGAGACCAAGCACGCGCAGGTACACACACTGACATCACGCACGCATACACACACCGACAGCACGCACGTACACACGAACACACCGATAGCACGCACGAACACACGCGCAGGTACACACCCTGACATCACGCACGCACATACGAGCACACCGAAAGCTCGCACGCACAAACGCGCAGGTACACACACTGACATCACGCACGCAAACAACACACAAAACCGCAGGTACACCCTGACATTACGCACGCACACACGAGCACACCGACAGCTCGCACGCACAAACGCGCAGGTACACACACTGACATCACGCACGCACACACGAACACACTGACAGCACGCACGAACACACGCGCAGGTACACCCACTGACATTACGCACGCACACACGAGCACACCGACAGCTCGCACGCACAAACGCGCAGGTACACACACTGACATCACGCACGCACACACGAATACACTGACAGCACGCACGAACACACGTGCTGGTACACCCACTGACATTACGCACGCACACACGAGCACACCGACAGCTCGCATGCACAAACGCACAGGTACACACACTGACATCATACGCGCACACGAACACACCGACAGCACATACGAACACACGCGCAGGTACACACACTGATATTACGCACGCACACACGAGCACACCGACAGCTCGCACGCACAAACGCGCAGGTACACACACAGACATCACGCACGCGCACACGAACACACCGACAGCACGCACGAACACACGCGCTGGTACACACACTGACATTACGCACGCACACACGAGCACACCGACAGCTCGCACGAACAAACGCGCAGGTACACACACTGACATCACGCACGCACACACGAACACACCGACAGCACATACGCGTACGTTCTGCACGACTTCACCACCAACGTGAACGACAAGCTGCTGTTTCTTTACCTTTTTCTGTATACGCGCAAATTCTAGATCAAGTGTGAGAAAAACACCACACATTTTTTGGTTCTTTGAGCCGGATATGAACCAGTGACTTACGGATATTTTCTTGGACTACAGTAGCGACTATCTGGTGGACTATTAACCCATTTTTTACCCTAATGTTGAAAAATAAGGCACGAATTGTATTCACATAATTGACCGTGCACATATTTCGTCCCATTTTAAGGGAGGAGGGTTTAAAACTGCGGCAAGCTACGTTTAAAGCCTGATTCGTTCTGTGCGCAGGATTCGTTCGCGTCGTGCGTGGAGTACTTCGGCGAGGCGCCTCGTAGCTGCGACGCGAACGCTTTCTTCTCGCTACTCGTCCGATTCACGAGGGCGTTTAAGGTACATATTTCTTGAATATCGAAATTATACAAAATTAATATGGTAGAAAATACAATCATAGTTATAATATTACCACCTAATTATGATTACTAGAAATGATTTTGGACCCAAAGAGTAAAACAAAATAGGAAAGAATAATTTTTATTGGATATAGAATAGAAGACTTTATTTTTCAGTTTTGTTTTCTGAAGCGACCGTAGCCTAATGGCAGCGTGCGGACCGCGAACCCAAGTTTTAAGGAAATATTAGTAATGTTAATAGAACTTTCTCCACTTCTGAGCGTGGGTGCTTAGGCTGCCCCGCGTATTCTGGGGGTATTCTAAAATTCCGCTCAAGAATACAACTGATCGGGGCAAACGGAGCAACAAGACCAAGGCGACCCCTGCCACGCTGTCCGTGAATTTCTGCAATATCAGGGGACTTCACTCTAACCTAAACGCCATCCACTACCATCTCGAGACGGCGAGGCCGGCTCTGCTCTTCCTAATCAGACGCAGGTGTCCTCTCCGGCGATGTCTCGTATCTCTCCTACCCGGGGTACAAACTGGAACACTCCTTTGTGCCTCGGGCTGGAGTTTGCGTTTACGTCAGAGCGGACATCTGTTCTCGACGCCTCGGCAGACTTGAAGGTTCGGACCTGTCCGTCCTTTGGCTACGCGTAGACAGCGACGACCATCCGCGCGTCTACGGGTGCCTCTATAGGTCCCATAGCGGTAATGCCGAAACAGACCGACTCTTCGACCACGTCCAAATGGCTACAGATTCGTTGCTACAGCAGATCCCCTCCGCAGAGATCGTGATCCTCTACGCACTTTAACGCCCATCACGCCGAATGGCTGCGTTCACATTTAACCGATCATGCGGGGAGATCTGTTCATGATTTTGCCTTGGCTTATGGTCTGACACAACTGGTTACTTCGCCTACGCGGATCCCAGATGTGGAGGATCATGCACCTTCCCTGTTAGACCTTCTGCTGACCTCTCACCCGGACGGATATCAGATTTCCGTCGAAGCCCCTTTAGGCTCCTCGGACCATTGTCTTGTCCGGAGTGTGGTGCCACTCACGCTGAAATCGCAGTTGCATTCTGCAGGCTGCCGCCGTGTTTGGCACTATAGGTCAGTCGATTGGGATGGGATCCGGTCTTTCTTTGCATCCTACCCTTGGGGGCGAGTTTGCTTCTCGCCGGACGATCCCAACGTTGTTGCGGATTCTGTCGCTGATGTGGTACTTCAGGGTATGGAACCTTTTATTCCTTCCTCTGTGGTGCCCATTGGAGGCAGATCTCAGCCATGGTTTGGTCGCTCCTGTAAAATAGCATCATGCTATAAGCAGGAGTGCTACCGAGGCTGGGCTGACGCATCAGCGTCCCGGGATATAAAAACCAGCGCTATAAAAAAGAAGTATAATTCCACCTCTAGGTACTTCAAAAGAGTCATTGCCAAGGCAAAGTCAGAGCACATAGGCAGAATTGGCGAGAAACTAGTTCTCCTTCCTTCTGGAACCCGTGCATTCTGGTCTCTCGCCAAGGCTGTCCAGGGGAATTTCTGTCAGCCATCTCTTCCATCTCTACACAGGGAGGACGACTCACTGGCCCATACCGCAAAGGAGAAAGCCGATCTTCTAGGCACTTTCTTTGCGTCCAACTCGACTCTCGATGACGGGGGGAGTACGCCGTCGACCATCCCGCGGTGTGAGTGCTCCATGCCGGAAGTGCAGTTCACACAGCGCTCGGTTCGCAAAGCACTCCTCTCCCTGGACATCCACAAGTCGAGTGGACCTGACGGAATCCCCCCAATTGTGCTGAGGACGTGTGCTCCAGAGTTGGCACCGGTTTTAACGCGTCTTTTCCGGTACTCCCTAGGCGTAGTCCCAAAATCATGGAAGACGGCTTTCGTCCACCCGATCCCTAAAAAAGGCGATCGCTCGGACCCGTCCAACTACCGGCCTATCGCCATCACCTCCTTGTTCTCTAAAACAATGGAGTCTATTGGTAAACTGCCAGCTCATGAGGTACCTTGAGGATCACCAGCTGATAAGTGACCGCCAATACGGTTTTCGCCGTGGCCGGTCAGCTGGTGATCTTCTGGTCTACCTAACTCATAGATGGGCGGAGGCAGTAGAGTCCAAGGGGGAGGCATTGGCCGTTAGTTTGGACATTCAAGGCCTTCGATCGGGTTTGGCACAAAGCGCTTCTTTCGAAGCTCCTTTCCTATGGGCTTCCCGAGAAATTGTGCGATTGGATCACCAGCTTTCTTGCAGATCGGAGCATCACGGTCGTTATAGACGGTACAAGCTCCGATTGCAAGCCTATTAATGCTGGTGTTCCACAAGGCTGCGTGCTATCGCCAACGCTGTTTCTTCTGCATATCAATGATGCAAACCCGTAACATTCATTACTATGCAAATGACAGCACTGGTGATGCTCTTTACACCGGCCGAGCCAATATTTCTCGGGAAAACGTAAAATTTATTGAATTTTTTTAACGAGATCCAACATTTTAGTTTGTCGGGATGTATTTAGTGATAAACAAAAAGCTTTGTCTCGCAATTTACGTAAAAGCATTTTTTCTGGCATAGGAGTGTCCACTTGATTAGCCTATTCAAGGCATATATTTAACGCAGACACCGCACTAAGCGCATAACCGCAAAGAAGCGGTCGGGGATGGGGTGTTCGGATTACAGAGGTGTTCGGATTAGAAGGGGCTCGGATTATAGAGGTCCTGCTGTACTTTACAAAGTTATTTAAAACCAGTTTGGAATCGACCACCTCATTCCCAGAGGTTATACTTAAAAAATATTAAAATTATAGCAAGCTGACGCCGAAAACGAGCAACGACGTAGACTTGAGCAAGCCGCACAACAAGCCGACATTGTCGACCCCAACAAAGCTAAGATCACGCAGAAGAAGCAACAGGTGTGTTATGCTATTGTAAAGTTTACTATAAGTTACAAAGTCGTTTTAAGTTAATATACTAATTTAACTGGAGATTCTAATATCGTTAGTTTAAAATTATTTTTCATTTATGTTTTGTTGTAATATCCTAATTAAATGATTTAAGATTTATAAATAGAAGCAATAAAACAAATTTACTTATTCGCAACGGGAACATAATTAAGTTTTTAACTTTAATATTTGATGCTATTTTATGTAAATACGACATCATGCCAGGTCACATTTAAATTTTAACTTTTTGCTTTAAAATGTCCTTTTCATTGCTTCGATGGTGAATGGAGTCATGCTGATTATTTTTTTGTAGTACGAGTGCATTAGTTTTAATATGTTGTTACCAGGCGATTTAAATAAACCTAATCGAGAATATTTTCATGTCGTTTTATCATTGTACCATAGACAATAACATTTTCTTCGACTGTTTGACAATGAAAATATTGCCGATTCGTTGCCGTGTTTTTAGTTTTTCTAATTCTTAATGTATCATTTTGTTATATTTTTTGTTATACCTTGAAGTAAGTACTATGCTTATGCTTATTCGGGCCAGTGCTCAGGCTTTGTAATTTTATAATTATCATAATGTGTGGAAGGTTGCAAATAAATAACTTGATTTAGGTTATACTGCACTTGACCGATTTAGGTTATATTGTAGTTAAATTCTTATTAATATATCTTTAGTATTTTTCCACTTGATATATTATCATATGTATAGGTAATTTTATGAAATTATTTGTTTTATTTATTAATTAATTATTATTGTATAAGACATGACACTGGCAGAATTTGTTGGTTGTTGCCTAACTAGGAAGAAAATATTATATACCTGAGTGTGTTGTCTTCCCTGGGGACGCTAATTGTCTCGACGGTGTTCATTTAAAACGCAGCACATGCAGATGTTGCCCTTTTATTTCATCATCATCATCATTATTACAGCCCTTCACAAGTCCGATGCTGAACATGGATGGCAGGAATTTCACTGACAAATAGCTGATATCATAAGGAGTAATGTAACATAGGCTACTTTTATTTTAGACAAAGAATTTGGGTTCCGTGCAAAAAAAAATTATCACCCCTGAAATCCAATCTAAATAAATTGCATGTAAACGAAATCGCAGGGATCAGCTAGTATAAACTAACAGTAAAAAAGCAGGCCACTTAACTCTGAATGGGTTTTTGGAGCGGAGAAGAGTTCGCATCGCTGTCCCATTGTATGTCTCAGGACTTCAACATTCATTTATTTTTTTAGACATGGGAATCGAACACTGGTTGCTTGCGTATTGTAATAGTAAAGCTGAAGACAAGACTCCGAATATTTTCCTATAACTAATTGCTTGCTTACTTCAAGGTATACGCATTGTACATACATAACTTTATTAGGTTAGGCTTACGTTAACTCATTCGTCATTAATTTAGTGTCCTATATTCCCTTTGTGTCATACATGTTCATTTGTTAATTTGTTTACCTTTTATACTTCAAACTGTTGAATATCATCATCTTAATAATTATTTTTCGAATTTTGTCACGTTTTCGATAACATTTGAATATAACTTTTTCTGTAAAAAATACGACTTCTCCCGTACTGATTTTTTAAGAGCGTTAGTGTATGACTATATAAATTAATATCCTGTTATAATCAAACACACAATAATGATTTAGCCCTTTCCAAGGCCTGATTTCTCTAAAACTCGAATATTATGAGAATAGGTAAAGTGAAGACATATGTTATTACTATAGGTATAACTATTTTTTAGAAAAAGTAAAGTAAACAAACACATTGAATATTTACCACCTGTTCGGCTGTGAAAGAAAACATCATAAGAAAACTTGCACGTCTGAGAATCTAAAGAAATATATAAAAAAACAAGAAGCATAGATGAAAGCCTGTGGCCGGCACTGGGACATAGCTTTACTTGATTTTTAGCACATAAGTACCTATATAAGTGAGGTAAATCATCCAAATGCGAAGTTGGATAACAGTTAAATAATTTGAATTTATTACAATCTTGCTTTATCGCACATTTATTAATATTCGGAGACAACGTAATTTTTCAAGATAAATGCATGTTACCACATACTTAATTTACGCCACATACATATAACGTAGATTATATTTAAAAAAAACTAATAACGAACCTCTACAAAATATTTTTGTGGAGTTTTGGTGTAGAGTTTATATTGTACCAGCCATGAATTGGCTTATAAAAAATGATTATAATTAAGTTCCAATTAATTATTTTCTGAACGTAAAATAAATAGTTTTATAATATTTCAAATATAGCTGTCAGTATAGGTTGCATCAACAAGAATTTCAACGTCATTTTAATCTAGTATGAGGAAAAAAAATTCAAGTTAAGGTTGAAAGTTTTCCTAACGCAAGAATTTAGCGGAAACAGACGTTTATAAGAATTTTAATATTTTGATAATTAATACGCGTTTGCATTTACTACTCATTTATACTCATAATCAACTAACAAACTACTGTTTTTACGTGAAATGACTCCAAGCAAAGACAGTCACCGTTCAGCCTATCAAAGTCCGCTGGTGATCGTAGGCCTCTCCTATGGGAAAGGATTTCCTCATACGGGGAATATTTTCCCCAGTTGCCACAGTTGCCACAGTTGCCATGCTTGGCAGCGGGTCAGCAACCGCTGTTTTATTTTTAGTCGATGTTAGGAAGACGCTGCTGCCCATCTCGCAATTTGTGTCGCTCTGCCGCCTCTTGGGATCACGTGGGGTAGTAAATATTCTTACACAGCCATTATACGCTAACCCTGCAGACACTCTAACAAATCGACGGTTGTAAAAGTCAATGAGTTACTCGATAATCGGGTAGGTTATATAAATAATCGGTAATCGATTAGCTATAGATGATTACTATTTATTTCACTTAGTATTTAAAGAATATCAGTCACTGTAAAAAACCTATAAAGCGTTGTACCATGATCCTCTGTGAAGTAACATGGCCTCATAAACAGGAGACATCCCAAATTAGTCCTCAAAGTTGATAACACAAACGTCTCCTTTGTTTAAACTTCAATTTCATGAATAGAATTATTAAAGGCTAAGCCTGTTACGTTATGTATCTTTATATTCATTACACGCCCGTAGCTCATACTCTTCTATGTCTGCTCTTCTCTCTCTTGATGATATTCAACAGAGTGAATTATGGTACTTGTTATTAATAAATTTATGTTAAATAAATTCAAGGACCCGCCATGATGGAGGGGCCGTCTACAGATCACCGTCCGACGATGATGTAAGCCTAACCCGATAGTTTTCAGTAGACAGAGAGTGCCAACGTTGTCGTCTTTTAAAACATTACATTGTGTATTTGTTGTATTATATTGGATTGATATTTTGTTTGAAAGATTTTTTAACATGGTGATGGCTTCTAATGGTTTTTTTGTGACAAATATGGCAATATTGTTTATATTTTCTATCTATTAGCGAAAATTCTCACCGATATTATATGTCTGAATATTTTATCGTATATTTAAAAATTACTTTGGCTTTGGTTTCTTATATTTTGCATATTATATAAATTGAATATCGAACATTCAACTGCGCAATATTGCCATGTGCACTCTTAACATAGTGGCGATGGTGATGGTAACATCAGAAAAATTAATTCTCACAGAGGTTTAACTACGCGGCCGTCAGCGCTGGCCTTTTGCAGCAGCACTTGTCTCAGTTGAGGCACAGTCTAGACCCGATCTAGACCTATTCCTAGCATCTAGGCCACCTTAACGCGACTAGGAGTAAGTCGATGGAGTTAGATACGGAACGGGGCCTCACACGATATGTGCGCGTGTGTGTGTGTGTTTGTGTGTGTGGGTGTAACTACAGTACTAACATGTGTGAGAATGGAATTTTTACATTTAATTGGTGTATAATAGATATATGTCCAAATACTCAAACGCTCTACTCAATTTGTCAGATGTTAAGTCACGTGGTGTAACAGTCACTTTGACGTAAAGTGATGGAGACAACACGACACTTAACGGCATGTTAAAATTGAGCAGCGTTTGAGTATTAGTATATTAGTTATTATATTGTAGCCACGTAAGTTCAAAATTGTTACTGGTGTAATTAAAAAAATTTGGCGTGTTAATTGAAATAAGGTACGTGAGCGTAATATGGTCACCTTAAGGTGGATGCGTCGACCGTCCGCCCATACATTTTTTAACCAAAATATACACTAAACACAGACACTCTTTCTTTAAAACTAATCATTTTATCACTTCTCTACAATGAAATGTGTACGCGTCTGATCTTTATAGGCAATAACTTACAATATATACTGAGAAAAACAATAGTGAAATCCCGGAAAAATTTGACATTTCTTTAGTAGTGTGCGTGACTTTTGACAAACAAACGAAAGGCGACGTTTAAACATTGGCACGCTAGATGGCATCCAAGTGATCTTAAATAATTCTGATAAATCAATATCTAAGTTCATAATTGGTTAATTTCCTTTCCAACCGAATAACAGTATAAAATAACATAAAACTGATGACCTTAGACACCTATGTTTTTTTGTAAACAATTTTATTACTTATTATCGTGTACCAAAAGTCGTAGGTAAAGCGACGTTGCCGTCCTTCCTGACAACAAACTGATAAGAGTACTAACCGTAAACAGAGAAGTCTACGGTACTAACGTATTCCTGAGCTTGAATTGACGAAACAAAAGCGTTGCCAAACTTACGTACGTTAACTTGTTTGACTTGTTATAAAATATAATATTCTGATTTCGGTTGTCACGCGCTATATTTGTCACGCGGAATTTCTTGTGTATATACAAGTATTATTTTCATTGATTCGAATTGCAATATTTCTCTAGTATATATTTGAGACTATATTGTAATTTATCATAGGTATAGTAAATAATTATTCTAAAAACGCAATTATGTTTTCGGTAGTATTATTAACAGCAGGCTGGCCCGTGATTTTTCTGAAATATCGTCACAATACTGATTACCAACGTCATACGTGTCAGTGTTTCATATATGAATGTGTTTGAATATGTTTTTGGTCAACAATAAATACAATTATTATAAATCGGTAAACTACCAAAGTAATCACAAAATTAAACTTGCAAACATTTGCTAAATATGGTTTTGCCGGGTTACATTAAACACCCTTTACGCATTTTGCAAACAGTTTCAGACAGACACACATTATTAGTTTGTTATATTTTGTAGAGCTCAAGTTCACTCGTCACTACGTCATACCTTATGGTGCGCACAGAAACAAATATAATTCAGTTACATAAAATCCTTTTTTCTGTTCCGTGCTTTATTGTTTATAAATAAATAGCTTATTCTAATCTGAGTTATATTTTTCTTATTCGTCGGCCAATTCTACCGAAATATAAAGATAACATTGAAATAAAAAGATAAGTAAATTTTTGTACATTTTAGTGTTTTAGATCTTGTATTCCGAACGCAACCCTATTAATATAGAATTGAAGGAAGATTTGTATATATTATATTGTATAGTAATAAACTGGATAACCGAGCATTTCTCGGTATTTTTTTTTGGAAATCGTGTGTTTTGGAAGTTATATTTAGATTAAAAATACATACTGATAAAATATGAAGAATATTTTTTGATCTTACCGAAATAATAGAAAAAAAATGAAGTGGTTATTAAAATGAAAAATCATGAGTGCAATAAAATTTTCGTATTTTTAAAAAAATACTACAAAAAGGGCTCGAAAATAGATTTTCTCACAAAAGAAGGGAACTTGAAAAAAAAAGGGAAAAAGTCAATCCTAAGACAAGACGCGAACCAGGGAACTACGATTTCGCGACAGTGCGTTATCCACTTGAGCTATTACGATCATTATTATAGTGTTGAAGTTTACCTTCTTATATTGTAGCAGTTTTTCATTGCCTGAAAACGGGGACAAAACGACATTTTATGAAAATCATTGGAGCCGTTTCCGAGATTCCGATTATATATATATATATATATATATATATATATATATATATATATATATATATATATATATATATATATATATATATATTACAAGAATTGCTCGTAGGTATAGGATTTATATTTTTGTTTTAATAAAAGCTTTTGTTGAGTGCTTCGAAATTAGGAAATATTATTTTCAAACTTCCTGGTTATTATCACAAAATAAATTGTGTTATAGATTTGTTGTTATCCCTTGTTTGTGAATTATAGTTTCTTACGTGTTGGTTATGAAATGTCTAATTATTGTAATAATTGGTATTGTTACAAATCATCAGTGTTATTAGTTTTGAGTGAATAGGCTTATGTTGCTTCAAATAGGTACTTCTGTTTCGATAAAAAATTCAATAGTGTAATGTAATAAAACAAAACTGCGTTATATTGTAATCAATGTTTACATAATTTATTTCCCAAAGTTATAAATCAATTAAATAGTTTACGCCAACAAATATAAATTTTATTTTTATCACAATCGTACATAGTGTTTTGCCTACCCAATCTGCACATATACAAAAATTAAAAACTTTTTTTACATACACGCCATCTAGTGTTCTAGCTTCGTAAACGTAGCGATACGTCTATCTGTGTGTAAACGACACTATATTCAATGACAGATCTTATAATCAAAATTAATGTCGAATTGGGTTGATTTTGAGGCAGTGATATGACCCATTCCTATAAAATGTAATATCCGATAACCGCTAAGTCTACTCCTACGACTTAATAATTTTCCAATTACACAAAAATGCAAATAAACTGAAAATGTAGACTTCAGCGCCATCTTGCGGGAGAATGGCTGGGAACAGTCCGTAGGTTTCAGCTTAAGCTTTACCGCCCTATAAAACCAAAACTAGAAAGAGGATACAGACAATGACACAAAATCATATGCAATAATTTATATGTTAAGAAAAAAATAGCAAAACAGATCTGGCAATAATTAGAAACACTTCGAAAAATCAACTTAAAAAAACTTACTACCTACAACTACACCATACTAAAATCGACTTAAATATTTACTATGATGTCCACTGTCAAAATGGCGTCGATAAAGCAGCGCCCTTTTGACCCTTTATTATTTTCATTGACTAATGAAGAGCTATCGTATCACAGAGCCATCTATGCAAACAAGGCTGTAGTTTTTCAGTTATAAGAACGTGACCATATTAACCGGATGATCATATTATCCTCACGTACTATACTAAAAAACAATTACTGAATAATAAATTTCAACTTTGTGATGACGCTTAAAGTAAATGTAAACTAAATTTCGTACACAGATTTTTGTTTACAATATACTTTGACTTCAACATATACACCAATTAAAAGTTAGTAGATTCAAGAATGATACCCTTCAGGTATCGAATCGTTCAAGCACTTGTGGGACTGCTGGCATCAATCTCGAGTGGACTGATGCCGGTGTGTAGACACAAAATCAGCATGTTTGGGATCAGAACTGTCGGGTGAACGATCAAATACAGGCTTTTTAAACAACACACGCCTCTTAAGCATGGTACACGACCCCACGACCAATGCCAATCCATCGAAGTATATCGGCACATATATGTATGTTCACTAATACCGCATATTCTATATGAATCTATCAATTTTCGTGTTTAGTTGTTTATTGTAAACCTGTTTCGGAAGTGGCTCTAACTCTTATAAAGATAAGTTAACTTTGGTTAAAGAAACCAAGTAGTTTGGCGAATAAGAACGGAATTCTGAATTTTTTTACGGTCGTATTTATTCTATTTATTTTATTTTTAGCTGTTAAATAGTTATTTAGGTACAGTCAAGAACAAAATGTTATTTTATATTATATTTATAACTAAAACAATATTATGTTTTTATTAAAATTATGAAAAACATTCGCACAGAACGTTTAAGTAGGATTTTTACAAAGATCTAATAATTTCAAGTAATTCAAAACTTACATATTTTTTGCACTCGCAAGGTTCAATCTGCAGGAGAAAAAATTAGTTATAGCGTATTTATTTTCGTTTTATGCCTATGTTTGCATTATTAAAGACATTGGTGAATTGAATAACACTACTTTTACGGATTTAATCGCGTTTAATTTTGACTTATCCTAACTTTGTTTTAATTATTGACTTTTAACTAAAAATAGCAGAGAGAATCATTGTTGAATGCAATAATATACTTCAAATTAGTTTTGTTCTGTGTGCAGTACTTGTGTATAATATAATATAAGAAGATATTGGTAAATTTATATTTGTGTAAATTGGTATAATTTAAGGAACAGAGTAAAACTCACATAATTTACATTTCCGTATTCGATTGCCGGAATTTATCTAAAGCAATTTACAACACTTTTCCGTTTATTACGTGTGTTTCGTACACCGTTGTACTTGTATTTTATGTATATAGTTCAACTTGTCCGTCTGTCTCTGTGAATGCGACTGTACATTGACAATGATGTTTTTCTTCTTGCTGCACATTGCATGGATAATACAGGGAATGTCACATTGATGAATCTTAAACCACTTACTTGTAGCGCTTTTTTCTAATTTATGTTTAACGCTTCTAATACTGACACATTTAACAGCCAAACTCGTGTAATCCTTTGAGTTTTAACTAAGCTAATGTATTGCATATACATAGAATAGTCGTAGGCGCTTTTGCTTGTGACGATACTTTGAGCTAAGTTAGAAAATAGACAAAACAGTTACTAATTTTCCTTTTTTTATGATAACAATTATACGGAAAATATTTTATTGTCATTTCAATTGTATTTATAACTTTATATATTAAATAACATATCGCTGTATTGCCTCAGTATTAGTAGTTGTCTTAAATTTTCCTTTAATTAATAAATAATATGACGTATAAGTAAGAAATATTTGTATTTCTCAGACATTCAGGTTTCTCATGATGTTCACAGTGATATATGAGGGAGCACGTGGTATTTCATAACTTAAGACTGCAATTCAGCAATTAACCGGATACCCTTTTTATTGTAAACGAGGCATTACATCTTAGACCTCAGGGGTAGGACAACGTATCTTCATTTTGAATCTTAGTCGAGAATAAATAAAGACGTTTATGGTCCAGCATCCACGTACCATTAGGTAGACTGCGTGCTCGTTTGTCATCTTTATTCTATAAAAGAAGAACAATTTCCCGTGGGTACAGGCAGTGGTGATCGTTCTGTGAAATATATAGCGAGCATTTAACCCCTGAGATACCACGGCTCTATATGAGTATGTAATAATAATTGTACAATATGCAATAGATAGGCAAGGCCTTGTATGCTTTTTAAGAGAGAAATAAGAAATATCTTAGTACTTCGCTGGGTCCAAACCTGTCGTAAATTAATAAATATCCAGAGAGCATTTCGATGTTGATTAGAGAAGTAGACGAGATAATTCGATTGAGACGAGAGATCGGTTCTGTGAATGTAATTATTTTAGTATTACACTTACAGAACCAAAACAAATAATCAGTGTTAACATCAGAAGATACTATACTATAGACTTTGAGACTCACCCACAACTTAATGGGATATTTAAAATTAATGAATAATTAAATAAATTAAGACCCTTGTAGCCATTTTTAATTAAAGTGAACTACGTCGAATTTTAATAAGTATTACTTTTTTCACATTAACTTAGTTTCCCAATTTTCACAGAATAAAGTCAAAAAGTAATGCATGATCATAGTAATAGGATACACGAGTTTGGTTTTTGATAATATATACACTGGTTCGGTTCAATAAGCATTTACAACTATATAATAAGCAGAAAACAGTTGCTTGTAAATAAATATTAAAAGATAGTTTGCACATTCGTTGGTGTTTTTAACTTGAAAGAAAATATCATTATAATATTTTTATCGTTTCAATAGTTATAAAATAATATAATTTAAATTAGTAAATGATACACTTTTCACATTAGAAGCTCAATTGATAGTTATTTAATCTAGGTTTCCCAAATATGTTTTATGTCCAAGTTAAAAAATTCACAAACCGGTAATAAGAAACCAGTGCTAGGTGAAAAATGGACTTATAATTTCAACTTATGAGTTGTTTTAAATCGTCAAAAAAGCCACCCTGATGAGGCGTCGTGTATGTCGATACATCCATCAATCCATTGTGTCCCGCGAGTGCCGTGAGTAGCGACTAGAATATTCCACAAAAATCTAATGGCTTTGTGGTGACGGTAGAATGATCTTGTTTACGCCAAGCGTAAAATGCCCTAATCGGCGGAGCGTCAAAAGTGCTCACGTCCGGTACTGGCGGTGGCACTGGGATCGTCATCTGCTTTCCGAGCGTGATCATCAAGGCGAATCCTTACAACCGAAAAGGCCCATGTCCGCCCGTGGTTTTACGGGCGGTGGAAAAAAAAAATAAGAATCTTTTGAAAGTCCTGTGTTTGAAAAGCTGTAGACATAAAAACTATTAAAATTAAAAAGTGAAAAGTATAAATAACAAGGCATTTAGAAAGTGTTGAACTATTTTTGAATTTCCCTTTGGTAAAAATAAATGCCACTACAAAATTAAGGTAATACAAGTCAATACATTACACTATACAGAGATGCAGACTATCAATTCATTGACGCTAGTAATACATTCGATTATTTTTAGCTACTGTATAATTTATTTACAATAGAAAAATACTGTGTTGCAATAAAACACAACGAACTAAGTTATTGTATCCAGTTATGTAAAATAATTCAGTGGTCATATTTTTAGGCATTGAATGTTAGTCTTACCCAGTATTCATAAATAAAATGTTGCCAGTATACAGTATAGTATTTCAAAAGTAATATCAAAGTTATGTTAGAAACTAACGAATTTTGGTCTAAAGGTAGTTTAGTACATACACTTCTCTCATCTTAAAACGTTTGGTTTTGGTTATTGCTGCGTAACTAGCTCCAATTAATGTTTATTTCTTTATAAACAAATACATTTTAGCACTTCATGTTATTAAGTTAAAGTAGGATATTTCAATCTACATTCACTTTTTATATTGAAATATCTTAATTTTAAATCAAATATGTACATGCCATCTGAAAATAAAATCTTATACATAATTTACCACCACAGGAAGCTGTAATCAACGAATTAAAAACGAAATCGCAAACCGTCGGCGAAAAGAAACTCCTTCACCAAGACGAAGTATACAACGGAGCCCTGGAGGACATCCTGCACGGGCTGCGCAGCGAGCCCTACCGGCGCGCGGACGCCGTGCGGCGGTCGCACCGGCGCCGCATCAACTCTCACCGGCTCTCCAAGGGCTTGGAGGAGCTGGACGTATGATACGAGCAGGAGTCCAGCGACTCGCTGGAGTACAACCCCGTACAGAAGGCCATCATGTCCATTAACGCGAACGGCCTCTTTCCGAACAGTGACAAGAAGAAACGCCGCAAGGACCTGGAGATGGTGCACAAAAAACAATTGATATCTATATACAATATCGAGGACAATATGGTCGATTTTCCTGTGAACTCGGGCGATTGTTTCGCGCACGGCAACACCGCGCGGCGGGCTAAGGCTTCGTCGTACAAAGTTGCCCCCACTACTAGCGAAGTGGAGGAGCGTTGCGAGTTGCTAAAGTCTACTTACGAAGTTATCTCGAAGTATACTCGAGCGATGTTCGACAAACAGAATGAGACGGTCGTTTGAACGATCGTGCCTGTTATATAAATTTTTACGGGTACTGCACTATAATAAGTAATCTTAATTAAGTTTAGAATAAACACGCTTTATTGACTAAGGAAATTACATTTTAATAACGCCCAACTCCTACTCAATTTTATAATGAAATTAGTAAACTACAAGTAAATATTTTTTGCATGTTTAATAATTCATGCAGGTGTTAGTGTAAACACCGTTATCCTTGAAACCAGTGGTTTGGTTTCACTTAGAGAACGTAAATTCAATGAATTTAAAAGAAGAACGCTATTTTCTTTCATAAAATTTAAAAAGTTTCTGTCCGACACCATCCGTAAATTCATGGATACCCTATGCGCCCGAGTGACGTAATCACCATAAAGATCACCGCCCGCGCTAGCTACATACACAACATTGCAATGAAAACACAATAGGTACACATAACCCGTGATGTAACTTTTCCTTCATACTTTCATCCTGGCTTAGTACAGGCAAAATTTGAGGAATTAAGGAAAAATAGAAATTTTACTAAAAAAAATGTTGTAATTTTTCATTGGATTTACGTTCTATAAGTGAAACCAAACCACTGGTTTCAAGGATAACGGTGTATACACTAACACCCTGTATATGTCCATCTTGCTGCTTAGGGCTGACAACGTATTCTGCATTTTGATTATTAATCGAGGATAAAAATGTAGATGTCTATGGGCCGCTGCATCCGCTTACCAACAGGTGGACTGTGTGCTCGTTTGTCACACTATCCTATTAAAAAAAATGTTTTTTTTTACTATTCAAATAAATGTTCCTGTTTCTTTGAAATTGTTTGTTTTCTGTTGTTATTATATATTATTTTGTTTTTTTTGTTCATGTTTTTATTGAAGAAAAGTGTTGCCATCCAAAATAGACTCAAAAAAATTAAGATTGCAATTTTAATGTGTGGTACCCGTAGAACTTGTTAATAATGTTTGTACGCCTAATATTCGTTCCATTCTATTAACAACGAGCCCCGATATTTTTCTATGGAAAATATACATTTCTTTTTTAAATTTCTATACAAGTATTTTAGCGTATAGCAGTTTTACAAGAACAATACTCGCGGCACAATATTATTCCATTTTTGATACGCTCGCTTTTGCACGAGATTAATTTTTTGTACTGGCAACCAAATAAGCGAGCTCTTTAGGCTCGCTAGAAACCAACGCACATTTTTTAACGCATTTTTTGTAGTTATTAATTCGAAATCTTATAAAGTTTTAGACAAATTGTAATAATATCCGTATACAAACATGTTTATTAAATTTTTTACCAATAAAGAAAAGTTAGTAGTATAAACATTGTAGTATAAAACACCGCTTGTACACCATGTTATATTGTTTTTGTTTTAGTATGGCGTTGTATGGGAGCGGTTCTTTCGCATTTTAGATGTAGAATTTTGTACCTACCGATATTGTGATAGTCCAAATATATTACCGATTGTAATTTTTCAACCTAGCAACATTAGCAGTGGTTTACTTGGGGAATATAGGATTCTTTTTGATTATAGTTCTCTACGGATGAAAATTTGAAACATGACATTTTTGGATATTTAGTTTTAGAATTTAAATTCCATAGATTAAGTGATTTCCGTAAGTCGAAATTATCAATCTCATTCTATAATTTAATGCTTATTTTATTTTAATCCTAAATTTGTAATTAATTTAAAATTGTTTATATTTTGAATTTGATTTATTAATGAATGTTTTATTTGTAAATATTTTTTACAGAATCTGTACCGACTTGGTGCATACAGGCATAATGTAAATATTGTATTTTTATATTAATAATTAAACTCGAGACGCTTAAGTTAGACATGCAATAAAAAGGTAAAGGTATGCTAAACATGGTGTTCTTAATTTGTTTTTATGCAATGGTTTAAATATAAATTTAGTTTTAGAAGAGGGAAAGTAATATATAATGTCATTATGTACTCACCAGTTTGTGTGATATAAATTACTTTAAAAAAGTAAGCATCGACAACAATGAGGCAAAGTTTTTTGTTACACTACGTCAGTTAATTGTTATATTAATACACAAGTCTCAGTCTCAGTGGTTTGATCTTTAATTATTTGCACTTTTTTAATTTTTCTACTTTTAGTAATATATCATAGTCTGTTTTATTAATTTCTAATCTACTTAATATAAATTATAACTAATAACTCAGAAAGAAATATTAATCTTAACATTTTTCTAAGAAATTCTGTTCCCTGTTATGAAATCTGTTAAATATTTCATCTCATTGCAAAGTGTCGTCACCGTGGCGGAAAAAAATTTTTGACGTTCTAATCGCTCTAAAAATAATTGAAATAAGTGTTTAAAATTTCAGTTATACGATATTTTATCAATAAATTTAATTTAATTCGGAAGTTAATCTTTCTATTAGTTATTCGTATACGCAAACTAGTGTGTACCCAGCTTTATCTAAGTAAGGGTGCTCATTCGCACTAATGTCGATATTTTTAATAAATAAATTTTATTATATTACAAAAATGTTTCTGGGTCATGAAAGTTGATTATGTATTTAGTTGTACAGTGTTCAAAAACGTGCACAAATTATTAAGTTGGTAATCTCATTCAAATATTCCTGCCAAATATGATTCTGGTTTAAATCCGTAGAAAATAATCTTTGGTAAAGTTATACTTTTAAAAGGTGATTGCGATTCCTTTCCAATTATCGATATGGTATAAATAAAATGGAAATGCTGGACATTTCAGATTTTGCCATAGAGGGATTACAGACATTATTGGAAAAGTGAAGGTGAAGTAGGCGTGCCCAATGGCTTATATTATACACTTGATTACATTTAAATGCATTCCATCTTAGTTCTTACGGGTGGCAACACACCTGCATTTTGATTCGTAATCGAGAATATGTCTATGGTCCACAGCAACCACTTACCATCATGTGTGCTCGTTTATCACTCTTATCTTATAAAAAAATGCCGTGCCGAGTAGAGCTTAGATGATTGTATTCTGTAACAGTTTTTTAATACTTAAATAATTACAAAAAATAGGTTGATCATTTATTATTAAGACTTACAAATATATGATGAATCTTTCATTAAAGTTTGGACGTTGATATTGTTCTGTGTTTACCTATGTACTCCTGAGCTGCCTAGGACCAGATGAAATGGCTCGGTAGGTACCATCTTCTAACCCATGAAGGTTAGAGAACAAGAGAACGATCGCCGTAGAAAATAGTGTCCCAGAAATACGGACGCCATAAGTGAGGCGCTGCGATCACTAAGTTCGCTCAGTAAAAGTCATTTTCAGTCTATTTTTCCGATCAGATGTTAAACTACTTGCACAACCACGCACAATAAAATATTTCTCCATTTTTAATGTTTCTTTTTGTCAAAAATTACAAAATTACGGAGCATGAAAATATTCTCAAAAATGCCGCGAAGAAAATTTGTACATCATTCAACTAACTTCATCTACTTGTACTCATAAACAGCTAACTTCGCAGTTACGACTCACCGACGTCAGCGCCGCTATACATTCTTCTGTTCATTCAAGGACAGGCGTGCTATGCTTTAGTACGTAGTGATCGTTCTCCTGTTCTCTAACCTGTTTCTATTGGCAAATGTCAGTGCCTGTCCTATAGTGTTCCGGTCTATATACATGTATCCGGGTATATATACAGAGCCTATATAATTACATCTGTGAGGCATTCCATTTTAGTCCTCAGAGGTGATTACGCATCCTCAAACCTTTGTTTGAAGTTGATTGAACGTGCCCATGGAGTGCAGTAACCGCTTATTATCACGCGGTCTGTACGTTCGTTTTTTACTTTATTTTTATAAAATTGTGTTACGAATTCTTATAACGTATTTTATCTATTATATTATCGTAATATGAAAATAAGCTATCACAAAATATCAGTGTAAAATAGCAGCTTAATGCTGCTTTGTTTCGTGTGGTGAGTGTAGAGAACCAGAGATCCTTTTTTACTGGAAATGAGGCATTCCGTCTTTTTGTTATATTAATGGGAATAAATTTAGATGTCTCCATAGACAATGGCCCATGCCACAGCATCCACTTACCACCAGGTGGGCTGTGTGCTCGTTTGTCACCCTTATTCTATAAAAAAAAAATAGTATTGTGATTCGTATTCATGTTTTTTTTTGTGAAAAATAACTTGTTGAAAGTGTCACATCACTATTATTCGATGTCGATAATTGGTAAGGTCCGTTTAAGTTTAGTAGAAGTTTATAGTAAACGTTTTGGTGTATAGTTATTTCGAATGTGACGTGTGTACATGAGAGGTTTTATAGTTTCGTTCGATATTGAATGTACGCTAGTGTTAGAAACAGTATTCAGTGATGCAATAAACAACATAAATTATTATTTTGTTTTATTTTAAGAAACTCACGATGTTGACGTCTACTGTCAACGAAATTGCTTAAAAAATACTTGACTCCTAAAACTGCTACGTGTATATATGATATATAAGTAGATGACGTCATCATCATCATCATTACAGCCCTTCACAAGTCCACTGCTGAACATAGGCCTAGATGATGTATAAGTAGGTAATACAAGAAAAAAATTAGTCTTCAAAAACGTAAAATTTTGTTAATGGCAAAACTGCTTGGAACGTCTTCTTTATACTGACAAGGGCAAAGACTCGGTATGTATAAGACGGGCACTGTGCCCTTAATACTTTGCGCACTATTTTACGGTTAATTCTCCGTAACTCCTTTGGTCGACTGCGAGCGGGCGAGAAGACTAGGTCTTTGTTTTGTAAACTGCGAACGTTGTTTTCGACAAACGAACACTGATTTTCTTCAATATGACTTGACTATACGTGGTAGAGCCATGCTGCAGTTATATTAGTAGTATAGTTGTAGCACAAATGCTTCGGCTCGACCGGGGAACGACCACGCTCTCACAGAATATCAGCGTAATGTAGCTTAATGCTGCTGAGTTTCGTATAAAAATGTGATTACAAAAACGTTGTCATTATTTATACACATAAATATTTATGCACTTTGTCCACGTGATTTGAAGTTTATTGCAGATTAATTATGACGAAGACTATTTCGCATTTGTCTAAAACAGGAAGTGCTGTAGATGGAAATACAATTACGTGTTATATTAACCGTGCCGGCTATCCGCCTGCGCCCGTGTTCCATGACTGTTACACAGTTTTTCTCGCATTGCCGGTCTTTTTGTACATATAGAAGTCTTTGGACAAAGGAGCTAACAGTCGTTAACAGTTGGAAACCTAATGAACGAGGGTAACAGAGTAGTGGCGGTACAGGAGTATCCTCTACCCCGTATCTTCCCGTGGGTGTAGTAAGGCGACAGATGAAAACTAACCAGGAGATGGGCAACGGAGTCTTCCAAATAGCATCTAGAAAAATAAAAAAACTAACAGGCTATGTTTAGCAGTGGACTGTTGATAGTGCACATGATAATGGTGATGGTAATGATGATGATGATGATACTTCCATTTCAATTTAAGATTGAATCAAGGAGCAAAAGTACCTATACTTTAAAAATGAACAGTTTAGGAGTTGGTCACGACCTACATGTCCCTTCCCCATCGGTCCGTGTCTGTGTCCGATGCAATTCTCCTAAATTAGTCTAGTCAGGTGTTAGACTTCTCAGAAGACCGAACATGTGTGATACTTTGGTTCTATTGTGAATACCCCGGTTACGTATCCCAGGCTGCATAGAAATCCCGAACTTTACAACCATGTCTATAAGTCGCAAATGTTAATTTCTTTATCTGGCCAGCAATATAAGGCTACGTTACAGTTTTGTATTAACACCGGCTCACCGCACTAAATTTGTAAGCAGTAATGATAATATCATCCAGATCGAATGTCAGTCATGGCGGCAAGTCTTGACGGAGACTAGCCATCTACTCAGGACAGGAAAAAGTGCCCGAGTCTATGCGCAAGCACAGGTGCACTCTACTCTCTCACACTCATAGTCCAATGGGACGGCAACCCGACACGACCGAAGAGAGAGACAAACGGCTTTAGTGTTTTCCAAGGTTCAGGGCGTAAAACAACGCTAACTTAGATTTACCTCCTACGCTTACAGAGATTTCTTGACAGAAAAACCCAATAACTGGTTTTGCTCCGAAGCAGGATTCGAACCCAGAACCTGATGTTCAGCAACCAACTAGTACAAACAGTATATTCACTTCAATATAATTTAGCATAAGTTATTCTCAGCCAACAAATTAAGTCGAGGTTTGTCGAAAGCGAACGTGTAAACAAGCGAAGAAGTGTTTGAGTTGTGTAGGTTTTCAACTGTCCAAACAATTTAGTGAATTGCTAAAACTGACCGGTCCACACTATACAACGTACCACTTTCACTATTAGGGCTCGGCTGTATTTGACAAACTTGGAAGTCTATGTACCTACACACTTTACAAGTTCAATAATCTATACATATCAATCAATAAAATTGAAATGTCTGTTTAATATTTAAATAACTGACTTCTTTTAAGCTCAGGGGGTTATTTGCATCCTATTAAAATATAAATACCCATTTTTAAAATTTTTGTCTGTTGGTCTGTACAGTCCCGGCTAGTCTTCGGAATGGCTAAACCAATTGTGATGAACCTTTACGAACAGATAGAGAGCAACGCCAGGTCGGATACAGGCTATTATCTTTTATTTTATAGTATTAGGGTGACAACGAGCACACAGTCCACCTGATACGTGGTACGATGGTAAGTGGATACTGTGGCTCAAAGACATCTACATCTATCCTCGATTACGAATCAAAATGCAGATGCGTTGTCACCCATGAGGACTAAGATGGAATGCCTCGTTTCTAGCAAAAAGGGTATCCGGTTCTCAACCGTCACCATACGAAACATAGCGGCGTTCAGCTGCTATTTTACGCTAGTATTCTGTGAGAGCGTGGTCCTTCCCCGGTCACGCCGACCCATTCGTGCTGCAGTTCTACCACGTCTATATATACAGCCACGCTGGAGCTATATTAACGTGGTAAAGCTACGCTGCAGCTTTATTTTAGTTGTAGCACGAATGGTTCATCTTACTACGATAAGTTAAAGATATTTTCTTTTTTACTGGGGGACGAGGCAGCCATCTTAGTCCTCAGGAGTGACAACGCGTCCGCATTTTGATCCCTAATCGAAGATAGAGCTATGGGCCACAGCGTCAACTTACGATCAAGCGGATTGTGTTACTTTACCTGACAGACCACACTTGCACTTTACCTGTCACGAGAAGCTACTCGTATGTTGCTTGAGTAATTGATTGTTGCTGTTACAGCGTCGCATCGCGACAAAATACGACGGGACTGCGTGCGATTTTCTTATCGAAAACGTTTTCCGGTAAAGGTTGATAGTAGGAATTTCTCCCTGCATGGTCGTGGCGTCTTTTAGACACACAAAAGAACACGAAGCAATTTTTATAGGCTTTTCAAATACGTAATTATCTCGCAAGGGAATCAAACTTAGGGCACAGAATAAACAGTGGCTAATGTTGAATGCTACACTGTGATACTGAACCGTTTGCAATTATGTAAAACCGCATCGAGTCATGCATGCCACAGATGTTTATATGAATGTAAACCAACGGCACCGAGCACGCATTGTGTGGACAAGCTCTAATGCCTTATCTTTATATTCCAACAAGCTTAAATGTTGAAACAGTAATTAAAAAACCCGACTACGTAAAACATTTTATTTAAAAAAAATGATATCCTACGACACTTTCACAACTAAGACAAAACTAACGACATACACAATTCATCAAATTTTTTTTAAAGTTACCTCCACACTAGGATTTTCTCCAGTATCGTGGTGGCAATTTGCAAACATAAATTGAACAAGGACAAACATCCAGACCCGGAACAATTGTTTGTAGGCCATACGAATATTTGTTCCGTGCAGGATTATAACCCGCGACCATCAGCGCTATAACTAATTGTTAATTTATTTATTTTATTTTATTTATTAATTTATCTCAATCAACAAGTATCATAGGGTAAAATAACATACATTAACATTTATTCTAATACTAAAATTATAAATCATTACTAATATTAATTATATCAAATGCGTAAGTATTTATAATAATATCGAAAATAAAATAATAATTTAATAATAATAAAATAACATAAATCTATTTCACCGTTACACATACATCATATCCGATTTAATTATATATTAACAAAACCACCAACAAAACTTACCATAATGACATAATACAATTTTTTTTCTTAAAAATACAAAGAAAAAGTCTTAAATATATGTAAGTAAAATTAGGTAATAAATAGTGCCGGTCCGAGGTAATGGGTACATGGACATGAACCCAGTGCCTCAAAAAAGCACACTCGGGTTTCTCACTAATTACGTTAAGAATGCTGTTGGCGCTCCCACGAATCCTGTGCATCAGTGACGCAGTTCTTTTGCGAATAAGTGTTGAAAAATTGTCTACGTGGGCGTCAACAAACATACCTGATGCACTACAGTAACGTGGGAGCCCCAGCAACAATCTAAAAGCGTTATTATATTGTGTACGTAGGGTGTTGTATGCCCGCCGCGTATATCTGACCCATAAGGCACACGTATAGAGGGATTGGCAATAGGCCTTAAATAAAATAACTTTTACCTGGCTGTACAGCGTGAGAACCGACGGGCCAGCATATTGCAGCGGACAGCCAGCGCTCTCCTTTCTCTTTCAATGTCTATCATCTTTTAAATCTTCGGTAACAACATGGCCTAGGTACTTAAATTCAGTTACTCGTTTAAGTGCAACACCCTCTAAAGTTACAGGTGGTACGAAATTCGGTTTCTTCGTGCCCACCTTAAACACCATGAGCTCACTCTTCGCAACATTATATTTTAGACCCTGGGCTTCTGCATAAACCTCACATATGAACAAAAGCCGTCAGAGTGCACTGACTGACGGGCTCAGAAGCACCATGTCGTCTGCGTAACTGATGTTGTTCATGCAGAGTCCATCAATAGAGCAGCCGACACGTGCACTCGCGAGTCTATCAATCAGTTCAATTATATATAAATTAAAAAGCGTAGGTGAGGTTAATCCCCCTTGTCTCACACCGCATTCCAATCTGTACTCGTCAGACAGTGCGCTACACCACCTTATCTGATTAATTTGATGATCGTACCAATAGCTAAAAATACTAATGTACGAGACGGGTAGACCAGCCTTTCGCAATTTATCCCACAGAATGTCATACCTGGCAAGGTTGAAAGCCTTTGAAAGATCCAGGAAGGCTGCGTACACTGGCGTATTCCTTACAGTGTAATACCCCACAGTGTGCTTCAGCGACAGTATTGCACACTCATTTGATAGATTTGGTCTAAAACCAAATTGTGCATCGTTTAACTTAATATGTACTTTTAACTGTCTCTCAAGCATACTGTCAAGTATCTTAGCCGCAGTTGTCGCTAATGAAATGGGCCGATAGTTGCACATATCTGAAATATCTCCAGTTTTGTTTTTCAAAATCGGAACTACGACCGTTCTCATCAGCTCTTCCGGCAAATACGAGTGCCTCATACATAGGGTGAACAAGAGCGCCAGTAGTCTAGGTAAGTGCGGACCAGCGAACTGAAAGTGCTCGACGCTAAGGCAATCGTGACCAGGTGACTTTCCTCCAGTTGCCATTTATCAAAACACATGCCCTGGCGGTGATGCGATCGGGCACATGAGTTGATGCACCAGTGTGGTGATGAACCTCAGCATCGACTTTAACAAGTGACTGTAAAGAAGACTGAACCCGCAACTGACTCTTAAAAAGATTGGCTATCTTCGCCGGTTCATTTACACTCCCAACGCTCACCGTTAAGCTACTGCGCCACGGAGCCCTCAAACCGTTTAAATCCATCAAGCCGTATAGGATACAGACGGGCCAAAGAAATATACATACACACGTACACCTTATAAACATTACCCTCCTTTCTCTCTGGGGCAGTTGGGTAAAAACGGTTCGCCCTCCATAATTACTAACCGTTACATTATGCATGAACTCCATGTAAAAACAGTCTTTATTAAAAACTATTTGTTCGACAACTTTTAAAGCGACTAAAAATGAAACAACTTTATGCCGTTCTTAAATTGGACCATTGGGACCAGTAATGTTTAAACTTCAAGCACTTGTAAGAAAAATTAAACATTTATTAAATATAGAAACCATCCGGACCGTGGATATGTGGATCGTTTCCGTAGGTTTGCGTATATGCGGAGAAGGTGAAACACCATGGAGTTCGCATTGTTCGTGCATAGCCGACTATGTCTGCCCTTGTCACCTCGAGGCGGATGTGCGAGGAGAGCATTGCCCTATAAAAATGATAACTATCTAATTACAACAAAAATTGTTACATAAAACATAGAGTAAATAAATGAAGGTAGAATGTAATCTCTCACACGTTCTAGCAGTATAAAGTATCGCGCAGGCAAGTAGGTACGAGGGATGTGTCGGTAATTCTGCGAGTCTCACTGTCGTTACTATGCCCGTTGGGATATCTTACTAGTGTAGGCAAGGAAGATCGTGTTGCTGAAGAGCTGTGCCCTGTGTTACGTTGAGATGGGTAGTGTTCCCATGGGTTTGCCAACTTTGGTGTTATCATGTAATTATGTCCTTCACGTTACACCAGGTATGTGACTGTGGCGAGGAGATATAACGGTTGGTCGAATTGTATTCTCAATACCGAATGTGTAGTGCAATACGCTGTCTTATTCCTGATGATTAATTGCGTAATCAAGAGAGCAAGTTGAACACCCGCTCTCACACATTTATTATTTTTATAACAATTATTTTTATAAAAACCTCCTTAATAGTAAATAAAAATTATTATCGAGTAATATTCTTTTATTTTAAATAATATTTAGAACAGATTCTAACATCAGAATACCAGCATATTAATATAGCCACAAAAGGAGTGTGGAATGGAATGGAGTCGTTTTAAATGGTAACGAGGTCTTGCATCTTACTTTAGAGGAGTGACAATGCATCTGCATTTCGATTCGTAGATATGGGGTCTATGGACTACATCATCAACTTACCATTAAACATGAGATAACAAACACACGCTGGTGATACCAGTATCTCGACTCCAGAGTCAGTAGTTCATTCATGGAATCACGGGACAATGTATACGCTATTACAACAAAAACCTATTACCAAGTTTACACATACATATTTGTAACAAGACCACCGCCATGGGGAGGGCAGGCAGACTCAGTCCCCCGCCCCCTCATACTCAAAAAAGTAGTCAAATACAAAGCAACCAGTTTTAATAATCGTACAGTCAAGAGCTTTACACATTGGAATTTGTACATTCTTATTACAATCGCCATAGGTGATATGTCAAAAAGGCGACATAAAAACAAACATACCTTTCGGCAAATAGTACAGAAGACGAATGAAGAGTGCAATCTGCCCATTCTTTTCGTTATAAACTTAGAAAAGAGGATATCCGCAGTAGAATCAGAGTGACCGACATAGCCCAACGGATTAGTAAGCTGAAGTGGCAATGGGCAAATGGAGTGACAATCTGGTAAGACGTGCAAGAAGTCGATGGATGCAGGGGGCTCAGGACCGTGCTTTGTAGCATTCCTTGGGGGAGGGCTATGTTCAGCAGTGGACTTGTGAAGGGCTGTAATGACGATGATGATTATTATTACAATCGCCGTAAAGGTAAGACTCGCAATAGAAGTGAAAAGCTTCACGTGCTTACACTTTCCCATCCTCTATATTATATCAACAGTATAATAATAGTAACCACGTAAGTTAACTGATTCCGCGTGCAAGCTTGTAAAACATGTGTAAAATCTTTAAAAGCGCTTTTAGGCGCGTCGCATTGAATTGATGACTTTGTAATACCACACAATAGATAATACTAAAGGAAATGGATTAATAAATTGTGAATTATGAAAACACGTTATTATTTCACGTTCATTCGTATTAATAGTTTTTAAAATAATATTTTAACTAAGCTGTTAATTTTCTCGTTGAGTATATTCATGCATGGACAATTTTATTTATTCCAAAACAATACATACAAAGTGTTAAAATAAGTTGCATACTGCGAATAGATTTCACAAAAACATATTCATTTATTACGAAACATGTTCTACTAAAGTTTATTATTTATACATGTTAATATAATTTAGTAGTGTCACGCTTAATTAGATTCAGAACTATATTCAAATGTGCTTAGCAGTGCGTATGATTTCTGACTTGCCTACTTAATTCTGCGTATTGAATTTCAAAAATATGTAACTAATTCGCTTTATTCTTAGCAGCAGAAAAACATAAAAAGCGGAAGGTACCTTTCTTTTCAGTCCTAAACTGCCTGGCTATAATATCACTTTCTTACCTACTTCTGCCGGTCGCTTATTAACATATCATCAACTGTTTGTTCCAGTTTAAGTTATAAGAGTGCCAAGTTTAGCACTTCAAGTCTTTGAAGCCAACTAGATTAGAACAGCTAGGCAAGAGACGAAATGCGTTAAGCACTATCGTCTCTTCCTCAGAGGTGGCAAACTAGTAGCTTTCTTTTTAGGTTCGCTAGATCCTAAAGTTTCTTTGTCTAGAACACCCTTACTTGGGTATAACCCTGTCATACGTTTTTCTGACGATAGCACGTGTACCCAATAATGTATTCGTTTCGAAGGGTATAAGAGTCAGTATAATAAGAGGCGTTCACACGAACGCACCAGGCGTACACGTTACATCTTTATTCAAGGGTGACAACTGACAACGCACTTGTGATCAACTTAATTTGGAGTTAGTGGCTGGTTTTTACTACGAGTGGACTGTAAGCTAGTACTAGTACAAGTAGAACTAACAAAATAATGAACAAAACTGTTTATTATTATACTTCGATGCTATAAAATACTTTAGTTACAGAACAACTAATTAGTAGATTCGTAAGATTGGTAAGATTCTGTGATTCAATCATTGCAGTGAAGTGAGGCGCGACCTATTTTAAATCTAAAACTGTGAGCCGGCAGCCATTGAGAAACTTCCTGCATATCTTTTCTAAATAGATGAACTACAACGAGTGTTATAACAGAGAAGACCCACTATACTTTAATAAAGATTTTTTTATTAAAAATGTATTAAAAAGTGTCCGTAGAAAACCGTTAAATAAGGGTGGCGCTACTATAGCTACGATGTAAATTTTAAAGAACGCGCCGAAAAATATTAGTGGGATAGACGACTTTTTCGAGGCTATATTTACTAAATAAAATTATTTTAGATTTTAGAGCTACTGAGCAGTTTAGCAGCACACTTCACACTGTACCTACTCCAGCACTGTTGCGGAGAGTTTTTCACCTGTTATTTATTGCTTACAGATGAACACTTTTTCAACAATTCTCCTATGAGATTGTTCTCCTTACCTCTACGCTTCATACGATTCACCAATTAAGGCAGGCAAAGGTCTCACACAATACAGCCAAATCTGACGTGTATTTTATTCACAAAACTCTTTTCAACATACTAATGCGTTATTTTAGGATTCTCCCTATGCTAGTAACTACGCCATATAAGCATTATTGAAAATTATATTGACTAGTTGTTGTTTTTGTAAGGATTTGCCAATTAAGGCTGACAAAGTTCTTATACTATACACTACAGATTAGGCTGATGTGAATTTTGTTCAAACTGGAATATTTTTAATTGCTGCCTTCCTGCAGCAATTAAAAATATTCCAATGACTGAAGAAAAAAAAATGTTCGGGATTTTAAACTCTATATTTTTACATATTTTTTATTTGTAGACACAAGAAAAAATGTCAACAAATGTTTTTGGGAGTTCGCCATTTTCTATTGTAGTTCATATTACAGTGCAACCTTAATATAACGTACTTCAATAAAATGACTTCCGCGATTTAACAAATTCTTCATAATCCCCTTGAATTGTCCATAAGAGTCAATGTAAAATATATAGAGTTGAGCCGATTAGCCGCCTTAATAATAAAAAGCCTACTAATCGGTGAAGCCGATTAATCAGCTTTTTATTTTATTAACGTCAGCAAAGATTTTTAGTGATTTTCTGCGTGGCTGACTGCGGCTACATTGATATGAGTAAAGCTTTAAATTTAAGAAAAGTATAGTTTCACGTCAGATTTATATGTAGGTAAATCAAATAAATAATAAAATAAGTAGGTTCATACATAACTTTTATTGAAAAATCAGTCTCACGTGTTTTAATGTTACTTATTCCGGACATAGAAACTTTGTTAAAGAAAAGAATCTGAGATAGCTATTTAAAACTAAACAAAAACCTAAGTACTTACTAATTTAATTCTACTTTTTAACTTTTTCTAATCGTAATGCAGAGTAGTGACACAACAAAATAAAATATTAATAATATTATTCTTAATAAACTTTAAAAAAAAAAAACAAATTTTAAGTCTCTCCCTTTAGAAAAAACCTTAATTCTTGAATAAAGTTTGTTAAACTACACGCATATAGATTTTTAAAAGACAAATAGAACATACCTGTTTCTTAAAACTAAATTGTAATTGTTTTTGTACTAAAAATTAAATCAAATTGTTATTTTTCTGTACTTGAAACTACAATAAATTGTTTTATTCCTGTAATGTTATTAAATAAAGAATCAATATTGAAGGCTTCTTAGAAGATATTTAATTTATTTATTATTTTTAACCAGTGGCAAATTGTGATGCAAAAAGGCCAAAATCTCAGTCTTTTCTGGTTAAAGTCGATTTCTTTTTGTTTCGTAGATACTAGATATTCCCTGCCTCAGAAAAATGTCTCTCACTATACACGCGGGGCAGCAAAGGAAAACTTTGGCTAAATGGGACATTTCTGGATATCTGGAAGAATTTTTGTTCCACCATTTGAATTTATCATCGGATAGGGATCGGCTGGGCCGATTAATCGGCCGATTAATCAGCCATTTCTTAACCGATTAATCGGCTAATCGGCCAATCGGCCAAAGTACTAATCGGCCCAACTCTAAAAATTTACCTTTACATTGCAAACACTTCTTGCGAACAACCTCTTTATTACGAATTTTCAACTATCAACAAAAAGTGTAAAATACCTCTAATTAACGAATTTTGTTAACCCAAAACCTTTATATAAAGTTCCCACCAATGTAGGACCCTTAATCTTTTTTTTCGTAAAAGAATCATTGTTGTTTGATGGAAAGTAATGTTGTCTACATTGCCGCTGCTCGTAACTATTCTGAAAGATTCAAGTTGAATGGCTCAGAAACGTAAACGTGTTCCTTATAGGTCGCAGAAAAGCGAATTCATTAATTATGTTGACAAAAATCCTATGACAAATTCCTAATGAATGAAAAAAATCCTATGATGAAAAAATTAGACATAGCTAATAAGTTCGGGATTCCCACAAGTACCTACAATTTTAAAATTTTAGGATAAGTTTTCAGAAGAAAGTGGTTCGTATAAGTAGAAGTTGTGCATAAAACTATTTTTTTATCTATTTATAACAAATTTTAGACCAACCTAACTTCAACATAACAAATCTCAGTTCAACGAATTACTTGATATAACGAATATTTACTTGTTCCCTTCCGATTTGTTATATCGAGGTTGCGCTGTATATTTTAATTTTTTGTATATTGTTGTATTAATTCTTAGGCCACAAACTCTCTGTCCTTTATAACTAAAGTTTAAATAAATAAACAGTCTACCTATGGACGTATAAACTTTTCCTTTACTAACACAGCAGCTTGACTGACGCCATCGATGATGCAATAAGTAACGGAGCAAGTACGGCCCTGTAGTAAGCTTGAAAAATACTCTGTTTAAAGGTACTTAATTCTTTGTAACGAGAACTGGCTCTGTGATTCGGCTGATGTACTATTGAGGTC
The DNA here is from genome assembly GCA_907164705.1 of Parnassius apollo. Taxonomy (NCBI): domain Eukaryota; kingdom Metazoa; phylum Arthropoda; class Insecta; order Lepidoptera; family Papilionidae; genus Parnassius; species Parnassius apollo. The sequence continues at coordinate 2,724,392 of CAJQZP010000393.1, forward strand.
CTTGAAATAAGGTCACACCATGACGCCAGCGTTTATTGTCAAATATGGTACGAAATGTTCGTAAGGAACTTTGTTATATAGTTAGTCTTAGTAGCATGTAAACAACCTCGTGCGTTTAATAGAAGCCAGTTATTTCGATATTATAGTGACTTCAATTTTATTTATATCTATTGTCTACCTACAAATTACAAAATGTAAACTTTTATTTGATCTATCTATACTCAATGAATTTTAACATTTTAATTTTATATGCTGCACATTAACCCATATACAGTCCACTGATGATAGCACGGGCGTCTTCCATAGTACCTATTTTTTTTTTTTTTTTTTTTTTATAGAAGAGGGGGCAAACGAGCATGTGGCTCACCTGATGTTAAGTGACTACCGCCGCCCATGATCAACCGCAACACCAGGGGAATTGCAGGTGCGTTGCCGGCCCTTTAGAAAGGAGTAAGCTCTTTTCTTGAAGGTCCCCAGGTCGTATCGGTCCGGAAAAATCACCGGTGGTAAATTATTCCACAGAGAGGTTGTACGCGGAAGAAAACTCCTTTTGAAACGTACAGTGGTGGACCGCCAAGCATCCAGATGGTGTGGATGGTATCGGGACGTTTGCCGTGTAGTGCGTTCACGAAATTTGGCGGCTGGGATTAATCCGAACAATTCCTCAGAGCACTCCCCGTGATAGATGCGATAAAATACGCAAAGAGATGCAACATCTCTTCGCAGCGCCAGTGAGTCGAGCCGATCGGAAAGCACTCGGTCGTCGACGATTCGAGCCGCTCTGCGCTGGATGCGGTCAAGTGGAAGGAGCTGGTACTGGGGAGCCCCAGCCCAGAGATGGGAACAGTATTCCATGAGCGGCCGAACCTGCGCCTTGTAAAGTTGCAGGCGGTGTGCCGGCATGAAATACTGTCCCGCTCTGCTGAGCACGCCAAGCTTTTTTAGAGGCCAATTTGGCCTTCCCTTCCAAGTGACCACGAAACTGCACGTCACTCGATATGTCGACGCCGAGGATTCCGATACTGGCTGAGGCAACAAGGGTAGTGCCTTGAAACTGAGGGGATACGACAAAGGGGTTCTTTTTAGCGGTTAACGCGCAAACTTGTGTCTTCTGGGGGTTAAACTGGACTAGATTTAGTCGCCCCCAATCCGAGACTCTGTCCAGCAGAGACTCGACTTCAGACACAAGTTTGTCCCGGCACTCAGAGACGTTTTCCCGAGAAATATTGGCTCGGCCGGTGTAAAGAGCATCACCAGTGCTGTCATCTGCATAGCAATGAATGCTACGGGTTTGCAACATATCATTGATATGCAGAAGAAACAGCGTTGGCGATAGCACGCAGCCCTGTGGAACACCAGCATTAATAAGCTTGCAATCGGAGCTTGCACCGTCTACAACGACCTTGATGCTCCGATCTGCAAGAAAACTGGTGATCCAATCGCACAATTTCTCGGGAAGCCCATAGGAAGGGAGCTTCGAAAGAAGCGCTTTGTGCCAAACCCGATCGAAGGCCTTCGCAATGTCCAAACTAACGGCCAATGCCTCCCCCTTGGACTCTACTGCCTCCGCCCATCTGTGAGTTAGGTAGACCAGAAGATCACCAGCTGACCTACCACGGCGAAAACCGTATTGGCGGTCACTAATCAGCTGGTGATCCTCAAGGTACCTCATGAGCTGGCAGTTTACAATGGACTCCATTGTTTTGGAGAACAAGGAGGTGATGGCGATAGGCCGGTAGTTGGACGGGTCTGAGCGGTCGCCTTTTTTTAGGGATCGGGTGGACGAAAGCCGTCTTCCATGATTTTGGGACTACGCCTAGGGAGTAGGAGTACCGGAAAAGACGCGTTAAAACCGGTGCCAACTCTGGAGCACACGTCCTCAGCACAATTGGGGGGATTCCATCAGGCCCACTCGACTTATAGATGTCCAGGGAGAGGAGTGCTTTGCGAACCGAGCGCTGAGTGAACTGCACTTCCGGCATGGAGCACTCACACCGCGGGATGGTCGGCGGCGTAATCCCCCCGTCATCGAGAGTCGAGTTAGACGCAAAGAAAGAGCCTAGAAGATCGGCTTTCTCCTTTGCGGTGTGGGCCAGTGAGTCGTCCTCCCTGTGCAGAGATGGAAGAGATGGCTGACAGAAATTCCCCTGGACAGCCTTGGCGAGAGACCAGAATGCACGGGTTCCAGAAGGAAGACGAACTAGTCTCTCGCCAATTCTGCCTATGTGCTCTGACTTTGCCTTGGCAATGACTCTTTTGAAGGACCTAGAGGCGGAATTATACTTCTTTTTTAGAGCGCTGGTGTTTACATCCCTGGACGCTGAAGCGTCAGCCCAGGCTCGGTAGCACTCCTGCTTATAGCATGATGCTATTTTACAGGAGCGACCAAACCATGGCTGAGATTTGCCTCCAATGGGCACCACAGAGGAAGGAATAAAAAGTTCCATACCCTGAAGTACCACATCAGCGACAGAATCCGCAACAACGTTAGGATCATCCGGCGAGAAGCAAACCCGCCCCCAAGGGTAGGATGCAAAGAAAGACCGCATCCCATCCCAATCGGCTGACCTATAGTGCCAAACACGGCGGCAGCCTGCAGAATGCAACCGCGATTTCAGCGTGAGTGGCACCACACTCCGGACAAGACTTCCCGGAGCGTCGGTGCTTCACATCAGCTATATGTTCCTTCACGCGGGTTTTTATAGATCTCTTTGTTTGACCTATGTAAGAGAGACCACTTTCACAATCTAGCTTGTACAAGATGCAGATGTGTACAAGCTGAAGCTGAAGAAGATGGTTGGGTGCTACCATCTGCTTGGGATCCTATAATCAACAAAATTAAACCCAAACCCAAGCATACCACTGCAAGACTTCATGATACTATAAGCTCGTTTTGCGTAAATCGGACCAAAAATTAATATTAAAAAACTGAAGGTAGCCGGACTAACTACGACATTGGGACGTCAAACTATAAAAACATTGTCGGACAAGACAATGGTCCGAGGAGCCTAAAGGGGCGTCGACGGAAATCTGATATCCGTCCGGGTGAGAGGTCAGCAGAAGGTCCAACAGGGAAGGTGCATGATCCTCCACATCTGGAATCCGCGTAGGCGAAGTAACCAGTTGTGTCAGACCATATGCCAAGGCAAAATCATGAACAGATCTCCCCGCATGATCGGTTAAACGTGAACCGAGCCATTCGGCGTGGTGGGCGTTAAAGTCGCCGAGGATCACGATCTCTGCGGAGGGGATCTGCTGTAGCAACGAATCTGCAGCCATTTGGACGTGGTCGAAGAGTCGGTCTGTTTCGGCATTACCGCTATGGGACCTATAGAGGCACCCGTAGATGCGCGGATGGTCGTCGCTGTCTACGCGTAGCCAAAGGATGGACAGGTCCGAACCTTCAAGTCTGCCGAGGCGTCGAGAACAGATGTCCTCTCTGACGTAAACGCAAACTCCAGCCCGAGGCACAAAGGAGTGTTCCAGTTTGTACCCCGGGCAGGAGAGATACGAGACATCAGCCGGAGAGGACACCTGCGTCTCGGTCAGAAAGAGCAGAGCCGGCCTCGCCGTCTCGAGATGGTAGTGGACGGCGTTTAGGTTAGAGTGAAGTCCCCTGATATTGCAGAAATTCACGGACAGCGTGGCAGGGGTCGCCTTGGTCTTGTTGCTCCGTTTGCCCCGAGCAGTTTTAGTCTTGAGCGGAATATTGCCCCCCCCCCAGAATACGCGGGGCAGCCTGAGCACCCACGCTCAGAAGTGGAGAAACATGGTCGTGGATGCTCAGCGAGGGATTCTCCAGGGGTGCTGGTACCCTCCTGGGGTAGTCTATCATTTAATTCCGCTACCATGTTGATGGGGGGGGGGGGGATTTGGGCCTAAATGTTATTCCACGCTTAGGCGGACTGTCTGAAATCATCCACAATTGTTTCAGAAAGTTTTGAAATGTTCAATCCAAGGCTACGCCCTAGAGACACTAACTACTTTTTGACTCCATCATGTAAAAGCTCACTTTTTGAAAAAAATTGCTACACGATGACTTAAAATTTATAACAAAATTCCATGTGATATCAGGGAGTTATTTTTCTCTGTCTTTATAAAGGCGCTAAAACCATAGCTGATTGATAAATGTTTATATAGTATAACAGAATATTTTGAGATAACGTAGTACATATGTACATAATTAATATATAGTTTATAAATTCATTACATTAATATAAAATTTAGTTTAGGGAAATTAATGAATATAAACATTTTATTTCAAACAACAATTAGTAATTCATATTGATTATTTGTTTATTAAAATGTAAAATAATGTAATAAGTTAAATGGTAATACATATTTGCTACTGAGATTTGTAAATTAAAATTTTATTGTAATTAAAATTATGATTTAATTTATACTGTAGTATAATTATTAAAGTAATAATAACTCAATAATATATAAATATTCAATATATAAATAATATATAAATAATTAAATATATAAATAATACAATCAATAATTAATTAATAATTATTTATTTTATAAGAATTCATGAATTCAAATAGAGTGGATCCGTATAAGTATTTAATTATATAATAATATTTGAATTCAAAAAGAATAGTAAAGTAAAGTAAAGTTACAGCCTATATAGGTCCCACTGCTGGGCAAAGGCCTCCCGCTCATTTCTGAGAGGGTTTTAGGGCAAGGAATTGTCCACCACGCTGCCCCAATGCGTGTTGGCGAACTTCACATGTCTTCGAAATCGTTTTTTTCTATTTCTCTGACATGCAGGTTTCCTCACGATGTTTTCCTTCACCGCCGAGCACGTGGCAAATCAGCACTTAAAATTGCAATTAACAATCTCATTGGCGCCGGCGGGGATCGAAGCCGATTTGCTCGCGTACTGTGAAATTTACAGCGAGCGCTAACCATCTGAGCTACCACTGCTCTTTTCAAAAAGAATGTTTGTACATAATTTTTAAGCAATGACGAATTAATTTTAAAATGTAAGATTGGCTTAGTGTCATCATCATCATCATCATCACAGCCCTTCACAAGTCCACTGCTGAACATAGGCCTCCCCCAAGTAATGCCACAAAGCACGGTCCTGAGCCACCTGCACCCATCGACTTCCTGCCTGTCTTACCAGGTCGTCACTCCATCTAGTGGGGGGTCGCCCTACACTACGCCTACCGGTACGAGGCTGCCACTCGAGAACCTTTCTTCCCCATCGGTTATCGGTTCTTCTTGGCTTAGTGTAATTAGTTGTATTTCATTAAATTTTTGCATGCCAATAATTGCAAAACATGTCCGTTCCACATCATTAACCATCTTAATCTTATGTACCATGTTTTTAAGCAAATAAATTTTCTATCTATCTATCTGACGAACGTAGTACCAAACAAATGACACTATGAAGCTGCGTCCTGCTAAGTACTTGCAATAAGAAAACCGCCATTTATAGGAGATTTTGAGGCTATAAGGTATAATCTTTTAGGAATTTCCCTCAATCTCCTCCTCTTATCAAACCCCTGGATCGAGATGAAGTGAAGATTCTCTGACGCCGCCAACACTTTTGCCTACATATTTTTTGTAGCATGTAATCATCTTGATATAGCTTTATCATCATAATATACGTCGTAGAGCCACGCTGTATTATAGTTGTTGCACCAATGGGTCCACTCGACCTGGGAAAGACCACGCTCTCACAGAATGCAAGCGTAAAATATCAGCTAAATGGTGCTGCGTATTGTATGGTGAGTGAAGAGGAACCGAAGACCCCTTAAACTAGAAACGAGGGCTTACATCTTAGTCTCTCCAGAGGTGACAGTGTAGCTGTATTTTGTTTCTTAATCGAGAGTAGAAGATATCTATGGGCCACAGAATTCACTTGCCATTAGGTGGACTGTATGCTCATTTGTCACCATGATGTATCAAAAAGTAATAATAATAATTGATTACTAACATAACAATAAATTTACATTAACATATTGTCTAAATATTAAATACATCTTAGATTATCATAGAACCTCTGACTTTTAAACCAGGCAGGGTCTGTATCATAGAAGTCATCGCATGTCTTCTACTTCTTAACCAGGCAGGGCCTGTATCATAAAGTCAACAACACCTTGTAAATAGATTGCTCTTGAAAGTGGCATAACCCAGTAGACAGTTTTTAAATGGACCGGATATTTCAAGATTTTTTCTTTTTATAGTATAAGGGTGACAGTTCACCTGATGATAAGTGGATACTGTGGTACATAGACATCTACATTTACCCACGATTAAGATTCAAAATGCAGTTGCGTTGTCACCCCAGAGGACTAAACTGGAATGCCTCCTTTCCAGTAAAAAAAGGTTTTTTTGCGCGGAACCCTAAATCTATTTCCAAAACAAAAGTAGTCTGGATAATTTACGTCTGGTATATCTTGTATATATATATATATATATATATATATATATATATATATATATATATATATATATATATATATATATATATATATATATATGTATATGCTGCCAATCTAATCTAACCGATTATATATAATTTTTTTTAATTAAAACGAATATAGCTGGCGACACAGAAATTTTTTAATAATAATTCCTTGGTTCGTATTTTAAACCGTATTTAAGAGCTAACCGCACATTATTTTATTAGCTCTCTATATTAGGTTAGCTCTTAAATACGGTTTAAAATACGAACCAAGGAATGGCAAGCCTGTATCGAGGAAACTTGAGACCAAAGTGCACTAGGCATTATTTTATAGATATTATCAGACAATCTATCATAATATACCTACACAAAACAGCAATAAAAGAACTGCTTAGTGCTCAAAATCTAAAAATATAAAAAAAGAATGAAACCTTCAACAAAAATGTCATAGTAAAGTATTCATCTAGATGTAAATTAATTAAAACAATGATAATTAGTAAATATTCAACTTACTGATGAAATGTTATGATTTAATTACTATAATTATACGTCCTTGATGAGTTTTTACAACCGATTATGCTGAAGTGCTCCATTACAAATTTATAATAGGTAACAAAAATTCACGTACGACGTTCCCCGCACAATTAAATCACAAAATGGTGAATTATGTTTGTCAACCCATATAAGCGGCGACAAGGTCACGTGTCTAGATGCGACTTCTATAGTCTTATTATTATACGGGCTCCAGACTCCTGTGTGATTCACGGCGTGAATTCATGCCGTAATTTTGCCGCGAAGTCGTCGCGAAAAACACATCTCTCCACATTCGCAATCGTTCACACTTCACAGTTTAGTTCGCGCGCTCGTCGAGAATGGACGCTGAATTATGCACTGCTATCGCCGTGACGTTATGCGCTTTGGCTCACGACAGTTACGTGTATATAAAAGATAAAAAAACCGTATTTGTAGTTTTTTTTTTTTTACAATTATCGCTTTCTCCTAGAAAAGCATCGATCACGTCTTGTAAGTTTTGTCGAGTCTCGCGCATTACTGATATCACGCGCGAGTGTGGATGCGCTTGCGTTTACGGGAGGTTCACACCTCGTAAACCCTTTGAAGCGGGCACAAAATACCGACACTGAACGGGAAACAGGGCGTGAAAAGGCGCGAAGCCCGTGAACGGGCGCGAAAGCCATCCACATTCGCGGTTCACGCCTTTCACGGGTGTTCACGGCGTGAATGTGGAGGGCGCTTTAGGATTAATGTGTTCTGATATTATAGACAGAGACTTCAATTTTATTTATAATGTAGTCTAACTAAAGTTAGACTACAGATAGTCATATCATGATGTGTATTCAAATTGGCACAAAATTGAAGAACATCAAGAGGTAAAATTATTTTATAACCGACTTCGATATAAACAAAATGAGAACATAATCAATGTATTCAAAGAAAATTAAATACGCATCATTAAGGATAACTCAAAAACTTCTGGTCAGATCTTGATCAAATTTATATGGAACCACACGAGAAGCGCCAGATTTCAAATAAAAAAAAGAATTGTCAAAATCGGTTTACATCTCTAAATCATTCATCGTTTCTTAAGACAAATGTCAAATTTATGTTAATTTTATAAGATGTTAATTTCTGAAAGATAAAGATATTTTAATTAACTTAGTCAGGCATTACATAGCAATCGGGTATGTAATAAGAATCAAAGGATTAATGTTATTTTAAGAATTTTTGCATAATGTTTACTTAATTTGAAGATGTGTTTTGATAAGTGATAACTGATAAGATATATCAGCAATAAGTTAGATAAGGACAGTTTAATGGTAGAGTGAAATTGTGTAAACATCAGACAAGCATAGGTATAAATATTAGAAAGGGATGGCAAGAGCCTCCTATAGGATCTCTAGAGTCGTGTAGAAATGAGTTTGTCCACTCACACGAGTTAGACGCTCGTGTGAATTGCTGAAAAATAATATTATAAACAAAGAAGTTTTATAGGACCTATAAAACCTCTTCGATTATAAATATTATATTAATTGTTTAAAGTGATATGTGTTATCATGAAAAATTTGAAAATGCATTTAATGAATGTTTAAGATAGGTTTAATAGAATAATAAGAGAAGAAATATACTTAAGAGGATTATGAAATGCCGATACGCGACGCGAGTAGGTATTTTCAAAAATGCTATCTGTTTCATATTGCTCGCCTTGCCTCCCTCCGGGCGTGCAACACAAATATATTATCTTAGATCAATGATCGAAGCATATTATAAGCAAATTCTCACGCACACTACAATAGCAGCAGTAATCGACGCCCGGGCGAATTATTAGAATACGAAGGTAAATTTTGCTAGTGTTCCAAAGATTACTATAGCTCAAATGAGAAATCGGCGGTTCCAAATCCGTGGTTCGAATCTGAATGACTTCGGCCCGACTTTTTTTCAACTTTCCTTCTTTTGTGAGAAAATCTTTTATTTCGGGCCCTTTTTTAGTATTTTTTTAAAAACACGAAAAATTTAATTAAAACTAATTGAACTCATGATTTTTGTTTAAATAACCAGTTCAGTTTTTTTATTATGTTGGTAAGATCGAAAAATATTATCCATATTACATCAGTATGTAATTTGTATCCAAATATAATTTCCAAAAAACACGATTTCCAAAAAAAATAAATTCCGAGCAAAGCTCGTTCACCCAGATACTACATATAAAAGGACGAGGTTCTATGTTCGGCTGTATGCTTTTTCCTTTATTTTATTTTTTTTATGTATGTTCTCTGATTTCTCCATCAATTGTGGACCGATTTTCAATACCTATTCATTTTTTCTTCGATAATGTATGTCTCACATTTGGCCCATATAAATGTCATAGAAATCATTTCAACCATGACATATGTTGTAATTTAGTTTTATTGAAGTCGGTTGTACAAAATTTTCAATTTTACCACTTGTCTAGTAATAATATTAGTCCGATAGAAAATGTTGTTCGTATTACTAATTCTAATTACTAATTTACTAACCTAAATTTTAACAATGAACCGAATTAAAGGTAAACTAGCTTTTGCCCGCGTTAGTTAGCCATAAAATATATTTGTAACTATTATCATTCTATTCATTTTTCAGTGACTCTGAACTTGACAAGAAATTACCGGACAGTAATATGCAGGGACGATGTACTCCCAATATTGGAGGGTTTCCAAAAAAGCGTTGAAAAACATGGCGTTAAATATCACATGCTGATTGGCGATGGCGACTCTGGTATCATAAATGGACTATTGATTACTATGCCATACGGTTCTAACCTCATGGTTAAAAAAGTAGAATGCAAAAATCACCTTTTCAGAAATGTTTATCCCAAATGCAGTTGGGGAAGAAAACTAACAACCAATAAGGTTTCTTATCGGTACCTACAAGAAAAAGAGTTGTGAGCAATGTTTTGCGTCGCTTTTACGTGGTAGAGCCATGCTGCAGTTATATTAGTAGTAGAGTTGTAGCACGAATGGGTCGGCTCTACCGGGGAAGGACCACGCTCTCACAGAATACCAGCGTCAAATAGTAGCTCTGTGTTTCCTATGGTGAGTGTCGAGAACCGTAGACCCTTTTTACTGGAAACGAGGCATTCCACCTAAGTCCTCACGGATGACAACGCATCTGCATTTTGATTCGTAATCGAGGATAGGTGTAGATGTCTATGGGCTACCGCAACCACTTACCATCAGGTGGGCTGTGTGCTCGTTTGTCATCCTATTCCACATTCCATAAAAAAAGCAGTAGTTGGCGCCGTGAAACATTGGAAGAGCGAAGACATCATTGACGTGGAAAAAATTAAAAACATCCAAAATGACATAAAAATCAGTGCCAACCAATCATGTTTTTAAGAAAAGAAAGAAGAGTTTTTGGCTTCTTTGCAAAAAAACGAGGACGAACTAAAATAATTAGAATTGGCTACTAGAGGTCAAAGATACAATGATTTGTGGCACACTGAACGGAGAAAAAGGCTAACTGCATATAAATTGGAAAACTTATTTCAAAGGAAATACGGCAACCGAATGTGGAAACCGACACGAATTGAAGGCCATACGAGAATTTTCCACAACTACCAATCTAAAAGTTTCGGTGTGTTATAACTGAAAAAAAGATCAAATTATCAGATCCAGGGAAAATTCCACATCACTGGTAGGCAATTTTGTTTTTTCGTAGTATGGACGCTACATGTTTCGGCGTACGAAAAAATTAAGTACGATGACCACTTTGGACAGAAATGCAGCCAAAACGTAACTAATTTTATTTTCAGTGTTTATTACCAAAACTAATTGACCCTCGAGTACCTAGAAATATGGCAGCTCGAGAAAGAGTGTAATAAAGTAATATGTAGTAATAAAAAAATAATTTCCACTAGTTGTTACTTTTTCACCTATCTAATTAAGTGTAATCTCGAAATCTTTTTAAGTTACAGTCCTTATTCAATAAAGACTCTAAAATAATGACTAAATACCTATTGAAGTTATTCACAGATATTATTTTTTCATAAGAAGGATTATTTGTGTAGGTTTTCGGTATTACTTCCTTCTCCCTAGGCTATAATAATATCTTTTTTAATTATAATTTTTTACGTTACCCCCACACTAGGACTTTCTCCTGTATCGTGGAGGCAGTTTTTATATACATAAATTGCATAAGGACAAACATCCAGACCAGGAACAATTACTTGTAGGTCATACAAATACTTGTGCCGTGCGGGATTCGAACCCGCGGCCCTCAGCGCTATAATTCATTGCTGAGCTACTGCACCACGTAGCCGTCAAATCTATACATATATGTATATCGATAAAATCTAATAACAACAAACCACAACTACATCAGTATGCGTATGCCCGTGCCTCCCGACCCGTATCGTGCGATAGAGAGCGTTGCATGTCTTGGAAGCAATTGCCTACATTTCTTTATTGAAATATTGTTTCGGGCGATAACATTTTTACCCCCCTAAACTTTTACGAAATGAGATAATTTTGTGTGTACCATTAATGTACCATTAAATCCAGTACATCTTAGTCTAGGTCTGTACGTTTTTCTTTTATATTAAATCAGTTTAGTTTATTTAAGCTGAAATATTTAAGTCAAAAATATAGATATTTAGATGCTAATAACTTACATCGCACGTAATATTTCTTTAAAATTAAAACGTACGGACCTAGTTTTTTGTTATATATACAACATTTCCAAAAATTATGAAAATTAGACTATGTTTACTGATGAGAAAACGTTATCGCTTTTTGTATGAAAATTTACAGCTTCACAATCCTCTTTTTATTTAGAAAATAATTAAATAATATTTTTATAGAAGAGGAGGCAAACGATCATGCGACTCACCTGATGGTGACTACCGCCGCCCATGAACAACCGCAACACCAGGGGAATTACAAGTGCGTTGCCGGTATTTTAGAAAGGAGTAAGCTCTTTTCTTGAAGGTCCCTAAGTCGTATTGGTCCGGAAAAATCGCCTGTGGTAAACAATTCAACAGTTTGTTCAAAGAAGGAAACTTCAAGTAAAACGCACAGTGGTGGACCGCCAAGCATTCAGACGGACGGTATCACGAGTTCAGACCCTATGTGCGTTCGTGAAATTTGGCGGCTGTTCCGAAAAATTTCTCAGAGAACTCCCCGTGGTAAATGCGACGCCGAAAATTCTGATGCTAGCTGAGCCGGTAAGGGTAGTGCCTTAAAACTGAGGAGATATGACAGAGGGGTTCTTTTTAGTGGTACATGTGCAAACTTATATCTACTGGGGATTGAACTGGATTAGATTTAGTCGCAAGTTTGTATCGTTATCAGTATCGCCAGTGCTGTAGTCTGCAAAGCAATGAATGTTGCCAGTTTGCAACATGTCATTGATATACAGAAGAAACAGCGTTGGTGATAGCACTCAGCCTTGTGGAACGTCAGCGTTAAAGGGCTTGTAATCAGAGCATGTACAGTCAACTACGACCTTGATGCTCCGACCAGCAAGGAAACTGGTGATCCAATTTCACAATTTCTTGGAAAACCCAGAAGGAAGCCCTGTAAAAAAGCTTCGAAAGAAGCACTTTGTGCCAGACTCGACCGAAGGCCTTTGCTATGTCCAAATTAACGGTCAATGCCTTTCCCATGGACTCTACTGCCTTCGCCCATCTATGAGTCAGGTAGACCAGAAGATCACCAGTTGATCGACCACGACGATAACCGTATTGGTGATCACTATTCAGCTGGTGACTCTCAAGGTATCTCATGAGCTGGCAATTTATAATATACTCGATAATTTGGAGAACAAGGAGGTGATGGCGATAGGCCTGTAGGAAGGGTCTGAGCGGTCACTTTTTTTAAGTTTCGGGTGGACCAAAGCTGTCTTCCATGAATTCGGAACTACGCCTTAGGAGTAGGAGTATACCGGTAAAGGCGCGTTAAAGCTGGTGCCAAATCCAAAGCACACAACTTCAACTTTAACACAATAGGAAGGACTTCATCAGTTCCACTCGACTTGATGACGTTTAGGGAGAGAAGTGTTTTGCGAACCGAGCGCTGTATGAACCTCACATCCAGCGGATGGTCGACGGTGTCCCTCCCCGTCATCGAAAGTCGGATTTTTTTTACGTGGTAGAGCCATGCTGCAGTTATATTAGTAGTATAGTTGTAGCACGAATGGGTCGGCTCGACCGGGGAAGGACCACGCTCTCACAGAATACCAGCGTGAAATAGTAGCTTAATGCTGCTGTATTTCGTATGGTGAGTGTATAGAACCGGATACCCTTTTTACTGGAAACGAGGCATTCCATCTCAGTTCTTACGGGTGACAACGCATCTGCATTTTGATTTTTAATGGAGGATAGATGTAGATGTCTATGGGCCGCAGCAACTACTTACCATCAGGTGGACTGTGTGCTCGTTTTTCACCCTATTCTATAAAAAAAAAGGATTGGACGCAAAGAGGGATCCTAACATATCGGCTTTTTCCTTTGCAGTATGAGCCAGTGAGTCTTCTTCACTGTGCAGAGATGGAAGAGATGGCTGACAGAAGTTTCCTTGGAGAGCTTTGGCGAGAGACCAGAATACACGAGTTCCCGAAGGAAGGCAAACTAGCTTCTCGCCAATTCTACCGATGTGCTCAGACCTTGCCTTGGCTATGACTCTTTTGTAGGACCTGGAGGTGGAAACGGAATTGTACTTCTTATAAAGAGCGCTAGTGTTTACATCCCGAGATGTTTATACGTATATTAGGCCCGATAGCACTCCTGCTTATAGCGTGGTGCTATTTTACAGGAGCGGCACTGTCGCTGACTTTTTATTTCAACCTCTGTGGTGTCCATCGGTTGTTTTCAAGTGTGAAATGCCTTGAAAATGTTTTCTAATTGATTATTTAAAAAAAATTATTAGATTCAGACTGTATCTTGCAATAAAAAGAAATATCATCTTAAGAAAAACAATTGTTTTGGTTGAATGTATTTTGTTTTAAATAAGATTATCATAATTACTTTTTCAAATACAGAAGTTACTGTGTACCTCATTTTATTTTTATCCCTATATAATTACACTTGCAACACGTTCAACCCTATGAAGGTATAAATATTGCACGTTAGCAATGGAAATTAGGGCTCCAAACTAGGGCAAGTCCAAGATATTGTTTTGTTGTTTTTAGCAGTTTTGTAAAAATACACCAATCTTGATCTGTCTCCACTCTTCAGTTTCATATTCAGTGTTGTCGAGGACGTGTTTAACAAAGCAAACAGGAGGCATATTACTGCTAGATAGATTGTATGACATATCAGCAATCGCATACCTTCGGTGGCTTTGAAAAAGGCCGTTTGGATTTGCTTGAGCGAAAGAAAACGATTTTTACATACAATACAATACACGAACAAAAGAAAATAATGAACCAAGTACAAACAAACTATATACAAAATTTAAAAAAAAAAACGAATTATTTATATTCTAAATCGATTTTCTCAGATAACTGGCGCGACAAAGATGTTACAATTCGATTTTTTCAAACTAAACGATATTACCGGATTCACGTGTTTTTGAGAATTCATATGCATTTTAAGGGCTCCAGATAAGTTATTTAAATCATCATATCCAGTAGTATTCGAAGCTGTTTTGTCGTTGGAAAAGAATATCCTGCAACAACAGTACAAATTATTAAAAAGTTTAAAGATTTTACCTTTTCCTTGCCGAATAGCAATTAAACACGCATCAATTCATCACAAGGAACAATTATCCTACATCATTTACCAAAAAAATCTTTCAAAAAGCACGAACAAAACAGAGTAAACATTGAAATGTGAAGTGAACTTGCAAACGTATCGCCCGCGCGCCCCCGCGCTTCATTAACTAACTAACTTCATACTAAAAGCTTGGCTTTTTTTTATATACTAATTGCTATATGTACAATTGTAGTTATATTTCACTATAGAACATTTTGCTACAGGTAAGAAGGGGAGCGATCGTCTTCTCGAAAGCCCGGTAAAAAGGCACGCGTGCGAGAGAGACGACTAATCGCTCAATTCAACTCCTTTTATAAGACAGCAGTATCGCTAAGGCTACGACCTTTGTAGAACAAAGGAGCGCGCGGGAAATTTGAAATATTTAATTGAAACAGTTTACGAGTTATTATAGTCGACCAAATCTAAGAAATACCTTTTGACGTTTCACATTAATCATTCTGCAATAACTTTGCACAAGCGTACTCACACGATTTAAAATAATCTTTTACGTAAATCCGAAGAATTATGAGGTTATCTATGTTTCATTACAACGTGTAAAGTTTTTATCACTAATTTAAATTTGAATTTTTCATAATGATTTCTTATATTTACGCGAACATTGCACATGATTAAAACTACTTTTACGGATTTTATCGCGTTTATTTTTTTTTACTTTTTATTTTTAATTCCCGACGTTTCGGGCGCTTTCCAGCACCCATGGTCACGGGGGACTGAGATGACTGACGTCCCGATGTCATTGTTAAACCCGGAGTACCTTCAGCTTTTTTAATTATTGTTTATGGTCCGATCTATGCAAAATGAACTGACTATGTCCTGAGGTCTTGCAGTGGTATGCTTGGGTTTAGTTTTAATTTTATTGATTATAGGATCCCAAGCAGGTGGTAGTACCCAGCCTCCTTCTCTATTGAAATTAGGATGTTTTTTAATTTCAATAGCCTCACGTATCATCCTTGGTAGGAATCGGTGTTCTTTCGCGAGGATTTGTGGTCTATCAAATCTGATGTAATGGTTGGGGCCGTCTAGGATATGATCACAAACTGCAGACTTCCCGGAACGTTGATGCTTCACATCAGCTATATGTTCTTTTACGCGGGTCCTAATTGATCTTTTGGTTTGTCCTATATAAGAGAGACCACATTCACAATCAAGCTTGTACACTCCTGCATCTTGTAGAGGAATATGACACTTGACGGATGGTAGGTACTGACTAATCTTCTTCGGCGGCTTGTAGAATGTTCTAATAGAAGCTCGCTTCAAGATATAGCCAATCTTGTCTGTGACACCTCTGACATATGGTAGTACAGCAGGCACACGCTCGACTGTGGCCGGCTTCACTCGGTCACTGTGACGTAGGCGCGGGACCCGAAGCTTGTTGTCGTGCAGAAACTTGCTTGACGTGCTGAAGCTCGGCGGCCAGGTGTTTGCTGTCACAGATCCCTCGTGCTCTCTGTAACAAAGATTTGCATACGGTAGCTAACTGTGAAGGATGGTGGTGAGATTCACCGTTTAAATATCGGTTTGTATGGGTCTTTTTCCTATACACAGTGTGACCATGTGTATTATTAGGATTTCGGATGACTAACACATCTAGGAAAGGTAAGGAATTATTTGCCTCTAACTCCATAGTAAATTGAATTTCAGCGTTTATGGAATTAAGATGTTCTAAAAATGCAGTTACTTTGTCTGATGGTAAAATTGTGAAAGTATCGTCTACGTACCGCTTGTAGATCCTTGGTGTAACAGGTGCAGTAAGGAGGGCTTTCTCCTCAAAGTCTTCCATGAATATATCGGCGACAATGGGAGATACAGGTGAGCCCATCGCCACACCATCTACTTGCTTGTAAAACTCTTCCTTCCACAATAGATAGCCAGATGTAAGGCAATGTCTTAGTAATACTGTATATTCTGCTGGCATGTTATTTTCCTCTAGTTTCCTAGTTATAATTGAGATGCAGTCTTCAACAGGTAGGCATGTAAATAGAGACTGAACATCAAAACTGACCATGGTTTCATTGTCAGTAAGATGTAGGTCTTTTATCTCACTGACAAAATGGTATGAATCCTTAGTGTGTGCTCTTGTGTGTCCTCTGAGTGGTGATAATATTTTAGCTAAGTATTGAGCCAATCTGTAAGTTGGCGAATCAATCTGACTCACTATTAGACGTAATGGAGCATTCGGTTTGTGTATCTTTGGTAACCCATACATACATTGAATTTTTCAAACAAAGCAAATTATTAAAAAATAACCAGTATTAACTTATTTTACTTGAAGTCGTTTCAATGACATGTCGCTATGTATATTACCGCAGTGTTTGGATGATTACAATTCATTGTTATGCGAATAATCGGCAAAGTAATTAAATAATCGGTAAAAATATTCTAATAATCGAATCATTAATTTTTTAAATGTATTATT
Source organism: Parnassius apollo (assembly GCA_907164705.1). NCBI lineage: Eukaryota > Metazoa > Arthropoda > Insecta > Lepidoptera > Papilionidae > Parnassius > Parnassius apollo. The sequence continues at coordinate 2,741,495 of CAJQZP010000393.1, forward strand.
TGTTAATTTAATTTTTATTTTCAAAATTCCTTAAGTTACATGAATCATGAATAAAAGAAGTTTATTTTTTTTCACTTTGTCAAAGTAAATTTTTGTAGGCAAAAACTCATATACAAGGCCGTGATAAAATAACCACTACATAATTTCAATATCCCGCCATTTCCATACCAGTAATTCATTTTTGAGGCGATGTATACGCTTTTATAACAAAATGCCAGAAAGTATATAAAATTTGACGTAAGTACACAAATTTCAAATACTTTATTACACTAAGTTTGTATAAAAAGGGTTATTTTAATATTAAGGAATTTATGGATGATAAAAAGCCCTGGGAAGGGTGATCGCTACCAAGATATTTCTAATTTGTTTTGTGTTGTTAATTGTAAAACGCATGATTATAAGCTCTCATTTAAAAAAAACTAGTCCCGTTGTGTTTCTTGCTGGTTCTTCCCAGAACAGAGGTATTTTTGCGAACCAGTAGTAAATAAAAAACGTGACTTTCAATAAATATTTATCATAATCTATATTGAATAAAAAAGTTTGTGTTTTTGTTTCGAGAGCTTACTGTGCGTAATTTTGTGATTTTGTGTTTGTCTTCTTATTTTGTGACTCGGCTTTAACTTTTTGGACTGTTTCTTCTATAATAACTTTTTGTACGTGGTAGAGCCACGCTACATCTATGTTATAGTTGTAGCACGAATGGGTCGGCTCAACCAGGGCAGAATACCAGCGTAAAATAGCAGCGTAATGCTGATGTGTTTCATATGGTGAGTGTAGAGAACCGGAGACCCTTTTTACTGGAATCGAGGTATTCCATCTTAGACCTCAGGGGTGACAACGCATTTGCATTTTGATTCTTAATCGAGGATAAATGTGTATGTCTATGGGCCATAGCATCCACTTACCATCAGGTGGACTGTGTGCTCGTTTGTCACCCAATGCTATAAAAAAATTCGTTGAAGCATGTACCCACGTCACAAAGGATGATTGGACTAGTGATAGAAAAAACAAAAAAATTGATTATGGATAACTTTGAAAGAGACATTAATTTTGACTGCATTATTGATAATCAAATAATAATAATTAATATAAACAACGACATCCCTACTAGTTGTACTGAAAGTGATCGAATAAATTTATTTTGAATCTAGTTTTAATCTTAATTTTTTAACTGTGCCTCTAGAAATAAGCAGTAACAACAAATACGAAGAAACTGATAAATCTTGTGTTTTAAATCATCCGTTTTTAATTTATTCTGGTATTATTCAAACCAAACTGTAAATGATTACCAACTCTAAATAATCGATATCGATTTTTTTAACAATCGAATATTTTACGTTCCCATTTTTTGGTTGGCATGTTTGGTGCAATAAGTCTGACAGCTGTCAAAATGTATTTCTTAGATTTGGTTGACTATAGTTGATATTATTGATTGAGCTGTTTGATAGGGCAAGCCCGGCTTTTTGGCTTTTAGGGAGGCTTCGCCACTGCACGTTAGAGAGTTTGTCTTCTGTAGGGTTTAGCTCATGTTATGATTTAACCACACAAATAAAACAACAAATGACCAAAAATATTATATTATTCAGTCACTTAAATACCTACCTAATTACATAATATAACATTAACGTATTGTTCTGACATAAATATGTAAAAACACAATAACGATATATTGCATCAGTTGATATATGAATTCTTTCTCAAAATTATAATTTCTATAAAAGGGTCATTCATTCATAAAGTAATCTTAAGTATTTTGTCTTAATTTACAAACCATAAACAACAACATAGAAATTTATTTTAAATCTACAAGAGATATATTATGAAGTTTAGCTTTATTTACAAAAAAAAAGAATGACTAAGACAAAACTATAACAAAGAGTAATAACACCAAGTACTCTTATTAGTTTGTGAATAACACTAATATAGAAAGAATAGGGTTGCCACCAGTGCTCTAAAATCGCGTATTGAATCGGAAGTGATCATAAGGCATCGTAAATGGAATAATTAAACTTATATTATTATTCTTCTCCTTTTAAATTATGGCTTCTGTTGATAACTTTTATTATTAAATTTATTTTTTAAAACTCTTAACGCTGGTGATTATGACATTTGAAAATATTCATAGTCTAAAATTGCTCAAAAATTATTTTGGTTGAGCAGTCTTTCCATTTTTTTTTACAGAATAAGAGGCAAATGAATACTGTGGTGGGCCACAGTATCAATTTACACACTTTAGACATCTACATTTATCTTCGATCAAGAATCCAAATGCGACGCATTGTCGCCACTGTGGACTAAAATTTGCCTCTTATCCACTGAAAGTTTTTGGAAAATCAAAAACTGAACAAACAAGTTATTAGTTTTATTATATCTTTTCAAAATAGTGTCCATTTACGTCAATAAATCGCTGCATCTGATGGAAACACTGAGAAAAGCATTGCCCACTCGTCCTGGGGGTCTCATCGACGGCGTTTTAAACACTAATTTTTTTACAATTATTCACGATAATTTTATAATGTTAAATTATCGTGAATTCTAGAATTTGTTATTCAGAACTCGGAAAGAAAGCAAGTATTTGAAAAAATTATATAGTAAAATTGTCAAATTTGCTAAGAATATTAATAAAATATTGCTAAGACTTAGATAAAATAATAGAATATTTGTTTAACTGTTGTTATCGTAATTGGTGGAATTACAAACAGTAATTTTAAGTTGAATTTGGAGCTGTTTTTAAAAATTTTAACAAACACTAGACTAGATCATGTAAGTCGTAATGAAACTTTACATGCATATCTCAGCGGCAGTTTGAAATATTTGTTAGCTTGGTTTACATTTAACAACTAGTTAAAGTTATAAATTTTTTATTCCCTCAGTATAGTACAAAGTAGACGTGTGCGTCGCGCCGGCACTTTTGCGACGCCGCCGACTTTCGGCGTAAAGTCGGTGCAAGTTCTAAGTATTTTAGAACTTACAGTTTTGGTAAACTCAACAACATTACACTCTTCTATGTTGACTTTCAAACATAATTTGGCAAAGCACCTAGTTACAAAAAAGTAAAGTAGCTACCAACCAATCGTTACATCATCCATATTCCAAATTTCCATACCATTAACTTACAATATCGAACGACGTAGACGACATGTCTTATTAGTAAGCTGGTTACAATTTAGATTGCTGAGGCAAATATTGTATACTTATATCGGGTCCAAGAGCACTCGTCTTGTAAGTGTAGGGAGTGAATATTTGTCTAAATATGAAACCCTTGGGTGACAATATTTTTAATTAAGGGATCGAAGAAATTTGCGTTGCGCAATTTATATTGTGTCTTTATTAGAGATGGGCCGACTAGTCGCCGACTAGTCGGGTTAACCGACTAGTCGGCATTATTTACAGTCGGTGACTAGTCGGCGACTAATCGGCAAAATATGCCGATTATAATCGGTGTTTAGCAAAAAAATTAAACCAACATTTATTCCTAATAATTGTTTTTTATTTTACTTTTCATGAATCTGCTGTGATAGCAGTTTTTATGATAATTACCTATCTGCACTTTATTATATTAATTATTAATCTGTTACCATATTATAAGGAATTTAAGAATCAGTCAGTAATTAAATATCTTCAATCAAGGACACATACATAACAAATAAAACAAAATAATATAGGTACCTTAATAACATTTTCAAGGTATCATAGAGCCATAGTATTACTTTAAGTTTAGTTAGTCTATATTCAAGAATAATAAAATATAAAAAATATTGTGATGGAATCATTGTACAATACCTATTATAATAAATTGGCATTATGAAAAGATGGTTTAGTGCTAATGAATGTTTAAAAACTACTTAAATATGTTTGTTTTTAATTAGTGGCAAGTTATGATGCAAAAATGTCAATGTTTCGGCGCGATCTGGAAGTAAGCGGTTCCTTTTTGTCTCATATACATTGCCAGCTTCCGAAAAGAGACGCTCGCTATAAACTGTGCTGGCGGGACAACACAGATATACTTTAGCTATACGAGCCATTTCAGGATATCTAGAACTTTTCTCATGCCACCACTTAAATGGATCTTCAGTTCGCTGTAAAACTGGCAATGTGCAGTAAGAATGAAGTTCGTGAGCTGAACTAGATGTTTCGCCGTCAATATTGTGCACTTTTCGCGTAACCATTTCTTGGTAAACTCCCCAAAAGTTGCGATGAGCTGTCATTTCGGAGTTAGGATTTTGGATATTGGTCTCATCGTTATTTAGGTCGCTGTCATCATCATCACTCATACGATTCTTCAAGGCTTCCAGCAAAAACTGTGATCTTACTGATACTATATTTTCATTATCAAAAAACTGTAGTTTGTACCTTGGATCGAGCAAAGTTGCAAGTGAAAACAATTTATTCTGTTCCAAATTTCTGAATCTAGTTTTCAAGCCCTTTTGCAATGCAGTTTTCATTTCCATTAATTGCTCATTTCCGTCTTCGTCTGTATAGTTTGCCAGATATTTTTCCAGTATTTTTAGGTGAGGAATAACTTCAGATATCGAGGAGCAACTTGAACTATTTATTTTCGTCACCTATTCAAACGGTTTTAGTAGCGTAATGCATTTTTCGAGTAACTTCCACTCCTCGGTCGATAAATTCTCAAAATTAACTGTATTTTCTGTCACATACAAAGAAACGGATCGTTTTTGCTCTAACAGACGAAACATCATGTAATAAGAAGAGTTCCACCTTGTGGAAACATCTTGAACAAGAAGATGTAAAGGTAAATTAAGCTCTTTTTGAATAGCACTTAGTTTTTGTTGAGCTGGTGCTGAGTGATTGAAATGCGTAACGATACGCCTCGATTTTTGAAGAATTTGTGCTATATAGTCAATTTTAAGCGAGTCGTGGATTGCCAATTGCATAGTATGAATAAAACATGGAACTGCTTTGAAAATCGATTCATCGATAGCCTTCGTAATGTTCCTCCCATTATCTCGCACAACAGCGTGTATTTTGGCTGCACTTATATTCCATGAGGCAGGAATTTCTTCGAGACACACTTTTATATTATGTGCATCGTGAGACATGGGAAAATGTTTCATCTGGAGTACTGCGTGACGAAATTTCATATCGTTATCCAACCAGTGTGCTGTAAAGCTTAAAAAACTTTCCTTATTGTTTGTATTTGTCCACAAATCTGTAGTTACGGATAGCGCGGTAACGCTGAGCACTCCGTATCGTATTTCAGTTTTAGTTTTCTCACAAATGTTGGGAATGATATTTTCTGACAAATACTTTCTACTAGGAAGTACATATTTTGGTTTAAGTTTCTTCATTAGACTGATAAAACCACTGTTTTCCACAATTGATAGAGGTTGGTTATCCAAGGCAATCATCTCTCCTATAGCAACACTTATTTCTCTTGATCGGGAGTCCTGAAGCGACCACTGGACCATTACACTATCTTGAATAGTTTGTTGTATGTAAACTTCGCCTCTCGCTGAAGTTGACGGAACTGGCGTCGGTGAAAAGGGCTCAGGTTGCGATTGAAAACGTGAAAACAAATGGACTTCATTCGAACTACTTTTAATAGAACCTGCCAATTGAGGCATCAACTCGTTGTGCTTATATTTTATGTGATTAGTCATACTTGTAGTATTCGCTTTTCTACCTTGACCACCGCGTGAAATTATTCCCTGGCACTGGTTACATTTCACTTTTGTCGGTTCTCCTTCAACATCATCGAAGAATGTCCACACTCGCGATTTCTTTTTCGACATTTTAAGACCCCACACACAGTTCTTTTATTTATTTTAACTAGGCGACACCAGCAGAGCGAATATACACAAAACGATTAAAAAGAAAACAAAACACGTCAAAGCTCAAAGCTTACATTACACTACAAATCACAAATTGCTCGGTGGCCGCACGATGGCTATTATGCATGCTTAAGGGTGCCGAGTGATGACGGGTGACGACATAGCCCGAATACCTCCGAAAAGCTAGTATTAAAATAATCGGCATCGCCGACTAGTCGGCCGACTGATCGGCGATTTGAAACCCGATTAGTCGGCTAGTCGGCTAGTCGGCAAATACCATAGTCGGCCCATCTCTAGTCTTTATATATGGCAAAAATGAGTGTTCGTATAGTAAAGTAAGTAAAGTTACAGTCTATATACGTCCCACCTCTGGGCACAGGCCTTCCCTCATTTCCGAGAGAGTTTTAGGGCAAGGAAGTGTCCGCCGCGCAGCCCCAATGAGTGTTGGCGAACTTCACATGTCTTAGAAATATTTTTTTTCTTATTTCTCAGTCATGCAGGTATCCTCATGATGTTTTCCTTCACCGCTGAACACGTGGTAAATCAGCACTCAAAATTGCAATTAACAATTTCATTGGTGCCGGCGGGGGATCGAACCCGGGTTACTCGCGTTCTGTTATATTTAGAGCGAGCGTTTCCTATCTGAGCTACCACGGCTCCTACTGTTCGTATAACTGATGCGTATTCTAATTGACATCGTACAACAATTTAGTAAAGTGTAAGATAGGAAGACGGTCGTTTGAAAGAAGAGCAAGATCGCATAACAAAGCCATACGTTTGATACTTTTTTTTACTAACGATTTTACTAATATGGGCAACAAAATACAATTTTAAGTCGATGAGTGATGATGAATTTCTCAATCTTTTATTAACAGCGAGTACACATTAGAGCAGGTCCAGATGGGGCGTTTTCGGAAACGCCCGAGTGCTTATGCGCGAGTCGACTCGTGCGTCCGCGAGATACTAGAGCTACATATATATATCCCGTCAAGATGATGACGCGCGTTTCCTCTCTCTCGCGTAAAACGTTCTAGTATCTAGGAGTAGTCCAATACTACGTGCGAATACGTAGCGAGTGGACGTATTACAAAATGGTGGTGATAACTTCGATACCGAACTTTTCATAGACGAAATTAAACAACGGAGTCTGTTAATTATTCTATTTATTTTGTAGATATAATAAATTATACATATACAAACATAAACATTTAGTTTGACCATTTCAATACGTTTCTTATTGATTTCAGGCATTTCATTGCAAAAGAAGCGGGAAGGGTTACATGATGGCTTTGTTAGAGAAATGAAGAAGATGAAAACCACACCGTCTTTATCAGGAGCCTCCGGCAAAGCCAAATTTATTTATTTTAAACGTTTGATGTTCCTCGAACGATCGACACGGAATAAAAGTACTGACAGCAATATCAACACCACGTCTTTTGCAGCTGAATAACAAGAGCTTTGGGAGCGATGGGGAAGATGTAATAAGACATCCGCTTGGTCAGGCGAAAAAGAAAAAAAAGCTGAATTCATCTGATGAGGAATTTCTCACCATCATAAACAAAAATTTTACATCTAGAAATCAGCCACAGACATCAAACCAACTGGTCAGATGATGACAAATTATTCATTACATTCAGTATTACACAAGGAGCTTATTAAAATATCAGAGGAAAACAGACTTCAATCAAAAATTTAATTAATGAAAGTGCTTCAAGCTCATCTAGCCATGTATAATTTTTTTATAGGATAGGGTGACAAACATAGAAGGTCGCTTTCTTGCAGATCGGAGCATCAAGGTCGTTGTAGACGGTGCAAGTTCCGATTACAAGCCTATTAATGCTGGTGTTCCTCAAGGCTGCGTGCTATCGCCAACGCTGTTTCTTCTGCATATAAATGATATGTTGCGAACCCGTAACATTCATTGCTACGCACTACGCGGCAAACGTACCGATACCATCAACACCACCTGGATGCTTTGCGATCCATCACTGTACGTTACGACCTTTCTGTGGAATAGTTTACCACCGGCGATTTTTCCGGACCGATACGACCTGGGGATTTCAAGAAAAAAGCTTACTCATTTCTAAAGGGCCGGCAACGCACCTGCAATTCCCCTGGTGTTGCGGTTGATCACGGGCGGCGGTAGTCACTTAACATCAGGTGAGCCGCATGCTCGTTTGCCCCCTCTTCTATAAAAAAAAACCGAGCACACAGTCCACATGGTGGTAAGTGGTTGTTGCAGCCCATAGAAATCTCCAGCTATCCTCGATTACAAGTCAAAATGCAGATGTGTTGTCACCCGTGAGGACTAAGATGGAATGCCTCGTTTCCAGTAAAAAGGGTCTCCGGTTCTCTACACTCACCATACGAAACACAGCAGCATTAAGCTACTATTTTACAAGAAACAGGATATAATTATTATCAATCATTACCACTACAAACTAATCAACACCATTACACATTCTACACCGACATATTCTGAATATACCACTGTTAGACCACCAACACAGCAGTGGTCTACGACGCAACCACCCCCGCCGTCATCGTTGTCAGCGCCACCTTCAGCTTACAGTCAAGATTCAGACAACTTAGCTTTATTTGAATAAATAAATGTACTTACCTCAACAATTGAATATCCACTTATATAACATGGAGTAAGTCATCAAATGATTTTATGGACATACTAAAATAATTAAAAAACTTAGGTTCATATCGTCTTAATTTTGGATACAATGATACAAACTCCATACGTCAGTCTGTCTCGTAATATTGGGTGCACCCAAAATTCTCTTTGTCTCTGCCGTAGTCTTTTACGTGGGACATTCAATAAGTTTTGCGATATATAAAAAGTATTCTAAATATTGAATAAAACTATTATTTACATTAAAACTTTTAACAGTGGTAGAGCCACGCGGCAGCTTTGCTGTTGCACGTATGAGCTGGCTCACACCGGGGTGGTACCACGACCTCACAGAATACCGGCGTGAAGTGGAAGCTCTGCTTCCGTGTTTCGTCAGGTGAGTGCAGGTGGCCGGAGGCCCAAACCCCAAACCCTCCCCCCATCAACATGGTAGCGGAATTAAATGTTAAACTACCCCAGGAGGGTACCAGCACCCCTGGAGAATCCCTGGCTGAGCATCCACGACCAAGTTACTCCACTCCTGAGCGTGGGTGTTCAGGCTGCCCCGTGTATTCTGGGGGTATTCTAAAATTCCGCTCAAGACTACAACTGCTCGGGGCAAACGGAGCAACAAGACCAAGGCGACCCCTGCCACGCTGTCACGCTGTGAATTTCTGCAATATCAAGGGGACTTCACTCCAACCTAAACGCCGTCCACTACCATCTCGAGAATCCCGAATCCCGAAATGAATTTTACTGTATTGAATACAAAACAAATAAATACAACATTTTGTGTTTTGGTTTTTATTTAAGCAGAAATCAACAAACCAACTTAAGAGGTTTCCGCAAATGTCATTAAAGGCAATTTTCCTGAGTAGAAGGGCACGACACACCTTGTCAATAGCCTTGCAAAAATCCCTGTACATCGCGTCCACTTGCGCACGGTTACAGACTCTCTCAAATATACATTTTATAGTAAAGTAAGAGATGCGGAAAATAGCCTTGTGCACCAATCTTTCAAGTACTTTAACGAAGTGGAAAGCAGGGAAATAGGACAATAGTTCATGATATCATTTTAACATTCACTTATATAACAGGAGTGATATTTGTGGGTTTCCATACAGGTATTATAAGCCATAATGTGAATTGAAGAAGCTGACAAGGAACAATGCCATGAATTTTGGCAAAAATCTATAACGTTTATGACCGTCTTGAAGATGACGAAACATTTATATATATATATATATATATATATATGAAAGGGGGTAATTAAGCATGCGGCTCACCTGATAAGATAAGATAAGTGGCTACCGCCGCCCATGAATAACTGCGACACCTGGGGAATTGCAGATGAGTTGCCGGCCTTTCAATAAACAGTAGGCTCTTTTCTTGAAGGTCCCTAAGTCGTATCGTTCCCCAAGAATAGCTGGTGTAGGCGATTCCACAAGGAAGAAAGCTTATTGTAAATCGCACAGTAGTGGACTACCAATCAACCAGGTGGTAAGGTGATATTTAAATTTCTGTCGCGATGTGTTGTGGTGAAATTGAGCGGCTAGAATTAGTCCGAACAATTCCGTAGAGCACTCCCCGTAAATGCGATAAAATACGCAGAGATGCAACATCTCTTCGCAGCGCCAGTGAGTCAAATCAATCAGAAAGTGCTCGGTTCCCGACGATTCGAACCACCCTGTGCTGGATGCGATCAAATGGAAGAAGACGGCAATGGGGAGCCCCGGATCCGAAATGGGAACAGTATTCCATGTGAGGCCGAACCTGCGCCTAGTAAAGTTGCAGAAGGTGTGCCGGCATGAAATACTGTCCCGCACTGCAGTACGCCAAGCTTTTTAGAAGCTAATTTCTCTTCTCTTACAAGTGACCACGAAATTGCACGTCATTCGATATGTCTACGTCGAGGATGGGTGAGGCAACAAGGGGAGTACCCTTAAACTGAGGATACGACAAAGGGTTATTTTTAACGGAAAACGTTCAAACTTGTGTCTTCGGGGATTGAACTGGACCATATTTAGTCGCATCCAATCCGAGACCGTGTTCAACAATGTCTCGACTTCAGACACAAGTTTGTTCCAGTACTCGGTGACGTTTTCCCGAGAAATATAGGCACGACCTGTGTATAAAATACCACCAGTGATGTCGTCCACATAGAAATGAATGTTACCGGTTCGCAACATATCATTGATATGCAGAAGAAACAGCGTTGGTGATAGCACGCAGTCTTGTGACACACCAGCGTTAATAGCCTTGTAATCGGAGCATGCACTGTCTACTACGACCTTGATGCTCCGATTAGTCAGAAAACTGGTGATCCAACTGCGCAATTTTTCGGGAAGCCCAGAAGGAAGCCCTAGAAGGAAGCTTTGAGAGAAAAGCTTCGTGCCAAACCCGATGGAAGGCCTTCGCTATGTCCAAACTAACCGCCAAAGTCCCTCACCCCTTGGACTCGATCGCCTGTATTCATCGGTGATAGATAAACAAGAAGATCACTAAATGACCGACCCCGACGGAAACCATACTGGTAGTCACTAATCAGCTGGTGCTCCTTAAGGTACCGTATGAGCAGACTGTTTAGATTGTACTCCATTATTTTGGAGAACAAGGAGGTGATGGCGATAGGCTTGTAGTAAGACGGATCAAAGCGGTTACCTTTTTAGGGATCGGGTGCACGAAAGCTGTCTTCCATGAATTCGGGACTACGCCTATGGAGTAGGATTACCGGAAAAGACGCGTTAGCACCGGTGCCATCTCTGGAACACACGTCCCCAGCACAGTTGGGTGGATTCCGTCAGGCCCACTCAACTTGAGGTCGTTCAGGGAGAGGAGTTCTGTTGGATGCAAAAAGAAAGCCTAATAGATCAGCTTTCTCTTTTGCGGCGTGGGCCAGTGAGTCATCCTCCCTGTGTAGAGGTGGTAGTGATGGCTTACAGAAATTGCCTTGAACATCAGAGATCAGATGATCAGAGACCAGAATACATGGGTTCCCGAAGGAAGGCGAACTAATTTCTCGCCAATTCTGCCAATGTACTCATACTTTGCCTTGGCGATAACACTTTTGAAGGACATAAAGGTGAATTTATACTTTCCACTTGATGATTGTAATCCGCTTAATGTTGTGTCAGCCGTACTGACAAGCACTGACTGATTTTTATTACTCCAGACCCACTACATCAGGGATGGCGAACCAATGGCACGCGTGCCATATATGACACGCGACATTATATTTTGGGCACGCCACTGATCACAAAGTTCACTAATATTACGAACGAACGCGAGTGATCCTAGTTACATCGTGGATTACTATTGCTAATGACGCATAGTTCGTTTCGTCATCATCATCATTACAGCCCTTCACAAGTCCACGCCACCCCCAAGGAATGCATAATCGTTTACGCATAGCATAATAGTCAATTTCCTTGATACAACTGTATTTAAAAATTCATTTGTGTTATATTTATGATTTCACAACCCCAATATAAGTTATTTGTCATCTAATCTGCAACAACAGAAGACAAACTAATGTTACTTTAACTTAAATTAGGCTTATAACAGAAAAATTTTGTAGTTAATAAAGAGTTTTGAGTCGATAGTGTTTAGTACTATTATTTTCCCCATAATCACGAAGTCAAAATTATTTTACGGCACGTCTATTACCTAATTAAACATTTCTTTAGAAAAATGGCACGTTGATACATAAAAGTTCGCCACCCCTGCACTACATCATCTATTTAATACATCGTCTACTCGCTGGCACAGTACTTTTGTGATGCTGCAAAATTTGAGATCTGACTAGATTTTTGGCGAAATTAAAACCAAAAAAGTAAGTTTTATGTACGCAGACAAATTGCCTGATGAACTTCACTTTAGTGTTCAGATCTGAAATAAAAGAGGCGTGTGGAAATATAATCTTAAATGGCTTAGCAAGATCCTCCGTTATGCCGAAAATATTGCAGCATTAATTTTGAAATAAATATATGGTAAAGTTGAGGATTAATGTTAAGTACTATGTTAGACGAAAACACGATTCCGTAAAATTTTCTCGATAGAAAAAAAATCCAAAGTTACCTCCAAACTGAAAAATAAACCGCTGTTATTCATAAAATACTTTAAATAATATCATGAAACTTTGCATACTAACTGAACTAACTATAAAGCAGGGCTTATGTTTTTTTTTAAATTACCATTATTTTCATTGTAAAAAGAAATTACCTAAACTATCGGCGTCCTGAAGCTTGATTCCTGCCGCCCGGTTCCAAGCTTCAGGACGCCGATAGTTTGTGTTGAATTTGATGTTTGTGATTTTTTTAATTGAATCTGTATTTACATATTTATAAGAGATTTTATTTTTATTATTGTATTTTTATAATAAAAACGAATCTATAAGCCAGACGGTTTTATTAAAGTTCTCCGCGCGAAAGTGCGATCGCAAAAACACGCCGCTGCCGCCAATTTTAGATAGGCGTCCTCCGCCGCCGGTGTTTCTAACAGCAGGTACAAAGTCCGGTTAGACTTGGTATGTTACTATTTCTTGTATTGGTATGGGGCATTCTAACAACAAAAACGTTTTTATACATAAGTGTTTTATAGAACTATTTATAAAGTTATTAAATATATGTAACGAAGAAATAAGACTAGAACTACATTAGGCTCACTCAAAGCATTTCAATTATGTTAAAACGATTTGTTTTTAGAACTACTTTAACGCATGGCTAGCGACGGTCGATCAGAAATATACAATAATCTAATGCCTTAAAGTTCATAGCAGTACATTGTTTAGGTTATATAACCTAAAATTATAATATAAGATAACTTAAACATGTGCCTTGTCTAAATGTACATATAGCTTTAACCTATTGATTTTATATATAGAAATATATTTAGCATATTAGGCCATAGCACAAAAAATAATCTTTAGCATAACATAAAAATCGCTTATTATATATGATTATTATTATGTTATTGTTATTATTATAATTATATTATATTTTTACAGTCAAATTTAAAACTTGCTGTCATAAAACTTAATACAGTCAATATACTTACACAAAAAGCAAACATTGTCTGTCAACCTCTAGAAATCGACTTAAAATAATAGATTTTTCGTACAGTAGGTAATTAAATATAAAAATATAATTCACATTTATTTTTAATTATAACATTTATTGTTATAGAGGAATAATAAAGATATTTTTATTTTAAAATTAAGTAAATATTTTTAACAATATTAACATATGTTTATATAAAAATTCGGTGGGTAGATCGAAACGACTTAGAAAATACACAAGTAGATATTATAATATAAACAATAGACAATTTATAATACACTACAGTTTTATAACAGCACCATAATAAATGTTTATAAGTATGTATATGAATAACCATTTATATAAAAATACCTCAAAAGTTTTTGTACATAAAATGTCACCAAAAATCATTGAATTTATACAGTTAATTAATTAAAATATTAAAAATGTGTTACGCTTATACAAATTGAGCAGTTTTGTTGCATTCGATGGTTGTCATATTAATATAAAGAATAACTTAGTTATCCTAATTAATCACTTACAGGTGTACCGTATAACACAATATGTTGAAAGTTTCCAGAGGTTCCCAAAGTTATGCAAATCAGAATACTATTCAATAAGATAGATAGAATAAGATTTTACTTAATACTACCTTTGGGTATTGGGTATTTTTTTTAATCAAATTATTAAAATGTTCTGGAAACTTGTAAGAACTGCCATGGGACATTCAAAACAGCCTATGATGAATGCTATAAAAGACGAGAATGGCTATATTCTCAATGATGAAGTTTTGAGTTTAAAGAGATGGAAGGAATATTTTGAAAGCGTGTTTATGAATGAGGAGACAACGTGTGTACTAAGTGAAGTAGAAACACCGAAAGAAGAGGATAGAGGTAGCGAGATAAGTATAGATGAAATAATGAAAGCAATGAAAAGCATGAAAGCAGGTAAGGCTGCCGGATATGATAGAGTTTCACTCGAAATGCTAAGGGCTGGAGAGGTAGTGGTGGCAGGCCTGCTGCACACCTTGTTTAATTTATGCTGGGAACTGAAGCGGGTACCGGTAGACTGGTGCAAAGCCGTGATAGTCCCAGTATATAAAGGAAGAGGGTCGCAGCAGGACTGTAAAAACTACCGTGGCATCAGCCTTCTTAGCATTGTGGGAAAACTGTATGCTAAGGTACTGATTGAAAGGGTCATGAAAGAAACTGATGGAAAAATTTGGGATGTGCAAGCGGGATTTAGAAAGGGAATGGTATGTACAGATCAAGTCTTTTCCATGCGCATGATCGCGGAGAAGTTTCTGGCCAAAAATCAAAAGGTTTTGTGTGCGTTCATAGAATTGGAAAAGGCCTATGACAGAGTGGATAGGGATGTGCTATGGCAAAGACTGAACTCATTTGGGTTGAGCGCTGGCTTGATACAGGCATTGGAGTCTCTTTATAAGGACTCTAGTGCTTGTGTTAGGATCAACGGGGTCTACTCGGACTGGTTTGACATCCATAAAGGTGTCAGACAGGGCTATGTGGCTTCCCCGTGGCTGTTCAACCTATTTATGGACAGTTGTTTGCAAAATTTAAAAGCTGAAGAATGCGGATTAAGAATGGGTGAGTTAACCGTCAAATGCCTTTTGTACGCCGATGATCAAGTTATTCTTGCGTCGTCGGCGGCCGAGTTGCAAATGATGGTTACATTAATGAACGGATCATTAAAAGAAAGGGGTGTGAAAGTGAACGCAAGTAAGACGAAGGTTATGGTTTTTGAAAGAGAAGAAAGTAAAACGATTTATGAAATAAGAATAGAAGGGGAGTTTATCGAGCAAGTAGATGAGTTTTTATATTTGGGCTGCGTATTTAGCAGGGATGGAAGATATGATAAGGATATAGAACGACGAGTGAATGCGGGAAATAGAGTAAATGGGGCCCTGCACTCTATTGTGAAGAGTCAAAATGTGTCGAAAAAGGCACGTATGGCAATTCACAATGCTATGTTGGTCCCTACTTTAACGTATGGTAGTGAAAGTTGGGTGTGGCAGAAGAAGCACGAGAGTAGAATAAACGCAGTAGAAATGCGGTCGTTAAGGAGTATGTTAGGGCTGAATCTGAATGACAGGGTAAGAAATTGTGTAATAAGAGAAGAGTGTGGTTTGCAAGATGATGTTGTGACCAGGATTAAGAAAGGAATGCTTCGGTGGTTTGGTCATGTAGAAAGAATGAATGAGGAAAGAGTGACAAAGAAAATTTATGGTGCAGAAGTGAATGGCAGAGTCCGAAAGGGACGTCCTAGGCGAAAATTTATCGACCAAATTGGCGATTTATTGAAAACGGGCCAAATTAGGAGTACCCTTAACCGACGAGCACGTATGCGTAGGTGTATGGATGTGAAGGAGGCAAGAGAGGTGTATCAGGATCGTGCCAAATGGAAGTCTGTAGTCTCTGCCTACCCCTCTGGGTGACAGGCGTGAGTGTTTATGTATGTATGTATGTCAAATTGTTCCTCGGCATATAACAACAGTAACATGACTTAAGTCCTCTCCTACTTGAGTAAACTAAGACACAAGTTGTACTAACTGACGAGAAGGTAGTTAGTACATTAGTAGAAGGTGTTTCCAACCGAAACAAGCAGCACTATTTAAGTTTACGTATTCATCACCATCACCCTCATCATCATCGCGACAGCTAATAAAAATGCGTTACGAACATAGGTCTCCACCACAGACTGCCTCAAAGGAGAATATTTGCCATAGCTGCCACGTTTGGCACGCGGATTGGCAATCACGTTTTTATCATTTGGCGACGTTATCAAGAAGATGCTGCTGCTTATTTTTTGTTGAAACCCACGGGATGATATGGAGTTACGCTGCCAATACACGGATCATTTCAATTTTTAAAAATTACAAAACAATCAATCATAAGAGTGAGAAGTCTACGTACACGTACTTTGTTGAATTGCGTTAATCCTGAAGGAATTAAACAGCCCTTATATTTGGCCCATTTATCTTACTACACATACACAGATGTCACGCGCCTCCTTTGCAAATCTTTGCGCCCCCTACCTTAACCCCCCAGGTGGTGGAATCCCACTTAGAAAACCACTGGTGGACATCCATTTAAACATATTTTAATAAACATATTCGAATTTTTTTTATTTACAAAACGGGCTGCAAGTGTTCTTATTTCAAGATATTAATTTAAAGTTTCAAACTACTAGGACTAGTATTACAGTGGTACCGTGTTATGCTTGTGTTAACAAGTACAGTAACGTGCATAATATACAATGTGTAAAGTAATAAATTATCGGCACCAAATGCCTTTGTCACCTAGGAGTACAAATTGTTTACTGATTTATTTTTTCTCTTTTTAATATACTTTTTTATTTTAAATTTGAATTTCCCAATTCGTGTGGAATTGTTAAACAAAATTGAGTTTTATTAAGTTGTAATATGAATTAGTCTTAAATGCGATAGACAGTGGAGTAATAGTTTATTAAAAACTAACAATAATAAAATTTCGTGTGCTTATTATTTCATTGGATACGGTCGTATTTTATTAATTTACACACTGTATAAGATTTTAAACCTTATCTGAACGCAACAAGATTATAATTTCCAAGAGAGTTGTATTCAACTCTGATGTAACCTTTGTTGTCACATATGTAAATATGTATCATTATTAACTTATTATAATATAGTTTTTTTAAGCCTTAGGTAATGATGGAAAACGTCGTAAGAAGATCGGTATATGTGGGAATATTAAAAATATCCGGTAATATTGCTACACAGTAAAATTTATAAAAAAAACAACAACCAAACGATATAAACGTATAAAGTCCTAGCTTTCTAAGATTACATGATTTACGAAGCTAATGTCACATAATATTATATATCTTAAAATAACTAAAAATAACTTTTTTATACAAAACATATACCTAATTAATGTCAGACAAATATACACAATTACTCATAGAATACAAATTTTTAATAAAGAATTACATGTAATAAGACTCAAAAAACTTGGCATTATACAAAAACATAAACGTCAGTTTTTAATTGATTGCTTTTTGTGTTTAAAAAATATTTTTTTCTTGTTTAAAGTGTATAGTCTATATAAATATAAAAACACCATTTATGAATAATTTGTACTTGGTAATTTAACAACTTTTTAAAGCGAGTCCGGAGCCGTCCGTGACTCGTACATAATAATAATCTAGATTCTTATTATGTACCTATTTCTTATTATTTAATAAAAGTAAATCTGGCAAAGAAGCACACATTCCATTATAGCATATAGCCTACCTGATGGTGGAATGTGTGTTCATTTACTGGAAGTGGATGCTTTGGCATGTTGACACCTAACTTACTAAACTACCTTTAAGGATATATATTATATTATATTATACGTGATATTATGGGATGCCTCATTACTACTAACGTGTCCCAGGCTCACATCATCCACCAAATAAAATATGACATAGTATGTCGCTATTTTACGCGGATATTCTGTAAAAGTTTGACCTTCCCATGTCGAGCCGTGGTTTTTAACACGTAAAATACATTATTACTATATTATATACGGTAAATACAAATCTTACAAAACAATTATGTTTTAGTTTCAACTGAACACAACTCTTTCGGCAATATAAGTTGCCATGTCAAATTAATTAAACAAATAATTTTCATAATATGCGATACAGATAATATAAATTCTCATAATTTTACGGTCGGACGCAGAATCACAATAAAGTTTGCCATAAACACCCGAAATCACTTGACTATGAACACAACTTTGCTGTCCCGTTCTAGCTGCTCCTCTAATTGGCTGGCAGAGAGACCGCCTTGGCAACAGAGCTCGTCCAGACAGACCAGACCGTTGTAGGTCCGGACCATGTTTTGATTGTGGTCCGACCGTACGGATGTGCCGTCGTCGTTGTTGACCGTTATTGGGTACTGGGAGATAAACGGCAAATAAACACTATTTCAAATATCAATAAACACTCATTGTTATATGGAGAAAAATAGTTTACTTCTGAATTTCTTCTCAAAAGGTGTCCTACAGTGGGGACTTATAGAAGCGATGGCACAGCTATCTTGACTTTAAAGTGCTAAGTAAAGGCTCATAAGAATAAAAATATTAAAATATCAGGAATTTTTACTTTGATTAAACTGCCTACCTGATTTTTTTATACGATAAGGGTGACAAACGAGCACACAGTCCAACTGATGGTAAGTGGATGCTGTGGCCCATAGACATCTACATTTAACCTCAATTAAGAAATAAAATGCAGATGCGTTGTCACCCTTGAGGACTGGCGTAATGGTGTTGCTGCTGTGTTTTGTACAGTGAGTGTAGAGAACCGGAGACCCTTTTTTACTGGAAACGAGGCATTCCATCTTAGTCCTCAGGGGTGACAAAGCATTTGTATTTTGATTCTTAATTGAGGATAAATGTGAATTTCTATGAGCCACAGCATCCACTTACCATCAGGTGGACTGTGTGCTCGTTTTTCATCCAATGCTATAAAAAAATGCAGTAGCCACTTACTATCTGCTGGACTGTTATTTTATTTGCTATTTTAATTTTATAAAACATATATTGGCTTACCATACCCTTCAGGCGCAAAGACAGCAGTTGAGCTACTGCTCAAAATATATATATATATATATATATATATAAAATATTACTCGCAGTGCCAGACGTCTACACATCTGCACAGGAATAGAGACCTACACCTAGATTAGTTTAAAGGTGTTGTACGAACCTTATAGACTCTCCGTATGAGCCCCTCGAGCACGCCGAAAAGCACGAGCTTGCGCTCGTTGATGGCCAGCTCCTGCGGCCGCAGCCGCAGGCACAGGTCGCGCACCGTGCTGCCGTACGACATGCCCGCGTACATGCGGAACAGGTCGCTCACCTTCGGCAGCTGCCGAGCTGTCCACGTCCACGGGAAAACAATCATCAATATGTTCATGATGCCCTGGTACTTTTCTATTGCTATACTGCAATTTCTTCCAAACAAGTATAGTAGTAGCGGCGGGTGAATCCACTACCACCCATCAAAAACATACATAATACATAAACACTCACGCCTGTCACCCAGAGGGGTAGGCAGAGACTACAGACTTCCATTTGGCATGATCCTGACACACCTCTCTCGCCTCATTCACATCCATACACCTACGCATACATGCTCGTCGGTTAAGGGTACTCCTAATTTGGCCCGTTAAATTAAATTATTAAATTAAATCAAAAACATAATATTATCGTTATGTTCAAGATGTCCTGTTAGACTTCGACAAACACAAATACCCACAGTAATAGTAATAATAAGACAATAGAAATGAATTAGCGCTCGATTACTTCCAAAACCGATGTCGCCACATTTTAACACAGCCGTATTATAAACATACGCAATGTACAATGATATCTAATGTTTCACATTACATTGCTTGGCTAATTTGTCAACGTCGCGTGCGTCGCGGTAGAGCAAAAGCAGCAATGGTAATTGTAGCATACGAAAAGTAATAAATGAAAGTTTACAAAGGTAAATATCATAGTAAAGTATTGATCTAGATGTGAATTAGTTAAAGCAATGATAGTTAGTAAATAATCATCTTACCGATGAAATTTTATGCCTTTACTAGTTGAAATACACGTCCTTGAAGAGTTTTTACTACTGATTATGCTGCAGTTCACCATTATAACATAAATTCACGTACGACGTTACCCGCGCAACTAAATCACAAAATGGTGAATGATGTTCGTCAACACATATTTACGTGGTAGAGCCATGCTGCAGTTATATTAGTAGTATAGTTGTAGCACGAATGGGTCTGCTCGACCGGGGAAGGATCACGCTCTCACAGAATACCACCGTGAAATAGTAGCTTAATGCTGCTGTATTTCGTATGGTGAGTGTAGAGAACCGGAGACCCTTTTTACTGGAAACGAGGCATTCCATCTTAGTCCTCACGGGTGACAACGCATCTGCATTTTGATTTTTAATGGAGGATAGATGTAGATGTCTCTGGGCCGCAGCAACCACTTACCATTAGGTGGACTGCGTGCTCGTTTGTCATCCAATTCTATAAAAAAAAAAAAAAAACATAATAGCGGAGACAAGGTCACGCGTTTATGCCACTTCCATTGTCCATATTATTACGATTTCTGTGCAAATACCATTACCATTACAGCCTATAAAAATACACTGCTAAAATAGACCTCTCCCATAGATTTCCAGATATTAGCCACAGTCGCGGTTTAGCAATCGCAGTTTTTTATTTCAATCGTTATAAGAAAGACACTGCTGTACATTTCCTGATTTGTTTCCATCCGTCGCCTCCTATGACGTCCACGGGATGATATGGGTTAGTGCATATTTTTACATCGCTACTTCACGGTACTTCCACTTGAAAACAATCATCAATACGTTCATGAATCCCTGGTACTTTTCTGTTGTTGTATTGCAATTTCTTCCAGATTAGTAGCGGCGCGAGAATCCACTACCACACATCAAATACTAAATATGTTCATGATGAATTTGACATACCTACAACAATACACCAAAGATTACAACGTTATTTGCTTTCTTTTGCTATTTCTCTATTGGTACATAACAATTTATTTCAGACAAAAGTCAACCACGAAAAGAAACAAATGAAAAAGTCTCTCACCAGTCTGTATGAATTAATAAATTAATAAAAACACAAAATATAAATTGTAATTAAAAAGGGATAAAGATCTTATGCAAATAAAATAGGATTTTTAGCGATAAATCGGTGACCATAAATGAAAGGCGAAAGAGACGCGTAAGACAAATAGAAACAGAAATAGAAACTTTTTCACTCAATATAAATTATAAGTAAGAATTATTGAAAGTCACTTTTATGCTTAATTTACCACTGATTTGGAAAATAGCTCTGTCCCGGGAAGAATTTAAAATAAATAATGATATTTCTTAACCTGTTCTGAATACTACAGTAACGAACTAACAAGATCCTTGAATCCAAGATAAAACAAGGAAATACGAATATCTAAATTAGATTAGACTTGAATGAAACTAGTTTTTTATGAATTTTATCGTGTTTAATTAACTTATATTTCCTAAGTTTCGAGTACTTTGTAACACCTATGGGAGTCCCAATGTCAGTTAATCACGACACCTACAACATAAAATTCTTAATTTTTGGCCCGTTCTACACAGAAAGAACTACAGTATCTTAAAATTTTGCAGTGGTATGTTTGGGTTGGGATTTAATTATATTAATTATAGGATTTCAAACAGATGGTAGCACGCAGCCATCTTCTCTATTGAATTAGGATGTTTATTGATTTTAATAGCACCGCAATTCATCCTTGATAGGGATTGGTATTCTTTTGCGTAGATTCCGCAGAAAACTAGGACAGAGATCAAATTACTTACGGGATCGTGCACAAAACTCCACGCATTGCCGCTGAAGCCCTGCACACCTAGTCAGCTGGCGAAGTTTAGGTGTAGCACTATAGACCTGTAAAGGTAGAGATAACTAGAATTCACAGAATAATATATTTTAAAGTTGTAAAGAACAAGAACTTTCGGTTTCTATTTAACGTGAAGCCATATAATAGTTTTTACTTTTTTGTTACAATTTTAAAATTAATGCCTATGAATGCTTTCAAAAAACATGAACACAATATCTTCATGATGTAGACTTCGATTAAAGACTCCTCAAAAATTTTACGTAAACGAACGAATTTCTTTATCCACATTCCAATCAAATCGATTATATTTCGATTAATTAGTTTATCGATATTTAATATACCAAAATATTACTATGTAGATTGGGGCTAAAAATGTCGTTATTATCCAAAAAGTATTTCCTCAGCTGTAACTCTTCAGTCTGGGCATAGGCCTTTTTTTCAATAAGCTATATGCGCCACTATTAAGAAGATTTGTGTATTTTCACCACGATGGACAGATGAGAGCAGTTGAAAAACATAGCATTGTTGTCTAAATTATCCGTGACGATCACTATCAATTCAGATAATATAATTGTTAGACTATTAACTAAATTATTTGTTATCATCATAATCATTACAGCCCTTCACAAGTCCACTGCTGAATATAGGCCTCCCCCAAGGAATGCCACAACGCACGGTCCTGAGCCACCTGCATCCATCGACTTTCTGCATGTCTTACCAGGTCCTCACTCCATCTTGGGGGGGGGGGGGGGTCGCCCTACAGGGGCGCTACTACTACTAATTAATTGTTAACTACTGAAACTACTGATTAATTATAATTTGCATTACATTGCATTATTTTTTGATAAAACGTAACTGGCGATGAGTGACGAGCACAATTGCCTCTTATAAGCGAAAGTAGCAAAAGTAGGTATTACTTCCATGTTTTATTTGTGTTCACTATGTTTAAGTCTACTCCTGTTGGTACTCCGTTGTACGCTGATGATACTGTATGATACTCACAGCGCAGTACTGGAAGATCGGCACGATTGTCACGACTCCGTAGTAAACTAGGTTCTGCACGCATGCGCGCACGAGGCTCACTTCCACATCGCTCAGAGCTGCGATCTTCGATACGTGGTTGAATCCGTCGATGTACGGTAGAATCTATGACAAGATAAAATAACATTTTCGTTATTTATATTAAAAGTAGGAACATTATAACAAAAGGCAACATCGTGGCTCTTTTTAATTATGCCGTTATATTAGTGATATACAATAATAATAATACAATGTCCTTCAGACAGAATTTTGGTTACGGCTGCAAGTCTCAACGTAGACTAGCCATATCTACGCAGGACAGGATTATAATGCACGAGTTTGTACGCAAACACAGTACCTCTATACTTCATGACAGGTGCCCTCTATTCTCTTACTTTCATATAATAATCCTATACCTTTAAACGAGCAATTCTTGTATATATATATATATATATATAATCGGAATCTCGGAAACGGCTCCAACGATTTTCATAAAATTTAGTGTCCAGGGAGTTTCGGGGGCAATAAATCGATCTAGCTAGGATTTATTTTTAGAAAATGTTTTTTCGTCCGTCTTTTCAGGCAATGAAAAACTGCTACAATATAAGAAGGTAAATTTTGACATTGTGTTAATGATCGTAATAGCTCAAATGGATATCGAGCGGCGGCGAAATCTTAATGCCTTGGTTCGCGTACCATCTTCGGTCCGATTTTTTTTCCTTTTTTTTTAAAGTTATCTTCTTTTGTGAGAAAATCTATTATTTCGTGCCATTTTTTAGCATTTTTTAAAAATACGAAAATTTTAACTAAAATAATTGCGGATTTTATCGCGTTTAATTACTTTAATTTATTTATTTTTTATTTTTATTATTATCCCGACGTTTCGGGTGCTTTACAGCGCCCATGGTCACGGGGGGGGACTGAGATGTTTGACGTCCCAATGTCATAGTTAGTCCGGCTACCTTCAGTTTTTTAATATTAATTTTTGGTCCGATTTACGCAAAACGAGCTTATAGTATCATGAAGTCTTGCAGTGGTATGCTTGGGTTTGGGTTTAATTTTGTTGATTATAGGATCCCAAGCAGATGGTAGCACCCAACCATCTTCTCTATTGAAATTTGGATGTTTTTTAATTTCAATAGCCTCGCGTATCATCCTTGGTAGGAATCGGTGTTCTTTTGCGAGAATTTGTGGTTTATCAAATCTAATGTAATGGTGGGGACGATCTTGAACATGTTCGCAGACTGCAGACTTCCCGGAGCGTCGGTGCTTCACATCAGCTATATGTTCCTTCACGCGGGTTTTTATAGATCTCTTTGTTTGACCTATGTAAGAGAGACCACATTCACAATCTAGCTTGTACACACCTGCATCTTGTAGAGGAATATTACATTTGATGGATGGTAAAAATTGACTAATCTTCTTCAGCGGCTTGTAGTATGTCTTAATGGACGCTCGCTTCAAGATGTAGCCAATCTTGTCCGTGACTCCTCCAACATATGGTAGTAGAGCAGGTGCGCGCTCGACTGTTGCCGGCTTCACTCGTTCACTGTGACGTAGGCGCGGGACCCGAAGCTTGTTGTCTTGCAATACTTGCTTGACGTGCTGAAGCTCCGCGGCCAGATGTTTTCTGTCACAGATCCCTCGTGCTCTCTGAAACAAAGATTTACCCACGGTAGCTAACTGTGAAGGATGATGGTGAGATTCACCATTTAGATATCGGTTGGTATGGGTCTTTTTCCTATACACAGTGTGACCAATAGTGTTATCAGGATTTCGGATGACTAAAACATCTAGGAAAGCTAAAGAATTATTTGCCTCTAACTCCATTGTGAATTGTATTTTAGAGTTTATGGAGTTAAGGTGGTCTAAAAATGCAGTTACTTTGTCAGATGGTAAAATTGTGAAAGTGTCGTCTACGTACCGCTTGTAGAACCTTGGATTTACAGGAGCAGTAAGAAGGGCTTTCTCCTCAAAGTCCTCCATGAATCTTCAAAATTCATGGAGGACTTTGAGGAGAAAGCCCTTCTTACTGCTCCTGTAAATCCAAGGTTCTACAAGCGGTACGTAGACGACACTTTCACAATTTTACCATCTGACAAAGTAACTGCATTTTTTAGACCACCTTAACTCCATAAACTCTAAAATACAATTCACAATGGAGTTAGAGGCAAATAATTCTTTAGCTTTCCTAGATGTTTTAGTCATCCGAAATCCTGATAACACTATTGGTCACACTGTGTATAGGAAAAAGACCCATACCAACCGATATCTAAATGGTGAATCTCACCATCATCCTTCACAGTTAGCTACCGTGGGTAAATCTTTGTTTCAGAGAGCACGAGGGATCTGTGACAGAAAACATCTGGCCGCGGAGCTTCAGCACGTCAAGCAAGTATTGCAAGACAACAAGCTTCGGGTCCCGCGCCTACGTCACAGTGAACGAGTGAAGCCGGCAACAGTCGAGCGCGCACCTGCTCTACTACCATATGTTGGAGGAGTCACGGACAAGATTGGCTACATCTTGAAGCGAGCGTCCATTAAGACATACTACAAGCCGCTGAAGAAGATTAGTCAATTTTTACCATCCATCAAATGTAATATTCCTCTACAAGATGCAGGTGTGTACAAGCTAGATTGTGAATGTGGTCTCTCTTACATAGGTCAAACAAAGAGATCTATAAAAAACCCGCGTGAAGGAACATATAGCTGATGTGAAGCACCGACGCTCCGGGAAGTCTGCAGTCTGCGAACATGTTCAAGATCGTCCCCACCATTACATTAGATTTGATAAACCACAAATTCTCGCAAAAGAACACCGATTCCTACCAAGGATGATACGCGAGGCTATTGAAATTAAAAAAACATCCAAATTTCAATAGAGAAGATGGTTGGGTGCTACCATCTGCTTGGGATCCTATAATCAACAAAATTAAACCCAAACCCAAGCATACCACTGCAAGACTTCATGATACTATAAGCTCGTTTTGCGTAAATCGGACCAAAAATTAATATTAAAAAACTGAAGGTAGCCGGACTAACTATGACATTGGGACGTCAAACATCTCAGTCCCCCCGTGACCATGGGCGCTGTAAAGCACCCGAAACGTCGGGATAATAATAAAAATAAAAAAAAAAATAAATTAAAGTAATTAAACGCGATAAAATCCGTAAATAATAGTTTTATTCAATGTGTAGTGTTCGCGTAAATTTAAGAAATCATTAAAATAATTGCACTCATGATTTTTTATTCAAATAACCAGTTCAGTTTTTTTCTATTATGTCAATAAGATCAAAAAATATTATTCATCAGTATGTAATTTGTATCTAAATGTAATTTCAAAATAAAAACCGAGCAAAGCTCGGTCATCCGGGTACTTTATTTAATGTATTACTGTGAACAATGGTTAAAGATGACATAATATAAAATCTTGAACGGTTAATTCGTTCAAGTATAAAAGGTATCAACAGTTGCCTTACCAGGCTTGTAATAGATTTACAATTAACTTGTAAAGATAAAATAATATTTAAAAAATGCTTATATTCGTAAGAATAAAGAACACGGTATTAACTCTTAAAATCATAAAATTAGTTTAGCGTATAAAACGTATGTTCCACCAATCAGTTTTTTAATTTATGTTTTAATTTGGGTTCTTTTATTGTTTCAATACTATTTGTTAAGTGATTGAGTACTTTAATTGCTGTTATATACTTTTTTCAAACAATTAATTTTTAATTTTAGCTAGCTAAAGATCGTTTTGATAGCAAGGGCATAAATTTTGCAGCGTTGAAAGTTTAAAAATATATCGCAATTCTTTTTAATAAATAGGCACAACTCTAAGATATATATTTCAGTCAAGGTTAAAAAACAATTTTCGTTAAGATAATTGATAGAATCAGGCGTCACTTTGCGGAAATCCATTATAATTAAGATATTAGTAGTTATTTTGCAACCATCCGTTCAATTAAATGATGTGTCCGTTCAATTAAATAACAAAATTCGTAAGTTCATCATGAATAAAATTTTCAAATATATTTTGGATAAGCTTGGTAGGAGGTTGGTTTGTACTTTTTTAAGTCTTCATTCGATCCTTTTTTTAAATAATACGAGCAATTTTAGATCATTTAGAAATGTCTCTGTTTCTATCATTAGATTTATAATATACACTATTGGTTATAAAATTCACTTTATGGATTGTTTAATTAAATAAATCGATTATGTGATCGTAGTCAAAATATTTTTTTCAGTTTTATTAGATTAACTATTTCAGTGACATTATTTATGTTGATTGATGATAAGATAATACTGTTGCAGTTAAATTAATTATTAAGTTTTATAAGATCGTATATTAGAAATTTGATAACTACGTGTAAGGAATAAATTATTAAAAATTTCTACCATTTCATTTGGCTCACTGACTATCAACCCGTTAAATTTTATATTATTATGGTGTTTTCTATTGAATTGATATTATTTATTATATATATATATATATATATATATATATATATATATATATATATATATATATATACTTGTATTAGAAAAATATTTTTTTTGCGTTTTAAGATATAATGTCCTTTTATTTCTACTGGATATTTTTATTTTTTTTTCAGCCAATTAGGTTTCTTTTTTTTTTGTAATTTTAATTCTATTAATATTCATAGTCCAATAGGATGGAAATACGACACGACCGGAGGGAGATCACGCACAAAGCAACCGCTTTATGTGTTATCCGAGGCATGGGGGTAAAACACCGCCAATTTCGGACTGATATTAGGAATTTTTGACAGATAAACCCAACAGTTGTTTGGATTTCGGTCCGACCTGGGATTCAAAACCGGGATTACATGATTACCAGTGTCGGTTACGACAACTAGACACTCACGACTCATTCAATAACATATAATAACAATATTCTAAACACAAACCTTTTGGATAATATACATAGGAAGGTAGTTAAATAGAATTAATTTACAATCACAAAATACACGGATCACAGGTACGATTACAGGTACGACGTCGCCGCCATCATGCCGTCATATACAATCTTAACCTTGATTATTTACCGAGACAAATTCATATTTCATTCCGAAGAGTTTGCGCATCACAATGATCCTGATTCATTAATATTAATCAAAACCTCACGTCTTATTACTGGCGTTATTTAAAATCGTAAACTGAGAGTTATTTAAAAAATGTTTAGATGTCAATATATACAAGGAGTGGATTGAGTCTTAGAAATTTATTTAGTTAACATATTATACAAAAAAAAAATTACACAAATAATTTGATTAATATAATATTTAGTACATATCATACTTAAGGCAAAAAGTAACGCACATTAAAGTTCAAAAGCGGAAAAGGGAAAACAAAATGCTTATTATTACTTCTTTCCCGGCCGCATAATCGATATTCGGCGTGTACTCGAATATACTATACGTTGCAAGTCTAGTTCCTTGATAAAAACTAAGCAAAAAATGTGAATAGAGCAATATAACAGGGCAAGCCCTTTTTACTGGAAACGAGTATCACTCTAACTTAGTCCTCAGGGGTGACAACACATCTGCATTTTTATTCGAAGATAAATTAGAAGTCTATGAACCACACTCTCTGCTCGTTTGTCACTCTTATTCTATAAAAAATGCATCAAGGTCCGTCGGCACCTGCAGACTTTGTTACTGATTCATTCATAGCAATCCCAAAGTTTTCAGCTGATCATAGGCCTCCCCGATAGATTGCCTCATAAGTGAAACTTTGCCACAATTGCTCACTCGGCCGTCTCCCGGTCATCGCAGCTTTTTAATTTGAAATGTTATCCGAAGATACTACTGCCCATCTCCTTGTTCCAGTTTTTTCAATTACCTGTTGCCTCTTGCGACACCCACAAGATGATATGGTTAGTATATATGTGTGTTTATGAGTTTATTTTATTTCTGGGAAAATGCAGTTTCTCAAACGATGTTTTTTTACTTCTATTTCAGGTCTTGGCATAACTAACTGTTCTTCAGTTGTTTATTCTGAACATCGTATTAAACAAACAAATAGCATACCGAACTTCCATTTAACTTAAAATCCATAGACAGGAGAAGAATGGACTTAATTTGTGTAAAATCTCAAACCAAACACGCATTTGTGAACAGATTCTACATATTTTAGGGCCATTTCTATATAACAAGCTCAACAAGTCACTAAAGATATAATATAGTGTAAGTTATAAGAAATGTAATGTAAACGGAATTCCTGAATAAATTAAATTACGAAGACACAGAGAAGTTGTTAGAAATACTAAAATAGTTTGGTAGGTTACAAATAATTGTTATTTAGTTATTTTATTTACTATATAATATTGTTTAATTATTTAAATTATCTAGTATCCTACATTATTAAAATCATAGTGTGTCTGAAACACTGGTACTCAACCTAGTTCAGGTCATCTAGTTCAGCTAATATTATAAACTTGACTTATCAATTTTTCTTTTGTAGATTTTTCATTATTAAGCTACACATAGTTTTAATTTTTATTATTGCATGTTATTTTTATTAGACTTAGTGTTACTTTATTTAATTGTAATCATATTTGTTCCTGTGTAAACACGTGTAACTGGTAATGAAATAAAAAAAATATTTATTATTATATTATATTATTAATGGCTGTGATTATTCGAATTAATGTCGCTTTCCAACATCCACGCGGGTGAAGTCGCGAACAAAAGCTAGTATAAAAGTAGAGAGCCCCGCTATCTCTCACAGTTTACACCACATCGCTACACGTGCCACACGCTACATTGTTTTATAATGATCACGTCGTATCATGTAAATTAACTATTTATAGAAGTCTAACTAGTATTTAACATAAAATTAATTTTAATAGCGCTACTCATTGAAGAGTCAATAAACATAGATCACCTAGTTTCTATATTATTTGGAAAGCGTTTCGTGTCACTTACGACCTTATACAGTGGAGAAAGTGCATAGAAAACCATATAAAAAACAAATACTAGCTGATCAACTAAGATGAATTTTTCATTTTAAGTCGAAAAGTTGGCGAACGTATAGTTAATTACATTACAAACAGTTTTTACGTACACTTTGAAATAAAACGGACTGTAACTATGAACGGAAGATTTTATTTTAAATAGTAATCACAAATTAATCAGTGGACCTAAGTTACACTGTGCCCAGCACATGGTTCAAAACAGATGGAACTATTATTTGTGTAAAAATATAAATCATTAATAGTCCCCTTTTTTGTGTCCCTATTTCACACATGCTGCATTTAAAGTTAGGTATCGCCAATTTTATTACGTAGATGGATCGGTCACCGCCGAATCCCCATAAACAAAATAATTATGTAATTACTTTTATTTGCAAATTAGTCCCATTAAACAGAAACCGATACATTAATGACGTAAATATTTTAGACTATATTCTATTGTGTTAAACCGTGTAGTGGCGGTGTAAGAATATACACTACCTCGTATCATCCCGTGGGTGTCGTAAGAGAGAGGGAAACAAATTAGAAAATGGGCAGCAGCGTCTTTCTAATAACGACTAAAAATAAAAAAAAAACTGTGATTGCCAACCCGCGTGCCAACTATGGCAAATGTCCACCTCATAGAATACTATAATACATACATAATAGAACGGGGGAGTGGGCGGCGCCCGTGTAGCCACTAAAATGTCACTAACACGTCAATTCACACGTATAACTGTCAACACGAGATGTGTTTTGACGTTACAATAGTTTTCTTTCGCATGCAAATTATTTAGAAAATACCAAATTGCACACTATTTACAAATAAATATGTACTTATTAAAATTTAAACGATTTTTTTAAATGATGATCTTGAACATTAATCAAAAGTCTAAAATGTTTAAATTCACTCAGTTTGTCAACACATCGATTCGGGTTTGTACTCGTAGTAGTAATAATACAATATATAGTAGTAATAATACGATGTAATTGCTTATATGTGTGCTCCCGGCGACGCCGACCCTCGTATAAAATAAGGTTGACAGCCATTCTATTGTGTATTATAGTATTCTATGGTCCACCTTATGAGACAATCTATGGGAGAGGCCTATGTTCAGCGGTGGACTGTAAGTTTAAAAAGCTGTAACGGTGAATGGTGTTGTGTTGTTATAGTAAGTGGTATAACTTCTTTTCTGACTAGCAGTTCGCCTGGGTAGGTGGACTCTAACGTATTTCTGCTGACAGAAAGCAGTGCATGCACTGCTGTGTCTGGTCCGAAGGGTATATAGATCCATAATAATTTCTTAAATTTACGCGAACACTTCACATTGAATACAACTATATATAATGATTTCTTATATTTAAGCGAACACTACACATTGAAATAATACTAGTTTTTACGGAATTTATCGCGTATATTTAACTTTTTAAATACCCGACGTTTCGAACGCTTTACAGCACTCATGGTCACAGGCGGGATTGAGATGTTCAACGTCCAGATGTCATAGTTAACAGCGGTTACCATAGATTAAAATTTAACTTTTGTTCCGATCTACACAGTATGAAATTATGGTATCTTGAAGTCTTGCAGTTGTATGCTTGGGGTGGGATTTAATTTTATTTATTATAGGATCCCAAGCAGATGGTAGCACCCAGCCATCTTCTCTATTGAAATTAGGATGTTTTTTAATTTCAATAGCCTCGCGAATCATCCTTGGAAGGAATTGGTGTTCTTTAGCGAGGATTTGTGGTCTATCAAATCTGATGTAGTGACGGGGGCGATCCTGTACGTGTTCACAGACTGCAGACTTCTGAATTTTAATCTATGGTAACCGCTGTTAACTATGACATCTGGACGTTGAACATCTCAGTCCCGCCCGTGAACATGAGTGCTGTAAAGCGTTCGAAACATCGGGTATTTAAAAAGTTAAATATACGCGATAAATTCCGTAAAAACTAGTATTATTTCAAAACTGATTTTATCATGTTTAATTAACTTATTTTTAATTCCTGACGTTTCGGCTGCTTTACACCCATGCACCCATGGTCACGGAGGGGACTGATATGTTTGACGTCCCAATGTGATAGTTAAGCCCGACTACCTTCAGTTGAAAATTAATTTTTGATCCGATCTAACTATGACATTGATATTGGTACTAACTATGACGTTGGGACGTCAAACATCTGTCTCCCTCGTGATCATGGGTGCTGTAAAGCACCCGAAACGTCTGGAATTAAAAATAAGTTAATTAAACGCGATAAGATCAGTATAATAGTTTTAGTCAATGTATATAGAACCAGTATCATTACAGACTGTGCAGAATCCCATCTTTGTTCTTAGAGGCGACAACACATCTGTAGCCTTCTTTGATTGAAGTTAGTTCAGGTGTTCAGTTAGTCAGTTAGTTCCATGGTCTGCAGAAGCCTTAGCACTTACCATCAGGTAGACTGTAGGTTAGTTTAAAACTTTATTTTGTATAAAAATTGTATGCTTGCTTATAACAACTATCGGATAGTGACTGTGGTTACAGCACGAATAGGTCGGCTCCACCGGGGTAAGGACTTCCACAGAACGCGACCAGCAGCAATTAATAATTAGTTAAAAGTTAAAAATGTTGTTTTTATTTTTCTTAAAATTACCGTTTATTTTCCACAGTAAAAAGAAATTACCTAAACTATCGGCGTCCTGAAGCTTGGAACCGGGCGGCAGGAAACAAGCTTCAAGACGCCGATAGTTTAGATAATTTATTTTTATAGTGGAAATAATGGTAATTAAAAAAAATATAAAACATAAGCCCTGCTTTATAGTTAGTTCAGTTAGTATGCAAAGTTGCATGAACTTATTTAAAGTAAATTCATAATTCATTTTATGAATAACAGCGGTTTATTGTTCAGTTTGGAGTTAACTTTGGATTTTTTTTCAGAAAATTACGGAATCATGTTTTCGTCAAACATAGTACTTAACATTAATCCTCAACTTTACAATATATTTATTTCAAAATTAATATTTTCGGTATAACGGAGGATCTTGCTAAGCCATTTGAGGTTATATTCTTCCTTAAGTTTTAACCTCAAAAAAATATTTGTGAAATTAAAGTGACAGCTAGCGGTCCACCCAATGGTAAGTGACTACTGCAGACTGCAGCCCATAGACACCACAATTAACTGCCAACCGAAAAGTAACACAAAGGCTCAGTCAGATAAGGATTTTTCTTGAAATAAGGGTGATAAACGAGCACGAAGTCAGAGAATGGAGATAGTAAGTAAATACAGTGGCCTATAGACATATATCTGTCCTCGATTTAAAATGCAGATATAGCGACGACCTGGTTAGAGATGCAGGAAGTCAACGGATGCAGATGGCTCAAGACCGTGCTTTGTGGCATTCTTTGGGAGACACCTACGATCAGATGTGGACTTGTTGAATAATAATGATAACTATGATGATTCTGCTAGAGGCGTGGATCATCCCCGGTAAAGCTAACTCTTCGTACTGCATCCATAAATAAGAACAGAATATAATAATTTTCATTCAAAAATAGATTACAAAAATTGTTAGTGAAAACCATTGTTTTACTTTTATAGATTAACGGACTAGTATCTAGATGTTAGCTATTTAAAAAGGGAAAGGCAATGAGGTGAGGATGATGATGAAATGGTTTATGATTTGGTATTGTTACCAATCATCATGTCGCCTTTTAGGCGTTTTTTGAGCTATCTAACCGCAGTCCGAGGGGGGGAGCGGACCCCCGTCTCTGACTGCTTAACTCGTGTCG
Source organism: Parnassius apollo (assembly GCA_907164705.1). Lineage (NCBI taxonomy): Eukaryota > Metazoa > Arthropoda > Insecta > Lepidoptera > Papilionidae > Parnassius > Parnassius apollo. The sequence continues at coordinate 2,775,175 of CAJQZP010000393.1, forward strand.
GTCGATGGTCCGGGCGGTGAGAACCGCCCAGGAACGCGGGTGTACGGTGTGTACGCGGTGGGAGCTGGAACGCGTCTTGCCGTCTGCCGGTGCGACGCGCCCCATTCGTAATCCTAGCAGTGTTTGTCCCATTTAGTGTGGGTGTAGTGTCATTGTGTGATGTGCCTGCGACGTTTGGGTCGATTGGATCGAGCGATTGAGGTGGTTCTATTAACACATTACGGGGTCTACGGAGATAGGGCGCGACGTTTGTTATCGGAACGTAGTTAGCTGCGTTTGTCACTAGCGGGTTTGGGTGGGTTTCTACTCTATCAAAGTAGCGTTGAGACATCTCCTTGAAGTATTCGGAGATAGAAGGTAATTCACAATCATTGTGCAAATCAGAGTTCCGTTGATACCACCGCGCACCGGTGGCATTTCGGATGAAAAAGTTTTGGACTCTTTGGAGTTTTAAAATGTGGGTCTTATACGTTTGGGCGAAAGCTACACTTGCATAGGACATAATTGGTCTAACGCAGGTTTTGTACAGTCGGAGTTTGTGTCTTAGCGACAGCTTACTCTTGCTGTTAACGAGAGGGTGTAGACGGTCAATTACTGACTTGGCTCTGTTGCGTACTACACTTATGTGTGTCGCGAAACTCATGCGGTAGTCGAACGTGACGCCTAGGTATTTGGCTGATTTTTCCCAAGGGATTGGACGGTCGTATAGGGAAATCGTTTTTGGTTTAGAACCTGCTGTTGAATTCCGTTGAAAGTATATTGCTACACTCTTTTCGGGATTCACGTCTATTCTCGATTGGCGGAACCATTCACCTAGGCGATTGGTGGCTTTTTGGAGCTTTAACGAGAGTCTATTTTTGTTGGAGTCTGACACATAGAGTGCCGTATCGTCGGCGAAGAGTGCGGTGTTCGCCACGAGGTCTTTAGGGATATCACTCGTGAAGAGTGTGAAGAGGAGTGGAGATATGACGGAGCCCTGTGGGACCCCGGCCTTGAGGAAGCGTTTCGAAGAACGGGTTCCCTCCACTCGATATCGAAAAGTGCGGTTCGAAAGGAAGGCTCGTATGATGTGCACGAGCCTATCAGGCACGTTTTACAGCTAAATCAAGCCGTCGTGTCAGACCTTGTCAAACGCCTTCGCGACATCAAAGAAGAGGGCTCCCGTGTTTCGAGCCTTTTTCCCTTATCAGGTTTTGGTTGAAGCCAGACAGAATGTATTCTGTTTTCATTCGATGAATCTGGTGGGTGCATGAGTGATTGGCTCTAAAGCCAAACTGCTCGTCTAGGAGTCTGTTGGATTCGGTGTAATGACGGAGACGCTTGTAAATAATGCGCTCGTATAGCTTACCCAAAGTGCTGAGCAGACTAATGGGTCTGTAGCTAGAGGGACGATTACGCGGTTTACCCGATTTTGGGATCCCTATTACGTCTGCTTCTTTCCAGATGTCCGGAAAGGAGCAGTTCGTGAGAAAAGTGTTAAATATTCCTACAAGGAGGTAAATAAGTGGCGCCGAAAGAGATTTGATCACCTTGTTGCTGATACCGTCTGGCCCAGGGGCTGATCTATTCTTTATAGAATAAGGGTGACAAACGAGCACACAGTCCAGCTGATGGTAAGTGGATGCTGTGGCCCATAGACATCTCTCCCCGAGGACTAAGATGGAATGCCTTGTATCCAGTATAAAGGGTCTCCGGATCTCTAGACTCATCACACAAAACACAGCAATTCAGCTGCTATTTTACGCTGGTATTCTATTCTGTGAGAGCGTGGTCCTTTACCGGTCGAGCCGACCCATTCGTGCTACAACCATAATATAGCTTACGCCTCTGTCTTGGGAAGAACAGCAAGTAAATACATGAAACGCTGCTTAATTTTGATTCGTAAGACGTATTTCTCAAGACGACGTGTTTAAGGATTTCCTTCGCTATACTTTTAGATTTAAATAAGGAAAACATTTACATACAAATATCAGCAACAAGTGATAATTACAAATGGTGGTGCTTGGCGCACGCTGACCTTCAGCGGCGGTGGCCTTCGATCGCTGACAATCAGGTTTGCGTTAATATCCATTGTTTAAACGGCAAACAGTAACCAGATGTTTTTTTTTTCGTTGTAGCGACCGCATGACTTCACATTGTGGGTTACGTTACCGTTAAAGCCTATTAGACTCAACTGCGGAACATAAACCTACCCCATATGTATATGGTGTCAAGCGTAAGCGTGGCAAGCGGGTCGACAGCTGCAGTTTATTATTTTTATTCGTTATTAGGAAAACACCGCGACCCAATTCCTGATGAATTCCTCTATGTTGCCTCTTATAGACACCCACGGGATAATATGGGATAGTGGATGTTCTCACACCGCTACTACACGGTTTTATCAAATTCTAGAGTTATTAAATTTAATTGTTGGTATACGAGTACCATAAGTACCGTAGTGGTCTAGATAATTCATCTTATTATAGTATCAGCATCGCATCTTAAGCTATCCCTAGACAGAAAACCGTGACCTCTTTGTTTAATTGGTTGCAGGTGCACATACCATCTGGTAGACATCCATCATGAGTGTGTGCGTGCGTCCCTTAGCCACTTTAACAAATCTTATGACAAAACTAGTGGAAATGTGGAAAGTGGACGAAACCTTTAAGGTGCGTGAGGGTAATATGGTCGTCACCTTTTGCTTTGCCGCCCTATAAAACCAAAACTAAAAGAACGACGGAGACAAACACACAAAGTCCTTTACTATAACTAATATATTAAGAAAAGTATAGCCAACAAGTTTTGGCAATGATCAAGAAAGAACACTTCGAAAATTTACTTAAAAAACCTAACTACACTACATCATACTAAAATCGCCTAAAATATTTACTATAATATTAACTGTTTAAATGGCGTCTAAAAAGCATCGCCTTTTTGACCATTTATTATTTGATTGGCTGATAAAGAGCTATCGTATCACAGAGTCATCTATGCAAACAAGACTGTAGTTTTTGAGTTATAAGAAAGTAACCATATTAACCAGATGACCATATTATCCTCACGTACTATACTATTATAATTTTATAATGAATCATTTTATCAAATATAATTCTACTCCGAAATTCAATTGTAAAAATAATAATACCCCAGAATGTCTTGCCGATTTTTCATTTAAGATGGTTAACGAAGTACGAAGTAAGTACCAGTTAGCATTAAGTATTAATGCAATGAGATTAGATTACAACACAGCTCCCAGTCGCCACGCCTCGAATATCTGTCATTTTGAAAAATTATAAATTCATTATTGAGGTTTCCGTAGTTCTAAGTTTTCAGTATCTTACAAATCTAAATAAGTTTAAATAATGAGAAATCGAAATATAACATTACATGTAATATTATGAAACTATGAATGGATAGTATTATTCGAGCCTCGTTTTTTTAAACAACGTTACATCCACACTAAGACAGAATTTCCTCCTGTATCGTGGGGGCTGTTTACATAATGTATATGTTAATATTTACATAATAAATTTCACAAGGACCGAAACGATTATTTGTAGGCCATACAAATACTTTTTCCCTGCGGTATTCGAACCCGCGGCCCCCAGCGCTGCAACCCAATGCTGAGTCACGGAGCCGTCGAATGATTCTAAATTCAAATTCAAGGTTTAAAAAACAATAAATATACTGGTTATTGAAATATAAAGTGGACGAGTGGCTATGAGCAAAGTCCGGAAACAGTTTCTAATGAACACTAATTTTATTTACCATTTATTTAAAGCCAGCACCGTGGTACCGTTTGAGTGACCTAATTCCTGCTTGTGTAAATGTGTACAACATTTTGTCTCACAGTGTATTCAACATTTGGCTAATCTTTAATTTAAACTGAGATACATTTTACTTATAATGAGGTAATAAGGCGAAACCTCATTAAGAAAATCTTGCTGATCACCGTAATATATGTATAGATAAATGGCATTAGCCTAATGAAATATTTTTTCACAGTACATTAGTATTCCATTATCGTTACAGCCTATTAAAGTCCACGGCTGAACATAGACCTCCCCCCCCCCCCGCAGACTGCAGTTATAGTTGCCATACTTGGCAAGGAAGTTGGCAACCGTAAATTTTGATTTTTAGTCGTTAGTAGGAAGACCGCCGCGGCCCATCTCCTGACTTGTTTCCCTCTGTCGCCTTTTACGACTCCCACGGGATTAGTGGATAACTAACTTTCTTGAAATACTATATATGTATAATGAGCCACCCCAGCCGCACCTTAATCTGCTATAAATTCAAGTTATTATAGTAATATTTCTCGTCACTCACTCAATATTTTAGTAGTTTATTTGTTTTGTTTGAAGGTCTCCTAAAATTTTAATACGCACTGTGAATATAATTGTTTGCCACTTTTTGCAGCTCATTTAAAACTTTTTTATTGATCAACATTAGCAGGTTCAGTAACAAATATTTTTCCGCCCATTTAATAAGTTCCTATAAACAACTATTGTTGTACCTAAATGTTTACGATAAGCATTGTAGATGTTACTACTTAGCCACTCTCACTTAAAGCAAAAATTCAGTTGGGTTAATAGAAGGTCGCGAAAAAAGTTACGTCGTATTTTATATACGAGAAAGTTTAATTACATTTAATTATAATATATAAGTGCCATTTTGTTCGACAAATTGTTGCCATTTTGTAGGTAGTGACATAATCCCGTTGCTGTAGAAATCTTGGGATTTTTGATCAAACACAAAAATTTTCCCGGCGGTAAATATAAATATTCTTCTCAGAAGTATCCGAACATAATTCTATAGAGTTCAATCAATTTCTATTTCATTTCATCTTCCAAGAAATGTGTGGCAGCTGGCACATTCCACAGCCCTACGCCCAGCAGTGAACTAAAGAAGAATTTTAAAGTGAAATTAGTGTATCACAATAGGTGTTCAATACATACAAATTTACTGTAAGAACATTATTATTATTTAAAAGTTGGTAAGAATTACTTCGCCCATAGCCGCCCAATGAAATAAAATGTTCCTAATTTGAAATGCCCCCCCCCCCCCGTCCTCCCTCAATTGCGTGCATTATCCCCGTCACCACTAATCCCAGCACCACAACTCCCAACACCACTGCACTAAGAATGACACACCACCGACGACAATACGACACGTTTTCCTATAAAATATCTTTGTACGACACGTACCTATTTCGTCTCTACACGAGGCATCCTCAGGTAAAGTAAACTCTGCGGTGGCTGATCGCTAAGTCACTTAGCTAAAGTTAGTGCACGCAATTGAGGGAGGGCGGGAGATACTCTTCGAAATAGATAAGACACATCATTTCATTTCATTGAGCGGATATGGGCGAATTAATTCTTACTGGTGTAGTTGTGTTGTAGTGTGACGACAAGTGAATTTAATTATTTAATTTTAATTTGTTCTTATTTTTGATATAAAAAAGAAAGACGAAGTTATAACATAAGTGAATAATTACTTATAGCATTCTTATCCGTCATAATTACTTATTTGAGTTTAATTGGAATATTAGAAACGAAATATGAATTATCATAAATAGTTACTTATTGCAACTTACTCTTATTATAATCTAAAGAACTACATTAGAAACATTAACATCTAAGTGCGAATTTAATTACTTGTTTAATTCTTTTTTCTTTTTAATGTAATTTAAAACTACGACAATACGTCAATAAACCACATGTATAATAATCATATCTCGTTATAATCTCGTTTCCTATTATAAAAATAGATTTAGTTCAATAAGAAGTTCAAATGTATTCTGCATAGTTTCTTAAGATTAAGCGTAATGTTGTTATCACGATAAGCATTGTGCATTCCTGCCGCCTGGCGACGCTACGAGTATGTTATGCGGTAGGCATGTCGATCTAAAATCGATTAATCGGAAAATCGATTCTTAGGAGTAAAATAATCGATTATTTAGATCGATTCGGAGCACCGCATCGATTCACTGAATCGATCCAAAAACCTCTCGAATCGGGGGGCTGATTCATTTGATTCAAAAACTAGCGATAAAATTCCCAAACTGGCTGGGGTAAGATTTAATTTTTTGCTGTTGGGGGACGCAAAAACAACCGGTCGTACTTTGTTGATAATTTGAATGCAATATATATTTGAATAAAATAAATATTTATGAACGCATCCAACAATATCGAAAAGTTGTCATTTCATTTTCATTTCTAAAATTCTAATTCTAATCTTACCTATGGAATGTTGATCTAACTTAATCTGTGCTGTGACCAAGACTACATATTGTAGACAGAGAAACCTATAGACTAATGATTAGCGTGGCCTCGAGTGAGAAAGGACGATAACGTAGTTTTAGGTTATACAATAATCTTTATGACTTTTAAACGTATTTAGATAAAAATTTTAACTGTTCAAGAACTGAAGTGAACAAGATTCACCAATCTTAAGCTCACAAAACACTTTTTTTCTCACTTAAACCAACTTGTTAACTCCTTAGATCGCTACGAACTGTCAACATTGTTTTGCAAAGTGTAGTTTGCTAAGCGAAAAAACCGGCACGGAGAAAGGGACAAAGAATCACACCGCTCTGTCTCATTTCTATCCAAGACGTATGCATTATCTATCTTTTTCGTGTGCGAATGCGAAAGAAGGCGTCAATTTGTCTATAGGTTTCTCTGTCTACGCTACATATATATCTTAATACATATAAATCACGTTGTGTGTCCGTAATGGACTCCTAAACTACTTAACCGATTTCAATCAAATTTGCACACCGTGTGCAGTTTGGTCCAACTTGAGAGATAGGATAGTTTTTTGCCCATGTGTGACCCACACTTATTTTTTTTGCGAATTTAAGGATTTTTAATAGGACATGACAAAGGGTCGTCGAAAAGGGCAGAACAACGTCTGCCTAGCAAGCTAGTACTACAATATAATATGATAGCTGTGAACCTGTTTGAACTGTGAACTTGTGAATTTACTTTATTTATTATTAAAACATACTGTTAGCTGTAAGTACAGACAGAGTACTTTTTAAATAACTAGATACTGTAAATAAATATTACGTGTTGAAGTTTATAGATGTTTATAGTAAAGAAATAACCAGTATTGTGTTCGTGTAGCAATTATTTCAATTTGATAAATAATGGGTTATTAGATTGAAACAGATTTACCGAGAAATGTACGTTGCAGTTTGCATTTTTGTTAAAGTATTGTTGTTGTTTTTAGCCTAAAATGTCAAATAGAATTGATCATGGATTCACTTTGTAATTTTGTAAAAAAAAGGGATCGAGTAGCGTATGTGCGAACCACTCCTAACACAAGCGTTTCAAGCTTACCAGTAGTGGTTAAAAGAAATATTAGTAATGTTAGTTAATAAGAAATAAAGAAAAAAATCGCAAATTCCTCAAATTTCATGTTTCAAAATGTCGCGATTAATCGAAAATCGATCTTTTAATCCTCGATTTAATCGATAATCGATTCTATTATCTTCGATTCAAATCGATTCTCTTAAGAGTGAATCGACATGCCTATTATGCGGAAAAAAGCTTAGCTACTACGGAGCTTATCCGTAGGAAGACCGCTCCACTATTTTTATTTATTAAAGGTGTAAATTAAGGGTTTTATGAATGATTAATATTTGAAATAATAAAGATAAGCTATTTCTATTACCAAGAATGCATAAAAACATTGTAAGGGATGTTTTACCACGAAAATAAAAGAAATTTGTAAGTTTCCCTTAGAAAAGGGTGCTCTGCGCTCTAATTGGTTGACGGAAATCATTAGTGCCGTGTGCAAAATTTAAGCATTTTGATTGGTCGAAATTGCCTATAAAAAGAGGCGTTTTTTGTGGTAAAACATTCCAAATCCGGCAATGTAAGAATAAAGCATCAAGAAAATAAATAAGAAGAAACTCTGAAGAAGTGTTATTTATTGCTCATCTAACTGCTACTGCAGCTCTCCAGTTAACATCCCGCCAGCATAACCCGCTCCATTACTAACATTCTCACACACGAGCATCAACACTTACCAACTTTAATATAACGGATTTCTGTAAAGTAATGCATGATTCTATTATTTATTATTAGTATTTTTTTTTAAATATTGTTAGTTCTTTTTTATTTAAGCACGTTTAATGCTTAATAGCAGCCCGGAATCAGAAAGTTGGCGGTGTTACCTCCGCATCTCAAAAAGAACATAAAGCCGATGGGCCTGTGCCTGATCTCTCTCCGGTCGTGTCGAGCTGTCGTCACATCCGACTACCAGAATGCACCCGTGCTTGTACACATACTCGTGCACTCTAATCCTGTTCTGCACAGATTAAATGCAGAGTTACATCTTGCCGCCATGACGGTAAGGTGGAAGACATTATTGTTAGTAAACTTATTCTTCAAATTTGGAAATGGTACCAGCATGAAATTGTCGCGTGCAAAAATAAAATTATATCATCTTAAATCATAAGAAAAAATTTATCTAAAAATAGATGACTCAGATATACCGCTGGCAAAAGTGTGGTGAATAAAGGTCGACACTCCGAGAGCCTGGCACTATCAGTGGTAATAGTTACGGAGACCGGACGCACGCCTCATTATCGCACTATACAATTTGCTTGATAACACAGGACCGTGTAGTAACCGCACAAGAGAGTCTAATACACATAGAGTCCCGTGGGTATCGTGAGAGGCGACAGAGGTAAATAATAACAAAATAATAAAAATTCTTGATTCTAGGAATTAAACTAACACTACGGATTTTATGGCGTTTCATTCCAAAATTTTTAATAATTAAAAGGTGAAGGTAAGCTTTCGTTGACTATGACCTCAGGACGTCAAACACATTAGTTTCCCCCGTGACCATGTGTTCTGTAAAGTGCCCGAAACGTCGGGAATTAAAAAAGTAAAAAAAGCGCGATGATGATTCGTAAAATTAGTTTTATTCCTTATGTAGTATTTGCGTAAATATACGATCATTATTCATAAATATCATTCATCAAAGATCGTTAATCATTAAATAAAAAAACGGCTTGCAAACCCGCCATGAAACTTGGCGACTATGTTAAATATCCCACCTTAGGAGGCAATCGATAGAAAAGGGGTGCTCAGGAGTGGCCTTCCAATAGGGTGTACTGATGATGACGATGATGATTATGGTGATGAAATACCTACAAACGAGAATAACAATATAAAACAATACACACAAGCACATGAGAACGTAATATTTCCAACTGAGTAGCTCTGCGGTCAGATCATCTGCCCATCAAGTAACGCGGTACGGTCACTATCACGTTGCCGCTACAGCTACAGCCAGAGTGCTACAACTAAAATCTAATCGACGAAGTAGTACTAGGCGAAAGGACCTCGTGCATTTTGTATAATACTATAAATCATCAGCTTTCTTTTCTTCTCATCAAAGTCCGCACCGGCCAAACCTTTTCTTATTCACGAACCATCTACAAAACGTCACGTCACAAGACATTGAGCCCATCCATTGTAAGATCCAAAGCGATTACAATAAATAATATATTAAAAAAATCACTACCGTAAAATAGCAGCCTAATGCTGCTGTGTCAGGTGAGGGACTGGAATCGGAGCCCTCTTTAAATGATAACAAGGTCTTACAACTAGGTCCCAGGGGTGAAAATGCACGCTACGGGCTGTTTGAAAGAGATACCGCGGCTCCGGAACGTAAGGGCACTGAAGGACCACGGATGGTTTTTAGTCAGTAAAAATCTGACACTCCCTTACGCTCCACCCAGAGCGAAAGGCGTCATTAGATGATTTTCCATCCGCAAAAAAAAAGGGGTGAAAATGCATCAGCATTTTGATTTTAATTCCATCACACTAAACAATATTTTACACTGGTATTCAGTACCTACAAGCATTTTTATATACAATGCAGGCATAACAGAAAGGAAGAATCATATTGTTTTTTTTTTGATACACATGTTTCAAAACAAAAACATATAAATGCGAGGGATATAAAAAGAGAGGATAAAGAAAAAACACAATTGACTTATTTAAAAAATATATTTAAAATAAGAATAAAAAACGTAATGACGACTCGATTACCAACTCAGCATTATGCTGCAAAGCTGGCAAAGTTGGAGCTTTAAGTCTTCACCGACAGGTTACCGTCACCATACATTTTATACGCACACATAATAAAATAATACCTCAATCATTTGGATAGTGGTTCAAATCGAGGTTCATACCTACTTGGGGGGCCATTGAATCAAATTACGTGGTAGAGCCATGCTGCAGTTATATTAGTAGTATAGTTGTAGCACGAATGGGTCGGCTCGACCGGGGAAGTACCACGCTCTCACAGAATACCAGCGTGAAATAGTAGCTTAATGCTGCTGTATTTCGTATGGTGAGTGTAGAGAACCGGAGACCCTTTTTACTGGAAACGAGGCATTCCATCTCAGTCCTCACGGGTGACAACGCATCTGCATTTTGATTTTTAATGGAGGATAGATGTAGATGTCTATGGGCCGCAGCAACCACTTACCATCAGGTGGACTGTGTGCTCGTTTGTCACCCTATTCTATAAAAAAAAAATTGAATCCCCTCCTCCCAGCTCGAGATCGAATCAGAATCGAAATCATCGGCAGAATCGTTGCACTCAATAGCCCGTAGGTTCTCGCTTACGAATCTATTTCGATGAAGCTGTAAATACCGCAGAGCCAATAAATACCATACACTTTTTGAAGAAGCCGGCTGACTTTTACCAATTAGAAAAAAAAGGTAGACAAAGTAGGCGTAAACCATAAATATTTTTATTAATGTTTAAAGTAAACTTTATAAACTTTATAATTTAAAAAAAATGCGTTAAGTGATAACGATTTAAATCATTTGTGCATGGTAAGTCTAAGTATCAATGCATCTGTATTTTGTAACATTCTTGACATTGAACTGGCAGCTAGATAAAAAGTTTACTTCAAATTAATATATACCTATTGATATATCACTTTTTTTATAAAATAAGGGTGACAAACGTGTACACAGTCCACCTGATGGTAAGTGGGCGCTTGTCACCCCTGAGAACGGAGATGGAATGCCTCGTTTGCAGTACAAGGGTCCCTGGTTTGATAAAATCATAATGAAACAACAGTAAATTAGAAAAATATCTACATAAATAGGCTTCTATTTCGTTCGCTTATTACACCCAATTGTTTTGCTTACGGTAAGAAATCACCTGTTATATATACATTGTATATTTGCATATCAATATACCCTACAATACTCTGCAGCGTGGCTCGATCACAAACACGCTTAGAATCTGTCCGGTTCATCTCTACTTAAATAATTATAAGTTATTTAATAAAAAACAATAATAAAAAAAGACAGAAATGCCTCAAATTTTCGAAAATATGTTGAGTCCAAAATAGTGACTGGTTACGAATTATGGCACTGCTGAACCTCGAAGTCGCTAGTTTAGGAGTTAATTTAATTAATGCTAATAGTTCTATTCGTGGATACAGTTGCTACACGCGCAAGGTTTAAGCGGATGCGGAAACACCACTTCATATCTAGAGTTCATCGTTATTCATCGTTGTTCATAGCTAGAGGTATATCTAGAGGTTACTAGTAAATAAATAATGATTAGTTTATTATATTGCATGTTTATAAGTTTGTGATAAAAAAAATTGTACATTTTTAACAACCATGTGTAAATTGAGATAAATAAAAGGTTTTATTATTATTTTCATGTTTATTATCAGGATAAAATATTTTAAGATAAAAATGAGTTCGATCAATGATTAAAAATAGGAAAAATGTCATACTCTGTGTTTACTATTTTTAGAATTGTTTTAAAGTGCTCTAATCATAATATTCATGCAAGCATGAGTAAAAAGTACAGATTATCAATTATGAAATTCAGTTACGTTTGCCATTTCTTCAATTAATTTAATAAAAAACTGCTTGAACGACTTTAAGAATTAACTTTTAATAAAAGTAAGAGTTAACTTCAGAAACTAGAAATAATAATATGATTTACTATATAGGCATACTTTTCTGAAGTCAACTTTTTCTTAAAGTTTATTTTTTACCCTTTTATTTATCAGAATTTCAAAGTCGTCTAAATATTTACAATAAAAACTTCATATCCTATTTTACTATCCTTAGGGCTGGAACTTTTTATTCTAAATTTTTATGAGACCATGAGACAATAAAAAAGAATCAATCAAATCAGTTTAGAATTGAATAAGATATAGCACACACAGTACGTATTTTTTAAATTAGTATTTTTTAATTATATTATATACATACTGTTACCCTGTACTTCCCTGTCATCCAACACGTAACAATACAAAAATATATAGTCGATTTGTAAACCAATTTTTTTTTGGATGTCAGCTAAATATTTAATGAGGTTCTAAATTATCAGGTTGAGGTCGTAGGACTACTTTTGTGTCAGTTTGACTCCCTTACATATTTCTGCCGATAAACAGCAGTGCACGCTGTACTACAGTACTCCGGTCTTAGCTTGGTAAAATGCATAATATTTTATATTTATATATATATATATATATATAATTATTATTATTATAATGATGCCATAATACGCGAGTTACCCGGTTTCGAGACCCGCCGACATCAATGCCAATTTTTTGATTGAAATTTTAGGCGCTGGCCATGCACGCCGGTGAAGGAAAACATTGTGGGGAACCCGCATGTCCGAGTAATGTAATATTTTGAAAACATGTGAAATCCGTTAATACACTGTAGCAGCGCGGTAAACGAAATTGTTTCATAAATCTCCCAGAAATGACCTGTGCTCAGCGTTAGGATATAAGATCCTAAGGTTGCTGTAGTTCTTCTAACTTTATGTATTTGTTATGATTTTTATCCTAAATGAAATAATTAATAATTTTGATTACAACTTATGAATTGTACCACACCCGCACTGGTCACAAACAGCACGCTCGCTCGTAAATAGAGGCGCTAGATCCAAGGTCTGCGGAGTTAGCTTTTCGCACACTCAAAACATTATAAAAAAAGTATTATACGGGCATTCGTCCAACATACGGCCAACGTTGAAATGTTATTTATGACCCTTATGAATTTTCAAATAGCGTTAAATTAATGATATTCTCTGTAATTATGACTGAAATTTACCAAATACCCAAAAGCTTGCCAGTTAACGGTCACAACTTATGTATGTATTATAGTATTCTGTGGTCACAACTGACGTAAAAAAATACGATGTTCAATAAACATGTGCGTATATAAAGAGCAGAATTTATTAAGTCCTTGCAACTTACGATACAGAAGTGCATATCGATGTTAAGCGAGTACAAATTCGGATAAGTAATAGGCGTTTAAATATCGATTCAATAACGTTTTTGAGATTGTGGAATGAACGAAAAATAGGGTATGACATAACTGAGTTAACATATAACCCTCTGACTAAATCGATGAAGAATATAGAGAGAAAAAGTTTAGAGATGGAATATCTCATGCCACAGTCACAAGGCTACTTATTGTACATATTATTGTGAGTGTGTTCGGTATAACAATGTCATAATATTTTTCTGATAGAACCGTAAGAGTTCAGAGCTGAACACGGGCCTTTCCCGTTGTTAAGTATTGCTTTACTCATAACGCTTGACAGACGGTTTAACCATGTCAGTACCCGACGTCCCGCAACATTGACGTTGCTGTCCACGCCGGTCTGGGTACTTTAACTTTGGCATGAATGAGCTGGTCATACCGCCATCTTTTCTGGCACTTCGCATAGACACCTCTTACGGTACCCACGGGTCGAAATGAGGAGGTTAATTATATTACGGCGCCACCACGCCGGCACAATAAGAACAACAATATCATTTCAATATTTATATTTTATTAATATTTCCCCCTACATTATAAACCGGTTATTAAAATCGTAAATAAACAATATCAACGACAAGCGAGAGCTTGGTTTAAAATAAGACGTGACGACCTTCGTTCTAAACTATAAATCCACCTAACTTATATGCTCAATTTATATTCATATATTCACCATTAATATGCGAAGCGAGAATAAAATGATACGGTGTTCTTAGCAGTTTGTAATATTTAATATCACGATTTTTACCGAATTTATAATCATATTATAAATATATTTTAGTCTTAATAAGTACCGTCAATTTAATTTGTCACTCTTTCTTTCGTTGAAATTAAAGACTATTTAATTAAAAAAAAGTAGAATAAACATGCAATGCTTGGTATAAACTTGTGGAAAAGTCACATCATTATTTATCCTATCGTTTTGCAGAACGATTTGGCCATGTTGTGACGAAGGAACTCAATACTGATAGAGACGCTGAGGCGAGAACCAGGCGTTTGCAGTGTGCTGGCCACGCGCTTTATGTAAAACAACACTAAATAAAATAAATAATTAAAAGATCAAAAACCCGACTGCAAAAAAGGTAATTAAAAAGAACTTAATGTATTAAAAAGACCAAAACAAGATTGAGAAAATTAAATTAAAATAAACTATAAACAAAGTAAACTCTACTTCGGTTTAACAGACTATAAAGTTAAAAGCCTAAAACTGGACCTATATATAGTTAATAGTGTATAAATTGGTTTAAAAGTTTTTGATAGCGTAAAAATTGGCCATGTTTGTGTCGAAACTCGTGCTATCATATCAAATTTAGAATAGTTATAAATAAATATCCATAGCCCAATCATATTTAAAACTGATTCTTGTTTAAAACTGAAATTGTTTTCAATAATCCTAGAAATAATTCTATGTAATCTTATAATTCCATGTCTGTAGTTATTTTAACGTTAATAATAATATGGATTTCATGTCTAGGTAAAAGTATAAGAAAGATTTTATGTAGCGAAGTTGAGGTATGGCCACATATCCACAGTAGAGGACTCTCTCACATTGTGAGGCGTGCAATAGAAAATAAAATTAAAATAAACTATAAGCTAAAAATATAACACTATTAACTATAACCTAATATATATAGTTAACTATATATAGTTAATACTGTATCAATTGGTTTAAGTTTTTGATAGCGTAAAATGGGCCATGTTTGTGTCGGAACTTGTGCTATCATATGAAATTAAGGATATACTAAGCATAATTTACTAAAAACCCAAGTGTACTCATATATAAGACACTTGGGGTTTTAAGACGAATATAACGATAACTTAACTGTCGAAATCCATCCAGCCGTGTGGTACATACGAGGTAAAAAGAAATTTACAAACGAAAAATATACATACATATAAGATATGCGCGAAAATTATAACTCTGTATTGTGAATTTTCATGCGATGTGCGTTTGTAAACCAGGGAAATTTGGCGGGCTGGGATTTAGTCCGAACAATTGCCTTCAGAACAACTCCACGTAGTATATGCGATAGAAAACGCAAAGGGATGCATCATCCAATGCATGTGAGTGAGATGCATTCTATCTTAACGATCAGTGGTTTAGTTGTTTAAAGTTGGTTCCAGGTGTTCATGAGCAGCAGTAACCACTTAAAATTAGGTGGACTATTATTCGCTTGATTTCCCTAATCCTAAAAGTATAGAGTACGCAATTGAAGGAGAGCGGGAGGTGCTCTTCAAACTAGTTAAGACATATCATTTTATATTATTACGCTTTTCTCAACTAATTAATTTTAACATCTTTATTTTAATGGATTTCCGCAAAGTAACGCCTGATTCAATTCAGTTTTATTCAAAAAAAAAAACAGTCCACCTAATAGCATGTGAGTCCTGATGAGCTTATCACCACACCACTAGGCTTAATGCCAATCAGCTGTTGCGACGACTATTCAAAAGCGATCGCGACTATTCGAACAGTCATCGCGACGGCTGTTCTACATTCATTCGGCAGTCAACTCATCGTTCGTCATTCGACTGTTGAGGCCAACAGATGCGAGCAGTTAATCGGCAAACCGCTCGTTTTGCTGTTGGCCGACGACGCGATGGGACGTCCGAGTCGAGCCTATAAAATGGCATTAGCAACACCCGTATTTCTTGCGCCCTCCTTTCTGCCAAGGAGAGTCGCGTCCGTTTACGGCTTAAAGATCTTTCGTCAGATCGTTAAGCCAATCCTAAAAGGTGGTGTTTATTGGGTAAAAGTCTCCACATAACCACGCAGCCGGCTGTGTGGCTATGAGCATTCTCCACCTCCCTCCCCCGTCACCGGAGGGTTGCCCTTATATTGCTTCGGGCGCAAAAAAAACCGTATTTCGTACATAAAGGTTTTTCTGACCGGCTGAAACCGATTCCGCGTCCGTCCCTTACTCTACCATCGGTTAAGAATCATGAAGATGCGTCGTCACCCCTGAGGTCTAAAGTGGAATGCCTCGTGAAAAAGGATTAAAAAGGAACTCTAGTTTTCGTCCCTCACCATATGAAACACAGTAACAAATTGAATTTTACGCTGGTATTTTGTGATATTATTAAATGTATGACAAGCTTGCACTCGTTACGTCCGTCAAGTGCTAGTTGTTCGTAAGACAGCTAGCGAAATAACGTCATCGGTATATTTTACCATTTCTAAATCCATTGTGTACCACAACCGAAATGAATAAAAGAACAGTTCATATGTTCTATAATTCATTGTTTCGAGACAAACAAATCATGATAATGTAAATCGCAAAGCGTTTGTCTTGGACCAAACGTCAAATAGTAAACAGATTATAAAATATTTTAACGGCAGTCAGTGAAGTGCGTTGTTTTTGTCGTAATATTTAAGTTCTTTATTTTTAAATTTAAATAGAATAAGGGAGACAAATGAGCAAACAGTAGTCCAAAAACTATCGTTTGTCAAACCTTAACATGCTTTTTTTTAATCTACTACGGTTTAAAAATAAAAACGTTCCTCTTTCCCTACCTAGTCACCATGTAGCGTCACCATGTAACTTTATTTAATTTTTCGGCAAGTTACCCTCTTTTTGTAATTTTTCTAAAGTTCAATCATATAATATGTATTCTTTAAATGAAAATTGAAAAAGAATAGATTAAAAATAGATATAATCAATCATGTTCTTTTTTAAATAACACAACAAAACAGAAAAATATGCAAAATTAAAACAAATAAATAGCAATCCCCACAAGTAGCACCTGTTCACAAGTACGACATGAATCATCGTCATCCTTGATCATTTTAAAGGGAATTAAACAACAAGTTATTATATTTTGAGTGTTGGCGTGCGATAGCATTAATCGGTCGTGTACTCGTGTATTACATCGAAGCAGTGCTAATTAAAATTAAATTAAGAGCACAACCGGCGCCAGAGAGCGCTGGCTCCACGCCAAACTTTGCAGGTTAGGGGTTAGTGAACGTTAGAAATTGACTTGTTTATTTTATTTAACGAGTTCACTACCGGACTTACGCGGGAATAAAATAAATTGAATATAAAGAATGAATTAATGAGGAAGACGATGAAGACGATGCTCCTTAAATGAGGGTATCCACGACTTTTTTTCCATCATGGCGGCACCTTTCAGGAACAAGGCGAAATATTTGACAAATTTGAAAATTAAAGTTAACTTGTTAAGAAAATGTAAGGGTTAATGTTTATTTTTTTTAGTATTAGTTATATTTTATATAAGTAGATCACATTAGAAATGAATAAACTGAACTACAGGTATTCATATAAGTAGAAAAATTAAAAAAGAGTTAAAAATGTGAATAACAAACAATAAGAAACAAATTACTGTGGAATTTGTTTTGTGTATTTAAATAATACTCTCTAGAAACCAATAAAATTTTATTTAAACGTAACTTCTCAATTATATGACACTGTTTAATCAAACACTTTACCACAATCCCAAATTGCAACATCTGTTGAAAGTAAGAACTTATAACGATTATTATTAAGATTATTGGTAACGCCTATGTTCCACGTCCGGTAATAAATATTATTTATCTGGATCGCATTATCACAACATACAAAAAAAAAACATTGACAGTGGCCTAAAAACACCCTAATATAGATTCTCAAACATTGAGTAGTCGTTACGTCGAAGTATTACGAGGATTTATGTGTCTCTCCCACAATTGATTTGACATCGCCAGAAATCTAACTATAAATTAAAGAAGCAGAAGAAAAATTTACTAATAACCCTCAAAATATAGTAAAATAATTTTCATCCAATTTTAAGTAATCTTACAACAAATACTTTACAAAATGGTAGAATGTACGGATCTTTTATGTACTCTGTCAACACCCTTTTTGTGAATTACCTACATTCAATGCAAATAAATCTATATTCTATTCTATTCTAAAAAATATTTAGTTGTCAACCATAATTTACAAGAAATTTCAACTTATTTTTATGAATTGCAGTCTTTTAAATTAAATTAGAATTTTTCGCTCCTGGCTGATGACATTAAATTCCAAAAAGTTCGAGCGTAGCATAATTTTCATAAAAACGCACGGTGAATGATCCAGCCATCGAATCGACGTGGATGATATTTAGAATTTTGTCGCAGCGAATGATAGTAGAACGTGGCTGATGGAACGATTGCACAATTTCTTTTCTCAGACCAAGTTCTCGGAGTACACCCCGTGGCAAATACTTTAAAAGAATGCAAAGATACAATCTCTCTATGCAAGGTCAGTTGATCTAACCGATCAGAAGAACTTGGTCGTCGACGATTCACTCTGATTTGCGTTGGATGCGGTAATTTCATCATTTCATCAGAATCCATCATTTCGAACGAATAACGAGATGACCATGCTCATTATAGTCTATCGAAGGTGAACATACAAATATGTCTTCCTCACAGATTGCAGCAACTGTAGATTTATCATTATAAATTTTGAATATAAGCAATATGCTAGAAACCATCTCCTGTTGGATGCGGTCAAATGGAAGGACTGTCTGGATGCCCTGTTCAAGAGATGAGAACAGAGTTCCATGTAAAGCCGAAATTGCACCTTTTGATGTAGAAAGCGCTGAAGCAAGCAGAAGCATTAAATACTGCCCTGCAATACTACCCTATGGCCTATAATAGGCCTTACCTTCAGATTTCGGAACTGAACGTCACTCGATATGTCAACACTGTAGGTTCCACATTTACTAAATCATATATGGCTGATAGCTATCCTAGTAATACTGTAGTAATGCTCACGTTTTCAAATCTCAGTTATTGCTCGATGAGACATGACCATATATTGAGTACATAAGAGAATCCTCTATCTCATATCTTCCCGTGGAGGCCACACAAAGAAATTTAAACAGGAGATGGGAAGCAGCACCTTCCTGATAAATGATCAAACTGAATGAACTTTTGCTGAATAAGACATTTCTTCCTAGAATTCAAGGGTGACAGCACTTCTGCGTTTTGTTTCTTTATCAAAGATGGACGTTGTAGTGTCCGTTATGCACCAGGGGGGCTGTGTGCTCGCTTGACACCCTTATATTATTAAACACACATCTAATTTTGATAGGGAGCTAGATTACCATTATTATTTACAGAACAGTAGGAGTGAATTTGTTTATGATTACGACTACACTTGCTGAAATATATTTATAGTATACAAAACCGACAACTATCGGTAATTCAAGTCACCGTGGACAATCGCAACACGAACATAATTCAATTTCAAATTGAATTTGTCCAGCCTAGATGTTTGACTCGCAGAGCGCGACAAAAATCGTCATAATTTACAGGGGCGTATCTATATATAGGCTATTTGGGCGGTAGCTCCGGGGCCCGTGGATGTAAAGTGCCCCCGGTCATTGAAAACAATGGTTAGCAAAGCTTTAAAAATAATTGGGACATATGAAAATTTCATGACCTTTGAAAAGAAAAGCAGAACTTAAATAAGTTAATTTTCGAAATGAAATACATTAGAATATATCAATAAAGAAAATAGTTGTTTGACAAAATGCTCGTAATGGCCATTTTTGATCAATTAGGTAAGCTCCCAAGTAGTATTAGGCCAGGGCCCCACTAATTTGTAGTCCGCCCCACATGATTTACAGGCTCTTTACAACGTATTTATAGCGCTCATCGACGTTATAACAAAAGAGCAATGATCTGCCTCGGTTTATTGTCGCAATTGCTTCACAGCTCGGTTGGCAGGTCGCTTTTGTTTCTATTTATGAGGCAGTGGAATCTTTGATTTAGTTTGTAATACGATTCAATGTCGCGAAGACAATAAAATAGACTAGTCACGCATAAACATGCTGTTTTTTTTTTTACGAAAAAAGTTCCCGAAATATATTTTATTTCTTAAACCAGTAGGTTTCAAAAATTATTAGGGTTCATAAATTTCCTCCTCACAATGTTTACTTTACCGATGAACGGCGTAGATTATTTGTACCTCCTTAAAAATGATCCCGCTCTAGCACCAAAACGAATTAAATTTTTAAGGACGACCTACCCTGTTCAATTACTTCCCACGTCCTGTAAATTTCCAATATTTGCTGTCCCTGATGGACACTCCTTTTGTAAATACAGTAGGCGCTCGGTTATCAGGCACCAATTTTTTTTTTCGCCGCTTTATCGGAAATCCTCGGATAATTGGATCTCTACAGGAAATATTAGAGAGCTAGCAAGATATATATATACTATAGTATATACTATTACTATAGTAGTTCAACTTTCATAAAACTTCCTTCCAGAGGAGTTACTCAATTCGAGTGCATTTTATTTACGTGTGTTGCCTCAAAACTTTTTTTCCAGGTGAACCGCCATTGAATAAAACTATTATTTACGGATTTTATCGCGTTTAATTATTTTAATTTATTTTTATTATTATCCCGACGTTTCGGGTGCTTTACAGCACCCATGGTCAGGGGGGACTGAGATGTTTGACGTCCCAATGTCATTGTTAGCCCGGCTATTTTCAGTTTTTGAATATTAATTTTTGGTCCGATTTACGCAAAACGAAGTCTGCAGTCTGTGAACATGTTCAGGATCGTCCCCACCATTACATCAGATTTGATAAACCACAAGTCCTCGCAAAAGAACACCGATTCCTACCAAGGATGATACGTGAGGCTATTGAAATTAAAAAACATCCTAATTTCAATAGAGAAGATGGTTGGGTGCTGCCATCTGCTTGGGATCCTATAATTAACAAAATTAAACCCAAACCCAAGCATACCACTGCAAGACTTCAAGATACTGTAAGTTCGTTTTGCGTAAATCGGACCAAAAAATTAATATTCAAAAACTGAAGGTAGCCGGGCTAACAATAACATTGGGACGTCAAATATCTCAGTCCCCCCCCCGTGACCATGGGTGCTGTAAAGCACCCGAAACGTCGGGATAATAATAAAAATAAATTAAAGTAATTAAACGCGATAAAATCCGTAAATAATAGTTTTATTCAATGTGTAGTGTTCGCGTAAATTTAAGAAATCATTTTTGTCCGCCATTTTATTCAAATGTTGCTTCTACACGAGACATCAGACACGCGTTTACCATTCAAGGTCGTGGACCAGACTGCAGATGCAGAATGATAGAACAACAAAGAATAATGTGCGCACTCTATGAACCGGTACTCAGGCAAAGAATATATACACTACGCGAAACTCAGGAGAGCTACGGGGAGCTAATCCGTTATTTAGGTAAGGCGATTTTGGAGATTTTTCGACCCCCTCCCCCCCTCTACCCTTGGTGAAATATCATGTGATTTTGCTCGACCCCCCCCCCCTCTCTCCCCTAATCTTACCTGAGAATTTTCAAAATGCGTATTTTTAATGTAAATACTAAACTATCTAAACTGAAAAAAGGTTATACAATCGAGGAGCTACTTTGCTACTTTGTTGCGTTCCATTATTAAAGCGCAATAAATATTATTATGTAATTATTTAGCCATATTTTAGTGGAGAAACATTTTTTACTTAATTTAACCCAGTTTTCTCGTAATTATACACTGTTTTTTGCGGAAAAAAATTACGTGATATTCGCTGAGATCCCCTCGTGAGATTCGCCTCACGTAATTAATGAACGCCCCCTAAGTTAGGAAACGCCGGGCTTTTGGACGTATCGGAGTATTAGTGAGCATCAAATTTGCGAGCGTCGGATTAGCGAGTGTCGGATTAGTGAGCGTCAGATTACCGAGCGTCTACTGTAATTTGTAATAATAAACATAACATAGATAAACACTCACGCCTGTCACCCAGAAGGGTAGACAGAGACTACGATCTTCCACTGGCACGATACTGATACACCTCTCTCGCTTCCTTTACATCCATATATCTACGCATACACGCTCATCGGGTAAGGGTACTCCTAATCTTGCCTATTTTCAATATATCGCCCAATTTGTTTGAAAAACCTTTGTCTAGAGCGTCCCTTCCCGACTCTACCGTTCACATCTGCAATAAAAATTTGCTTTGTCACTCTTTCCTCGTTCACTCTTTCTACACGACCAAACCACCGAAGCATTCCTTTCTTAATCCTAGTCACAACTTTATCTTGCAAACCACTCTTTTCTCTTATCATACAATTTCTCACCCTGTTCAGATTTAGTCCTAGCATACTTTTTAATGACCGCAGTCCTACAGCATTTATTCTACTCTCTAAGGAAAGCTATATCACACACCTGAGATCCTCCAAGCATCAGCCATCCCTTGGCAGCCCCTCCTTAGTGTGGTGAAACTCCTCTCCCTATACCACCTTAGGTAGTATGCAGTTGCAAGACGCGATTTCCTCCACGGACGCTATATCTTTCTTAATACCCATAATCTAACTTAAAGATGTATTTTTCGTCACATAGACTTGCTCACTAGCCTTTTTTTTTGCTACATGTAACCTAAAAGGCACTCACCTGGTTGGTAGTCAAGTCCCACTGGTCGGCAACGAAAGACTGTCTACTGTAGAGGAACACCGGCACTTGGTGGTCCTTCACCGGGGCCGGGTCACTATTGACCCTAACCACTGTCAGGTGCGTGGTTGTCGTGCCAACTGCCAACAATATACGTCATTATGTTTTCTACTGAGATGACATAGGGGATCGTCAAACAAATCGACTGCTAATCCCAGCTGGATTCAAACCTGTCTATTATGACAAATTCCTTCTGTAAGAGAGGCCCGTACTACTCGCAGTACTGATAAAGAAGTCTTGCTCGAAACCATATGCAATGGAATACAATTATATTTATAATATGATATATTTTATTTCTATAAAATTATAATCAATTATATTTACGTAGTAGAGCCACAGTTTGAAGATAATACTCTCTTTACTGTGGTAGAGCCATGCTGCAAGTATATTACGGTTGAATGGGTTGTCTCGACCAGGGAAGGACCACGCTCGCACAGATTACAAGCACATTGTTCACCTGATGGTAAATGGATGCTATGGGCCATAGACAACATATAGACACCACATCTAACCTCGATTAAAAAACCAAAATGCAGATGCGTTGTTTCCCCTGAGAACTAAGACGGATTGTCTCACAATACGAAACATAGCATTAAGCTGCTATTCTAATCTGGTTTTCTACGACAGAGTGGTCTATCATCGGTCGACTCGACCCGTTTGTGCTACAACCATAATATATCTACAGCATGGCGTATAAAACATATGGAGTTATATTGTAGTAAGTGCTCAGAGGTAAAGAAAAACTTCGTGCCGGAGGATATGAATGTTTCATGAATATGTAAAGCCTGCCAGCACGCGTGTGCGCAGCGCGGCAGACTAATTGCTTCACATCCTTATTAGAGATTCGAGAAGACCTTTGTCCAACAGTGGGACCAATATAACTCCACTTAATATTATGTAACGAGTAAAATCACAACAAACGCTTTCAATTAACATGCATCAAAGTTAATTTTGCCACTGAAGCGATAAACCGATATCGGGTTATCACTACGCGAGATAATGAAATAGGCACTTCATTATGTACTTTACATGAATAATGAACATTAACACTTTATTATGGAAACGAGGCATTCCATCTTAGTCCTCACGGGTGACAACGCATCTGCATTTTGATTTGTAATCGAGGATAGATGTAGATATCTATGGGCCAGAGCAACCACTTACCATCAGGTGGACTGTGTGCTGGTTTATCAACCTCACTTGCATAAAGTTAAACCCAACTTTAATTAAAGTATTTTTAATTTTTAAACTGTATCGCAACTGACAAGAATTTAAGGCACTAAGACATCGATATGTTGTAGTGTTTACATGTTTTTTTTTTCAGTTCTAATCTTTTAGTTTAGCAGGCGATTCTATATACTTGCATAGAATTAGACCCAATTTTAATTAAAGTATTTTTAATTTTTAAACTGTGTCGCAACTGACAAGAATTTAAGGCACTAAGACATCGATATGTTGTAGTGTTTACATGTTTTTTTTTCAGTTCTAATCTTTTAGTTTAGCAGGCGATTATATATAATTGCATAGAATTAGACCCAATTTTAATTAAAGTATTTTTAATTTCTAAACTGTATCGCAACTGACAAGAATTTAAGGCACTAAGACATCGATATGTTGTAGTGTTTATATGTTTTTTTTTTCAGTTCTAATCTTTTAGTTTAGCAGGCGATTATATATATAATTGCATAGAATTAGACCCAATTTTAATTAAAGTATTTTTAATTTTTAAACTGCATCACAACAACTGGCAAGAATTTAAGGCACTAGCTCAGCAGGCGATTTTATATACTTTACAGGGTTTCCCTCATTGCCATAGCTCGATGGGACGACACCAGAGGGAGATCAGGTGCAGGTCCATCGGATTTACGTGCATTCTGGGGCATAGGAGTGAAACACTGCCGACTTCCTCACAATAGGCTACTGTGGATTTTGTGGGAATAACCCAACAATTGATTTTTATCCGACCCGCGAAGCAAAGTCGGGACTAAGGAGGCAGTCATGATTTTTAATAAGTCTCTTGAATAAATGCTGTTTGAAATATCAATGTCAATAGCACAAAGACGTTGAAACATTCTTAGGTCGATGTATACGCTTTTACAACAAAATCCAAGGAAATGTACAAAATTTGACATACAGAAAGTTCAAAAACTTTATTAAACTAAGTTTGTTGATAATAAGGGTTATTATAATATTAAGGAACTCATGGATGATAATAACCCCTGGGAAGGGTGATCAATTGTATAAGGGTGAGCTATTATTTGAAAAAAAAATAGTACCGCTGTGTTTTTTGCTGGTTCTTCCCAGGACAGAGGTGTTTTTTGCGAACCAGTGGTAAATGAAAAAAGTGACTTTCAATAAGTATTGTTTATAATCTATACTGAATAAAAAAGTTTCTGTTTCTGTTGTAATGGAACAAAATAGGTACTCTACGTTTTTGTAGAAACATATTCGATAAATTGTTCATAAAAAACGTATATAAAATTTTTTACTTATTTTTATATAGCAACCACGTTAAGCAAGCGCTCAAAAACAAATAACAAAATATTAACACAGCCGTACGTCACCGTTTCATCCAGGTTTATAAAATATATTATTATTAGATATGGTTAGGACATTGACATTAAATTTTATTTAGTTTGTTGTTATTAATTAAAAAGGAGAAGGCAACGTTTCCATACATTCTTCAATTTTAGGCCTAGGTGTTAACAAGATGAAATTAGGACCATTCGAAAGCTTACATAAAAACAATTCATAGCAGGAATTTGTCAATTTGTCAAAGTAGGAATTGAGGTATCGTAAATTGAGTAAAAGTGAGATTATACATTACCTATACCTACCTGTCGATTTTTCATTAAAGTAGCTTAAATATAATTGTATATTTATAAATATGCATACCTACTATGTATAAGTATATTACAATTGAAACAATGGCCCATGATGTCAAAACATAATCAGGGTCAGTCGTGTAGGCAAAAATGTATGTAAGGGTAACATACCATGTTTTTAAAGTATAAACTATAAACCAATTTTTTTTTATAGAATAAGGGCGACAAACGAGCACACATTACATTACACCTGATGGTAAGTAGATGCAGTGGCCCATAGACATCTACATGTATCCGCGATTAAGAATTAAAATGCAGTTGCATTGCCAGCCTTGAGGACTAAGATGGAATGCCAGTAAAAAGGGTCTCCGGTAGAAAAGGTAGAGAACCGGAGATCCTTTTTACTGGAAACCAAGCATTCCATCTTAGTCAATAATCTAATTCTGATGCATTAAGCTGCTATTTTACCTCTTCCATGGCAGCATGGAAAAAGCTCTACCACGTTAAATTTTTTTTAAAAGAAGTGCTGCATCCAGCTACGGGAAATAGATAGTCTGTAACTTTAAGTATGTATACTATAATTGGTAATTATAAGTTTTTTTTTTCAAAAGAATATTAACAATGCTATAAACATTACTAATATTCCCCTTAACCACTCGTGTTAAGCTTAAATTGCTTGTGTTACGAGTGGTTCACGCCAGTAGTCGAATGGCGGATTCGAACCCACGACCTTTTTGAGTTCGCGGTCCGCGCCCTGCCATTAGGCTACTGTCGCTTCAAAGAAGTTTAATATAACTCCTCGATATTGAATATTTTAATAATGTACCGTATAATCTGTCTTTTTATTTTACAGCACGGTACTCGCATAATTCTCCGTAAATATTGTGAAATTAATTTAAGGCAAATCACTGCATATTATTTGTGATTTGTACCTATAATAAGTGTGAAATACTTATCAGAACTTAATTTTCGTTTCACTTAAATCTGTTTATTACCAAATTTCATGCAAAACAAAGACATTTAAATATATAGGTTAATGCAAACAAATCATTATCATTAAGATTATAAAGAAAAATAAATACGAGTGACAACTTCTCTAGTGTTTGCTATGCACAGGTGTCGAGTTGAAGGAATTTTAAAAATTGTAAGAGGAAACCAGACTGCATCGTAAACAAATATACGACTGCCAATGCACAACCACTGTACTCATATACGAGTAGATGCGTTTCTTTTACTAAAACTTCAAAGCCCCAACGTATAGTTCTTTTTTTTATTATACGCTAGCAGCTATGCAGGTCTAGAGAAAGAGATCAGCATCACGGCGACCTAAAAGATCTATTGTGATCGCTGCTATGGCTATAGTTGACTGTTAAGCCCTATGTCTTCAATAAATAGGAGTTGCCTAGCCGTAAGCAATTTCACTTCTTCTGGGCGGAGTACATAGTCTACTAGATGAGTGTTACATTTGCGCATTAAGGGTCCGCGATCAGTTAAGATGTGTAGAGGCGTTTCTTCCGTTATGGAACAGATCGGACACATCCTTGAGTTGTCCCAGGATGGACATGTGCTTTTTAAGACAACAATGTCCAGTTAGGGCTCTTGCCAAAATGCGCAATTTATTTTTATTTAATCCCAGGGATTCTGAAGCGAATTTACGATCAAAAGGTTTTAGAATGTTTTAAGCCTGGTGTGTCAGACCAAATCTTAAGTGATTTATTGTGATAAAGAGTTTCAAGGGTCTATCGAGCTAGGCTTCTTGATATTCCACAAAAGGACACAGGTTCAAATTGTGTATCGTAAAGTTAGAAATGATAGGCGACCTGTACCAAGCAGTGGTAGGTTTTTTTATAACACGAGAATATTTAATCATGACATAATAAATTACGGTTATTATCATATTATGTTTTAATACACTATCAGCTAGTGCTTGTTTACCATCCTACCTAATGGTAATGGTAAGTAGTAATGTGGTGGCAGTCTTAGATGGTGAAACAAAATAGTTTGGTTAAATAATCTGCTTACTTTTATATTTGACAGGAATATATATTTTTATTGGATAAAGGTGACAAAACAGCACAGGCCACCTGAAGGTAAATGGATGCTATGGGCCATAGACATCTATATCTATCCTCAATTATTAATCAAAATGTAAAGAAGTAAAAGGAAGTAAAACGAGTCCGGTTTTGTACACTCACCATACGAAACACAGGAGCATTAAGCTGCAAATCATATTTTACGCTGGTGTTCTGTAAAAACGTGGTCCCTCCTCTGCTAAGCCGACCTATTCGTGCTGCTACCATATTATAATCGCAACATGACACTATCACGCTGAAAATGTAATATTGAAATATTTTGATAACATAGATTAAAATATTATGTCTAGCCTGTTATCGTTTATCAGCTGTAGCGAATATTGTATTATGATCGTGTCAGAGAGGAGATCGCAACGATAAGATATTAAACGTTATACCTGGCAGCACCATGCCGCAGCGAATCAAGGTAGTAGCACGAATTGATCGGCTTGACCGAAGGAGTATCACGCTCTCACAGAATAATAGCGTAAAATAGTAGCTTAATGTTGCAGTGTTTTATATGGTAAGTGTAGAGAACCGGATACCCTTTTTACTGGATACGATGCATTCCGTCTTAGATCTCAGGGTGGTAAACGCATCTGCATTTTGAATTCTTTATTAAGAACAAAAGTCTATGGGTCACAGTATGCACTTACTTTCAGGTGGACTCGTTTGTGAATTCTCGTTTGTCGCCGCTATTATATAAATATATTATTATAAGAAACTTATCTGAAATAAACAAAAAGGTTAACATTTTACCAACCTGCGCACAAACAACGTTCGCGGTTTAAAAAACAAAGAACTAGTCTTTTCGCCCGCTCGCAGTCGCCTCAAGAAGTTATGGAGCATTGACCGTGACTTATGTATTAGAACCGTGGTAAGTTAAGAGCTAAGTGCTCGCTGTAAATTTCAAATTATGCGAGTAACCCGGGTTCGATCCCCGCCGGCACCAAGAAATTGTAAATTGCAATTTTAAGTTCGCCAACACGTATTTAGGCAGCGTGGCGGACATTTACTTATTCTAAAAACCTCTCATATATGATAGGAGGCCTGTGCCCAGCAGTGGAACGTATATAGGCTGTTACTTTACTTATGTATTAGTACCATAGTGCCCGTCAAGTGGTATACATACAAGTTTTTGATGCCTGACGCAAAACAACATGATAATAAAATCTCCCAACGATATCATGTGATCTTTCTGGCATGTAACATAGTCCCATCTCATTTCGCGTGTATATTAGTATATTTTAAACACTGTAGGTAAACTTAATTCGTCTTGCGAATTCTCGACAGTAAACGGCGATATCGTTCCCAAATCAATTTCATTCGACGATTAATTGTGTAATTTTATCCGATTAAGTTGTCATTATCATCGTTTTTGTAGATTTTTATACGAAAAAATCCACTCACCCACGCCCATTTTTTATTTACGTATGTTATACCGAGTTATAGACGAGTAAATATCTTTTTTCTTTGCCCTTTTTTTCTTTACAATACGTAACCTCCACGCTAGTATTGCCGCTGGTTCGCGAAATTTATGTATATGTATGTTTTACTTGAATATCTAATTTGAAAAACATATTGTACTTTTTAGTGCTGGGAATGAGGTGGTCGCTTACAAGCTATTTCTAAAATAAATTTTGTGAATAGTTTAGAATAGGTTTCTTGCTGGTTCTTCCCAGGACAGTGGTTTTTTCTGAACCAGTGGCAAAGTAAAAAATGACTTTCAATGTATTAATGAATTACGTGATCTATATTGCATAAAAAATAAACAATTCTATTCTTATAATTTACGTTCAATGAAGGGGTTTAATTAATAGATAATCACAACGATAATGGACCTCCACCACGCCTGTATCTTTTAAAATA
Source organism: Parnassius apollo (assembly GCA_907164705.1). Lineage (NCBI taxonomy): Eukaryota > Metazoa > Arthropoda > Insecta > Lepidoptera > Papilionidae > Parnassius > Parnassius apollo. The sequence continues at coordinate 2,804,733 of CAJQZP010000393.1, forward strand.
AAGCAGTGAACTCAAAGTATTTATATGAACGAGTCAAAATTTGCATAAACCAACAGAACAGATGAGTGCTCAACGATTATGCAGAGTAGGATCAGATTCCTTTACGCCCACGCGATTAATATGACAAAACGTTTCCATAACAAAATTTATAAGTAACTTATTTATATTGAAATAACACTAGTTTTTACGGAATATATCGCGTATATTTAACTTTTTAAATATCCGACGTTTAGAGAGCTTTACAGCACCAATGGTCACGGGAAGGACTGAGATGTTCAACGTCCAGATGTCATGGTTAACCGCGGTTACCATAGATTAAAATTTAACTTTTGTTCCGATCTACACAGTATGAACTTATGGTATCTAACTGTGAAGGATGGTGGTGAGAATCACCGTTTAAATATCTATCTGTATGGGTCTTTTTTCTATACACAGTATGGCTCAAGGTGTTATCAGGATTCCGAATTACTAACACATCTAGAAAAGCTAAGGAATTGTTTACCTCTAACTCCATTGTGAACTGAATTTTAGAATTTATAGAGTTAAGATGGTCTAAAAATGCAGTTACTTTATCTAAAGGTAGAATTGTGAAAGTGTCGTCTACGTACCGCTTGTAGAATCTTGGATTTATGGGAGAAGTAAGCAGGGCTTTCTCCTCAAAGTCTTCCATGAATATGTCGGCGACAATGGGAGATACAGGTGAGGCCATCGCCACACCGTCTACTTGCTTGTAGAACTCCTCCTTCCACAATAGGTAGCCAGATGTAAGCCAGTGTCTGAGTAATACTGCATATTCTACGGGCATGTTGTTTTTTTCCAGCCTTCTACTTACAATTGAGATGCAGTCTTCAACAGGTAAGCATGTAATGACTACACATCAAAACTGACCATAGTTTCATTGGTCTGCCAGATGTAGGTCTTTAATCTCGCTGACAAAATATTTAAAAAGTTAAATATACGCGATAAATTCCGTAAAAACTAGTATTATTTTAATGTGTAGTGTTCGCGTAAATATAAGAAACCATTAACTTATTTATATTTTTACTTGGTAGAGCCACGCTTCAGCTATATATTTTTTATAGAATAAGGGTGACAAACGAGCACACGGTCCACCTGATGGTAAGTGGATGCTGTGGCCCATAGACATCTGCATTCAACCTCGATTAAGAATCAAAATGCAGACGCGTGGTCACTCTTGAGGACTGAGATGGAATGCCTAGATTCCAGTAAAACGGGTCTCCGATATTAAGCTGATATTTAACGCTGGTATTTTGTGAGAGCGTGGTCCTTCCCCGGTCGAGCCGACCCATTCGTGCTACAATCATAATATAACTGCAGCGTGGCTCTACCACGTATTAATTACCGCGTATTTGTAATGTAATCATCCAATCGCAAACTTAACTTTCGTCAATCCTTAAAAATCCACTACTAGATATAGACCGCTCCCATCGTAGATAAAATATGCTTTTATTAAACTGTGTGAAGTTTTAAAACACAATATACTAGTTTCGCGCCATTACATGTAAGAAAAAGATAAATTGTCGATGTAAAATAAAACATCCTATGTTTTCTATCTAAAATATCTATTTTGATAAAGACTTTATTGCGGTGCTCTACGATTTATTTTCAAATAACAGCAAAAATTGATTATGATTATCATTCGCGTAGTAACAGCGCAGCGTTAGCCTGGAGAGTAAACATAGATATCAGCTGCTGAACGGCTCTAAACGGTAACGTGAATTTCTAGTGAGATTTCTAGCGTAGTCTGCTTATAAATGGGTTTATTGCTCTTAGGAAATGTTTTGATGCGTCGTTGATCGTTTTAATATTTAGATTTTTTAATACGATATATAAACATATATATAACATTGCGATTTGTAACATTGAAGCGTCCGTCCGTAATATCTAAATAGCTGTGTATTATAGAACTGAGTGGGTCATTTGCCTGTCGGTCAGTCTATATGTCTGACTGTTTGTCCAGGCTGATCTTCGGAAAGCTGAATAGATTGTGATGAACTTTACGAAAAGATAACGAGCTGTGCCAGGAGTGATCTTATATATTTTATCTAAAAAAACTTGAAATTTTTTTATGAAGTCGAATAAATTATATAAATAGATTTAAGCCAAACGAATGAGGCAAGTATATATACTGGGAGTATTATATATTTATATTTATTTATCACCTTACAGTATGTCCAAAACGTCAGCGTGTAATTTACAAATTACAGTTTTAAATAATAAGTAATAATACAAGATACATTTCAAAATATATTAAAGAATACATCTACGAGCAAATAAATTAAAAATAAAACATCCAAATAAATAATGTCAAATAGATTACGCAATAAATTAACAAAATTCAGTCAAATAACCTATAGAATACCATATATGTATGTATTATAGTATTCTATGAAAATAATACATTAGAATATGTTAAAAATAGAAGGGCTGTGTTTCATAGTTGGTCAAAGCCATCAACAAATTGTCGATATTTTGTTGTTAACTGTTTCTTGATTATTATTTTTTTGCTTTTCTTAAGAATATTTCAATGTATACCAGTCGAAACCTAATGAGAAAAAACCTTAGCAAATTCTCCCAAGTGATTAACCTCTGGTTACATAGCACCATGCGGTTTAGTTTACCAAATGTCACAAACTGGTGAATGTAGGCAGGCAACATTGCAAAAGTAAAGGTACCGGTTTCTGTACTCATCAACCCACTCGGCTTCGTGAGTAGGTAGTAGCGTAGGTATCTTTCAAGAAATGTACAGTATTTCTTATAAGAAATTATGTTTTTTTTTATAGGATAAGAGTGACAAAAGAGCACGCAGACCGTGGTGGTAAGTGGATGTTGTGGTCCATAAACATCTACATTCAACCTAGATTAGGAATCAAAATGCAGATGCGTTGTCACCCTTGAGGACTAAGGTGGAATGCATTGATTCCAGTAAAACAGGTCTCCGGTTCTCTACACTCACCATACGAAACATAGCAGCATTAAGCTGCTATTTTACGCTGATATTCTGTGAGAGCGTGATCCTCCCCCTCACCCCGGTCGAGCTGACCCATTCATGCTACAACCATAATATCTGCAGCGTAGCTCTACCACGTATAAAATTAAATTAATTTATTTAGTACATCCATATTCTCGCAGGATGGGTGGACTCGACTACCAGCGTGTAATGAATTAGCAGCATGATACTCATATGTAGGTATGGTATGGATAAAAAGTCCCGACATTTTGTGGCAATAGTAAATTAACATAACTAAAGTAAAAAAACAAGTGTGAAAGAAACCAGATCGATTATTGGTTTTATGCACTCTCACGATCCATCCGCGTCGCAAAGTACACCCCCCACGCTACAACCGGTACTGTATTTTATTGAAAATTCGAAAAAGGCTGACTCCTTTAAAGTCCGACCGCAATCCTAATAAGAGTCCAAAATCCTGACATTTGAGGACAAATCCTGACATATGGCATCTCTGTGGGTATAAAGGTTCTTATGAGGTAGCAACGCTTCCGATTGATTCTTAATCGAACATATAATTATGTAAATGTGAGTTATGTTTTCGTTAGTCATCCTTGTATTCAATAAATATATTTTTTGTGCGAAGCGAAACTCACCGAAGCGTTATCAAAGTTCTGAAGTTACTGCGCTATATACAGAACAGCTCCGTACTAACTATCACACGGTGGAACACCTTGCCCAGCGGGAGATCTCCCCTTTTCCTTCCACGGTCAAATTTTGGATGCGATGTGTGAATATGAATTCGCTTTTAATAAGTATTTCAAGATTTTTATTACACAATCAAAAGCTTAACACTTCCAAATGGCGCTAGGCGTTGCAATGTTTAGAATTACTGACAGTATTTCGATGATACCCAGTAAAATTGGAAACAACTTTGAATATGGCTGACGCAATCTCTTGGCGTACAAGCGATATACATCTATCATAAGAACATTAAGTACTCGTTTTAGTTTATTGACTTCCAACTTTATTCATCATCATCATCATCATCACTGTTTACAAGAACACAATTTAAGTAACAAAAGCCTTCCTCAAGGAATTTGACTAAACACGCCCGTAATAAGCCACTATCGACTTTCTGCACGGAGCGAACTGTCGCCCAACACATCTTTGTTCCTAATTTGTTGTTGATTCCTCGAGCTATATGGACGCTCCATTGCTACTTCAGCTGCTAATATAACCTGCAATAATTGTTCCGTGTCTGTATGGTTGCCGTGTGAAATCTAAGTAAGAATATAAAATGTCTCCCTTTACAATGTCAAATTAAAGATATGGATTAAATAACTGAACGTCCTCTATAACCTCAAGGCGCAGTCGCGGGAATTCTCGCGAATTCGCAAGCGTCCTTGCGAGACGAGCGAAATTGACACGATCCATTTCGTTCCGCCGCAATGTAAATTGAGCCAAAGGCACCGTGCATTTAGACAATGTAGTCTGTGATCTGCGTCTTTAGATACTTGTTCTAAGGATTAGCACCGTAGGTATAAAGCATCCAAAATGGCGATTGTCCATCGCTGCCCTCACCGGGATGTCAACGAGAACGAGATTATTTCTGGCCAAGATCGAGATAACGTGACGGCGATCGTTTGTCCACCGCGACGATCTTTGTGGTTCAGTTAGTTAGTTATAGCCATGGAGGTTAGAGAAACGATCGCTACATACTAAAGCATAGCCCGCCTGTCCTTGAAAATTTGTAGAATAAATTCTAGTCAGCGCGGCGCTGACGTCGGTGAGTAGTGGCTGCGAAGTTAGCTGTTTATGAGTACAAATAGATGAAGTTAGTTGAATAATGTACAAATTTCCTTCGCGGCATTGGTGAGAAAATTTTCATAGTCCGTATTTTTTAAATTTTTGACAAAAAGAAACATTAAAAAATAGAGAAATATTTTATTGTGTATGGATGTGCAAGTGGTTTAGCATCTGATTGGAAAAATGGACTGAAAATGACTTTTATTGAGTGAACTTAGCGATCGAAGAGCCTCACTTATAGTGACCATATTCCTGGGACACTATTTTCTACGGCGATCGTTCTCCTGTTCTCTAAGCTCCATGGTTATAGCTGTCGTGCGTCGGCGCGGTGCGACGTTACCGGCGCCGGTGTGGACGGACAAAAAATATGTTTTGTATTGCCAATACATCGCCCGTCACAATCTCGGGCCGAGTTCCTACTCCAAGCTTCGGCGCTCGGGCGACGGGCTTGTGGTGACCAGGCGGCTATAGTAAATGTACGTGTCGTTACCTCGGCGACGTCACGTCAAATCGTTTTCGTTGACGTCTAGGTGACGGCGGCGGTGGACAATCAAGTTAACAAAACAAGACGTGATGGCGAATCATAACTTTAATTTTAATAAAAAGTGTATTGTCCACCAATCCAAATCAAAAAAGCTATGTAGTTCTGTAATTTAGTAGAGTTAAGAAAAAAAAAAGAAAAAAGTATAGTATATATATATATGTATAAGATTATATATACTATGTACATTATCATATTAATGTATAGTTATTTACTTATATGTTATTTTATTGCAGTAATATATAAAAAATGCACCACCACCCTTATTCCTTTCAACAATTTCTCTATGTTTTGTAAATTTGTTTGCAAAGTATATTCATTCATTCATTCATCTTCATATCTATTACATAAACTTAGATTTTTTTTTCAAAATACATAAATTAAACGCAACAAAAACAAAATGGCTCCAATCATAAGATAAATACTATATTAATTACCTCGCTTTTAAACGATTCTTAATGTGTTTGTACACTAATTTGTTAATACATGATTAAATTATCATAATTTTGATATAATATTAATGTTTATGAATAGCCAACACCAGTACCCACAGTACTGGAAAAATGTCCAATGTGTTTGCACATTAACACCATACCCTAAGCCATGTCCGCACGCTTGGCCGCAAGCTCCAAATATCTACAAACGTTTGGTTCGATTTTGGGAATCAAACGTCACCATCCACACGCTTGCAAGAGGGCTAGCTTATTCCGAAGAGGCAAGCATGACAGGCATCGAGGTTGTTGTGTCGGTTATAACATTTAGTTAAGGTTATTTTTATTATAAATACAGGAAAACAGGTGAAAGAAAATGAAAAATACGGCAAAGAAGATGGTGAATGGCAAAAATTCATAAAAAGTAAAAACCATTCCAGATTATTATGAAATTATTTTATTATAAATTATTATTTTCGCCACCAGTGCAAAAACGTGATTGAATGCCCACAAATGTGAACTTTCCCTTCGATTTCGCTATTTTAGAGGAGCGCTCAAACCTTAGATATGCAATACACTGCCTAAACCAATAAACCCTAAGTTCTTTTACGTCCACACCCTGAGCGAGTTAGTGCAGTGAAGTCGCGAGCCACAGTTTGTATTTCTATGTATAAATAAAATTGTTTGCAATAAATCACAGATTACGGCCTAAAAAGGGGGTTAATCTGTGCAATAAATGCAGTTTAAAAGAGTGTATATTACCGTATAAACATGTAAAATTAAATTTTATTTAAGACGGAACCTTGATTCATGCGTTTAACTTCGTAATTACTATTCATTTTGGCGCCCAAAGCTGCTCCTTAAATATCAGATAGGTTTCATAACCAACTGTCCAAAACTAAACAATAGTGCACGCGTACTTTGTGCATAATTTATAAGTCAGTGCTGTCTATATATTATTCTTTGATTGATGGCAATAGGCAACTTGATTAAATATAAGAGTTCCAAATATACTATGAAATAAACCGCAAATAACTTTTTGACTATCTCTCCGTTAGGATGTAGCAAGAGTATGAGGAAGAAAATGACATTTTATGCTAAGAACTTTCTAATCTAAAAAATCAACCTTTCAAGGCTTTCAACGCAAAGGATTAAAAACTACCTCGAGCAAAAATGTTTTAAAATGTTCATTATGAACTAAGTTATTTCTCGCGGCTTTGCTCGCATAGACAGTAAAAGTAGTGTCCAATTCTCTATACTCACTATACGAAACACAGCAGCCATTAAGCTGCTATTTCACGCAGGTAGAATAGGTATTTTCACAGGTGTTAGATTCGTACTACATCCATAATATAACTGCAGCATAGTTCTACGTTTATTTTAAGAAGTCTTTCCGAAGTTTCACGATCACTAACAGACCCACCAGCATTAACTACGCATGACATATTAAACTATACATGACAACTTTTATGCAATAGCGCAAGAGCAGTTACATAGCCTTTATTTGCCTTAATCTACTACTATTCGAAGTAATGTAGCGCTTATGCTAGAGTAAAAGTTAAGTTACAGCTTAGAGTTAAGGACGACGCACACGGTCAGTTCAACTGATCAGTTCAACCTGGGACTGTTAATATTTTCTAAAATATCGAATTTTTATATATCGGTAATTATAAAAATATCAATATCGGAGTTTTATATATAAGTTTATTTATCGGTATCTCGAAAACAAAAAAAAAAGAGTGACAAAGCAAATTTATAGTGCAGATGTGAACGGCAGAGTCGGGAAGGGACGCCCTATAAGAATAAAGTTAGAAGTTTACATGGTAGAGCCACTCGAAAACAAAAAAAAGAGTGACAAAGCAAATTTATAGTGCAGATATTATGAACGGCAGAGTCGGGAAGGGACGCCCTATAAGAAGGTAGAAGTTAGAAGTTTACATGGTAGAGCCATGCTGCAGTTATATTAGTAGTATAGTTGTAGCACGAATGGGTCGGCTCGACCGGGGAAGGACCACGCTCTCACAGAATACCAGCGTCAAATAGCAGCTTAATGCTGCTGTATTTCGTATGGTGAGTGTAGAGAACCAGAGACCCTTTTTACTGGAAACGAGGCATTCCATCTCAGTCCTCACGGGTGACAACGCATCTGCATTTTGATTTTTAATGGAGGATAGATGTAGATGTCTATGGGCCGCAGCAACCACTTACCATCAGGTGGACTGTGTGCTCGTTTGTCACCCTATTCTATATAAAAAAAAAAGGTTCATCGACCACATTGGCGATATTTTGAAAATGGGCCACATTAGGAGCACCCTTAACCGACGAGCGTGTATGCGTAGTTTATGGAAGTAAAGGAGGCGAAAGAGGTGTGTCAGGATCGTGCCAAGTGGAAGTCCGTAGTCTCTGCCTACCCCTCCTCTCTGGGCGACAGGTGTGTTTATGATTATATCGAAAATTCGATAATTTAAAAAATATCAACCGTCCTAGTTTGAACTTGATCAGTTGGAATGATGTTTAAGTGACCGTGTGTGTCGTCCATTAGTTTCAGCCTATTTACGTCTCACAGTTGCCGTGTAAGAATATCCACTAGCGCATATCGTCCCCTGGGTGTCGTAAGAGTCGACAGAGGGAAATTGAAACAGGAGATGGGCAGCAGCATCTTCCTGATAACAATTCAAAATAATAAAACACTGTAGTTGACAACTAGCTCGCCAAGCGTGTCAACTGTAGCAAAATTCCTCCTATGAGGCTATCTATGGGGGAGGCCTACGTTCATGAGTGTTTTATAGGCTGTAATAGATGGATGTATTTCTCATAGCTGGGGACAGGCTTCCTTTAATATCTGGATAGTTAGAGAGCATGGAAAACCAGCGCTGTTGTTTCGGCGTCAGCATAAGCTGGCTGAGGTCCGTTTTCCCAACGCGCCACACAACACACATGACGAACGTATTTTAATTGTAATTTACACATTAACCTTTGATAAATGTTATACTGTCAAGTAGCTGTTTTTTATACCTTTATTAAATGTTGTGTTCACAAATATTTATATTAGTTTTTTTTTTATAGAATCATGGTGACAAACGAGCACACAGTCCACCTGATGGTAATTGGTTGCTGTAACCCATAGACATCTAAATCTATCCTCGATTACGAATCAAAATGGAGATGCGTTGTCAATTGTCACCCGTGTGGACTAAGATGAAATGCCTCGTTTACAGTAATAGGGTCTCCGATACACTCACCATACGAAACACAGCAGCGTTAAGCTGCTTTTGGCCTCATATTCTGTGATGGCGTGGTCCTTTTCCGGTGGACCGAATTAAGGTCGACCACATACATACGGAATTCGGTTTCGGAATTCCGAATTGGGATTACGAACGCAGCAAGTCCATATAAAATCAATGACGCGTCACCCACCAACGGTAGTTTTCTGTACAGAATTTTGCGCGCAAAACGGGATTTCGTATGTGTGTGGCCGACCCGTTCGTTCCTTTTCAGAATTCCGTATGTGTGTGTCGGGCCTAAGATAAGTGTTTAGTCTAATTATATGATTAATAAGTGTTTTTTTCTTTGTTTATTTTAATTAGTCTGTCGTGCTGTTTCTGTGTTTTTTCGGGTTTTATCACGAATTAACAAATTGAGTGTCTTATTATATGAATAATAAATGTTTTTTTCTTTGTTTCTTTCAGTTAGTTTTCGGCACTGTTTCTATGTGTTTCTTCGGGCTTTTAATATAATATGATTATTTCTTTCACCGCCGCGAAAACGCGATTATAAATTTGGTTCCGACAGGAATAGAGTCACAGCTTGCTCGCGGACTGTGAAATTATTTATTTATTCTGTGGCCGAGCGCTTACAAGCACTACCACGGCTCATGTGCCATAAGGTACCTATATGCTCATTATATATATATATTGTAGAATCATAAACAGCATTATTTATATCTACAGCGCGAATGAGATAGCTTGCTTATTACTAGCTCATAGAGTACCAGGGCAAGATAGTAATGCTGCTGTATTTCATATAGTGATTAAACCAAAAACTGATCCGCATCCCATTTAGGCCTCATGGATTGCAAGGAAAATCTGAATTGAAAATAGTTTTTGACGTGATGCCAAGCAAACGGACAAATAAAATCGTTTTAATTTATTTATTAATCACGCCTCTTACTATTTTTATATAAAATCAATTTATACACACGTAATTCCCAATTTTAAATTAAAATTAAACCTTGTTTACAGACACAGAAAACTGAATTAGAACAATTTACGAATTGGCAGTATGGACATTTTGGTGGGAAATAGAGACGTTTGTTATAGTGTTTTTTTTTTTAATAATAAATTCGTGGTATATTGTGTTATTATATTATTTAATAATTATAGTATTGATGTTTTAAATAAGGTATAGAGGTAGTCTAATTTCTTGTACTTTTATACATTCTGTGTTCTAATTTAAAACTGCACGCGCCTCCCTTATATAGATGTAGATATTTATATAAATTTAACGACATTATTAAGTATCACAAAATTTAAATTACCGCGACTTTTCTATTGTGTTTTAGTACATTTTACTATAATTGTAATAATAAAAATGATAAATCTACAAAAAATACAAGTAAGGCGTGTGCAGTTTTAAATTATAGGATGAAATTAAATGTATAATTTTTATTCAATAGGTATAGATTATTATTTATTACATAATACTTATTGAGTAATTTTTTTATTTACTAAGTTTTTACACATAAATAGAAATAAATTGCATAATGTGAGTTTTCAAGGTAAACTAAAGTAAGATAAGACTTAAAAAAACTTAGGTTTAAACAAAACTAAAAAAAATCGACAAATTGACTGGCAAATATAGGTACTGATTGGTCCACAGGCAAAGATGGCGAACACGGTCGCCAGATAGATAAACGAGGCAACAAAACAACATGCGACATAATTTACGACAGATTTCATATCAATTACATACCTAAATAGTATTTAAACAAATTTAATAACACAACCAATACTGGCTTATCAGGATGTACAGTATTATGGAAACTGTAATTTGACACAAAGTATTGGCCTATAAAGTTTCTGTTTTTGTGGAATTTTCTGTTGATATTTTCATTTTTTTAATAGTTGAGTTGTACCTACAACTAATTCTATTTTAATGCAGGTACTTAACACTTTTTAAATTATTTTCAAATCTTACTAGCTTAGTCATGTAAATTATATTAGAATATTAATCAATAGGCTCCCATAGATGGCAATATAAAAATAGTGTGTATTATGCGAAATGTAAAATATCTTCAGGCTGGTGAAGTATGAGGAGCAGCATCAATAGATTTTAAGTTTTTTGGAGTTTTTAAGTTGAGATCTCCCTTGTCCTGAGCTATCTCAACCATAACAACAGTGTTGAAGCTACCACATGCACAGGAAATAATATAGCACAGCAAATTCAAGGGCACTTATTCATTATTTAATCATCAGTCTATGCTCAATGTTGCACTAATGCAATAAAATAAGTAATAGTTATGTAATCATTCCCTGTTCACATGTGTGAGTTTAAGATGCAGCATCTTATCATACATGAGCTATCGAGAGAGCTATGATCAGAGCTGCTCTGCATGATAGTCTTTGTAATAAAGATAAAAAAGATTCTGACACAACGTAAGCTAACTAAATGATAAGTAAAAGTGGCAAAGGGCCCACCACGTAGCTCAAAGAACCAACAACAGGTGGGAAAAAAAGTTTGCAGCGTCAGCCATAATTGAAACAAAATGAAAAGTGGCCTTCCACTACATGGAGCGACAGCCTGATAGGACACACAGGAAATCAAAGAACACACAGTCAGTTCAGAGCTCAATTTCTGGTACTGCAAGGGGAGGCCAGGATATGTTTAACCAGTGGACTTGTGAAGAGCTGTAATGATGATGGTTTAATACAACAAACAGAAAACAATCACAACAAAACCAAATGTAAAATACATTAACCAAAAACCTAGTCAAATTAATGGCATATTAACATTTGTTATAATACTAAAATTATAATTTGAATGTAACCTCACCTGTCAAAGTGCACATTCTTTTGCTATTTATGTCTTGCATAACTTGCCTCATCAAGCCACCTAGATCCTTAGCATCACCAGACTTGGACTGTTTTGATAGCCATTCAGTCTCTAACTCCATTGATAACTAAACCAGAGAAAATATATAATTTCAAATGTGAAAAGAAGTAGATAATTTTAAGATATTTTAAATTAAAAAATGAACAGCTTACGAGGTATTCTGTGAGTTTCTTTACCAAGGGTTCAAGATGTACCGTTCTTGCCCATGCATCACATACAAAGCATAGATTAAAATAGTATGCATTCCTTGCATATTTCTTATTGTCAATTCGTACAGGGAAGCCAAGGATCTTGGAACCAAGAAGAGTTCTGAAAACAAAAATTATTATAAAAAAACAATACTTAAGCAAATAACAAGGAAGGTATTAAAAATTTATTATTATTAAAATTATGCTTAATTGTTGTTATAATTATTAGAATGTAGCCCCGAAATGAAAAAATATTATTAGAAATATTGATTAAAAAACATTTTCCCACACATATAAAATAATAAATTAAAGTCAGCAAATTACTGATTTGATAAATGAAAAAATGTTTAAATGTTTATAAACAATTAGATACGCCATAACAAAGAATAATAAGATTTTCTCCTAAAACAAATGCCATCAAATAAGAAAAAACATCAAAACTTACACAGTCAAAGTAGATCTCTGCAGCTGCACTTTTGGTATAATATAATGGCTCACGGTATCGAAAATATCTTTCGAAATATAGTTTTCAGGTACTTGGCACGTTATCTTGGGTCCAGCTGTGGGATGAAATTCACACAAAAATATACAACGAATGGGCCCTTCTTGTCCGCAGCCCTCGTAATATTTCGCGTTTCCATCCATAGTCAACAATTTAACCGTAATTTAGTTGCGGCGCTGCACAAATTCACAATTTAACATTACCCACCATCTCTTACCACACTTGGATAAAAAATACAATGCAAATTTTATAAGAAAATATGTATAAAACTATATCACTATAACTATTAGCTGCTTGTCGTAACGTGAAAACAAAGTTTTGTAAGACCAACGAGTATCCCAGAGCAACCCTACTACTCGCGCGGACCGGCGGACCACGAAAACAACTTTAAGGATTAACTGTCCAACTGTTTACTGTCAATAAAAATAAAAATTAAAGGGTGCGTTTGGCAAAAAAAAAGCGCTAGCAAGCGCTTATAAGCACTGAAATAGTTTTCGGTCAGGACACGATTGCTACTTCAGTAGCGCTGACACAATCCGCCATTTTGCTTATTTAATTTGTTTGTTTTGAAGTAGAGTTTATAAGTTGTTTTGTGCAATATTTAAGTAATATAATGACATGAATAAACATATACATGTTATTAAAAATTCATGATTGGTAAGTTTGGTTTTAGGTTAGGTTCCCACGTTAAAACTAACATCGTGTCCTGGAGGAAAATAGCTACTTATGATTTGACAGCGCCTACCGCTTACAATCGCCATTTTGCTTACAAGCGCTTGCTAGCGCTTTTTTCTACCAAACGCACCCAATCATACGAATTTAGTTTTTTGTATTAAGATTTTTGGCTTGGATGCTTGTTTTTAAGCCAGGTCTTTATTTAATTCAGGATCTTAGTTTTAGTACATTTTTTTTTATAATGTGCTGATGCATCACATTGCAAAGTTTTTAGGAGATTTTGACGACAGTTCAACCCAGCAGACAGTCGATGAAGACAGTCACCCAAGTTCATAAGGCGCCTAAGGGGTTAAAATAATTTGAGGCTTATATCAACATCGAAGCACTTGTTTCGTCATTTTCATCTTATGGAATTGCTAAACATCACTTGTGAATTTAGCAATTCTATTAGAATGGAGCTGGGGACGGATAAGTGTGCGGTCCTCCATGTTGAAAGGAGAAGGGTTGCTAACTCTGAGGGCATAGACTTATCTATGCCCGTCAACTTAAGGGCCCTTTCCGAGGCTGAAACATACCGATACCTGGGTATGTCACAGAACATCGGTATCGATGAGGCTGGTATGAAACAGTCAGTTTGCGACGTGTTTTATACACGCTTGACCAAAGTGCTTAACAGCCTTTTGTTCGGTGTGAATAAGACACATACAGATAACGGTTGGGTCATGCCTGTCCTCATGTATACCTTTGGCATACTCAGGTGGAGTCAGACTGAACTTAACGCCCTGGATATAAAAGTCCGCACTACAATGACGTCCCATAGGATGCATCATCCGAGATCGTCGGTAATGAGGATGTACTTGCCGCGAAAGCATGGTAGGCGTGGCTTCCTGAGCGCGCTCACCATGCATAATCGCGAAGTGTGCAGCCTCCGTCATTACTTTCTGGCGAGATTGGATGATCCACTCTATAATGACGTCATTTCTAGTGCTAAAGGACTTACCCCTCTATCCTTAGCCAACGAGCAATGGCAAGGCCCGGCAGTACAGCGCATTTCCGACCGGGAGACCGTATGGAAGGAGCAGGAGCTCCACGGGAGGTACTACAGAGCTTTACATGAGCCTCACGTAGATACAGCCGCCTCCCTCAACTGGCTACGTTTCGGTGACCTCTTCGGGGGAAACCGAGGGTTTTGTTTGTGCAATACAGGATCAGGTTATTAACACTAACAACTATCGGAGATACATCCTAAAGGATGGCACTGTCCGACGTCTGTCGAGCTTGTCGCCATCCCGGGGAGTCACTTAGGCATGTCATCTCCGGTTGTTCGGCTCTTTCTAACTCTGAGTACTTGCACAGGCACAACCTAGTAGCCAGAATTCTACACCAGGAGCTCGCTCTGAAATACGGTCTCGTGGACCGAAAATTGCCGGAAGCCGTGCTCGAAAATGACCGCGCCAGGCTCTACTGGGACCGGACCATGATCACAAACAGGACTATTCTTGCGATTAAGCCTGATATTGTGTTGATGGATCGGGCACAGTCAAGGATATTTTTGGTCGAAATTACCATTTCGTATGACGAGAACCTCGTGAAAGCCGAAACAGATAAACCAACAAAATATCTGGACCTGGCTCACGAGGTGACCGACATGTGGGGTGGTATGCCGGCCGAAATTATTCCTGTAGTCGTCTCTGCGAATGGGCTAATCCCAGTCAGCCTCTCGGGTCATCTGAGGCGACTGGGACTCCATGACGGACCGCTCCGGGCTCAAATGCAGAAGGCGGTGCTCCTCGATACCGCCCGCATCGTCCGCCGGTTTCTTTCCCTTTCCCCCTAACCCTCGGCCGTTTGGTCTCCCCTGCCAAGGGCTCCCATCTGGTTAGATCTTATTTATTTATGTAGTTTTTTTATTTATTTTATTTTATTGATATTTATGTATATTTATCTTTTCATTTCCATTTATAATTATATATTTATAGAACCTAACCAGGTGAGAAAATTATATAGATACCCCAATAATAATAATGATAATAAATATTTACTTTAAAACAATGGGTACATTATATTATAACCTGAACGTAGCGCCCTTTTAAGCTAATAAGCCTGTATCAGGGAGCAACGCTCTTCCATTAATATATGTCGTTTTTAGAAGAATGTACAAGTTAAAAATAAAATTTTTGGATTTACATGATTTTTGAAGTAGCACGTTTAAACGATAACAATGAAAATAATTATACTAGTATAGTTCTAATATATAACTAATTTTAAAAGTGACTATTTACAGCTAATAGGTTACATTTCCTTTAAAAAAATGTAAAAACATTTTAAAAAAAGTGTGCATTTTTAGCGTGCATTCGTGTGTGTGTGTGTGTGTGTGTGTGTGCGTGTGTGTGTGTGTGTGTGTGTGTTTGTGCATGTATGTGAGTGTGTGTATGTGTTTTCGTTACTATTTAATTTTAACTAATAATGCCTCTAGATCATCATAGGTTCTATCCTCCAAGCATAAATGTAAGCACCTCTTACAGTCGCGATATGTTTTAGTATATAAGTTTAAGCTTTTATTAATCATTTTGTAGAGGTAGGCTGAACGAGCCTTGTATTGTCTTGAAGCAAAAACAGAATTGCATTTGAGGGTTCCAGCTTATGCCTTCTACTTGCAGCATTAATGGCATGAAATTTCAGGGTTTTGTGTTTACTCAGAATTGTCTGTATAATGTAAAGCTTTCTAATTGAAAGAATTCGGGTAGTTACATAAAGTATATCAGTTGAAAAAAAAATTGTTTTTTAAAATACATAACCTTTATCAAACCACGTTGTGCACGTTCCGCCTCAAGAAAGCGCGTTTTGGCTGGCCCTCCCCTTACAGGCAAACAGTAAGCAAGAACAGACTGTACTAAGGATATGTATATTTCTCTTAGAAAACACTTGTCCCCAGTCACCGTTTCTAAATCTGTCTTAGGTACCACATGTCGCAATGTCTTAAAATCCATGTGAGATTCCTTATTCTCTGAGTGACATGTTCAAGTTGAGGATACCAAGAGAGTCTTTGATCCAGCCACACTCCCAAATATTTAGCTTCGGTTACTTTTTGTATAGTGGGGCAATGGCAGTTCTGTCTATCTGTTGTGATACGGCAGTGATGTACTCTCACCGCAAAATCAAGTTCCGGCTGAGCGTTGTTATACATGCTAAAGCATATATAGCAACTTTTGGCCGTATTGAGCGTAAGGAGATTAAATTGCAGCCATTTACCTATTTACTCAAGACCTTTTTCTGTATTATTTTTAGCAATGTCCCAGGATCCTCCGGTAAAAATAACGGCAGTGTCATCCGTATAAGAGAATATTTTGGCATTTTCAAGGGTCATGTTACATAAATCATTCAGATAAATTAAGAATAACGTGGGGCCAAACACTTCCTTACGGGACACCAAACGACACATTAGTGCAATCACTTGTATAATTTTCTAGTTTTACTTTCTGCCTCCTGTTTGCAAGGTAGTCCGCGAGTAATTTTAGTGAAACATCCCTGATACCAACTCTTTCCAGCTTATGTACAAAAATGGGGATAGAGACCGTATCAAACGCTTTCTTCAAATCCAAGAATACCACTATGCATTTATTATGTTTATCCATTTCCTCTACTACCAATGAGCTCAATGCAGAGACTGCATCTTCGGTGGACTTTCCCTGTCTGAAACCAAACTGGGAAGCAGACAAGATCTCATATTTTTGTAAGTAGGTGTTTAATCTTACATTTATAAGTCTTTCGAGTATTTTGGATATCGCATGCGGCACCGATATAGGCCTATACTTGCTTACGTCATCTCTATCCCCAGTCTTGTAAACCGGAGTAATAATCGACCGGTTTACAAAACCGGAGTAATAATCGACTGCTTCAGAGGAGCTGGGAATATTCCTTTATCAAAGGACAGGTTTGCTAGGTGAGTTATAATGGGAACGATTACTTCTTTTGCACGTTTATGAAAAGCAGTCGGGATATTATCCCAGCCTGGAGAACTTTTAGATTTTAGGTTCATCAAAATGTTGTTAACTTCATAATGATCAGTGTGCAGAAGTATAAAAGAGTTTGGATGTGTTGGCAGATTTTGGAGGTAAGAGTTAGAGTCGCTTTCCACATATTCAATCTGTTCTGCAAGCTGTTTACCAATATCAGAAAAATAGTTATTTACAGAGTTTGCAGAGGCTATCTTGTTATCAGAAACATTAAGAAGTTCTATATTTAAAGTCTTGAGTTTATTAGTGTGAGTAATAGTTTTGATATTTTTCCATAATTGTTTGTTATTTTTGACCGATTTAGCCAACAACTCTCTCTCATAGTATCTTTTTAACTTTTTAATAAGATTGTTACAGTAATTTCTATACCTCCGGTATGTGATTATGATTTCGTTATTGTAAGGCTCATTACGTGCTTGTTTTTGATGCTTATGACGTTTTCTTATGCAGCGCAAAATACCTGGTGTGATCCAAGGTTTTAGGATACGATTGTTTCTAGAAATAGTTATGGTAACGGTACGTTCTTTTAGTGAGTTGGTAAGTGCATAAATCAAATGATTAGTTATTAACTCAGGGTCATCGCATTCTAACAGTTTATCTAAGTTTTGATTTTTAAGGTGATAAAGTAAAAAATTGACTTTCGATAAGAATTACATGTAACATAACATGTACCGAATAAAAAATTATTCTATTCTATTCTACCCGATGTAAGCCCGGTATACATTTTGAGAAATGTTAAGTGTGAGTGGCAAGTCCAACTGACAAATGATAAGTGCTTAGTGCGAGTGAAAAGGCAGTGACAAGTGCGTGTAGCAAGTGATAAGTGTGATGTATTATATACATTTTGAGAAGTGACAGTGTAAAGCCGAGCCAAATGAATATTAACAAGTGAATAGCAGCCTGTTTTATTCTTGGACAAGTAGCTCTGCCACGTGGTACCCTCGCATCCCCTCACCCGCCCACCGCCACCGCAATAGCTAACACGTCACGACATGCACATGTTGGTGAATAGTTTTGGTTCACGTTTTAATAGTTAATTTTGATTTGCACTATTGTTTTAACAATGGTGAGGTGATCAGAGAACGATAACATTAAAGTTCAAGTTTTATTGATACACGATTGTTTACTTGATATTAAATCGCTAAATTTTATAAATATAATGATGATGGTAATGAAACGCCGATATGCTATCAATATTATGAACTAGTAGGCGCAGTTGCTCATCCATTTTGAGTAGTAGAATTACTATGCAGCTTGGAATTCCACATAACCTTACTATATATCCACTTACGACATGTGTGAACATTTGCTAGTTGTCACTTGACAGTGTTTACTACTCAAACTCACTCGCATTTATCACTTCTCAAAATGTAAACTTGCTTGTCAGCTAGTCATTTACATAGATAATGCGTATATCATCATCATTATCATAACAGCCCTTCACAAGTCCACTGCTGAACATTGGTTTCCATTAAGGAATGCCACAAAGCACGGTTCAAAGCCATCTGCATCCATCGACTTCCTGCATATCTTACCAGGTTGTCGTTCCATGTAGTGGGGGGTCACCCTGCACTATAATAAGTATACCTACCGGTACGAGTACGAGAAACGAGAATACACTCATATATATCAGCAGTTTATACCACAGACTACTTTTTGTATTCCTGAAAGTTTATACAAAGGTACTCTGTGTATACCAGAGAGCAGAGAGCAGTTATCGTAGACCGTAGACAGAGAAACCTATAGAGTAATGATTAGCGTGGCCTCGAGTGAGAAAGGACGATAACGTCTCTTTTTAGGTTATATAATAATCGTTATGACTTTTAAACATATTTAGATAAAATTTTTAATTGTTCTAAGAACTGAACTGAACAAGATTCACCAATCTTAAATGCACAAAATACTTTTTTCTCACTTAAACCAACCTGTAAACTCCTTAGATCGCTACGAACTGTCAAAGTTGTTTAGCTAAGTGTAGTTTGCTAAACAAAAAAAACCGGCACGGAGAAAGAGACAAACAATCACACCGATCTGTCTCATTTCTATGCAAGACGTACGCATAAATCTATATTTTTCGTGTGCGAATGCGAAAGAAGGCGTCAATTTGTCTATAGATTTCTCTGTCTACGTCTTAGACAGAGATAGGATTCTCTGTCTACGGCAGTTGTAAATACATAGGTATATGGCCTAAAGGTCTAGATACCAGGCCAGAAACTCCAAAAAAATATATATATGATATTATATTATAGGTATATAAAAATCATGAGGAAACAAATTTGTTTTGTTTTGCATTTTCCATAGATAAGAGTGTCATTTTCTTTTTATAAGTCCATTTTAAAATTATCGTGTTTACGATTTCGTAATAAAAATACTGTTGTAACCGAGACATGGATAAAAACACTTTTAAATTACTTATTGGTGCAACAGGAAGCGTTGCAGCTTTAAAAATACCTTTACTAATAGAATCTTTGATAAAATTAAATGGAATCCAACAATATAAGTTTGAGGTTATGCTTAAAAAATTGTTTTCATTAGCCAGAAGAGTCTTAATATGAAATTAATCATTGTATTGCTTCAATCAGATTTCCATTGTAGTGACAGAGCATGCGAAACACTTCTTCAACAGTTCAGAATTACCTACTGGTGTTGTTGTTTATGACGATGCCACAGAATGGAATAGTTGGAAACAAAGAGGCGATCCTGTAATTCATATTGATCTTGGAAAATGGGCAGATATGTTGATCATAGCTCCTTTAGATGCCAATACCTTGGCAAAAATGGCTCAGGTATATTGCTGACTACAAATTCTATAGACTATAATCCTTCATTCTATCAGTACGTTTGCACTGAGAAACATCCAACACATAATGTTTTGAAACAAATCGCATAAAATAAATCACACAACATGTTTTGTTGATGGTGGCATTCGCACTCACAAAAACTGTAAAATGTTCAACAGATATTAAGATTTGTTTTTGCTGTGTTCGCATTGAATACAATATAGACATTCTATTTGTTTATCTCTAGATTTGTCAACGTTAGCGTTCGCACTGTTGTTTTTTACATTTCGCGATTTGTTTTAAATCGTGTTTTTTTGTTATCCAATTTAGTTGATAAACATCACAAAACATTATCACCCCTAGTGGAGATGAACGATAACTTTATACAAAATATCATCATCATCATCATTACAGCCCTTCACAAGTCCACTGCTGAACATAGGCCTCCCCCAAGGTATGCCACAAAGCACGATCCTGAGCCACCTGCATCCACCGACTTCCTGCACGGCTTACCAGGTCGTCATTCCATCTAGTGGGGGTTCGCCCTACACTTTGCCTACCATTACGAATATAAATGTGGTATATATCTCCACAAACTCCATCTTTATCATTAATCAGATTACCTGCAATTCTCTCGTGTGGCGGAAAAGTTTAGTAATTTTTTGGGGTATTTTTTTAGGTTGCCTGTCCCAGAGCTCGATATAAAAGAACATAATAAAATACAAAACAAATTTCTAATTATTTATTCAATTAAAATACATAACTTAAAAAAGAACTGTACAAAACTGTTTATCAAATAATTTAGTCTCAA
This sequence comes from Parnassius apollo, assembly GCA_907164705.1. Taxonomy (NCBI): domain Eukaryota; kingdom Metazoa; phylum Arthropoda; class Insecta; order Lepidoptera; family Papilionidae; genus Parnassius; species Parnassius apollo. The sequence continues at coordinate 2,825,565 of CAJQZP010000393.1, forward strand.
AATTTTACAAAGTTTACCATAGTTTAGGCTTATTCCAATAATCTGTGTTTCCTTGGAGATATACAGGGTCATTTTGCGATAATCGGTCAAATTTGCAGAGAAGGTTCAAGATAACTAATATAGGCTAACGTTGAAGAAAAATCCATTTAAAAAAATCTTGAACTTTGTGTCCTTTTTATGTCTTAAATTCAAAATGCGCAGTATGTATTGTATTAAGTGAATTTACTGCACACGCAAACATTATTAAGAGTAATAATAATAATAATATTTATTGAATCCAAACATACTTTACATAAAAACAAAAACTTATAAAATTACATTGACTAGATGTAAATCTAACTCAGTACTATATTAAGGTATCTTTAGCAACCATGCTAGGTCACAGACCTGTGTTACAGCTGCTAAGCCCTCCCCATTAAATACATACCAAATAGAAAAACAAAAACATAAAAACAATTTTACCACAATCAAGAAATGAATAAAAGTGGGAAGAAGTAAAATAATTAGCTATGTGCTATGTCCTAATCCAACAAATGGCTCAATACTATTATAGCTAAATGCTTAGTTGTATGTTACAAGAGTAAGGCAAGAGATATTCTATAAATGTGTCACACACTTATATTAATACTCTAATGTTATAGTAAACATTTACAAGAACTTATTCTACATTCCACATAAATATAATTGAAAATTAGTGAGTAGTAACTCAGTTAATATTTCATTTTCTAAAAGCAATAAAATATAATATTCAAAATGTTCATTTAATATTGGGGATTTGTTAAACATAGATCAATATTACAAGTTTAGAAGTGTAAAATACGTAGATGCCAGTGTGTAGTATATGAGTGTGAGTGCGTGTGTGTGTGTGTGTGAAAGAAGGAGTGAGTGTGTGTTGTTATTTTGCTTAACAGTTTGCATTTTTACCTATCTATATTTAATAATTTTTCAGTTTCCTTATAAGATAAAGACATTAAAAACTTAGAGCTTGCTTATATTTGAAACTTATTATTTAGTCGATCAGTAGGCAAAAACGTTATTGCCCATAAATCGGATTCAATTTGGGATAGTTGCAAATAAAAGAAGAAGCTTTATTTATTGATATTTTCAAAAACTCCAATAACATTATATCATTATTTATGTAGCTTAAGTTTCGAATTTGATTACTCTGAAAAATATAATATAATATGTATATAATTTGGCAACAACATTTATCATTTTATTAGTATAGACCCAAAGGGTGTTAAAAAGATCGTTATACTAAGCCTACAATGTTGGGACTTGCAGGCTTAGTATTACAGTCCAGACGGAACATGACAGCCATGCATCCGACATCGGCGCGGCGACTAGTATTTGTATACTGGCCGCCTAATAGCAGGTGGTTCTAAGGTACAGAAATACATTTCTCAAACCTGCATAATACTGAAACACTACTGACGGGAGACAAAATTTCTCTAGCAAAATTAGTTCTGTCTGGAGTCATTAGATGAGTTAAAACAAGAAAATAAAAATCAATACTGATTACAATATTTCAATTACAATTATGATTTACAATTATGAATGTATTGATAATAACATGCACAATTCTAGCATGACAATACCCAAAATAGTAATATTTTAATCAAAAACAAGTTAAATAATAAATAAGCTCATTTTTGTGTACAAACAGAGTAAAAACCGCAAATAATAATTTCATTTCGATAATAATTGTTTGTCTATTTATTTCCCTGATTTAAACACTTAAAATTTTGTCTCTATATTATATGCTTGTAGTTACGACTTAAACAGAATAAGTTTTATTCAAAACTACAAAACTTATTAAAGAATACTTGATTACAAAACCCATTAAGTCATTAATGCTTTTACTTGTTTGGGAAAAGCCTCTGTCCTGTGTAGCAAACAAGCAAGAAGTCCAAGCGGGTCATTTAAAAAAAATGTTATTTAGAATATAATGTTTTACAATTAAATATTATAATCATAAAATTTAGAAACAACATTAATCACCCCATTCCCAGGGGTTTATCAATCATATATTTTATTGTAATAACCTTTTTTAAACAACTTCGCTTAGTTAAAAATTTTCAGTTTTTGATAGGCTGCATATTTTGTGACTTGTTTTAAAAGCATATACTTTGCCTAATGAAGGAAAACTTATTCTTTGAAGTGGAATAACTGATATAACTAGCTTGTGCTTGTTCCTAGTAACAGAATATACATCACTATTTTTAATAAAAACTATGGTTGTTTTTGTGTAAATACATTAAATTTTCGTAAAATTACTAAAACGCTATAGTTAATATATTTACTTCTTAACAATTTTCTTGAAAAGACTCCTTCGGACTTAGGTTGTAAATTGCTCTCATGGCTCTCTTCTGCAAAACAAAGATTCAATGTGAAATGAAATGTGAAATGCCTGTTAACCAAGCGCTGCTCACATTAGATCGCGCAATACCAACCTTACGCCCGCCAAGTAGTGATCGAATTAGATCAGAATTATGTAAACATGTCTACCTATGAAAAAACTATTTTTTCGTTTTAAACAAAACCAAAGACACTATGCAATAGATATTAGTATCAAAGACAAAGATATGCTCTTTTATTTTAAACCATAACCTGGCAATGTTTCTTAGAAAAAAAAAAAAGAAATCACTCTGAACTTTCGGCGTTCCACGTGCCGTTTTGATGACGGTGCTCCGTGTTTTTATAGAATTTTATATTTGTGTCTGGACTAAAAACGAAAGTATTATACTTTTTTATATTCCTTGTAATATAGTGAACACATATATATATAATTTGTGGTATAAAAAGTGAAAAGTAAATTGCCAAAAGTGCTTCAAAATCTGGAAGGCCAATTATGGCGGCTGGGTCATAAATGTGGTATTTTTCACATTCTCATTTATTTTTAGTGTAAAATGTAAGTAAATATAGTTTTCTTACATATTTCAAATAACTTGACGTTGTATTTATTTCAAATTCACACAAAACTATTTTAGAAATATTGTTCTAAATGTCACACAGATAAAATATTAATATTTAATTTTTTTAATTTCTTTATATTTTATATTTTGGTATGAGTAACGAATGGAAACACATAAAACATGAAAATATACATATTTCCAAACAATTTGATATAAATTTCTCCAAAAACAAAAGTGTAGAATTCAAATTAGTAGTAATTTTGTCACTAAAATTGAAGTACATACTACTACTGTGCTATACAGGGTAATTTACGTATTTTATTACAATTTCTAGCAACCAAAAATAATTTTATTCGATAGTTTATACATTCAACAAGAATTCCTGTAAGTTTTATCCATAAATATTGTCTCAAAGTGAAAATATAGCAAAATTTGCAATATAGCAAAAAATTTGCTAATTTTCAAATTTTCCCGCCATTACGGTCCCGAGCGAACGGGAGTATAACATGTCGCGCGCTGTCAGAGCTTACAGGGAGCGCATATGCGTTTCGCGTCAAAAACTACATGTTTTATGGTTTTTCCAAAGGCGATATCGTAACGACGTGAGGAGATTATTTGCTGAAAATTAGGGCTTTAGAAAGATGAAGTATTTATTTAGTACATAGCAGTGCAAAATCATAGTTTTTAATGACGGTTTTTTTAGGGCGAAGACAATCCCTTCACTGTGTTTTACGAAAATATGCATCAGAGTTATCTTTCAGGTTGAATACAACCATTATTATAAGCTAAAATACTTTATTTTAAGCGTTATTATAATGAAATATATAGTCTTTTAGGGTATAGCAAAACCTAAATTACGATAATATTTCGATTCAATATTATAAAATAATATTATAAAATCACCAAAACTGTCTACTTCAATGTAATTTTTTCCATGTATTTGCTTATAAACATATCTATTTTAATTATTTTATCAAAATACATGTAATGTTAAATATCCAAAAAAAAATTTCAGCTCGTTTTATTTTGTCAATTATTTTATATAATTATTTTAAAAATACTATAAAACATCATGCGCAGACGCAGTTCGATTCAGTACGCTCCGGGTAATCCCAACGACAGGACGTATTACTTTTTCTCACCGACACCGCGCGATCGCGTTGATACGCCGATAGGGCTATACTACATCATACTATAACTAGATACCTATAGCACCATCGAGCATTTTAAACGATTCACTTTTATAAGCGATATTTTTGGTAGATAGTAAGTAATTTTTAAATTATGATTTAATTAAATGATGTAATAGTGGCAAATTTTCATTTCATACATATTTTTTTTAGAAATGAGTAATTGAACGTAAGTAATTCGGATCAAGTAAAAATACAAAATCGTTGGCTTTCACCTTTGGCTCCGTGGCGGAGTGACTTGGTAATGATTTGTAGCGCTGAGCGCCGCAGGTTTGAATCCCACATGGAACAAAAATCTGTATTACCTACAAATAATTGTTTCAGGTCTGGATGTTTGTCCTTGTGAAATTAATGTATTTAAACTGCCCCAACGATGTATGTACTTAGGAAAAATTCCTAGTGTGGAGATAACGTTATGATCAAAGACATGCCATCAAAAACATAACTTGTAAAATAACCAAGTCTCGCAATGATGATACGGCCGTGCCGCTGTTTTGGTCTACATGGCGGGGGCACTACCGTGCCGCCAGATATAAAACATATTATGAGCCGTGCTTGAGTTGAGTAGCTCAATGGCGTAGTGCTCGCCGTAAACGCGAACAATCCGGGCTCGATCCCCGCTAGTGTTGCCAGGTGTCCCGATTTGCGCGGGACGTCCCGATTTTCAAAAGTCTAGTGACACGTCCCGATTCATCATTGATCGGGACGCCAAATGTCCCGATTTTCACTAACCTTCTTAGGTATTCTATACTTTAATCTATAATTTTGACAGCAAAAATGATTATATCTGTTAGCTACTACCACATTAAAATATTTTTACTACGACATTGTCTCACCAGTCGAAAAAAAACCACAAAAGTTTTAAACAGAATTATATTAAAATGAGTGATTTGAAAAATTCAGGGACTGCAAAAAAAAAAACAAGTAGTTCAAAAATGTTTTAATTTGCCTAAAATGAAAAAAAATCAGTTTTTACGATGTTTGGATGAAAAGTTATTCGTTCATGAGATCAGACTCGAATAATAATTATAAAGCACAAAAGTAAAGTTACAGTCACAATTCTCGCATTACTCGCATTTTTACAGCATCTTCTTCATCTTCGAATATTTACAGTTAGCGTTGACCATCTGAGCTACCACGGCTCTCAATAAAGCACAAAAGGCTACAAAGAAACCTATATTTTGTAGTCATTCTAGTTGTCCGGATATGAAAACCAAATCCCCGATTATTTTTACCTTCCGTCCCTAAATTTTACTTGCTAGACCTGGCGACACTAATCCCCGCCGACACTGATGAAATTTTTAGTTTGATGAATTATGTTTACATTATGAAACAGAATAATAGTTTATCAAATGATGTATATTTTATATAATACATATTTTTCAATTAGAACATATACATAATATACTCAATAGGGTGAAAATGTAAAGCCGACTTCAATTTACTAAAAGAATAAAACAATTTCCACATATTAGCCTCCGATTTCTATACACTATATAAGCCATTATATGGAAATTATTTTTTTATTATTTTAGTTCCAACAGTATCAAAGGCAGGTATTATATAATCAAAGATCAAAGTGATTCGTAGTCGTCGTTAGGCAACTATTATAGCCTCACGCTCGCACTGACACGCACACAGAGATAACATTGTAGTGTGCGTCAATGCGCGCCAAAGCGATCGCGTAGATTTCGACTTGGACATATTTGAATATGCGCTCTTAACCCCATTGCAAGATCCCTTTTGTAATAAATATGTTGTATCAAAGGGTCACTATCTCTTTGTTATGAAATGCAAAATATAGTCGTTGCACATTTGCACCCAAGATAGAGAGAACTTGTAAATTTACTCCGTCCATGTCACAGACTGTTGCAGTATATTCATCCCAGCCTGAGAGCCTGCAAGTTATGCCAGCTATAACTGATTCAAGACCGGAAATCAAAAATTAAATATGTTTTTACAACCGTTGAGCTTTTATAACCAATTTTAATTTCAACTGTTGAAATAAAATGAAACATCATACAAATTAGTACAGTAAGTTGATTTGCAGTTAAAAATGCATTGGAGAAATAGTGGGCAATGGGCTGTTTCAGTCTTCGTATTACTAACAATCATAAATACTAATGCATATGATGCAATGAATGGATATCTTCCTTGTGTACTATGATCCTAATACACTTCAATCAAATCTTCTTTTGGATTATACATCACATTTTTTTAAAGACATTTTATCAAATATCAGTATAAGTAAGTTGATTGTCTGATGGTTTTATAATATTTAAAGAATCTGCCAGGCCTTAAAAACTGGTTGATTGATTCCAACAGCAAAGAGTACTCAGTTAAGCCTATAATAGAGCCTGAGTAGCCTGTAACAGGTGGGTGACATTTTATAAAGCTACAAGGCTATAATTTTCATGTGTCCTGTAGTTTTTTCTTTTAATTATTTGAGCTTGTAATAACAGCGCAAATGTTGATATTATTTTCTTGGATAATTTACTTACTTTATTGTCATTAGTTAGGTAAAACATTTAATACAATTTTGGCTTTTAAGGTTTCAATGTGATTATGCAATTGGTAGAATTTTCTTATGTATCACTTTCTATAATTTTCTTTATTAACCATGCAACATAGTTTTTAGCCTCTATCTCGTATTCCACTGCGAATCACTGTCAAACACATTACACGCGCGTCCAGAACCTTGATTTCTTTCTTTTTTGTTGTAAATGTACAGTTACCTGTGCTTAAAACAAATAAAAACTCTTCATCACTTGAATCCATTATTGTTGAAAATTCTGTCTCGGTTGTTGTGTCTATAAATACGAAATTAACGTCAAACTTTCTTTCAACATGACAATATTTCTACAAATTTGTTTTCTAACATTTTGTTATTGCGGTTATATAGATATATATATATATATATATATATATATATATATATATATATATAATATGTAATGTACAATAAACTGTCAAACATATTTCACTACAATATGTTCCTTGACTATGCAAACGCTTTTTAGTACATTGACAGAAAACAGTGTTTAAAACATGTTTTTTCATGGCACGGTATGAAACAGTGTTCTGGCCTTTTTAGGCCTTTTTATGTAATATTTTAAGATTAAAAAAAGCCATTTTAGTAGTTTTGCTACTTTTAGTTATACAGGGAGAGACTGACTAAATATTTCACCATGAAGGGCTCAATAAATAATATAATTAATAGATGCAGGTGTTATTTAGCGGAAATCTCAGATTACTAAAGAAATACCGAATACTATCACATTAAAGACTAGCGATCTGCTTCACCTCACACAGGTAATTTCTAGATCTCTACCAAGTTGAATTATAAATATTAACAGTCCAGGGACTCACTCAAACACAAAAGAATTTATTAAAATTGGTCGAGCCAGTTTCAAGGTTTAGCAAGACTAAAGGACAGCAATTGGTTTTTATATATAGATATATTAAATATTAATTAGAATTAGAAGATCTGCATAGTGCTAAAATACTACTCTGAAGAGCATTGCCCATCTTAACTACTCTGAAGAGCATTGCCCACCCTAGATTGCATGCACTATTCATTTACATATTGCTTTAAAGAAGGTAGATACATCATTTTATTTTATCATGCGGATCTCTTAGCTAGTGAATTTCTATCATCTTTAATTAATTTAATGAATATTAACTAAAGAGTTTAAAAATGTTAAAGAAAATGGTTATTTTATTCTTTAGTATATTTTATCTATGAGACGAAGAATTCTCTCATGCAGCCAGCAAACGGCAAATGAAATAATACTGTTTTATAAAAGGCACAAATTTGCATCTGTTGCAGGGACTATGTGATAATCTTTTGACATGCACTACCCGTGCTTGGGATATAAACAAACCATTGTTATTTTGTCCTGCAATGAATACTAAAATGTGGGAGCATCCAATAACATCGAAACATATAGAGATATTAAAGGAATGGGGACACAAAGAAATACCACCAATTAAAAAGCAACTCATATGTGGAGACACTGGAATTGGAGCGATGGCAGAAGTTGGCACTATTGTAAATGGAATAAAAAATATAGCTGACTTAAAGATGCTTCAAATTGATTGTTAATTTTTTGTTTTTTCTTACTATTTTAAATAAACATTCATGTTTAAGTAAAGTTTTTTTTTACATAGCCACCACTCATATGCCCTAATATACCTATATATTCATCTTTTTTTTTATTATGTGCGAATAGCTATGCAGGTCTAGCGAAAGAGACCAGTATCACTGCCACCTAGAAGATCTATTGTCATCGCTGCTATGACTTTAGTTCACGGCTAAGCCCTTTGTCTTCAATGAGTAGAAGGAGTTGCTTAGCCGTGAGCAATTTCACTTCTAGGCGGAGTAGATAGTTTCCCAGATGAGTGTTACGTTTGCTCATTAAGAGTCCGCAATCAGGATGTGTAGAGGCGTTTCTTCCGTTATGGAAGGGAACCGACACATCCTTGAGTTGCTTAGTCCCAGGATGAACATGTGCTTTTTAAGACAACAGTGTCCAGTTAGGGCTCTTGCCAGAATACGCAATTTATTTTTATAGGGCTTCTGAGGCGAATTTACGATCACAAGACCGTATTGTTTTAGAATATTTTAAGCGCCGTGTGTTAGACCAGATCTTAAGTGATTTATTGTGATAAAGAGTTTCAAGGGTCAATCGGGCTAGGCTTCTTGAGATTCCACAAAATGGCTCAGATCCAAATTGTGTGCACTTTGAGCCCTCCCGTGCAAGTTTGTCGGCAAATTCGTTGCTTACAATACACTCGTGACCCGGAACCCATCTTAAAACGACCCTGTTGTTACATCCCAAGGCGTTTAAACGGTTCACGCAGTCTCCAACTAGCTTCGAGTTCACTAAGTTTGACCTCAGCGCTAGCAGTGCTGCTTGACTATCAGAGTTTATGTAAATTATATGGTTTGCGTAGTGTTTTTACAGATTGAATTCCGCACACCGAAGTATGGCGAAAACTTCTGCCTGGAAGATAGAGGTGTATCTACCCACTTTAGAGCTCTGTATTATTGAAGATAAAGTACTTTGGCAAAAGCCCCTCGCAATGATCACAAGGTCATCAGCATAACCCAGTGTGTCAATGCGTAGGTCTGCCATTTTGTACAATAGTTTTTTTGTCATCTACAATGGGACTACTGTTATTTATCCCATGCAGGTTCAGGCCTCGGGGAGTTCCCCATTACCCGGGTAATCCTCACAGCCCATATCTATGGGCCGGTCTTGGAAGCCGTACGTTTGTACGACATTTTCGGTTATCTTCTTTGGCGTATTGCGCGCCACCAGGTAGGTACTACCGGAGGGTCAGCCGTCTCGAAGCCCCGCGGAGTCCCGAGGTAAGGAGTCGACGCAGGGCCAATCTTGCCGACAGGAGTGCGCTCCTGACAGCAACACTCCGGGCTTCCAGTGCTCCTTTCTGGCTCTAGATGATGGCCTGGTATCCCTAGACAGAAGTTGGCGTATCTCGCGCCTCTGGGAAGAGATCTGCCGAAGGGTCAGCAACCTCCAGGTCCCGCGGAGACGCATCTCGACGCGGAGCCGAAGTCACCAACAGGCGCGCGCTCCCAGCGCGCGCCGGGCCTTCGGAGTTCGCTTCCCAGCATGTAGGTTGAACGCAGTATTTGGTACGTAACGTCCCGGGTGGGGTCAGGGGCGTCCTCGAGGCTCTACGCAAGCCGAGTTGGCCCCACAGCACGTGCACCCACTGCGAAGCGACGCGCTATACTTCTCCCACCCGGGCGGGAGTCGACGACCGGCGGACGAGATCGCTTGCTAGCGCAGTCCAGGCGAGACTACTTACCATAGTTGGTCAACCGCAAGAGTCCAAAGAAGGGGTGACAAAACACCTCCTTGTGTGCAGCCTCTTTTAGTTGCAATCGCAGTCGAAGTTGGAAACAGCGCTATTTTTGCCTTTCTGTTTGAGAGCATCGACTTCACCCGTCTGATGGTTGTGGGGTCAACATTTTTAAATGTCAGGCCCCCAATCAGCAGTGATGTGAGGCTACGGTCGAAGGCGCCCTCAATATCTAAAACGGCACAAAGAGCTATTTCTTTATCCTCCAGTGCTTTTTTGGACCCTGTCAATGACACTGATCAGGGCTGTTTCCGTAGATTTGCCTCTACGGTAAGCATGCTGGTAGTTATGTATGGGCCTCGTAGCTAGAGCTACATCCCTTATATATCTATCTATAATCTTTTTAAATGTCTTAAGGAGAAAGGAAGATAGGCTTAAAGGTCTAAAGGACTTTGGTAAAGCGTAGTCCTTTCTACCAGCCTTAGGTATAAATAGAAACTTGACAGTATTCCATCGTTCTGGAATATATCCCCATGCAAAACTTGTTCTGAAGATTTTCACCAGATAAGGAAGAAGGATGTCGATACCCCTCTGTAGTTGAATGGGAATTATTCCATCCTCCCCGCTTGATTTAAATGGTTCAAAGGAGTCAACAGCCCACTGCACTAGGTTTGGCCTTATTATCTTTGCAGCCCTACACCTGTCCTCATTACAAGGCCTTCGTAGGGCTCTAAAAGAATTCAAGGCTGAAATCTTGTGTGACCCTGGGAAATGGGTTGACGCTAGTAACTCCAATGTTTCTGTTTCACTATTAGTGAAGTTACCATCCGGCTTTTTAAGAAGCCCGATCTGATTAGGTTTAGCTTTCGATAGCATTTTGTGAAGTCTTGCACTGCGAGGCAAAGACTCAACTTCCTCGCATAGCTTCCTCCACGATGCTCTCTTGGCTTTCCTAATTTCTTTATTATATTCAGTGTGGGCTGCACTATAAATATCCCATTCTTTGGTTTTCTTAGCCCTATTAAATAGTTTCCTGGTCTTTTCCCTAAGTTCTTTTAGCTTAGTATTCCACCAAGGAACTTTTCGCGTTGAGGTATTGGTTTTGACGGAACAACTGTCCTCGAAGGCTTCATGTATACTTACAGTTACTGTCTCCGTCGCTAACTCCAGACCTTCAATTGTTTTGATGCATTAAGGAAACTTTTCCAAATTCCTTCTTAGGCTATCTCTAATAGATACACCGGGAGGTCGCTTTTCGATCCCTAAAAGTAACGGTCACCTAAAAGTAAAGTTTGTGATCAGACATCGAGTTTTCGCTACTAACATGCCAGACATTTATCCGCCTGGACACGTTATTGGTAGCAAAGGTTATGTCTAACACTTCTTGCCTAGCACGCGTTACAAAGGTTGGTGTACAACCTAAGTTTAGGCTTACCAGGCGGTTGGAGATGAGAAAATCATAAAGTGACTCACCTCTTTCGTTGATGTTGGTGCTTCCCCAGGCTGTGTGGTGAGCATTAGCATCACAACCCACCACACAAGTATGGAGTTGTGTTTTCGCGCGAACTCCGCCACTCGCTCTAACTCGATGGTAGGATCTGCGTTCTCGCCGGGAAGATAGGCCGAGCAAATGATTACTCTGGCCTCTGTGCATCCCTTGAGATTTATGAAGGCTGTAACCAGGTCATCATTTCAGTACTCTGGAACATCTAAAAGTTCAATATTTTTATTATAAATTATATAAGCTCTGGGTCTACTGCCTTTAGTATTGACAAGAATCTTACCGGCAGCCGCCAATTCCAGAACTTGACCGCTGGCCACTCAACGCTCTTGTATAAGGGCGAGGTCAATGTTGTCCTCTGCAAAGCAAACCTCCACCACGGCATAAGCAGCTGCTGCATGGTGAAGATTTGCTTGGAGGACCCTCGGCTTACCCTTGGGTTTAGCCATTTATGGGTGGGGGGGGGGTCTTTTCCGCCCGTTGAGGACGAGGACGTCCTTTACCTGCGCACTTGACCCCCGCCTTACCTTTGGTCAAACCGCTCCCACCTCCCCTCCTCCCAGGCCTGGACAAAACCAGCGGAAGCCGTCGGACTGAGGCGAAATCTGCGCCTTGGGTCTTCGTCACTCTCACCAGTAGCTTTCCAGCCTTACCCCGAGAGGTGGAGGGCTGTGGGGAATTGGAGTTGGGGCGGTTCGGACTCCATTGCCGCGTCAGAGTTTCCCCTGACTTTAAAAGTTATCACCTTAAAGTCAAGGACGTCTCTGCCGCCTGCCTTCCGAAGAGCCTCTGCCGGTGAGTCGTTCAGAGAAAAGGTTACTAAGAACCCATTCTCCTCGTCCCTACGGTGGAGGATTCTCCAGAGCTCGGTATGGAGCCCTTCATTTTGTGGCCTCAACAGCACAGCTGCCTCCTCTGGAGAGTCGACTTCGCTGCGGGGCAAGTAGGTAATGCCCAGCTGAGGCTTAATCATAATCGTAATCATAATTTATTTGCAGAAAACATGGTACATTACAGGTTGGTAAATTATTTAAGTCCAGCATGTTTTGTCATAATATTGACATACAAATATTTATCTAAAACATTAATTACATTTTCACAACTAATAAATTAATAACATGTTTTCAAAATCATTATAATAATTTTATTACATTTAATTTAATTAAAATAATATGATAGTAGTTACATAATTCATTTCAATATCGATCCCTAATCCTAATCAAAAAAATTTAAATATTCTTCAACAGAGTAGAAGCATTGCTCCTCAAGCCATTGTTTGACTACCCTGCGAAAACGTACCTTTGGGAGTGATTGAAACTCTATAGGCAGTGCATTGAAAATTTTTATACACATAGCTGAACAATTTTTCCTATAGAGGCTAGTGCTTGGCATTACACTATGTGTCAATCTTTCAGTATGCCTCAAGTTTCTCCGTGCAGTATTTCTTAGCTTTGTGAATAAAAGTATATTATTTTTAACAAAACATACCAAATTTAGTATGTACATACATGGCAGCGTCAAAATGTGTAATTTTTTGAAATACGGTTTACACGATGAATCTGGTGCCAAACCATTCATAGCTCGAATACATTTCTTTTGTGCTGTAAAGGCTTTAATAGCATCTGTACTGTTACCCCAAAGCAAAAGACCATAATCGAGTGCAGAATAAATGTATGCATAGTACGCCGTTAGTAATGTTTCATGAGATGTAATTCTTATCAGTCTGCTAAGAAGAAAAATGTAGACAGTTCGGCCCTCGAGGATTACCGAGAGCTCTGCCTATGGCCAGGGCTTCATTTTTCCGATTTCACCCACAATCCAGTCCTGGCTTGCCTTATTCAGGCACGTTACCAGAATCCAACCTGGCTTGTGGGTGAAACCCGAAAATTTTGTACCCATTCCCGGTCACGCCCCACAGGCCGTCTTAGCGATGACCTGTGTTAGTGCCCGGTGGACCAGCCGCATCTGCTCCACACTCATAGGATTCGAATTGCGAATTCCTATACGCGCGGAGCCAGCTACGGCACTGAAGCTGAGCTTCTTTTCCCCCGTTGCCAGCTTCATAGACTTCCTGAGCTGGTATTTTGGGGGACTCTTCCTCAGACCGACTGCGTTATTTCGTCTTCGGAACTGGGAGAGGCTTGGGCAGAGGAATTTCATCCCAGGGCTTCTGGCAAAGAGAGAGAGGGTCTCTTCGGCTCTTATCAGCCTTCGGTACCTTTTCCTTGCTGCCCCACTAAGCTTATAAGGCCTAGCGAACTTTTTCTTTTCCCCTCCCTGGTTAGTTTCCGTTGTGGTTCGGTTATAGACGTGCCCTCCACTTCACGGCTCGTCCCAGGTTGAGGCGCAATGTTGCAGGGTGTTGGTGAGGCTAAGAGAGCCTCTTCCAAGCCTACAGCTACTTCCATTAAAGGAGATTTCTCAATATCTTTTCCAAAATGTCGGTTTTCGTCCATTTTGTTCCCACGATTAGCTAGGGAAATACTCGGTCACCCCCGGCAGAGCCCCGCATGCCGAGGGAAGGGCTAAAAAATACTACCCGAATCGCCCTGGTCTCGGGTAGGCACCGTTTGCGACTGGACTCCCTCCAGCCACGCATCCATCGGCACGGTACGCTTGACACCTTGGATTGGATTAGGATAGGAAAAGGGGGTGTGATAAAAAAAATATAGTTGCCCTGGGGATCAACACGACCTGCGCTCTCCCCCAGAGCCATACGTCAAACTGCTCGCCGGATAGGAGAGCAGAATAAGTGTAAATCTAGTCCTGTTTATAATATCAAAAAGTTAGGAGTAGACTAACCCCCGCCCAATATTCATCTAATTATGATGAAACCTTAGTTAGTTCTAATATGCGCGCCCGCAAAGGTTCCTGACAAAAAATTACGGATATTTGTTTGTTTATTTTCTGTGTTCCTATATTCTATACATTAATCATCATCATCATCATTACAGCCCTTCACAAGTCCACTGCTGAACATAGGCCTCCCCCAAGTAATGCCACAAAGCACGGTCCTGAGCCACCTGCATCCATCGACTTCCTGCATGTCTTACCAGGTCGTCACTCCATCTAGTGGGGGGTCGCCCTACACTACGCCTACCGGTACGAGGCTGCCACTCGAGAACCTTTCTTCCCCATCGGTTATCGGTTCTTCGAGCTATATGGCCGGCCCATTGCCACTTCAGCTTACTAATCCGTTGGGCTATGTCGGTCACTCTGGTTTTACTGCGGATATCCTCATTTCTGAGTCTATCACGCAGAGAAACTCCGAGCATAGCCCTCTCCATAGCTCGCTGAGCGACCTTAAGCGTCCTCATACGGCCAGCAGTGAAGGACCACGTCTCAGATCCGTAAGTCATCACTGGCAACACGCACTGGTTGTACAATCTAGTTTTTAGAGATTGAGGTATACCTGACGAAAAGATATGCCGTAATTTCCCGAACGCTGCCCAGCCGAGTTGAATCCGTCGATTGACCTCTCGGTCGAAGTTGGACTTACCTAGTCGGACTATTTGTCCCAGGTAAACGTATTCGTCAACAACTTCGAGCATAGTGCTCCCAACAACTACCGGCATAGGTGTGACATGGACATTGAACATGATCTTTGTTTTGTCCATGTTCATCTTAAGACCTATCCGTTGGGAGGCACTATTGAGGTCATTGAGCATAGTGCTTAAGTCCTCCAGCGATTCTGCCATAAGGACTATATCGTCGGCAAATCGAAGGTGAGTGATGTACTCGCCATTGATGTCAATACCGTATCCTTTCCAGTCCAGTAGCTTGAAAACGTCTTCCAATGCAGCGGTGAAGAGTTTCGGGGATATAACGTCACCCTGTCTTACACCTCTCTGCAGTTGGATAGGTTTCGAGCTCTGGTTCTGTACTCGGATAGCCATCGTAGCCCTACTGTACAAACACTTCAGCACTTCGATATACCGACAGTCAACTTGGCACCGCTGAAGGGACTGTAGCACCGCCCAAATTTCGACGGAATCAAAGGCTTTCTCATAGTCCACATACGCCAGGCAAAGTGGCAGATTGTACTCTTCCGTCTTCTGTACAATCTGCCGCGGGTATGTATGTGGTCTATGGTACTGAAGCCTTTTCGGAAACCGGCTTGTTCGGGAGGCTGGAAGTCGTCAAGTCTGCGTGCGAGACGATTCGTAATGACTCTCGAAAACAGCACGTAGACGCGGCTCAGAAGGGAAATCGGTCTGTAGTTCTTTAAGAGAGCGTTGTCGCCTTTCTTAAAGAACAAGACCACCGCACTACTGCTCCACGCCTCTGGAGTAGTGCCACCATGGAGGACGGAATTGAAGAGCTTCTGAAGGACTTCAAGTACCGGTGTTCCACCCGCTTTCAGAAGCTCCGCTGTAATTCCATCCTCGCCTGGGGCCCTGCCGTTTTTAAGGTGCTGGAGAGCCATTCTAATCTCGCTTAGACTGACGTCCGGGATATCATCGGAATAGTGTCGGATAAGATTTGCTCTTGGATCGTTACTCACACTTGCGTGTGGCTCCAACGATGATGTGTACAGCTGCCCATAGAACCTCTCAATCTCACTCAAAATCTCAGGTGTCCCGGAAACGATGTTGCCACACTCAGTCTTCAGCCTTGACAGTTGGCTCTTTCTGGCAGACAGATCTCTGGCAAAGACTTTGGAGCCCTGGTTCCGCTCGATCGCTTCTTTAATACGAGAAGTATTAAAGTTGCGTAAGTCTCGCCGTATGCATTTGGAGATCTGTCTGTTCAGTTGCCTGTATGCTGTCAAATCTGTTGACGATTGCAGCCTCATCTCCCGTCTAACAGCCATGAGATTAAGAGTGTGATCGGAGAGTTTTTGTGTTCTTCTGCGGCGGGTCTTGCAGAACTTAGCTCCGACCGCATGGACAGTTTCCACGAGCTTGTCGTTCATATCGTCCACTGCATTGCAATCTTCTAGGCACTGGAAGCGGTTACGTAACTCGAGCTGAAAGGTTTCGGGATTCTGGATTAGAGCACGAGGGGGGACGGAGCGTTGACTTCATTAGACGAGACCTCTCCAACTTAACGTTTAGGTTCAGTGTGCCTCTAACCATTCGGTGATCGCTGCCAGTTTTCACCCTTGCGATCACTGAGACATCACTGAACAGTTGGCGTCTGGTCGTCATAATGAAGTCAATCTCATTTTTTGTCGAACCGTCGGGGCTCGACCAGGTCCACTTCCTGTGGGGCCGCTTCTGGAAGAAAGAGTTCATCATAAAGAGTCCCTCTTTCTCCATAAAGTCGGCCAGCTGCTGGCCCCTTCGGTTCCGTTGCCCTACTCCAAATTTCCCTACCTTCAGCTCACCGCTTTCTCTTGTGCCCAGTTTTGCGTTGAAGTCTCCCATCAACACCGTGTAGTAGGTTTTGGAGGAATGTATGGCTCTGGAAATATCCTCATACATTTCCTCCACCTCCTCATCGGGATGTGCCGAGGTTGGTGCGTAAACCTGAATGACCTTCAGCGAATACCGTTTGGTGATTCTGAGTATCAGGTACGCGACCCTCGTCGACACACTCCCAATCTTTACAACGTTGTTGACGAGAGATTTGTGGACGATAAATCCGACACCTCCTTGGGACAGATGGTCGCCCTCCCGGTGATAGAACAAGTTGCCGGACTCGAGGATTGCCGTGTCCTCCCCCTCTCTTCGGACCTCGGATAATCCAATAATATGCCAGCGCAACTTGTCTACCTCTTCTTCCAGCTCCAGTATCTTCTCGTCAGTCCTCAGGGTGCGTGCGTTATATGTTGCCAGGTCGAGTCGTCGTAGGTGGCAACCGAACCTCCACCGGAGATTCTTAGCACCCCCTGCCCCGCCGTTACCATGGTCGCCACCGTAGCCAGGAATAGCGGGGCCGCCGGGGACTGGGGGCCGTCTGTTTGTGTATTTATTCATTGGGGGGTATTTGCCATACATTAATATCCATCCCGATTAGTAGCAGATTACATTAACAAATAAAAATACCTTTACATTCTCTAAAGCCATCTCCCAGAATGTAGACGTACCTGTTATCAGCAGTGGATTTTAAAGGCTAACAAACAAGAAGTTTTTTTTTGTTGGGAAATTTGGGCAGTACTGACAATTGAATGCGTTTTACAATATGTCCACGATGACGCCATTTTCATGACTACATAGTGGAAGAAATAACTTCTGTTAATTACGGAAATCTATTCAAACTTTGACGAACATACTAACAAACTTTCTGTTCCTGCACAGTTTGTCAGACGACATTCATCGACTCGCGTATTTTTATGATCTTCAAACCTACTCAGTCTTGGTTCGTCATTCTGTGACACTCCTAATAGCTCCTCTACACGATGGGCCAGCGCTGGCCCAGCGAGATGGCCATGCGATGGTTGAAACACAACTACACGATGGCGACATTCAGTTGTGATCGAAACGTTTTTCGATATTGACGTGGATGAATTAGCCGCTGCGGCAATATAACTATACAACACGTACTGTTGTGCATAAGAATAGAGTTATCAAAAAGAAATGGCGTAGAAGAAGATGGTGGATGTTATCTACTCATCGCAATAGAACTAAATATATTCTAAGTCAATTTTCTTTAAACACAAATAATTAAATAATTATTAATTAATTATTCAAAATAAACAAAACAAATTATATGATCTGATTTTGGTAGCTCTATGATTAAAATTTTATAACTTCATTATGAGGCCACATATTCGACATTTTTAATTCGTTAATTAATAAACAAAACATGAACATCCGTCGAGCGCTCAAATCTGTGGAATGGGCCACGTGTAGATGCGTACCGCTATCGCTGGCCCACTACCTTTGATGTGCGGTAGAAAAACCGACATCGTCGCTATCCCCAAGACCATCGCACGCGCCATAAGCCATCCGACACAACTACGCCTCCACACGCTGGCCCATCATAGTGGGCCATCGCGATGGCCCATCGTGTAGATGGGCTATAAAAGTAAAGCCTATTTGACACATGCCTGCTCAGTGCTCATTAAGAGGATTCTGTGGCAAGCAACACTACGTCGCGCTACTTCATTCCACTTGGGGAATATTAGGTACATAACGAATGTTTCTATTTTCGAAAATGGCGACACTATACACTATACTATACACTTTCAATTTTTTATATGCTTTCTACAGCTTGACAAGTGACCTCAGCGTCGAAGAGGTAGCTAGATATTGTGACCGTAGAAGGAAAAGGGGAGATCTGCCGCCGCGCCAGGTATTCAGCCCGGGGAGCTTCCTGTGCTGCGATGAACCTTTTAAAGCTAGGATGGCTTGCAGGATCTGAAAATTGCAGAAGACGGTTCTCGGGAGTAATGGTTCTTGAGGATAATGATCTTGAGGATAATGGTATGAATTTGTAGAAGTCTCTGAAGATTGTTTGGTTGCGTGTTTACATCACGTCGGGGTCACCACTGTGGCCGCTTCCGCCGGGCCAGGTGTGTAGCCCAAAAAGCTCCGTGTGAATGCTCCGTGTGTTATTTCGTAACTGTTCTATATATAGTGCGGTAGCTCCGGCACCTTGATAGCGCGATTTAGCCTTCGGCGCTTTTCGCTTGTGGCGCGACGACAGTGCCGCCACAATATAAAGGACTCCTTTTATAACGATGGATTCTCAATAATCCACATTCCACTGCTGAACCTAGGCCTCTCCCAAAGAATACTACAAAGCACGGTCCTGAGCCACCTGCATCCATCGACTTCCTGCATGTTGTCATATACCTAGTTTAATTTCGTACTAACAGCTATCATTATAGGGTTACATCAATATCTTATTGTAGTAATTATTAAGTAGATACATTAGATATCTAGATACATAATATACATACATACATAATACATAAAAACTCACGCCTGTCACCCAGAGGGGTAGGCAGAGACTACAGACTTCCATTTAGCACGATCCTGACATACCTTTCTCGCCTCTTCCACATCCATATACCTACGTATACATGCTCGTCGGTTAAGGGTACTCTTAATTTGGCCCATTTTTAGTATATCGCCAATTTGGTCGACAAACTTCCGCCTAGGACGTCCCTTTCCGACTCTTCCATTCACTTCTGCAACAATATATATATATATATATATATATATATATATATATATATTACTTTATACATATGTAAAATAATTATATATGTATAAAGTTAAAAAAAAATCCGAACTGTTCAATACCTGACTGCTGACTAGCTCCACAGTCCCCTTAAAATTCCCATTCAATCGCATGCGTTCGTCAAATCCAGAGCGGTCGCATGCGACCGCACCCACGCACAGCTCTTTAAACCATTAAAACTTATATTTAGAGGCTACTTTTCTACTATCATATTTTGATAACAAAAACAAAACACAAGTACCAAGCAACTACAAAATCACAATTATTTCAATATATATTACTCAAAATTATTTATATAAAAAGATAAATTATATTTACACAAAGACTTTCATTACAATTTATTATAAAACACTATAATAATACACTAATAAAACACTAGAAAAATCCAAAAATCAACACAATAACATTCACGCTAAAATGGCGTAAGAAATGAACGTAGATTATAAATAAATATCCATAGTATAACTGTCTTTTATTGCACTAGAGTATAGAAAATTTCATATTAATTCTATAATGCCAAACTTCGTAGAAAAGTAGTCTCTAAATATAAGTTTTAATGGTTTAAAGTGTTGTGGGTGTGCGCGGTCGAATCCGACCGCTTAGAGCTTGAAGGGCTAGACGGCCATCGATTCGCTGAAGGTCGATATATTGGATGAAATGTTATATTCTAGTCAAACTTGTCTAGGTATATTCATGGCACTATCATCATTACAGGTCTACACGACTCCACTGCTGGACATGGGCCTCCCCCAAGGAATGCCACGAAGTACGATCCTGAGCCATCTGTCCTTCGACTTCTGCATCTCTTACCAGGTCGTCCCTCGAGAATTTTTCTTGCAAGATACTGCCGTTTTATATGGGTTCATAATTAAAGTAAATAAGTTTATGGATTCACTACGACGGTCCTCATTCTTTTGAGTCCGTAATCGATCCTTTTCCTACGCGTGTGCTATGCGTCTAAATTCGTACCACCGCGCAGTCTTCTTTAACTATCTTTTATCAGGTGAATGACTGTTCTAAATTTATGTTCTAAATAACAGCGTTATGAATAACTTTCTTATCACAATCATTTAGTACAAGCTAAAACACGAAACTAGTGCAAAACATTATCTACATTATCAAAACAATCAAACTCACTGCCACACCCTACCTAAGGCTGTATAAATTTACTGCTGGACTAAGCTGATTGTTACGAGCTTGGGGTTCGTGACAATAAAAACTGCCGATTGAATTACCAAAATTGTCACTTTAATTACCAGAATACCAATTACAACTTAAAACACTAATGTTTAATAAAACACAATTGGACTTTAGTTCGCAGTCAAATCGCATCGAAGTATTCGCTTGCATCGCCAATTCAATACTGGCTCGGTCGCGGGCCTTACTGGCCTTATACATATTGGATTTTACGGAAATATCAGGAAATTTGGGCGGTGCTCCAAATTTCGACGGAATCAAAGGCTTTCTCATAGTCCACATATGCCGGCTTGTTCAGGAGGCTGGAAGTCGTCGAGTCTGCGTGCGAGACGATTCGTAATGACTCTCGAAAACAGCACGTAGACGCGGCTCAGAAGGGAAATCGGTCTGTAGTTCTTCAAGAGAGCGTTGTCGCCTTTCTTAAAGAACAAGACCACCGCGCTTCTGCTCCACGCCTCCGGAGTAGTGCCACCATGGAGGACGGAATTGAAGAGCTTCTGAAGGACTTCAAGTACCGGTGTTCCACCCGCTTTCAGAAGCTCCGCTGTAATTCCATCCTCGCCCGGGGCCTTGCCGTTTTTAAGGTGGTGGAGAGCCATTCTAATCTCGCTCAGACTGACGTCCGGGATATCATCGGAATAGTGTCGGATAAGACTTGCTCTTGGATCGTTACTCACACTTGCGTGTGGCTGCAACGATGATCTGTACAGCTGCCCATAGAACCTCTCAATCTCACTCAGAATCTCAGGTGTCCCGAAAACGATGTTGCCACACTCAGTCTTCAGTGACATTGGCTTTTCTGGCAGACAGATCTCTGGCAAAGACTTTGGAGCCCTGGTTCCGCTCGATCGCTTCTTTAATACGAGCAGCATTAAAGTTGCGTAAGTCTCGCCGCATGCATTTGGAGATCTATCTGTTCAGTTGCCTGTATGCTGTCAAATCTGTTGACGATTGCAGCCTCATCTCCCGTCAGCAGCCATGAGATTAAGAGTGTGATCGGAGAGTTTTTGTGTTCTTCTGCGGCGAGTCTTGCAGAACTTAGCTGACCGCATGGACAGTTTCCACGAGCTTGTCATTCATATCGTCCACTGTATTGCAATCCTCTAGGCACTGAAAGCGGTTTTGTAACTCGAGCTGAAAGGTTTAGGGATTCTGGATTAGAGCACGAGGGGGACGGAGCGTTGACTTCATTAGACGAGACCTCTCGACGAGATATATATACATAGAATACTATAATACCTACATAATAGAACGGGGTTTTGGGCGGAGCCCGTTAGCGTAAGCGTAATCCTAGGTCTATGGTGTAGCCACTAAAATATCACAAGACGTCAATTCACACGTATAAATGTCAAAACGAGATGTGTTTTGACGTTACAATCGTTTCAAAATTTCCTATGCAAATTATTTAGAAAATGCCAAATCGAACGCTATTTACAAATAAATATGTATGTGTGCTTCCGACGACTCCGAACCTCGGTACAAAATAAGGTTGACAGCCATTCTATTGTATATTATAGTATTCTATGCCTATATATAATACACATTTGTCTAGTCTCAAAACTAATCTATGTACCTATAATTGAAAGATTTAAAACCGTAATTTCTCTTCATTACATGTAATTACAAATAAAAACAATTCATTTCATTTCTTCGGGTCAAGATACGATGGTGGCTTTTCTCAAGGCGATAGGTACCACAAATTAACTAATAGCGATACTACACGCGTTCTTCTAATACCTACATATTATATCTAAGTGTTGTGATGTAGACTCCGTGACGAATATAGCAATGTACAAAACGAACAAATCTGAATCTATTTCCTACACGTGTAGCTCTCAACATTGTTGAAATACTGGGATTAATAGTGCAGTGCTGACTAACTGAAGAAAAATAAACATATTTTGTTTACTTATAACTTGCAGCGAATGAAAGCCAAAAATAAATTTTATATTTGTGTGTATTATAACTATACAAATGGAATCGGCTCCACCGGAGAAGAACCACGCACGCACAGTATAGCAGCAGCCTGAATAGCAGCATTTTGCTGCTGTGGTTTACAGTAAGTGACGAGAACCGAAGACCCTTTTTACTACGGTAACGAGTCATTCTATCTTAGTGATCCACGTCCACGCATCTACATTAGATGATGATAAATGGCCTATGGGTCACCACATTCACTTATCAATTGGAATTCGTGTTTGTTTGTATGAAAGAATGGAATTTTTTTATAAATTCAATGTTGCCTATTTATGGCGATGACATTAAATGTTTGTACATAATTATTCTTTCTCTTGGGCTACTTACGAGGTTACGAGTAGATGGGGGAGAGAGAGAGAGATTGCGGACACTTAACATTACAATGAAAACTATAACTTTAGTAGTAATAAGTATATTTTTCAATATAACTAAACTTTGGTTACATCCTTACAAAATTAACATAATCTTTTTTTTAACTAATCAACTACTATTAAATATTTAAAAAAAAGCTTGCTGTCCGTAATTACCCGTAGCGTACATTGATCACTAAGTGATCGATGGTTGCGTAAATGCTACGTAACGCTATAATTGGACGACGGCCGCGCGCGGCAGCCGCGAGCTCCATGCCGCGCGCGGCGAACGCCGAACGGTTAGTGTTGTCTGTTGGTTCGACCATGGTTGTGTATAGACGGACGTGTGAGATTGATGGACGACGAAACAGCAATTCGTCTTATTGAAATATATGGCTCTTATACTCCATTATGGGATGCTAGACGTAAACGATCTATACATTTAATAAGTCGAGTCTGTAATTCTAATATTTTCTGGAAAAAAACAAGTCCAGGGGGCTAAGTAAAGTCACTGAATAAGAATACTGAAGCCAAATTAGTGGTTTTTAGAGTGTTTGTCTGTTTATTCAAGATTCACCATGATCCATGAAATGCTGTGTGTAGGTATATAGGGACCCGGGGCTACTTATAGGCTACTTTCTATCTGATTACGAAACTATAAAAAAGGAGGATTTAGTATTTTCCTTCCTGTAGATGTTAATTTCTATTTTATACGATTGATGTGTGTTTGAAATTTCGAAGATTACTCGAACGTAAAAAAATACTGGCATGTGGTGCTAAACAATATTCAATGGTAACAATATTAATGAAGACCATGAAATTAAATCTTATTTTATCAAAACTATATCAACTTCAAAACAATATCAGAAGACGTGCTCGATATAAAAAAAGGTGTTGCTTGACGTATGATTATAATGCGATTCTGATAAACCAACTTATGTGTTTCTGTAGCCTATAATATTGCCAATATAGACGCAGATACAGACGTATCTCTACAAGTGATCCAGTTTTGCTAATTTTAGTACGAAATAGTAAGATCGATGTTTCTAAATTCAAGCCCACGCGAGTGAAGCCGCGGGTAAAAAGTAGTAGTAGTACTAGTATTACAATAATAACATAGGACGAGATGATCTATGGGATGAAATATAAAACACATTCGTACAACCAAAAGCAGCTTTAAAATTGAAAATGAAAAGGCTTTTGAGTTCTTATAGAAGGGAAAGAAAAAACAGAGAAAAAACATATTATATTTTATTAACAGTACAAAAAGTTAAACCTAATTGTATCTTTTTAAAATAGGTAGTTCCAAAATGCCTCTCTTTGAATATTAAACTTATTACTAAAAAACGGTAGGCCTATCTCTTTGGAAAAATATATAATATAGAACCGCTCCTTAGCATTAAAAATATGTTTTTATTTTGGTCTACCTTACCTTACCTTTTCTCTAATAAAAATCATAGTGAAGGCAGTTTTTACTAGAGCGATTTTCATGCAGCGATGCCGCGCAGTAGATCTAAACTAGTCGCGCGGCAATTTGTGTCCCGCGACTGCCGCGCGTAGCTGCCGCGCACCTTTGGGATAATTATCTATTATTCATAAAAAAAAATAACAAATATGTAGACACCACACAGGGTATCCAGTCCTCTGAGGGAGACGATACATATACAAGCGATACGAAGAGTATTTAATAGTTTTGTATCTTCCTTCTCTTGCATCGTATGTAATTGATATTTAACTCCTTTTTTGGACATTGTATTGGTTGTTCTTCTTTTTCTTTATAACATTTTTTTAAAGTTTTTAGAAATTAATTCGCACTAATCCGCTCAATAAAATGAAATGATGTGTCTTACTTAGTTTGAAGAACACCTCCCGCCCTCCACTCTCAAATGCGTGCACTAATCCTGTCACCATTATGCCCAGTACCACTACTCCCAACACCACTGTTCTAGGAAAGACACAGCATCGACGATAATACGACACGTGTTTCGCCTCTACACGAAGCATCCTCACAGATGATGTCGACTCTGCGGTGGCTGACCGCTAAGATGATGATGCTCTTCAAACTAGGTAAGACATATAATTTTAATTAATTGAGCGGATTTGTACGAATTAATTTCAAACAACTTTAATATAATGGATTTCCGCAAAGTGATTCTATTAACTACATTTTTTTTTAATATACTCAGTCTTTGATTTCTTTTATTTACTTTAACGTGTTTAACTTAATTCTTCATTCTATTTGTATTTTTCTTTTTGATTTTCCGATTTATGCTTTTTGGAAGTAATAGTTAGTAAAGTATTAATTTTTTACAGAGTGTTTATAGTACCAAATAAAAGCTGCGCCTGTATGGGTTTCAACCAAGTTCATTTGGGCATGACTATTACACTAATATTTCACTTGTGTGTCACGCAAGTTATCAAAAAAACTCTCAGATGTAGCCCAAAACTTTTTTTTATGCAGAAGATGAATCTGAGCAGATTTGAATTCATTCACTGCTTTTTCCATATTTGTGGTTGGATGAAAGACTTTTGTATAAGGACCAAGGACATCAAATGTGCTTATTTTGGGTCCTAAGGTTGTCTCCATGTGTATTTAACATTCACCTTGCCACGCAGTAGCGTGCTGCTGCCACCATGTCATTGTTGCTTTCCTTCTATGATGGACCATAGCTGCACTGGCAACACGTACTGGTTGTACAATCACGTTTTCAGGTTTCGAGGCATACCTGACGAAAAGATGTGTCGTAATTTCCCGAATGCTGCCTAGCCGAATTGAAACCGTCGATTGAAGTCGAAGATCTCGGTCCAAGTTGGACTTACCTAGTCGAACTATTTGTTCCAGGTAAACATACTCGTCATCAACATCAAGCATAGGTGTGACATGGACATTACACATGATCTTTGTTTTGTCCATTTTCATCTTAAGACCTATCCGTTGGGAGACACTATTGAGGTCATTGAGCATAGTGCTTAGATCCTCCAGCGGTTCTGCCATAAGAACTATATCGTCGGCAAATCGAAGGTAAGATGTACTCGTCATTGATGTTAATAACGTATCCTTTCTAGTCCAGTAGCTTGAAAACGTCTTCCAATGCAGCTGTGAAGAACTTCGGGAATATAACGTCACCCTGTCTTACACCTCTCTGCAGTTGGATTGGTTTCGGACGCTGGAAAACCATCGTAGCCCTACTGTACAAACACTTCAGCACTTCGATTGACGACAGCCAATTTGTCATCGCTGCACTTGACTACTTGAAGCCGCGGTACGCGGTAGGCTTTCTCATAGTCCACATACGCAAGGAAAAGTGACAGATTGTACTCTTCGGACTTCTGTAAAATTTGCCGAAGGTTATGTATGTGGTCTATGGTACTAAAGCCCTTTCGGAAACTGACTTGTTCAGGCGGCTGGACGTCGTCGAGTCTGCGTGCGATATGATTCGTAATGACTTTCGAAAACAGCACGTAGACGCGGCTCAAAAGAGAAATTGGTCTGTAGTTCTTTAAGAGAACGTTGTCGCCTTTCTTGAAGAACAGGACCACCGCAATTCTGCTCCACTCCTCTGGAGTAGTTCCGCCACGGAACTACTCCAGAGGCGTGTACACTATTAAACTTCTTACAACCTAATTATAAAAGGCTTGGCATGTTAGAAGCATGCTTGGCATAGTTGGAGAGTAAGAGATTTCACACTTCCATTTAGTCCCATAGGTTCGTAAGAAACGACTATGGAAAATATCAGCAAAATGTAGTGACTTCCGTTCTGTGATGGTAAATGATTATGGTAGCCAATAAAAAAGAAGAAAAAGGTATTAAGCTGTCGTGCCGTGAAGTAGCGGAGGCGTTAAAGAATCCACTACCTACGAGTCCCGTGGACGTCGTTAGAGGCGACAGAGTTAAACAGAAAGAAGACATGACCAGCATTATTTGTTTTATAACAAACCAAAATTATAAAAAACTGCGGTTGTCAAGCGTGGCAACTATGGCAAATATTCTCCTATCGGGAATCTAATGCTGAGATCTATAGACCGTACTTTGACTTTGCTTAGACTTTACTTACGAAAAACTTAGCTGAGTATATGCTTAGCATAATCTTTGGTTCCAAGGGAAAGCCAATGTTGAGCAGTTGATTTTAACAGGTTGTAATGAATTAATAATAGTTGTTTTTTATATCACAAATATTATTTTATGAAATTATCAACGTAGGAAGGTCGCTGCACTGCTATATTTATCATTTCCCCGGACTTCGAGTTCGAGATATGAAAATAAAGATAGAAATGCAAAATCGTTATGGAATAAATCGCATATATTTTAATTTAGAACGTGTGTTTCTCTTCATGTATGGATAAATAAAGATACCTACAGAAAAATAAAATAAAGAAGTGCCGTGTTACCTCAGACACTAAGATTTTTTTTATTTAACTCCATATACAATGAAATGTACATAGGCGGACCTAATGCCCTACTTAATGCCTTTATGCCCTAGCCATTATCTACTAGTATGTCTTAGAGTAGTGCAGATATAAAAGAGGTATTTATAAAAAGACTCTAATCTTAGCGACGATGTTGTTTTCGCAACTTGTGTAAGTGAGTTGTGTATGTTTATTTAAAATTATTATTATTAGTTTCAAAGCTACGTCGTCGCGTTTGGATAGTGGTTACACTTTTTTCGACGCGCGGTAATGTGGTTTGCTCCTCTAGTGTTGTATAACTCAATGGTTAACATGTTACACCCAATTTTTTTTCAGACTGTAAAAAAGATCATCCGGTATACCTACACGAACTCACGATACAAAGAGACGGCGGTACAATCGGGTGGCCGTGTACACCCGATAGCAATTGGATGCCCATGACGCCTACAATCTATATCACCTAAAATCTTCAATTAACATCAACATGTACAATGCGATTCAGATAAGAATAGAAACGTCAATGGCTTCGAATAACCGCGATCTGTCAACTGTCAAATGGAAAGTACGGCTTGCAAAGAAAATTAATTTGCGAAATAATAACCTTTTTACCGCTTTATTTAACTGAGTATTAGCGCATAAAAAATTATAGTACTACGTACAGAAGTTGCAGTCCTTTGCTGTTGACTGCGACCATATTTTCTCTGCTACGTGAGTTCTGTGATGCCCAACTCATGCAACTTGAAAGGCCGTTCGTCGAGAATCGCTATGCTTGGCTCGCAAGAAATAGGTTTATAGTGTCAAACAACAAATGAACACGAAATACGATTCCTAACAAAAATGTGATCGTATTCTACTTAGTTAAAAATCTTTGTAATCTTTAAAATCTTTGGGTTCCCGCCTTGTCGTGGCGGGGGGCTTAGTAGCCGTGGCTTGGACTCCCACGGTGAACAAAGAGGAACCCACGTGGCTGGCCCGAGGTGAAGGGCCGGCCTGAGGTGGCCACTCCGAGTGGGCTTGGGGAGCCCACTTCGGATGTGTGTTGGTGGACTGCAGCGAGTGGGGACTCCGCACCCTCTACCGCTGCAGCCGAGGTGGAGTCGCGGAGGAAGAGGAGTGTTGGTATGGCGATGCGCCACTCGCCCTATCCTCCGCGACTCAAACGGTGCCGCACCGTTGATGCGGTGGTGGTGGGGCTGCGGGGGGGGAGGATTATCGGTATTGCGAGGCGCCGCTCTCCCTACCCTCCGCAGCCGAATCTTGGTTGGCGGCGGAGCCATAGACCAGATCCGCCGCTGGGGTCGGGAAGGCTAGTACTTCTAAGTGCTCGTTTTTCCTGGCCCCATGGCCTTCGTGCATCAGATGCGGGGGTGTCTGTTGCACAAATGTAATTGAAGGCCGTGGAGGAAGGCGCGCCATGTGTTCTGGTGCGCCTTACTTGAGAAGGAGAACGGGGAGGAATATTCCTCTCCCGAGGAGGTGCTGCCATGGGGCGGCAGTCGCTGGTAGGGCCGCGGAAGTGTGCGAAAGCGTTCCCGTAGCCCTGCCAATATGCGACGAAGGTGGAACACCATGGGGTTTTAGTCGGTGCGAGTCCGACATAACCCGTCCTTGCCCCCCGCGAGGCGGGTATGCGTAGGCATTTCCCCATGTTAAAAAAAGGCAAAACAGTGCACTGCTCCGGCACTCAAATGTCCTCGATGTTCTGATCTCGGGTGTTCTGCTGGCTACAGATTAGTGAAGTGGAAGCGAATAGGTTTCGGGGTACGATGACGCAAATTTGCGACCTATCGATGCCCAGAACCAGTTGCCCCAAGCGCAGAGCAGTGTACTGGTAGTCAACCCACCACCTCCCATGGCCCCACCGACCCTCAGATCATACGGGCCGAATCGGAGATCGCCACCTTGCTCTTTCCCGCGCGCACTTTCTTGACTCCCTACAAATATTTATTCTTTGTCCCAGTTTAACGTCAGTCTCCCCCTTCTGGGGCTGACGGCACAATAACGCCTACGTCGTCGGGCCTTCCTACCAGCATCCTATCCTGCCTTGTCCTGCGATCGTGCCACCTATGCGCAGACTCACGCAAGAACCCGTAGTTCACCCAATCGCTGACGAGATCCGTGTAGTAAATCGGTCCCTGAACCGTTCGAACCAACCCATCTAACGCTTTCGTCGTTAGATGGTCGATTATACACTTAAAGAAAAAAATGATATAGAAAAAATGAAGAAAATACCTGAAAAACAAATTATACAAGAAGCTCCAGTAACATTGTTTTAACAGCATAATCAATATTGACAAGTTCCAAGAAAGAAGATTCCAAGAACAGAAAAGTTCTTAATCAAAATTCCTTCAAGAGAATAATAAAGAACTTAAGAAAAAAAAGCGTACGAGGAAGTCCAGGGCCAACCACATCGGGGGAGCTAACAATATCTTCGAGTACCAGAGCAGCAGAAAAAAGTCAGGGGTACAACAGCGACTTGCCAAGTTCTGTAGCAGGTACAAGACGTCTCGAAAGCACCGAATGTAAGTTTAATTATATAATAATGGTGTCGTCTATTGTCAAATTATATTATTACTTACATAATATTATACACAGAACTAGGGAAAGAAAATTTTTAAATCATTAATTAAAAGGTAGGAAAAACATTAGTACTATTAATAGAAAAATTCAAAATTATGTATTACACCGCAATAATTAATTGGTAAATAACTACTTAATAATGATAATAATAATATTTGTTTGCAACAATATGGTGTTTAAGTATAATTTAGTTCTACATATTCTACCATAGTAATGTGTAAATTTTAATGGACAAGTAACCATAACAATATTTATCGAAATTTTAACAACATACATATAATTATTCAATATTTTTTAATTGATATGGTAACTAATTAATTTTGTAACAGCGTCAGAGGAAATACCAACTTTAGATTATTATTAGTTACCCGGTTGACCGAGCTTTGCTTTTCGCTCGATTTTTTTTAATTCGTGTGTTTTGGAAATTATATTTAGATACAAATTACATACTGATGAAATATAAATAATATTTTTTGATCTTAGCGACATAACAGAAAAAACGGAACTGGTTATTTGAATAAAAAATCATGAGTGCAATTATTTTAATTTAAATTTTCGTGTTTTTAAAAAATACTAAAAAAAGGGCTCGCAAAAATAGATTTTCTCAAAAAAAGAAAGGAACATGAAAAAAAAATTAAAAAAAGTCGGTCGGCCGGTCTGGGCTCGTACCGGGGTTTTAAGATTCTGTGACAACCATTATACCAATTAAGCTATTTTTATAATCACTGACAATCCGTCAAAATTTACCTTCTTATTCTAACGATATTGTAGCAGTTTTTCATTGCCTAAAAATACGGACAAAAAGACATTTTCTAAAAATAAATCCTAGCTAGATCGATTTATTATCCCCGAAACTCCCTGGACACTAAATTTTATGAAAATCGTTGGAGCCGTTACCGAGAACCCGATATATATATATATATATATATATATATATATATATACAAGAATTGCTCGTTTAATAGTATAGGATTATATTATTATTGCTCAATGTCATATACTTGGTATAATCATTAATTTGTCAATCATTATAGTATTATAAGTTATAAATGTTACATCCAATTATCATTATTTTTTTTTCTGTTTTATGTCAAATTTATTAATTTACTATTCCATTCATAACGAACTAATGCAAATAAGACAAAATAGTAGTTCCCTAGATAATTATGGCAATAAAATCGAACAATTATTCGTAGATTTGACGATTTCCCAAACCAATGGTGACCAAAACGCGCATAAAAATTTTACGTCCTATAAATGAAAAGATCGCTATTAAAAGTTTCACAAATGACTTGCGAAATCGACAAATCAGTATTATTTTGTCAGCACGTAATTATAGTACGTTAAAAGAAACAATTAGAGCTGCAAAGTATGAGAAGAGATATTGATATTAACCCTAATAACGATAATAATGAAAATAATCTAGAATTTTTTCGGGACCAATAGTATATTTAGTTGCGAATATAGTAATTGTGTTGAGTTAGCAATAGATGGTATCAAATGTAGATGGCTCGTAGATGGCGTTCCGTAGCTTAGTAAACTAAACATTTCATTACAAAAGAAACCGATTACAATAAACGGAATTGGAGACAAATTACGAACGTATAAATTTTTTACGTAAGTTTAATTGTAGCATAAATTTTGAATTGAATAATATTACACTGTATAATATGAATGAATTAGTAACTTTACCATTACATATGGGTATTTTGGGAAATAATAATTATTTGAGTATACCTCCGAGATGCGAGAATTTATTTTATATCAATGCGAGTATGAAAGAAATAAATGTTCAAAAATAGGAATACGAATGATTGAGTGGTTAAGTTTCGTCAATATTGGACTGATCACCCAAATATTTGATGATGCTTAAACTAGTAGTATTAAATCCGTTAAGAGTGAGAATTATGAAAGCATAAAAGGAATAAATATAAAAGAAAATAATTGACCTTAATAAATAGGTAATGGAGAGATACGGGAACGTCCATCACTGGTATAACATAGAGTCCTCGAGCAGGGTATGTTTCGGTGATTGGATGATAAAATCGGGCGTAACGGGTACTAGGGAACAGTATCTTCAGTACAAGTGATGTACACGAGTTTACACATATTAGTACTGTTAGGGACCATAGAAGTCTTAAATATGTTACCCTTAATAATGGTACATGGAGGTCATATCCTTCATTGGATCACAGTGTGAACTTAATTTTCCTCCGTGACAATTGGTGGAGTCCTTTTAAAATGATTTAAACTTAGACCTCAAGGTTGTGCGCACAACCCAAGGTACATTTTACCTTGATATAGAAAAAAAAGTTTATGTACCTACCAATAAAATGAAATGAATGTTACGAAAATGTAATATAATACCCAAATAAATGGGGGGGCCCATATTTATAAAGTACCCGCGTGATAAAAATCACGAAATAAAATATAAATGAAATGAAGTAACACTCCGATTCCCGGTATCTAATAAATAAATAAATATATAAGTGAATAGAGAGAAAGAGAGCTAGCTTAAGGTCAAAAATATTAAGAAGAAAGAAAAGAAAGTAAAAGAGCAAATCAAAAGGTGTGATAAATGTATGATAATCTAAACGGTGAGATAGGTAGTTATTTTGCATTTCTGTATTAGGAATATTAATGATACGCAAAATGCGACAAACGAGTTACACATGTAATAACTATAGGGATCGATTTACACAACTACACGAAAATGTGTTGTGTGTGTATGTATTGTGTGCGTAATTGTTTTACCACATTTGTATATGAATTTACGAGATTTTTTTCATATTTAGACACATTAATTCATATTTACAATAAATCTGGTTGATTTTTTTTGTCATATGTTTTTTATGTAAAACTCGTACATTTTAAACTATATTTGGTTTATATTTTGCTTATAAAATAAAGTCCAGAGTCTATCGATACACTATTATTATAAATTTATTAATGTAATAGTATTCTTTTTACATTTTTTCTTTAGAAAAGACAACGGAACCAAAAATTATGTTTGAAATGAAATTGCCTTTTTCAATGCTAATAAATATTTCGTAAAACAAACTTGAGCTGTGTACGTAGTAATGTTTTTTTTAATATAAATTTCATGTCATGAAGAAATGAGTTTTCGAAATTATAAATAACTTAATTAATGATTTTTTTGTTAATGTACCTATGTAAAAGCATAATACTTTTACAAAATGAATTTAAAATTGAATGTAACAATCTATATGTATTTAGAGGTACAAACTATTGGGAAAGTTAAATTCATTTTATTTATAATATAATTTTAATGCATGGTTAAAACTAGGTACCATTATACAACGTAATCGAAAAAACGTTCCCATGAACATACTTAGAAATTAAAACAAAGGTGTCACATACCGCTTACGCGACTGAGATTGTAAGTTGTATTTGATTCCTGTTATGATTATGTTGCACTAGGACCGCCGTGAGACAAAACGTGTAATATTAAACGACTTATAAGACGACGATCATTTTTTGCCAACTAACTGTCTATATGTAATGCAAAGAAAATATTCTTTTGACCAGAGTTAGATACTACATACATAATTAGTAACATCCTACTAATTATGCAAATCGATGTGTCAAGTGTTGCGACATAAACAATTAATAAAAATATGTGCGCCTATGGTTATAACCGATTTATAGGATATTCCACTTTTCATAGAGTTTATTTAGATTTAGTAGGGCCCTAATGTAAGAATAGTTTTAATAATGTTTAGATACTCGCACTACAGTGTGATTTAAATAAGTATACTGAAGTTTATCCACTTAAAAGTAAGGATACTATTTCAATGGCATTAGCTTCTTATAGATTTAAAATGAATAATATAGTTTAAGTTTAAGAATATAAAAAAAAATTGTAAACACCTTATAATATTTTTGATAACTATAATTTTGTTTTAAAAACTGTATTTTCAGTCTAGTGAATTAATAGTTATATATGAAAATTTTAAAAGTTATGCAGTAATGATAGGCGAACTAAAATTATTTCACAACAAAAACTTAAAGATTCAATACAATTACGTAAGGAATTTGATGATTGTTTAAAAAATTTAAATACAGAGATAGAAAGTTATATTTTTTTAAATTACGGTGTTTACGATATTTTATTTTTATTTTATTATGTTATAAATATAATATAGTAGGTATACGAATTTTAATATTTTAAAATAATATACAATTTTTTTGATTTTTACATCAATTTGTAATTCATTGAAAAAAAATTTTGTAATTCAATTTTTTTTCTTTTTGCCGATGGGCGTGTAGTGTGTGTAGTGTATGCTCATGTAGCTATATATATGATAGCATAATAAACATTCAGTCAGTAATAAACCTACAGTCAAGACCAGTAGACGTATTATTTATTCCCCGAACCTCCCGACATTACAGGCCCCTTTCCCCACAGCCATAGCACCTAGGGCTGTATCCTTTATTGTGGTCACGAACCGTAACTGCTGCAACCTCCCTAGCGTGAGAAGAACGATGATACTGCCGCCGCCAGGCGGAGCTGTTAGCTGCACTACCCTCTCGAGATCGATCAACTTCCCTTTCTACGGTTCGCTTAGGGCAGCTGGATGGAAGATGGCCCCTTTCCCCACAGCCATAGCACCTAGGGCTGTATCCATTATTGCGGTCGCGAACCGTAGCTGCTGCAACCTCCCTGACGCGATGGGAACGATGATCCTGCCGCACGGCTTCCACCTCCAGTGCATGGGCCAAGGCGTCCTTAAGCGTCTCGTGGTGCCCGAACCTCACAGCAGCTCTGACTTCCAGGTCACGGATGCCGTCGATGAATGTCTGTACTAGGTTCCCTTCAATGAGCGCAGGTACAGACCGGTATGCTTTTCGCACCAGCTTCTCCACCTTTAGAGCCCACTGTGCTGCAGGTTTTCGTTGATGCGCTGCACGCGATCTTTAAGCTGCGCACGAAAGACGTGTTCCTGGTGAGCGTCGCCACATCTCGCCTCCAATGCCTCAAGGAGCTGCTCATAAGTCACTTCC
Organism: Parnassius apollo; assembly: GCA_907164705.1. Classification (NCBI taxonomy): domain Eukaryota; kingdom Metazoa; phylum Arthropoda; class Insecta; order Lepidoptera; family Papilionidae; genus Parnassius; species Parnassius apollo. The sequence continues at coordinate 2,860,672 of CAJQZP010000393.1, forward strand.
TCACAGAGAGCTTCCAGAACAGTTTAGGCCTGGTCACGGAGGCCTAGCGTGAGAGCAGTCATGGCCTGACTTTTATTCCAGCCGTTCGCTTTCACGACAGCCTTGAACTGGATTTTGTAGGCCGACCAGGAAGATGTCCCGTCGAACGGCGGCACTTTAAACCCACGTAGCGAAGGTGTTGTAGCTACTACGGGAGCCGTGACTCCACCCCCAGTTTGAGGTCGTCCAGAGTTTTTTTTCACGTCAGCCATCACGTTGTCTAACCGATTTTTCACTTGGTCGATTCGGGTTTCAGATTTCTGGATTCGGGTTTCAGCTTCCGATAGGCGGTTGTCATGTTGAGCAACCTTATCCTTCACCTCCTTCATCTCCTTCCCGAAGGTAGCAGAAGATAGGTAAGGTCCTTCATGAGGAGCATCTGCTCTTCCAATCGACGCGCCTGTTCCTCTTGTCCGCCCCGCAGCTGCTCTTCCAATCGGCGTGCCTGTTCCGCCTGCTGGTGAGCCTGTGCCTCCTGCTGCTCTTTAACCTACGGGCCTGTTCCTCCTGTCGACGAGCCTGTTCCTCCTGTCGACAAGCCTGTTCCTCCTGTCGACAAGCCTGTTCCTCCTGTCGGCGGGTCTGCTTCTGCAGCATCACCATCAGAGCACCTAAGTCAGGTGCTCCAGATGTAGGAGCTACTGACGGGCCTGCAGCCGGTGGCTGGCCCTCCGGCGTCTGCGGCGTTGCACCACCAAATCTTCTTTGATCCGTCTCCTGCTGGCGTTGACTTCGGCCGGAAAACTGCCGATTGAACTACCAAAATTTACACTTTAATTTTCTTTACAATAATTAAAACTTAAAACACTAATAATTAATCACACTGATTCACTTTATTTCGCTCCTAAGCTTCGCTTGTCTCGCCAAATTCAATACTGCCCCGATTGCGGCTTGCAGTGGATTTAAATACCCTTTTTCCCCCGAAAACATCCACAATATCCCAGAATATTCAAGTAAATACGCTCGTCAACCGACCAGGCGCAGAAAGTTAGAGTGTGGGGCTTCCAGAAAGCTTAATTCATCTGTTCGATACTAGATGGCGCTGTTGGTCGAAAGTCAAGATTGACATTTTGTGGGAAGCCCTCCTCGCTCTGGTACCCGACACTAGATGGCGCTAGTGCCGTACAAGACGTCAACTTAGGCGCGCAACAATATATAACATCATAAATTAATCGATTATTTATAGTGAAATGGCGGTATTTCATAAAGTTTTACAGTGTTCGTTGACCATATGATGATATAGCTTGACCAAATCAATGAATAGAGATTGTTTGGCGATATCAACAAATAAACAAGACCTTGCTATTTCTAGGTGTTATTGTTAAATCGTAAAATAATTTAATTACACACCGCTAGCGGTGCTGATTGCGTGTATTTGAAAAAGCAGAATTTATGCCAAATTTATGTATTATATAAATTTTAGCGTTCTTGTTGTGTGATAGAGCCACTCCAGTTGCACCTCAATTTATTGGTCTGAGTACTATAGGGGAAAGTTTTGGTTGTCATAGTTTTAATAGCGCCATCTACTTACTGATAAATAAACTAATAATGAGTACATAACTGGTCAAATTAAACACAATTCTATTAAATATATACTTATCGTTGCAGTATCAAAAATTGTCAGACCGGTTTAGACCTATGAGCATGTACCGGTGTACCTGTCTGCATGTTTTATCATAATTATCAATTTTAGCAAAATTACTAACAAAACCGTGCACACAAAACTTTGATTAAGAGAGAAGGTCTTTAGTTGAATATGTTGTGCGTCTATCGTCATAGCAATATTTCACCAATTTCTTTTTGTATCAAGTCCGATATAAGTAAGTAATTGAAAATTAAACGCACTGTGAGATTAATATCCATAATTGGTGGAATAACTCGTGATACCGTTGATGCAGCCTTTTTTACTTGAGATTTATTAAGCAATTTGTCATATGTTGAGATATCTTATATATTTTCAGACATAACTATTAAAACTTTTGTGACAGTCCCGGTTGCATAGCTCACATGAGTAAATGAACATGTTCTCATGAAACAGTACTATAAATATCAAAGAAAGCAAATTCTAAACACGGGCTTATTTATATTTTAACTATGAGTAGAACTACACTGATAGAATCTTGAAAGTCATCTGTATAAGCCTGTAATCAAATCGATCTAAACGTAAATTTCTTAGAGGGTACGTAAACAACTCAAATTAGATCCGCGCCGACTCCACTCATATTTTAACTGCAATTTGAAGTTCGGATTTAAGTACCACGTTCTCCGTGGTGAAGAAATACATCGCAGGAAATCTGCATATCTGAGATGTTAAAAAAATATTTCGGAAATAATTTTTAGGTGGATTCAACTTAATCAACTCCTTTTTGACCTAAAACTCGCTGTGGCCTGTGTCTGCCTGGTGGAATATATTTAGGCTCCTACTTTTTTACTTTTAATAGGGTTTTTCCACTGCTGATCATAGGCTTCCACCATTGTTTATCAAATAGACCGGGTATTTGCAGTAGTATTTACGCTTGGCAGGCGGGTTGGCAACCGCAGATATCTATTACTTTGTGCTGTTATCAAGAAGATGCTGCACATCTCCCGTTTCATCCACGGGATGAAATGGGGTAGTGGTTTCTTTTTCGCCACCTCTACATGGCTAATATATTAATTCTAATCCCATTCATCAATTGGGTTTCCAATAGTTAAGAAAGTTGGATATTTGCCATAGTAGCCACGCTTGGCATGCGAGTTGCCAACTGCATATATTTTTAATATTTTGAACTAGTATCAGGAAGTCGCTGCTGCCTATCTTACGTAGATTTCTACTCCTGTTCATGAATTTAGTTCTTCTCACACGTTCTCCGTGAATAGAATTACATTTATGAAATTTTGAAGTCTACTCGAACGTAAAAAATGCTGGTATGTGGTGCTAATCAATGTTCAATAGGACCAATATTAATAAAGACCGTGAAATTAAACCTTATTTCATCAAGACTATATCAACTTTAATAATGAATATTATGTGAATAACGCATTTCCGATCCCGGACAATTTTCCGTAAATAAAGACAAATCGGAAGCCCGATATAAAAAAAAGTTTTGCTTGACGTATGATATTTATGCGATTCTCATCAACTAACTTGTGTTTCTGTAGCCGATAATATTGTTACGCGGCTAAGTTGACATCTGGCACTAGCGCCATCTAGTGTCGGCTAACGGAGCGAGGGGAGAGCTTTCCAGAAAATGACATCACTAATCTTTCAACCGACAGCGCCATCTGTTGTCGAAACGAAGAACTAAGCTTCTGGAAGCTGACTCTCGAACTTTCTGCGCTTGGTCGGTTGGCGCGCGTATTTACTCGAATATTCTGGAATATTCTGGATGTTTTCGTGGAAGAGTCCTATATAAAGGCGCTGCAATACGCGATCGGGGAAGTATTGAATTTGGCGAGACAAGCGAAGCTTCGGAGCGGAATAAAGTGAATCAGTGTGATTAATTTTTAGTGTTTTAAGTTTTAATTAGTGTAAAGAAAATTAAAGTGTTAATTTAGGTATTTCTATCGGCAATTTTTATTGTTACGAACCTCAAGCTCGTAACAATATTGCCAATATAGACACAGATACCGACGTATCTCTACAAGTGAACTAGTTTTGCTAATTTTAGTACGAAATAGTATATCAATGTTTATTCAAGCCCACGCGAGCGAAGCTGCGGGTAAAAAGCTAGTACTAATAAAATACTGGAGTATTTTCTTACGCCGCACTACACAGCAATACCACAGGTAAAACGATAAAATTTATGTTTTAAAATAATGTTTTTTTTTTAATTATGTACAAGCAGCTATGAAGGTCTAGGGAAAGAAACCAGTATCACTGCGACCTAAAAGATCTTTTGTGATCGCTGCTATGGCTATAGTTCACTGTCAAGCCTTCTATGTCTTCAATGAATAGAAGGATTTGCTTACTTTTTACTGCTGCACTTCTTCTGGGCGGAGTACATAGTTTCCAAGATGAGTGTTACGTTTGCGCATTAAGGGTACGCAGTCAGTTATTTATAATTTTCTTTAATATATTTATTCAGCACAAATATGAGAATACTCTATAAATACCCCTTTATAATAATACACTACTTATAATATGTGAAAATACTAGCCGCAGATTATTGTCAACAGATAGGAATTTCAGTTGAATAGAATTCCGCCCGCATGATTACAATAAAATTATTTAGCGCAAACCCATGCGCAAACAAATGGACCATGACGAGGTATTTCTATGAAGAAAGAGTACTTACGTTTCGTTAGCTTTGATTATTTATTATTAATACGCTTTTATTAGCGTCGCGTGTACCTGTCCATATAACGGAATCTTTTATTGTAATTTACACACCTTTAGGGGGCCATTGACGTAAACATTTGCACACGTGTCAAGGACCAATGATAATACTATAATTAATTAACTTTATCCTAATATCCTGATCAGGATCACCAGGATTAAATAACACAATTATCGGGCTCAATGCGTGTTGTTTAAGTTTTTTAGACTCTTATTTATATAATATTGATGTTTAATGAAAAGCTAACACAATACTTTGGAAAAAATATAATTTCCAAGTGTTACGAGTATATAAACTATATTTTAACGTTATATTGGGTCCTTACGTATGAAATTAGCGTTTTGTCGTACTGACCACTTTGATCCTTAATATCGCCTCTTTGGTCTTTATTACAGATATTCAAATCTGTTGTATCTGTCAGTGATTATAAAATAGCTTAATTGGTATAATGGTTGTCACCATTGAGTTATACAAGACTAGAGGAGCAAACCACATTGCCGCGCGTCGAACAAAGTGTAACCACTATCCAAATGCGACGACGTAGCTTTGAAATCATTAAAATTTTTAAGTAAACATATATCTGTCTCACTTACACAAGTCGCGGAAAACAATATCGTCCCTAAGATTAGATAAAGATAGACACACAAACATGCAGTGGCGGGTTGGTGTTGCATACTTTATGAAATTTTACCCAAAATGAGCAATATAAAGGAGTTTTTTTTTAAAGTTGCAGTAAATTGTTTTTATTTTAAATTTGTATATTTTCTTATTAGATGAACAGAAGTAAGCATAAGTAATGAAATAAAATATGTTTTTATATATTATTTTTATTGTACTAATAAATCAAACAAAAAAATAAAGCAAATAAAAAAAAACAATTTTAGGTTTCTTAAGCGAGATCTGTGTTGAATATGCATAAGTTGTGAAATCATCACCAAGTTTTTGTCTCTTAAATTTAGTCTCATGACATTAGCTACAAAAACTTTGGTTATCAATAAATTTCGTTGATTTTCTTGTTTATAGAATTTCTAAACTACTTAACAACTTTAAAAAGTTTTTATATTTTTTTTGCAACAATACTGAGGATAGTTAATGGATTCAGGCGTGACTCTGCGGAAGTCTATTTGTAAGATAATATAAATGGTTTTAATCTGTAATACTAATCCGCTTAAATATTCATAATAGTCCATGCTCTCAAACTCCGCTATGAAGCATCAGTTTGTTATATAATTGCCTTTTGGATTCTTTTTTGTGTGTTTATTTGAGTGTATAATTTACTTTCGTGGTACAATCTTATTTTTAAGTACTTATAAATAATGGCATTAATCAATAAAAGGGAATGATCAACTTGTATTGAAGATAAATGATTCCCCGGGTGTATTGCAAATTCTTTTAATAATATATTTCCTTGAAGCACTTTTAATGTTTTTGTAGCTAATGTCATAAGACCAAATTTAGTAGACAAAGACTTAGTTTCGGAAAGTTTTATGGCATGTCTTATAGTGCTTTCACAACTCATGCATATTTCAAACGCATGTTTTGATGGATAACATAAACCTCCTTTATCTTTTATATTAATTAGCTTATGAAACCACTCCAGTTCTGTAGCTAGTAAAGCTTTGATGCATATTTCACATTTAAGATTTTGACCAACTTTGTCAACAATATAGCCGGAAATATATCCAATGACTTGTTTTGTTATGTTTGTAAAAATGTTATCATTCGTTTGTAGCACGACCCATTCTTTTTCTAAATCTGTTTCATTTTGATTATTCTTTATGGTTTGTGGTTTTTCCTCGTCAATGTCGTCATGGCGACGATCAAAGGAAGACTTGTTGATTTCTTCTATATGGTCCTTATCAATTGTAGATGTTGTAGAACATAAGACATTAATTTTTTCAAGGGGCACACAGTTGCCTCTAAAACTGTTTTTTAATTCAAGATGGTTTAATAATTTTTTGTAGGCTGATTTAAACTGCACAACATTAGGATTGTTATTGTAACCGCCTTTTTGCCGGATACAACCAAAAAATAATTCTAGATGATCTTGTGAAAGTCTATATGTTGCGATATATTTCATTACGTTAGTCTCAATCAACCTTGCATACAATACTTTTAAACTTTCCAGACAAATTAGAAAACCCAAAAATCCCGTTTTAAATTTACAATCTAATACTTTTTTCATATTTTTTTTAATAATTATTTTGTGTATCTGACCCTTTCGCTTAATTGTTTTTTTTGTTGTCACTTCTACACTTAGGTTCGTAACATACTCTTTATATTTTTCAATCAATGCGTATATATCATTTTTTGTTTCGGGTTTGAAACTTTTCTTATAGCCGTAAGCTTGGGGGTCTCCCTTGGAATTTAATACATCAAAGACATCATTGTGTATTTTAATAAATTCCGCAGTGGATTCACTTTTTGAAAATTCAGAAGACAAGTCCTTAGCCAAATGAAGAGACTGAGCCACACTATTACTTAGCAGCTGTGATGCCAGCTTAACCTTCATGATTTGATTTCGAAAATTAATATGGCGGTTGGTTAATTTGTTGCCTGTTCTAAGCCCTTCAATTTCTTGAATTTCCTGTAAACGTTTTACATACTTCCATTCTATCTTGTCATTATTTTTGTTTAAAAATATTTTCTTTGATTGAAAACTGTTTCTCACTAGTTTGAGCATGTGACAAGCGTCTAACAATAGCACCACATCGTTTCCTGTTGTAGGATGTTTGAAAGTAGTTTTCAAGTTATTTGCGTCGTTTAGGTTATATCCTAAAACTCGCATTGCAGCAATATTGGTCTGACTGCCATCACATGTTACTGACGCTACTTCTACGTTAATTTCTGCGCATTTTGTCAGTGCCAAATTTATTATATTTGCAAGTTTGACTGAAGATAGCCCATAAGTAAAAAAATATCCAATAGGTATCTTCCATATTTGATTCAAACATACGAGAAGTAGAACCAATGCGGAGGATGCTAGATTTTGTGTATCGTTTGTGTCATCTAATCCATAATCAACAAACCCAACATGCTTCTTTCCATCGAAAATTTTTTGTTGACGGATAGCCATTTCATCGATAACTAAATTACAAATGATCTTGGACTTAGAATTATCACTTTTGACCTTAAGAACATTAAAAGCCTCTGACGTAAATCCAGGATCCCCGTTAATTTTGCTATACCAATTAACTAGTGTTCTTGGATGCGGTAATGCGTTGCTGAATGCAGATCGAACATATTTATAGGCAGCAGGGGAGTAAAAGTTTAATGTTAATGCAAATTTCTTTAACACATAAGGAAATTTATTAAAAGTTCTTTTCTGTTCGAAGGATTTTTTAAATTCTTCCATCAATTGCACGGTTTCTCCATTCAAATTTAGCTGCATCTCCTCTTCTTCGCTCAACATACGTTTTATTTTCAGTTCTTTGATAACATCTTTTAACTTTTTATTTTTTGTTTTTAGTCTTTTAATTTTCTGTGATATATTTTTTATTTTATTTAGTCTTCGTGTGGATACAATTTTCAAACGGTGAATTATTTTTCTCATTTTGTGCTTTCGCGGTGTTTCAGTTATTTCATCTATCTCTTCATCGGTTTCCATAACATCAAAATCCATATTTTCTTCTATTAAAAGTTCTACCGGCTTTTCAAAATGAGGTTCGTCCTGAAAAATATCCATTAATTATTGTAGTCAAAATAGCATTATGATTAACCTGATAACTAAGATAAAAACATTTAGTTTGCATTACACATTGCTATAAAAGTTTTAAATAAATAAATAAATTATTTATTTGCCACAAATCTTTTAACAATTTAAATGGAACCCTGGCTTCTAAACTAGTTGTAATAACTGTATATGTGAGAAACCAGTACCTGTACAAACCAGTGCTTTCAATAAAATTTGGTTAACAATTAACTAACATGCAGTAAACGAAAATCAAGGAATGAGAAAAAGCATTAGTCGTGTGCACAACGTGTGTGTGTGTGTGTGTGTTTGAATGAGTGAATATTGAGTTTAAGAAAAGGTATTTTTGACAAATATTACCTATGTTGTGACAATATGAATTAACTACCTTATTAAACATTTACTTACTACAATCATTGGAATTGCTTCGTTAGACAAATGAACACGGCCGCAATCGCTTTTTGGTTCAAGTATGTCTTGATTCCGGAAGTGCTTAGAACAAATGACAGTAGATTTAGAAGGCACCCAGTCAGTCTCCTTTCTTAACAACCTTATTATTTCCACCCACTTCTTACGGCGTGCTGCATCTTTAGGTACACTGCAAATTTATTAATATAATATAAAATAATAAAATATAATTAATAGACCATTCATGAATAAACTAAAATAAGAATAATTATTTTGTATAAAGGTTGAAACATAGTTTTTATTTTTAAGCAATCAATTTTACTTGTTTATTTTAAAACAAAATTAACTTATTCCATAAATTATACAGTCTCCCATTAATGTGGAAAAATCACAAAGGCGGAAAAGTGGCAACATTGAACCTAAATTGCAATATTCGATATTTTATTTAATTTTTTTAGTGTTTTAAACGTTAATATGAATATATAAATTAAAACTTACGTATGGAAAGTGATTCCGCTTGATTTATTATGTTTTTGTGACCTTGAAACGCATTCTTTCACTACGCATTTACCCATTTTTTGTTGTGAATCGTTCGGCTTAACTCGGACGGCGTCACCTTGAACACTGAACCGACGTTCGCTGAGTATAAGGCTGTGGCCTTATGTGAAGTGACAACGCTTTGGCGCGGAAATTACTTATCTAGTGTAACATATAAATCAATGGTTGTCACAGAATCTTAAAACCCCGGTACGAGCCCAGACCGGCCGACCGACTTTTTTTAATTTTTTTTTCATGTTCCTTTCTTTTTTTGAGAAAATCTATTTTTTCGAGCCCTTTTTTTAGTATTTTTTAAAAACACGAAAATTTAAATTAAAATAATTGCACTCATGATTTTTTATTCAAATAACCAGTTCCGTTTTTTCTGTTATGTCGCTAAGATCAAAAAATATTATTTATATTTCATCAGTATGTAATTTGTATCTAAATATAATTTCCAAAACACACGAATTAAAAAAAATCGAGCGAAAAGCAAAGCTCGGTCAACCGGGTAACTGATAATAATCTAAAGTTGGTATTTCCTCTGACGCTGTTACACAATTAATTAGACAGTTACCATATCAATTAAAAAAATATTGAATAATTATATGTATGTTGTTAAAATTTCGATAAATATTTATAGTATATAGTTATGGTTACTTGTCCATAAAAATTTACACATTACTATGGTAGAATATGTAGAACTAAATTATACTTAAACACCATATTGTTGCAAACAAATATTATTATTATCATTATTAAGTAGTTATTTACCAATTAATTATTGCGGTATAATACATAATTTTGAATTTTTCTATTAATAGTAATAATATTTTTCCTACCTTTTAATTAATGATTTAAAAATTTTCTTTCCCTAGTTCTGTGTATAATATTATGTAAGTAATAATATAATTTGACAATAGGCGACACCATTATTATATAATTAAACTTACATTCGGTGCTTTCGAGACGTCTTGTACCTGCTACAGAACTTGGCAAGTCGCTCGTTGCACCCCTGACTTCTTTCTGCTGCTCTGGTACTCGAAGATATTGTTAGTTCCCCGATGTGGTTGGGCCTGGACTTCCTCGTACGCTTTTTTTTCTCAAGTTCTTTATTCTTCTCTTGAAGGAATTTTGATTAAGAACTTTTCTGTTCTTGGAATCTTCTTTCTTGGAACTTGTCAATATTGATTATGCTGTTAAAACAATGTTACTGGAGCTTCTTGTATAATTTGTTTTTCAGGTATTTTCTTCATTTTTTCTATATCATTTTTTTCTTTAAGTGTATAATCGACCATCTAACGACGTAAGCGTTAGATGGGTTGGTTCGAACGGTTCAGGGACCGATTTACTACACGGATCTCGTCAGCGATTGGGTGAACTACGGGTTCTTGCGTGAGTCTGCGCATAGGTGGCACGATCGCAGGACAAGGCAGGATAGGATGCTGGTAGGAAGGCCGACGACGTAGGCGTTATTGTGCCGTCAGCCCCAGAAGGGGGAGACTGACGTTAAACTGGAAGAAAGAATAAATATTTGTAGGGAGTCAAGAAAGTGCGCGCGGGAAAGAGCAACTCTCCCAATTCGGCCCGTATGACCTGAGGGTCGGTGGGGCCATGGGAGGTGGTGGGTTGACCACCAGTACACTGCTCTGCGCTTGGGGCAACTGGTTCTGGGCATCGATAGGTCGCAAATTTGCGTCATCGTACCTCGAAACCTATTCGCTTCCACTTCACTAATCTGTGGCCAGCAGAACACCCGAGATCAGAACATCGAGGACATTTGAGTGCCGGAGCAGTGCACTGTTTTGCCCTTTTTTTTTAACATGGGGAAATGCCTACGCATACCCGCCTCGCGGGGGGCAAGGACGGGTTATGTCGGACTCGCACCGACTAAAACCCCATGGTGTTCCACCTTCGTCGCATATTGGCAGGGCTACGGGAACGCTTTCGCACACTTCCGCGGCCCTACCAGCGACTGCCGCCCCATGGCAGCACCTCCTCGGGAGAGGAATATTCCTCCCCGTTCTCCTTCTCAAGTAAGGCGCACCAGAACACATGGCGCGCCTTCCTCCACGGCCTCCAATTACATTTGTGCAACAGACACCCCCGCATCTGATGCACGAAGGCCATGGGGCCAGGAAAACGAGCACTTAGAAGTACTAGCCTTCCCGACCCCAGCGACGGATCTGGTCTATGGCCCCGCCGCCAACCAAGATTCGGCTGCGGAGGGTAGGGAGAGCGGCGCCTCGCAATACCGACAATCCTCTCCCCCCGCAGCCCCACCACCACCGCATCAACGGTGCGGCACCGTTTGAGTCGCGGAGGATAGGGCGAGCGGCGCATCGCCATACCAACACTCCTCTTCCTCCGCGACTCCACCTCGGCTGCAGCGGTAGAGGGTGCGGAGTCCCCACTCGCTGCAGTCCACCAACACACATCCGAAGTGGGCTCCCCAAGGCCCACCGCAGGCCGGCCCTTCACCTCGGGCCAGCCACGTGGGTTCCTCTTTGTTCACCGTGGGAGAACAAGCCACGGCTACTAAGCCCCCCCGCCACGACAAGGCGGGAACCCGTTCGGGGGGGGGCACTGTTTTGCCCTGTGTCCGTTCTCTCCACAAGCATAACAACGTGCGCCTCTATTTGTATCACCGGAGCACTTGCTGACAGCGTGCCCCCTTTCTAGGCACCGAAAACAATGCATGGGTCTGGACTCCAGTAACTCAACTCGAGCAGACCCCCAACCCACGCGTACTCGCCCAACAGCCGCAATCTTGCGGACTGCAGTGACTGGGCACTGCACCCAGCATTTCCCCATGCTAGTGGGATTTCGGCAGATTTCCCAGACTTTTATATCATCCACCGAACAATCTCCTGCCTCAGCCATTGCCGTCGCAATCGCCGAAGTGCTGACGGCGTCGTCAAGGTCCGTCAGTCGAACGTCACTCGTTTTAATTGGCCGATTGATTCGCTCGTTCAGGTCAGAGAGAACCTCACGCATTTTAGCCGCCAACTTGTCCGCCTTCGCACCACAATCCGGACCCTACGTTAATTTATCCGTCGTAGCCGCAAGGCAAGCCAGCTGTGATCGCAATTCCGCGTTTTCCTTTTCAAGCCTTTTGATGTTGTCGCTTGTCGTAGTCCTTCACGCAAGTTCTTCGGCCGCTGATTTTATATTACGCACAGCTAGCCTTATTCCCCTTACGATTACGACCAAATTGCCTTTTAGGTCGCGAGAACGGTCTGCTACCTTTTCAACGGCCTGGAGATTTATTTCGATTTGTTGGCCGAGCTCACTGTCACTATGCGTCGACATTTCGTGGGCCAACTCCTCTAGGTCGGGCAGACTTTTCTTTGCCCTGGTATTAGTGGGCGTTATGGAGGGTCGAAAAGATCCTCTTCTGTTTCCATGCCTGTGGTAGTCTCTTCTTAGGAGGCTGTGGCTGACACTGCCGCAAATTTAGCGACCACAACCGCAGCACTTGGGGGCTTGGCCTTACGCTTTCTTCCCCCTTCCGATGGGATCGATGTGAGTGATGTGGACGAGCCATCAGACGCCCCTCATTAGACGTTATTTTTCAAGAGGTTTTCTTCCTCGCGGCCCTGCTGGGGCCCCCGATCCCTAGTGAGCAGCATTGGTGCACTTGGCGCATTGCCGCGTGTGTTACATCCCGTGTACGCTCTAATCAAAGAGCGATACCGGGAGCAACGACGAGCCTGTGAAGGCTCGTCTCTTAGGGTATTGAGCCCCGTCCATTTCTGGTCCTGATGGAACCACGAGTATGCCTATACCTGGCCAGTATTGGTCCGCGGCGGTTTCCCGCAACCACCCATATCTGGGTGGCTTTCCCCTATCCGCCACCAGGGGACGCGCCCGATGGGAGTACTGGCAACTCCACACGGGAGACAAATGATACCTATCGTTAGGAAAAGGTGAATATACAATATTATAGTATGTGCCAAATCGATTGAGAAAAACCGACAATGATCTTTCGGTCGTTTAACCAGGGGTTACAAACCTTCAATATATAGGCACATTTTATATGTAGTACTGTCTTTATTTATAATAATTTTTTATAATGATTGATATAATATATATCACCAGTTGCCGTGTAATTTGTGCACCATCTAAAAACACAGGAAGGCTTGCAGATAGCTCGAAATTTACGCGCTATAGCAAAGTATATCTGCGACGCGAGAGCGTGGCCGACTGAATGCGAGTCTGGCAATTACCTGCCTTTCGTATTGCCATTCTAGAGCGAGTATGACGTATCTATAACTTTAAAAACATCTTAGGTTATTCGATGAATATAATCTGCCAACGACCGGTTGGCAATCACAGCTTCTGTTTATTAAAATTGAATTGTCGTCGGGAACATTCTGCTAACCGTATTTTGTTTTAGATTTCCTCTGTCGCCTCTTCAACACCTTCGATGATATAGGGTAGTTAAAACCTAGAGTATTCAGTTGTTGTTTTTTACAGAATCAAAGATAGGGAATGAATGGCCGCATAGTTCACCTGATGATAAATGAATTTTGTGACGCATAACCTGCATTTATTAAAAATCAAATGCAGAATAGGTTGGCATCAGAAAGAACTGAGGCGGAATCCGTCGATTCCGGTAAAAAGGATCTCTGGGGGTCACCCCAAGAAACATAGCAGCATTATGCTGCTATTATATGTTGGTTTCTGTGCGAGTGTGGGCCTTTCCCAGTCGATCAGACTTATCTATAGACTATAGACTATTCTAGTCAAGTAGACGTTAAGTCAAATATTCATAATGTAGCGTTTGTGTACGGTTATTACACACACGTTGAAGAGCCACGTTGCAGCTACATTGTGGTTGCAGTACAAAGAGGTAGGCTCGACCGACATTACCATGCTCTCACATAATCCGGTATTATATAAAGATACTCTGTGCACAGAATACTAGAGTAAAATAGCAAATTAATTGTGCTGTTTCATACAGTGAGTGCTGAGAACCAAAGACTCTTTTTACTGGAAATGGGCCATTCTATCTTAGCCCCTAGTGCCTCATTCATTCTTAGCCTGTAGTCATCATTGTCATCACTGCTGCTTTCCCTCATAAAAATAGATCATGGATTTATGAAGGTATTTAAAATGTCCGCCGATTAGTATCAATATTTTAAATTAATTTATAAGAATAATTATGAGTAAAAAATTTGGAAATACTAATACAGGCCTGTGTCATTTTGCTACCTGCGTGATATAATTACCTACAATCACGATACGGTCCGGGTCGCATACGCAGTCGGGGCTAGCGCGTTGTAGGCGATTGAATGTCAAAGTTTTATAACGCTGTTTACGTAAATAGTTTTTTGTAAATATTTGCTGAAATAGCTTTTTTCTTATTGTTTACCAAGATTTTTAACTAAGTAGAATACGATCACATTTTTGTTAGGAATCGTATTTCGTGTTCATTTGTTGTTTACACTATAAACCTATTTCTTCCGAGCCAAGCATAGCGATTCTCGACGAACGGCCTTGCAAGTTGCATGAGTTGGGCATCACAGAACTCACGTAGCAGAGAAAATATGGTCGCAGTCAACAGCATAGGACTGCAACTTCTGTACGTAGTACTATTATTTTTTATGCGCTAATACTCAGTTAAATAAAGCGGTAAAAAGGTTATTATTTCGCAAATTAATTTTCTTTGCAAGTCGTACTTTCCATTTGACAGTTGACAGATCGCGGTCATTCGATGCCATTGACGTTTCTATTCTTATCTGAATCGCATTGTACATGTTGATGTTAATTGAAGATTTTAGGTGATATAGATTGTAGGCGTCATGGGCATCCAATTGCTATCGGGCGTACACGGCCACCCAATTGTATCGCCGTCTCTTTGTATCGTGAGTTCGTGTAGGTATACCGGATGATCTTTTTTACCGTCTGAAAAAAAAATTGGGTGTAACATGTTAACCATTGAGTTATACAACACTAGAGGAGCAAACCACATTACCGCGCGTCGAAAAAATTGTAACCACTATCCAAACGCGACGACGTAGCTTTGAAACTAATAATAATTTTAAATAAACATGTATACTGTAAGACTCACTTACACGAGTTGCGAAAACAATATCGTCGCTAAGATTAGATAAATAATGACACACAAACATGCAATGGCGGGTTGGTGTGGCTTACTATATGAAATTTTACTTAAAATACGCAATAAAAATGAGTTTTTTTAAGCTGCAGTTAATTGTTTTTATATTAAAAAAGTATATTTTATTTTTAAATCTTTATTGCGTCTCCTTAGAAAAAAAGGATACAAAGCATCAGATTAATAGAAGTTAACATAATGATGAAATAAAACATGTTTTCACATATCACTATAATTTTTATATAATTTTTTTAAGCCAAATAGTGCCATAAAAATTACTTCTAATATATCGTTTTAAATTTTCGCGTGAAAACGCCAGCCGCCATGCTGAATAGCGTGACTCGTGAAGTCACTGTCTTAGAATTTTACCGATTTTGCAAAAGAATAAGATACTTTTTGATGTTTAATAATGAATTATCATCCATATCATTGTTGTGTTGTGCCTGAATGCAAAAATACGAGTGTAGAACTTTTATAGAATAATATTCACTACACTTAACAACGGCTCACTATCACACCAAGTATTTCTGGGCACACGTCCTTCCTCGGAGCACTCCACAAAGCAACTGACTCCGGCACTCAATGCAACAACCGAATGACGTGCTACCTCCCACTACTTGTGTATATGAGACAGTGCATTGAATCTATTAAATAGACACAAACACTACATTCCTTCCTTATGAAGGAATTTTTTACTCAAATGAAATACATTTTTAATCCAAAATAATATTTAATTAATGAACTTATTTCTTGAATCAATACAAAATCAAAAAGTAAATTGAACTTAATTTGCATCTTTATGATCTTCCATGAATCTGCACTAAAATATCTTTAAACTTTGGAAACGGCTTGATTAGTGCTTGATCAACGTGCTTAATGCCAACGCCTACTTTTAAAACTCCTAAGCGCATTGCTGAATCTTTTCCTAATAAATTCCTGGATCCGTTTTGTATGACGTAAATAGTGCAGGGATATCAGTTTTTCCATTTGTTTTAATTTTTTTTCCTTTTTTTATTTTTACATCTAAGGGTATGCTACTGACATACGCCAATAACATTTTATTTGGTTTCTTAGTTTGCTTTTACAACTAACTTTATTCATTTTCAAATATTCCCATGCTTTACCAGTTATTAAATTTGTTTTACAACCCGAATCAATTAACATTTGTAGATCGACGCCACCTAATTGCTACATTCTAAAAGATAGCTTGATCTCTGCGACAGCTGTCAGTAAAATCACGCCTATGAAGTCCTGAATTTCTTAGTAGTACAGACGGTACCTGTCAATGTCATACTTTATGGGCATGCACTAATTAGGTCGGCATGCCCATAAAGTATGACATTGACAGGTACTGTCTGTACTACTAAGAAATTCAGGACTTCATAGGCGTGATTTTACTGACAGCTGTCGCAGAGAGCAAGCTATCTTTTATGAACTATAAAAATGTAATGAAAATCGTAGTCTTCCAAAGTATTGACTGTAGAATCCCTACGGGATATTTTGTTTCTATGATTTCTTATGTCTTCCTCTTGATCATGTTCTATTCTCCTTTTAAATCGCTTTATCTTTGTTTTAAAGCATCTTTGATAGCGTCCCTTCTTCCCACACCCGTGATATTTTTTTTCTTTGGCTGGACATTTTGGTTCCCCAATATTGTGCATTGCTTTTCCGCATCTCCCACACTTAAAATTTACTGATCTCATTTCAGTTTTTCCCCACTTCGAAGTATCTCTACTCTTACTTATGACTGAATTTATCTCGCTGGCCTTTTCTTTCCGTTCATAGCTTTCTAGTTGATAGTTTACTACCTCTAATGTCTTTGCTTCTATGACCACCTTGTCTAATGTCACTGCATCCCCCATTGTTAAGATCTTTTTACTGAGCTCTACAGATGTACATCTTTCTATTATTTGATCGATAATGTGATGTGTCAAATTTGCATTTTTTAGCTTGATCTCTCAATTTCAAAAGAAATTTTTCAAAATGTTCACCATCTTCTTGTTTAATTAAACGAAAAATATGTCTTTCATAAGTCTTACTTTGTTTAGAGAGGAAATAGTTATCGAGCTTTTTATGGCCAGCTCAAAACTATCTACTCCTTCCTGTACTGCGCTAGTGTCTGGCAAGTTGTAAAATATATCCTGAAGCCCGGTTCCACCTAACAGTAGCAATGTTGCTCTTTCTTTTATTTGGAAATTGTATATCGGCTGCTTCGAGATAAATTCTTAAGGATCTTTTCCATTTCTCCCATCGTAAGCCTACTGACGTTGTCTCCATCTAGCTCTTGTTTTTCCGGTGACGGTAACAAATTAGACATCCCGAGTCGGTGGATACCTGAAAATAATTGCCACTTAAACACCCTATCTTCAGTTAAATAGAAATCTATATCTCCAATTTAATGGAAATCGATATCTCCAATTTAATGGAAATCAATATCTCCAATTTAATGGAAATCAATATCTCCAATTTAATGGAAATCAATATATATAATTTAATGGAAACCAATATCTCCAATTTAATGGAAATCAATATCTCCAATTTAATGGAAATCAATATCTCCAATTTAACGGAAATCAATATCTCCAATTTAATGGAAATCAATATTTTCAATTTAATGGAAATCAATATCTAACTTTTATTGCGAAACGAAACGAACGATATGAGTGTGGTAATTGCATTAACGTTTACTATAATTTTAGTACCCGGGTATTTAAATTCACAGACTAAAAATGTGATATGTAATCAGAAACAAATGAAATAGTTTTTTGTTGCAATTTATATATATATATATGTATATATATGTAATAAATCTATCCATTTTAATCTTAAAGAAGCTAAAATTTATACTTTAATGAATATTGTAGTGTTATGCTACGTACATACATATAATTTTACACTATTTTAAATTTATTTTTCCATTCTGTTTTTGATTTTCTGTATTCACCTCAAAACTGGATATTTTGCATCACCTTTATTTCCATAGGATCCTGTAATGTTTTTAAACCATAAGAACACAGTAACAAATCATTTTCACTTCGTATTTTCACGCTATCAGCACTTTTTAAATCGGTGTCAATGGAGTCTACCTTTTTCGATCTTTTATTTAGTTCTCCGTAACTCTGCAATATATGATTTAAAAGTTGTCAAGCCCGGAAGTCCTCTTTTCTTTTTGTAAAAGAATATTGAAATAGTTCTTTATAAATAACTGTATCATTTAATTTACTTTAAATTATACCTATTTCTGAAATAACTAACATTTATTGCACACTATGTATTTAGCTCATTCTAAGTGTCATAAAGTATGGGTTGGTTTTTAGAAACAAAAGTAGATTTTTCACACTTACCTTTTACCTCGTCGCCACTTGTACAACTTTTATAGAATAATATTCACTACACTTAACACCGGCTCACTATCACACCAAGTATTTCTGGGTACACGTCCTACCTCGGAGCACTCCACAAAGCAACTGATTCCGGCACTCAATGCAACAACCGAATGACGTGCTACCCCCCACTACTTGTGTATATGAGACAGTGTATTGAATCTATTAAATAGACGCAAACACTACATTCCTTCCTTATGAAGGAATTTTTTTACTCAAATGAAATTCATTTTTAATCCAAAATAATATTTAATTAATGAACTTATTTCTTGAATCAATACAAAATCAAAAAGTAAATTGAACTTAATTTGCATCTTTATGATCTTCCATGAATCTGCACTAAAATATCTTTAAACTTTGGAAACGGCTTGATTAGTGCTTGATCAACGTGCTTAATGCCAACGCCTACTTTTAAAACTCCTAAGCGCATTGCTGAATCTTTTCCTAATAAATTCCTGGATCCGTTTTGTATGACGTAAATAGTGCAGGGATATCAGTTTTTCCATTTGTTTTAATTTTTTTTCCTTTTTTTATTTTTACATCTAAGGGTATGCTACTGACATATGCCAATAATATTTTATTTGGTTTCTTGGTTTGCTTTTACAACTAACTTTATTCATTTTCAAATATTCCCATGCTTTACCAGTTATTACATTTGTTTTACAACCCGAATCGATTAACATTTGTAGATCGACGCCACCTATGTTACACTTTATGGTTGCGTCGTAATTTACATTATGGTTCATAAAAGATAGCTTGATCTCTGCGACAGCTGTCAGTAAAATCACGCCTATGAAGTCCTGAATTTCTTAGTAGTACAGACAGTACCTGTCAATGTCATACTTTATGGGCATGCACTAATTAGGTCGGCATGTACACGTCCTACCTCGGAGCACTCCACAAAGCAACTGACTCCGGCACTCAATGCAACAACCGAATGACATGCTACCCCCCACTACTTGTGTATATGAGACAGTGTATTGAATCTATTAAATAGACACAAACACTACAACGAGCATAAGAAAAGTTATGGATTCAAGTGCCAAAGATTTAAATATAAGAAATACTTGGTTAAAATTGGCAAGAAGATACCCGAATACATTGTCTACAAAAACTAGACAATTTTTCTGTTAAGATCATTTTCACGTTTATACAAAACAAAACATCATGAGGTGAAGGGTATCGCAAGTCAAAATTTGTAATAAATTACGTTAACTTAGATATTATTACTTACTAATGATTGTTAATGATTGTAATTATATATAAACTAATCTATGATAGCTACTGAACTATGTTTTTTTATCAAAATACACTCTGACCTGGTATTGTTTTTGTATAAACAAAAGTTGGTAATAGGAACAAAAATTGGGATTACATGCAAAAAAATTGTCACCATTAATTTATTTATCCTTGGTAGATTAGTACTTTTTGCTTTTACGAATTCGCCTTTCATGATGCCTTTACAATAAAATTCGTAATAAAACTCAATAATCGTAATGACAACTTGAAAATTTTCGTTTACTTTTTACAAAATCTATCATAAATTATATATATTTTTGATTTCTTCTTACATGGTGTAAAATACCATATTATATTTGGTAACTTCGGCTTGTGGTTTGTGGCGTGTAACTACAGAAATAATGCAAATAAATCTCATTTCAAATACAGTACTGATTTATTACATTCTTATATAACATCATATAAGTTACAAAATACATAAACAGTTATATAGGTAACAAAACACTTGACTAGCGTTTCAGAGCCAAAATACAGTTTACAGTTGATTCAGAGTACAAATTTAGACATATTTAAAGGGCACATTGGTTTATCGATCTTTAAAAATATCAAAATAAATAATACATTACCATCGAAAGGAATAAATTAATAGGATATAACAAAAGACAATTCATCGCAGAAATGAGAAGTAAAAAAATACAACACAAGGTCAAAACATAAAACCCATATCGAATGTTACAAAAATATTTTATTTCTTCTATCAGGCAACACTTTTACAGACACACATTCTGTGTTGCCACCTGCAAAAAATATTCATCGTTGTAGATACAAAATGTGGTTGTGTATATTTGGCACGGTACGTGTAGAAAATAGAACGCCTTTAATACTTATCATAGTTACATTTTGTGAATGTAAAAAATAAATAACGGTATTATTTATTACAATATAGTTTAGTTTTTACTCAACCACGCAACTAGAGGTAACAATGTTGTATTCTAATTTGATGAAAACAAAAATTATAGATCTCTTGATAAGAATGAAATTTAAAGCTTTTCTTATGTTCCGAGTTAAATTTGAAACTTGAAGAATTTCGTAATTTAATATTAAATGATGCTTACTAGACTTGTGTAAGTAATGCGATTGTTGCATTGCGCGTCATATAACTAGACCGCGTAGCATTACACATGACTCGAGCAAATTAAGCATGACACATGACACTCAAACATGACGCGCGCAGGCCGCGCGCCGCCGTACTGTTCGGTGTTCATACTTCATATTACATATTTTCAGTATAGTCTATGGTACTCGGTGTTACATATCTTGATAATTTTCGCTGTGTTCGCTGGTTCTGTGCGTCATTAGTGAAATATTATTTAGAACCGTAGCGTTCACATAATAAGGTTTTACTTACTGACTGGTCTGCGTGATGTTTTAAATCATGACTCTCGCACTCTAGTTACGCTTACCGCGCGCGCCATACGGTTTAGGCAAATAGTAGAATACTTTTATCAATGTGTACGATTCAAAACAGTAACAACACGAAACAAATACAAACATTGGGTGTTGTGTTATTTTGTATGATTTTGTAATTAATTAAGTGGTGGGTGATATTTAAATAAATAACTTTTAACTGTAAATAAATAAGTTTATAATTATTAGGTAAGTACAAACATTAGTGTTGTGAAAATCAAGAATCTTGTTTAATTATGGCGACGAAAAGAAAAAGTAGCGCCCTTTGGAGTCACTTTGAAGAAGTGGTTCCCAGCAAAAAGGCGAAATGTGGCTACTGCTCCCGAATATTGGCAATTTCTTCTGGCTCAATAGGAAGCCTGAGCTGACATATGAAAACCATCCATCCTAGAATTCAAATAACAGTAGCAGACAGTAACATCTGCTCCCAGTATAAATGTGGACAGTGAGATGTCAATAGAGCCTGTTCCCTCATGCAGTGATTTAGCACAAGTTCAGACAAATATTAATGAACAATTGAGAGTTCCAAATAGGCAAATTCATCAGACAGGTCCCTCCATGACAGACTATGTAGTAAGAAAAAAACCACTTCCAATAAACCGAATGCAACAGCTTGATGAGCAATTAGTGAGAATGATTGCTAAAGGTTACCACACCCTTAGATTGGTAGAAGAAGTGGAGTTCCGAAAATTTATAGAAATGTTAAATCATGGGTATACGCTGCCGACCCGTAAGACTCTCTCTGAAAGTCTGCTTCCTAAGGTATACAATAAAGTTATGGAAGCTGTTAAAATGAAAATAGCAAAAGCGGTAGCTATTTGTATAACAACTGACGCCTGGACATCTATTGTGAACGGTACGGGTACATTGCTATCACCGCGCATTTCATCGACACAGAAATAAACAAACTCTGCACAGTTATGATAGGGAGTATTGAATTTGAGGAGAGAGGAGAGAGGCACACTAGTGAAAATCTTAAGAGCTTTCTACAAGCTAAATTCTTAGAATGGAACATACATCGGAACGTCAATGTGATCGTTAGTGACAATGCTGCAAATGTGCATGCAGGCTGCTGTTCAGCTAGGTGGCTGGCGCTCATTATCTTCCTATGCTCACACTATCAATTTAGTAGTGCTATCAAGCATACGCGAAATATCCGAAACCGTGAACAGGGTAAAAGCAATCGTGGAATATTTTCACAGAAGTAATTCAGCAAAAAAAATTAACGGAGATAGAAGAACAAATGTAAATAGCCCCATTAAAATTAAAACAAGATATGGCTACAAGGTGGAATTCCACCTATGACATGTTCATGAGATTGCTAAGAATCAAAGAAGCCCTTATTGCCACTTTAGCAATAATGCGTCCAGATTTAAGTTTACCGCTAGAAGACTGGAAAATAATTAAAAAAGCGACAGAACTTTTAAAAAATTTTTATGAGGTTACTATGGAAATCTGTGGAGAAGCATAACAAGAACCATTAAAACATGTGAATCTGGTTCTGTTTGGTATGAAATTGACGCCGAAGTTGCTGTTTTCGTCCCCCAAAATCCAACTGCAGCCGGCATTGCGGAGTTTGATAAATACATTCAAGAACCGCTTATAAAAAGAACTGAAAATCCTTTGCTTTGGTGGAATGAACGCCAAGCCGTATATCCGCGATTATACAAATATATGTTAAAACGCCTGAACGTCACTGCTACATCCCTACCGTGCGAGCGTGTGTTCGAAGGCGGGTCTAACACTAAATGAAAGACGGACACGTCTAAAAATAAAAATAAAAACTCACAATTAATATTTATTAGCTGTAATTAAAATGTAAATACCACGTAATAAAAACAAAACAGTAACAAAAAAAAGACAATTATTGTATATATGAAATCGATTTTTAAATACGCCAATATTCATAGACTTGGTCAATAATCAATATTGCAATCCACGTTTATTGCCAGTCCTAAGCCTGGAATGCCCCTTTTGATTTAAATGATTCCGTAGATTGGCGTTAAGTATGAAGGAAAATTGACTTTATGTATAGCATAAGAAAGTGTAGGTACATTCTGGCGTAGCGAGGGCGCATTTCGTTTGACGATTCTCATGTCACACCATGATAATATAACGCGGTATCTCATTGAAACGATTACTACTACTAATATATTCTACTACCACGCGAACATTTCACAACAATGGCCATCGCGTGTGGCACTAGCACGTCATTTCGCGTCATGTTTGGAGTCATGGTGTAATGCAACATTCCTCGGTACGAAATGTAATGTTATATTACATCACTGTTTTGCGCGTGACTAATGCTTACTCTCTATAAAATCTAGACATATATAACAAAATGAACGTATATACGTGACGGGCCTTAAGCAAAGGGTACTGCAGGGAGTCCCTGGACTCCTATCCCTTTTCACTATAATACAAGGAGCGGGTGTTGCTATGAACGACGTAAGCCCTGTCCGT
Source organism: Parnassius apollo (assembly GCA_907164705.1). NCBI lineage: Eukaryota > Metazoa > Arthropoda > Insecta > Lepidoptera > Papilionidae > Parnassius > Parnassius apollo. Next base: position 2,884,339 of record CAJQZP010000393.1, read on the forward strand.
CTGCACGCTCAGACAGAACTCTCACTTGAACTTAATTAGTTTTAATCTGTAGTTTTTGATCACGCTTTTATGTTTTTTTTTCTTATTTGAGTAATTTTTTATTTGGAATATAAGATCTTTGATTGATGATTCCCTACACTCACCATACGAAACAACTGTGCGAGCGTGGTCCTTTCCCGGTCAAGTCGACTCATTTGTGCTACAACTATACCACTAATACAGCTGCAGAATAACTCTTATGACCTCTAAATGGATTCACGTAAAATTAATTCCTTCCGTTAAGTTTCATCTGCAATAACTTTCCAATTTATACAAAATAAATAAATATGTTAACGTGGCTGAGTAAATATACTGAGTTTATAATTACAAAAAATAATCTGATCTTGTTCCACCGTCCACTGACTTTTTACATTGTTAGGTCAGGTGTTATTTTTACATTAATGCTATTTTGATTTTTCAAATAATTATAAATTTACGGATGTACTATGTTAACTTACATACATCACAAGCTTTTTACACAAGTTCAGGCACGCGCAGTTCTGAATTACGGTCATTTCTTGATTAGACAGTATTGGAACGATTTAATATCCGTTGCCTTTCCCTTGACGTCCACGTTACCGATATTTTCCAAGTACATACCTAATATATCTTGATTGGTTCAATTTTTTGGCACGGCATGCCACACTTTATTATTTGTATCAATACCGTCGTTAAGTAAATAATTTGCCACGATTTGTTTTATTATTAAAGGCATCAAAAGCATATAATAATAATAATATTGCGAGTTATCAATTGTGCGAGGGACTTCACATTCCAATTATTTAATACAGCAAGATATCATTCGACAGATGCCGTACAAAAAATGACAATACGACACAAACTTATATTAGCATTGTATTTCAGTCACGTCATGACAAGAATTGAACGTCTTTATTGCTTAAAAAATCGACGTAGGCGTAGGCAGTATGTTATTTAATCTTGTTCCGATCAATCAAGAAACGACCTAGACCGCAAATACCACGCTGTTATAAACATTAGTTTTTTTTTAACTTTGTGTCAATAATACGGGCCTAGAAGTGATATATTTGTATTAGAATTACATTTTCGTATTATATAAATATAGTAACACTAATATTAAAGCATTAATATCAAATTATCAGTAATAAGATATTGCCATTTGGACTTATAAATGTCCGTTACACTTTTCAGCGACAACTATGGAATTTATTTAAACAACTAGCTAAATAAGGAAACTCAAAATAAATTAAGCAGCTACATAGCATCTAATGTAATTAAGTATATTTTATTGAAAAATTTCTCATATATATTGAAAGAATTCTAAAGAATGTCACCTTAGTTTTACATTAGAAGCATGAACAATGGCCTTTATATAAAATAAAATGCTTTACAACGAGATTTTTAAATTCATTTTAAACAAATGCGACAACATAATTCAGAACTACCTTACAGATATACCCTCTCATAAAATAACAAAAATGTTAATTGTTTAACATCTTGCTTGCTAAATATGGTAAACATACCTTTTGCCATTAAAGAAATGAACTATTACAAATTAGTCAGCACTAGAAATACTTTCAAAAAATTACTAAATAATTGAAACTATAGACCAATCAACAAAGATTAAACGTCTCTAATACCAATACCCCTTTTATAGACACAACATAAGAAAAAAGTGTATCGAAATGTATATTTTATAAAACAACCGACGTGTATATTGTACAACTTACATTAGGATGGTTTAAGCCTTTTTCTTTAAAAGTATGTAAAATTGCTGGTTGATTTTTCAAAAACCAGTCTTTCTGTATACCTATAAGATTTCCAAATACTCAACTAGTTATTTATACTTAAAATATTATAATATATAGTTTGATGACAAATGAACTGTATTTAAAACTTAATATTCATTTCACAACTCTTTAAAAATAGCGAACCATAAGAATACCGATTTCAAATTAAACTGAAAAATATCTGCGTTGCAAAAGTTTACTGTAAGAGTCCAAGGTGCGAGGTGATTTGTTTCATAACAAAATGTAATACCAAACTTTAAGCATAGCACGTAAATATTAGTTTAAAATACCGATATAAGATAACAAGATATAATAATGCATCCAAGTTATAGGCATATAAAAAGCAAATGTTTGGCTAGTATTTATGGGTAAATGCTCATTTATAAACGAAAATAGGCATATTATGTTATTTAAAAATACGCACAACCATCAGTTTTACGTGGGCGTAGCATAAAATGGAGATCAAACAAAAACCCATAACATCCGGCACCATGTATTTATATATTTAAGTTTTATCATCTTTAAAATAAAATATGCTTTCATTTACTACTAAAAAGTTATAACTGTTTTATCTGCTACCGAAATTAATGCGTATCCATTGAAATAAAGAATAAAAATAATAGAATAGACGTTTGACATTCTATATTAACAAAGTTTGATTTAAATTCAAAGATTTTCCCCATTTTGCCCACCACCTAAGCACAAATCGCCACCGATGAATGTAGAAAAGTTTTGAAATCAAGAACTACTACTACTTTTTGAATCTAGATTTTTCCCCTTTGCGAATATTGGAGATTAACGCATTGTTAACGCTCAGATGAAATAAAAAAGGTAGATAAAGCGCGGCCTTTGTTACTAGTGATGCCAAAAAACTTAGCTACTTTAAGTAAACACATGTGTTCACGCATACACATGAATCAAACTACGCTCATTTTCATCAGTACCCTCCCAGGCGTCATGCGGTAAATTTGCCCATAAAATACCGTCCTGCGTAATTAAATGGTGCAAGAACAACACTTAATTGAACAAAGTCTAAAGGAATATCGTTACAAACGTTGAGCACATAGTTAAATATGATGTCTTTTTTGCCATTCCAGAACAATTTTAAGGTTTTTCGAAACACAATGTCAACGTCTCGAGATGACTTAACGGGAGAGTGTTGCCAGTATTTCTTATATCTAATAGTAGGTAAAGTCACAGAAATATAATCATGATTTAAATTATATATCACACACACACACACACACACATATATATATATATATATATATATATATATATATATATATATATATAACATGTAACATAATTAACGCACTTTGAGAAAGTAGTTTGTTCAGAATCGTTTACTGAATCGATTCCTATAATTTTTAATACAGGTAATTTTTATCCCGTAAATTACAGTCACACTATATCTGTACAGTCAAAACAAACTGAAATGGACCATAACTTAAGGCAATAAGACTTGTGCAGTGTGTTCAGTCAGTGAGTGCAGTTTTATTTGTATTATTACTAATTCTGCCATTCAATAAAAATAAAGAAAAATGAACTTTATTTCAAGCACGTTAAAGTCTTTGCGTTCGTCGATTTGTACTGTGACCACAACATTCTTCCGGAATTAGTATAACTAATTTGATAAATAATCAGTGCATAAAAATGTTTAACTAAAAATTCAGTGTATGTATTATGATTATAACATAATATACTAATTGGGGTGTCTGAGGGTATGCGTTAATTACGTTACATATTGTATATATGTTTTTATTCGAAGTTTTTGTTTCTATTCTTGAATACATACTTAAAAACTATTTTACTATCAAATACGATTTATAGTTTTAGGTTTCCAACGAATATTTAATAAGAGATGAACGGGTAGCTGCTATATGACAGCCAAAATGAAGGCAAAACCACAATGGCAACCATCCTCTCTCTCTCTAGTGTGGATTATTCAGATCATTTTGAGAAGTTTTGTACGATACAAAACGTGGACTTCGCCGAGTTTACAGAACAGGATATCCAAAAAGGATATTTTTAACCAATTTCAAATAAAAGGGATTATATTTTCTTCCTGTATTATATTCGTAGTATTTCATCTCAATTATCAGGGACTTTAAAAAAAAGTGGCAACACTACTCTCACTTACTCAAAGTTATAAAACTCGTGACAGTTTCTTATTCTAATGCGATATCTACCTTTTTACTTCATCTGAGTGTAAGCAATTAAAATAGCTTTATGAATTTTTATGTTTATATGCCTCATTTATTCATCAAATATTTCTTAAGAGGTGGTGAGATTGAAAGCATCATAAGTTAAGAAGCACGTAAAATATTTGATATGAATCTTTTAAATACTGAAAATAAACTATAAGAACACCGATCTCAAAGTGAAAGTCGATCCAATACATATTACGTGGTTCGTGTTTACTGATTAATAAAGTGTTTCATCCCAGAATAACATATACTTATAATTTGATAATAATTACTATACCTTTATGATAGCAAACGAAAGCAAAGTTTACATGTTGAACATTTAAGGACATGTGATTTTTTTTTTCAAAACAACAACGGGCTGTTACCTAGAATTTAGTGGGCTGCTAATGTTCGAATCTTAAACTATTAGTAAATTAATTAGGAAGTAAATAAATGAAAGGTTTTAAAAAAAATGATGTTGAATACGGTTTAGTCATATACAACATGTAACAAAAACCATGTGGTTTCGGTGTGAGGGTTATCAGAATTTGTTATTAATACAATATGAATTGTTCTGCAGACAAAATTTCGTAATTTAGTTAGCCACCAATTATAGCGCAATCTTTCATTTAACCACTTAATAAGCCTTAGTTTAATTTCAAAGACGCAGAATGTTTAAAAAAATTGTTTTAATCACGGCTTTATTATACGCTAATATTTTTGTGTAGCGATCCCAATATTGAAAAAAGGTTTTCGAGTGGCAGCCTCGTACCGGTAGACGAAGTGTAGGGCGACCCCCCACTAGATGGAGTGACGACCTGGTAAGACATGCAGGAAGTCGATGGATGCAGGTGGCTCTGGACCGTGCTTTGTGGTATACCTTGGGGGAGGCCTTTATTCAGCAGTGGACTTGTAAAGGGTTGTAATGATGATGATGATCCCAATGTTTCTATCAACAAGTGCAATAGTTAAAACGCTCACGATTGGTCCTTTCGCAACCAGATCCTAGATTCCAGCCCGTTAAATTGCACATTCTAGCAAAACAAACAGAGTGACCAGAATAGAGATTCACCTTTTATTCAATTAACATACAAATAAGAGGTTCCTAATAAATTAGTTGGTGTAAGGCAAAAGATATAATATTTACGTAGAGACACGCCACATTGTATTTGTAATCTATATCGCTTTGATAGTTCTTTAATATTTTTCATTCCACACATTTAATTGTTAAGAATCAGCCGGAACACATTTCGGAGTGTTCGTCCCATGCGGCCACCTGAAATAGAGTTATTATTATTCAGGTTGGTTTATAATACTACTTTATAACACAATAACTTTAATTTATTTTCAAATAAAACATATATAAGAAGAAAATGTTCCAACCGATTTCAATCACAGTGACATATACTGGGTGATTTTTTTTACCGTCTGGAAAAAAATAGGGTGTAACAGGTGTACAGGAACAAAGTCTATGGTACTGATATTTAACAATTTTTTGCTTTTACATTAACATATTATAAAATTGAACTACACTCTATTGTGGAATATCAGAATGTGTCAAAAACGGCGCACGTATGGCCATTCATAATGTTGTATTAGTCCCTACTTTAATAAATGGTAGTGAAAGTTAGGTATGGCAAAAAGTGCACGAGAGTAGAATAAATGCTGTAGAAATGCGGTCTTTAAGGAGTATGTTAGGCATAATCCGAATGACAGGGTGAGAAATTGTGTGATAAAAGAAAAGTGTGGTATGCAAGATGGTGTTGTGACCAGGATTAAGAAAAGAATGCTTCGGTGGCTTGAACATGTACAAAGAATGAACGAGGAAAGAGTAACAAAGCAAATCTATATTGCAGATGTGAACGACAGAGTCGGGAAGGGACGCCTTAGACGAAAGTTTATCGAAATTGACGTTATATTGAAAATGGGACAGATTAGGAGTTCCCTTAACCAACGGGCATGTATATGGATGTAAAGGAGGCGAGAGAGGTTTGTCAGAATCGTGCCGAATAGAAGTTCGTAGTCTCTGCCTACCCCTCTGGATGACTGGCGTGAGTGTTTATGTATGTTATGTATGTAACATATAAGGTAACTACTGATGTTTAGCGAACGAAATAAGTACGAGAGTGGTATATAAACTAGATGTACTCTTATGCCTAAATTCTGAAACGCTCATTTTTAAGTAATTAATTTTAAATAATTATCTCTCGTGCTGATCTCTATCATTTTAAGTCAAAGTGACTGTGACATAACGATACTTAACGACGTCATAAAATTGAGTGGCGTTTGAGAATTTAGCCATTAGGCAGAAACGGTGTTCCACCATCTGTAATTTGTAAATTAAAGAAAAAGTTCATATACGTACAGTCCAACTAACTGTCAAATTTTCGTTTGGTCGAAATAAGTCAAACATTATTAGGGTTGCCACGTGTAACATACCTGACAGTCGCGGCTGCAGTACCACTGGTTGGCGCACCCGGCGCACACAAACTGCGCGTCTCGACGGCGGCAGCCCTAACAATAAACATTAAATTAAAAAAAGTGATATTTATCCGTATATGACAGTGTAGCGGTGGTGTAAGAATACCCACTACCCCATATCATCCCGTGAGTGTCTAAACATGCGACCGAGGGAAATTGGAACATGAGACAGCATCTTCCCAATAACAATTCAAAATAATGGCAAAGGCAAACTGCGGTTGCCAAGTGTGGCAACTAAGGCAAAATGTTGGGATTTCATTTCTTCTGTGGGGGAGGCATATGTTTAGCAATGGACATTTATAGGCTGTAGTGGATGAACGTATGAATAGATGAATGATAACTCGACAACATAATGTAACGTCACGTAACACTCGAGAGTCATAATGCAATTATGTAGTATCACAATTTAAAGACCTTGCAGTTGTGATAGGCGTTTGATGTCAGGCGATGACGCCGCTCGAGTAGGTATTGACGCGGCCAGCGTGTATACTAGGGGTTGTCACAAAAATGGAAATAAAATGATTTTGGATATTATAATACTCATTATCATTTATTAATATTATGACAGTGGCGAAGCCTCCATAGAATCCGAAAAACCGGGCTTGCCCTATCAAACAGCTCAATCAAACTATTTCAAATTTCCCGCGCGCTCCTTTGTTGTACACAGGTCACCTCATAGCCATAGCGATACTGCTGTCTTATAAAAGGAGTTGAATTGAGCGATTAGTCCTCTCTCGCACGCGTGGGCTTTTTACCGGGCTTTCGAAAAGACGATCGCTCTCTTTCTAACTTGTGACAAAATGTTCTATAATTAAATATAACTACGAAATGTTTATATAGCAATTACTATGGAACCAAAAGCCGGGTATTGGTATAAAGTTGTCGAGTGCGGGGGCGCACGGGCGATACGTTTGCAAGTTCACTTCACATTTCAATGTTTACTCTGTTGTATTTAGCTTGAGCGAATGAATATTGCGAGTTGAAAAGAAAGATTTTTAGTGAAAATGTAAGATACTAGTGTTCCTTATGATGAATTGAAGTAGGGTAAAGTGCTAATCAGCGAGAAAAAGATAAAATCTTCAAACTTTTTAATAAGTTAATAAGTTGTACTGTTAGTGCTGCATATTCTTTTACAACGACTAATACTACATAAATAACTTATCCCATTAAAAGGCATATATATATATATATATATATATATATATATATATATATATATATATATATATATATATATATATATATATATATATATACATCCCGAAACTTATTGTACGTCCACTATGGCAAATTTTGCATATAATGTGACGTCAACCCGCTTACGACGTCCAATATACGGACGTCAAATAGGAGACTTAACGCAATGTTCGCAAATTGTCATGCTGATCACATAAATGTCAAAATCTAAAAAAAATTGGACGTCATTTTTCTTCCAATCTTGCTGTACTGAATATTTACGTAGTTACGCTAATTTTCGTTGCAAATATAATAGCGCTGCTGTTGATTTGTGAATACTTTCATTTATGGCCGTATTTGACTTCCGCACAAAATTAGGAGATGCGACGTTGCCGTTCCGTCACCGTTGCCAACGTGTTATTTGTATTTGGTGATATATGGTTATGACTGCCTCGTTGGTCTAGTGGTTGTAGTAGTCGGACTGTCTGATCGTGAGGTCCTGGGTTCGAATCTCGGGTCAGGCCAAAAAATCTATTATTGAGTTTTTCTGTCAAGAAATTCTCAATAGCTGCCCGGAGTCAGGAAGTTGACGGTGTATCACCCCCTTGCCTCGGAAAGCACGTAAAGCCGTTGGTCCTACGCCTGATCTCTCTCCGGTCATGTCGGTTTACCGTCCCATCGGATTATGAGAATGAGGGAATAGAGAGTGCACCTGTGATTGCGCATACACTTGGGCACTATAATTCTGTCCTGCACCGATGGCTAGTCTCCGTTGAGGCAGGCCGCCGTGACAGCAATTCGGTCTGCAGGACATTATTATATGGTTTATATTGCGCTTGGTACTAGTAATTTTACTTTTAAACTTGTTTTCTTTTTTTATAGAAGAGGGGGCAAACGAGCATGCGGCTCACCTGATGTTAAGTGACTACCGCCGCCCATGATCAACCGCAACACCAGGGGAATTGCAGGTGCGTTTCCGGCCCTTTAGAAAGGAGTACGCTCTTTTCTTGAAGGTCCCCAGGTCGTATCGATCCGGAAAAATCGCTGGTGGTAAACTATTCCACAGAGAGGTTGTACGCGGAAGAAAACTCCTCTTGAAACGTACAGTGGTGGACCGCCAAGCATCCAGATGGTGTGGATGGTATCGGGACGTTCGCCGCGTAGTGCATTCAAGAAATTTGGCGGCTGGGATTAATCCGAACAATTCCTCAGAGGACTCTCCATGGTATATGTGAAAGAAAATGCAAAGAGATACAACATCTCTTCGCAGTGCCAGTGAATCGAGGCGATCGGAAAGCACTCGGTCGTCGACGATTCGAGCCGCTCTGCGCTGGATGCGGTCATGTGGAAGGAGCTGGTACTGGGGAGCCCCAGCCCAGAGATGGGAACAGTATTCCATGTGCGGCCGAACCTGCGCCTTGTAAAGTTGCAGGCGGTGTGCCGGCATGAAATACTGTCCCGCTCTGCTGAGCACGCCAAGCTTTTTAGAGGCCAATTTGGCCTTCTCTTGCAAGTGACCACGAAACTGCACGTCACTCGATATGTCGACGCTGAGGATTCCGATACTGGCTGAGGCAACAAGGGGAGTGCCTTGAAACTGAGGAGATACGACAAAGGGGTTCTTTATAGTGGTTAACGCGCAAACTTGTGTCTTCTGGGGGTTAAACTAGACTAGATTTAGTCGCCCCCAAGCCGAGACTCTGTTCAGCAAAGACTCGACTTCAGACACAAGTTTCTCCTAGCACTCGGAGACATTATCCCGAGAAATATAGGCTCGGCCGGTGTAAAGAGCATCACCAGTGCTGTCACCTGCATAGCAATGTATGTTACGGGTTTGAAACATATCATTGATATGCTGAAGAAACTGCGTTGGCGATAGCACGCAGCCTTGTGGAACACCAGCATTAATAGGCTTGCAATCGGAGCTTGCAACGTCTACAACGACCTTGATGCCCCGATCTGCAAGAAAGCTGGTGATCCAATCGCACAATTTCTCGGGAAGCCCATAGGATGGGAGCTTCGAAAGAAGCGCTTTGTGCCAAACCCGATCGAAGGCCTTCGCAATGTCCAAACTAACGGCCAATGCCTCCCCCTTGGAGTCTACTGCCTCCGCCCATCTGTGAGTTAGGTAGACCAGAAGATCACCAGCTGACCGACCACCGCGAAAACCGTATTGGCAGTCACTAATCAGCTGGTGATCCTTTCTTAACCTTACATTTACCTACACATAATATGGACGTTCTAATATCCTAAAACTTTCATACTGAATGATATTTGACATCCGTATTTTTGAATTTAGTAATATTTTTATATATGTAGATGCGGACGTCGGCTTATCGGTTTATTTCATGCTGCACTATATTTTAACATTTTAAATTTGGTACTAATCTGCCTAAAAGAACTCTTGTTAGGTATTTCGTAAGTAACCCATAATTCTGTTTGAGTATAAGTTACCACCTTCTGATTGAGTACAGGAAGATGGACTCAATTGTAGATATTGACAGGTTTCATAGAAGTTTGTTTTATTATATTGTGACTAATAACCTAATATGGTCTGGCGAAGAAACTCATTTTAATATAAGGTTTTACTGCATTAACTGCCAATAGGTTGTTAATTTCTACAATAGACCGTGGCATATTGTTGCTGACATAACTCCGAAAATATAATTTATTTTACTTGATCGTGTTGAGTTTTGGTGCTCTCACTGCATCGTAAGGATGAGTGCGACTATTGTACCTAATCTGTACGAAATTACTCTCTACTTAACTAGATTCATTTTTGTGAAAGGCTATTTTTGTTAAATTATGATATTATGTTTGGTTTTGCAGTTAGTTGAAATACAATTTAATTTTTCACACACGTTTTCTAAGCTTCTAAGCGTTTTATCATTTCTAGAACGAAACATTTTATAAAACACCAAAGTGACTATTTTACACCGCATGGCCTCCCTACACTAAAAAACGAATAAAACAATAGCGAAAAATATCATTAAAGCAATGGTCATTAATGTGTGTCTTATACACAAGGAATTAAAATATAAATATATTCATGGTTATATGGACGTGAAATATCGTGCGGTATTAAACTTTACCGATAATCTGACGTCCACATATAGAAATATAACTAAATTCAAAAATATGTACATCAAATATCATTCAGTATGAATGTTTTAGGATTTTCGGACGTCCATATTATTATGTGTACACAGGTAGTAATTTAAAGTTGAAATTTTGGCGCACACAGTGCCTCAAAAACCGCTACAAACGGCAACATTTATCCAAAAAGAAATAAGAAAGGTTTTCTAAGCGTTTTATCGTATCTAGAATAGAGCATTTTATGAAATACCAAAGTGACTAATTCATACCGCATGGGCTCCCTTCACTAAAATAAAAATAAAAAAATAGCGAAAAATGTCATTAAAGTAATGATCATTAATGTGTGTCTTATACACAAGAAATTAAAATATAAATATATTAATGGTTATATGGACGTCAAATATCGTGCGGTATGAAACTTTGCCGATAATCTGACGTCCACATATAGAAATATAACAAATTAAAAAATATGGACGTCAAATATTTTTCAGTATGATTGTTTTAGGATATTCGGACGTCCATATTAATTATTATATGTAGCTAAATCTAAGGACACGAAAACAAATTGGAAAGTAAAATTATCTATTAGCACTGAGTACAGTATAAACCGACAAAAATACCAAAATATGCCTTGACGCCTTGAGCACTAAATAAATAGTCAACATAAATAAATAGTAAAATGCAATTATCAACAATAACTATGGACATCGGATCTCGAAGAAGTGGACGTCAAATAAAACTTAGTGTGAAATTTTTAGGATATTCTTACGTCCGTATATGGGTAAATACTCCGTTCAATGTCCATGTCAAATACATTAATCAACTTACACAAGTTTATTTACCTAAGTTACTAAATATAACAAAAGAAACTTAAATGCAAGCAAGCATAAGCGTGGAAAGTTCTCAATGTGCGTAGGTCACAATACGGACGCCAATTAGAGCACGATATGCATGTTTTTAGTAATAAACGTCCATATTTATAGCGTCCAATATTTATAACAACAAACACAAACAAATTGTATTTCAACTAACTGCAAAATCAAACATAATATCATAATTTAACAAAAATAGCCTTTCACAAAAATTAATCTAGTTAAGTAGAGAATAATTTTGTACAGATTAGGTAAATAGTTCGCACTCATCCTTAAGATAGTGATCATAAAAAGTAAGTTGCAGTGAGAGCACCAAAACCACCGAAATCAATACGATCAAGTAAATAAATTATATTTTCGTAGTTATTCATGTCAGCAACAATACGCCACAGTCTATTGTAGAAATTAACAACCCATTGGCAGTTAATGCAGTAAAACCTTATATTAAAATGAGTTTCTTCCCAAGGTCATATTAAGTTATTAGTCACAATATAAGAAAATAAACTTCTATTAAACCTGTCAATATATACAATTAGTACTTATTTACAATAGTAAAATAAATAATAATATAGTCAATCTATAATGTATCACGGCTGGGCAATCCTAGATATTTTTTCGTATTTAGGAAAGGAATAACTAGTTGGTAAATTAATCATGATATCTCTCTGTTTTTTTTCGCCTAACAAATGTTATTGCGAATTTTTCGTACTAACTGCACATTCTGTGGATTTATTTCATTATTTTGAACAATATACGAACCTTAAGTGACTAAAATTAAATCTAATCAGAATCATAAAAACTGTATTATTCGTGCTAAAAGAATCTAATAAAGATCTGTTACTTTGTCTCCTGCGAAAAAACAGACTATAGGAATCTATCGAATGCCTATATAAATAAAATATCACCTATAAATAAAATATTACAAAGCGGCAACAGCAAGAAAACAAGTAATATGGAAGGGATTCCTGATTGGTTTCCCTCCGTCTGACAATATACGAATATTTGTATATCGACATATGGTAAATTTTCAAAGAAATGAGTTAAACACTATCTTCGAAATTGTTTAATGGACCAATATTCGCAGTCATAATGTATAAAAATTGCCTACAAGTGGTGGACACTACAATAATGCGAAATGAAAGGACGTAGAATCATTATTGTGATTATATATATATATATATATATATATATATATATATATATATATATATATATATATATATATATATATATATATATATATATATATATAATTCACAAAAACACATGTAATGCGAGAGTTTCGTTTGGTAAATTTTGAATAAAGGGAGATCGGATTAAAACATCTTCCTTCTGAAATTTAACTTTCAGAGGTCGGAGTGCCTCTACGATATCGATGCAGCATCGGCAAAGAAAGCGACAAACGCCGAGTTATTTATCTAGTACATTTCTACATTATTCATTCTGTCGCTGATGTAATGAAAACTCGCATCGAGTACAATTAAAACGTTCACCAACATTTTAGGCGGATGTAATCAAATATATCCTTAAGAAAGAGAGATGATTCGATTTAGAATATAAATATATTTTTTTTTAATTTTGTACAGAGTTTGTACTTTGTTTATGCTTTTCTTTTGTTCATGTATTGTATGTAAATATCTTTTTCTTTCGCTCAACCAAACCCAAACTGTTTTTTCAAAGCCACCGAAGCTATGCAATTGCTGATATGTAATACAATCTATGTAGCAGTAGTATGCCTTCTGTGTGCTTTATTAAACACGTCCTCGACGTGAAATGAAACTGAAGTTCGTTTAGAAAGTTCTCATGCATTTTTGGACCTCTGTATGAAAGACAAAGATGGAGTGTTGACTCGAATTGTTACTGGTGACGAAACTTGGGTTCACCATTATGAACCTGAGTTGGGACTCTATGCAATGGGACAAAAAAGGCACACCACCACCCAAGAAATTTAAGGTGGCACAATCGGCTGGGAAAATCATGGCGACAGTTATTTGGGATTCAGAAGGAATCCTATTGATTAATTATAAAGATGAATGTGTCTCCATAACCGGAAATTACTACGCTTCAATCCTAGAAGGCAGTTGTTCTTGGAGGTTACAGGTCCGATTTTATTACTATCCTGTCTGGCGTGCCTCAAGGCTCTCATCTTGGCCCTCTTTTCTGTCATCATATTTGATATACATAAATTTATAGGTAACTCCAATCATTTACTTTACGCCGATGATAAAAAGATATTTCTCAAAGTTCGTACAATTGAAGACTGCGAATCAATTCAAAAAGATCTTACCTCTTTATATAACTTTTACGTAGCTAACGGCATAAATGTAAGTATATCCAAATGTCAATGTATATCTTTCACCAGAAAACTAAATCCAATAGTATTTCCCTATAATTTTAATGGAATTTTAATTAAGAGGGTCACAGTTGTTCGGGATTTAGGCGTACTCTTTGATGTCAGTATAACCATTCGAGATCATATCAATAGTATATGTAGTAAATCATTTCGTAATAATGCGTACATGTCTTCCATTTACGGAATTACTAAGTTTTAAAATGGTTTATTTCTCGTATGTAAGATCCATTCTTGAGTATGCACGCCAGGATTGGTCACCATTTTTTAAAATTTACATTAATAATATTGAAAGAATACAACGTGAATTTATTTCACACCTGAACTATAAATTTAAACATAAAAGCTCATCATATTTAGATTACTGCCGACACTATAACTTTCTTACGCTTGAAGAAAGACTGTAAACTGTTAGATATGGAACTTCTATACGATATTTTACGTGATGGTATTGACTGCCCGGATTTACTGAATACTGTCACGTTTAATATGCAACGAAAACGTACAAGAATCACCAAGGAAACTTTGTTTAGTATACCTCGTCATTCCACACTTTATGGTAAAAATAGTATCTCAACATGTTTGCTATCAAATTATAACAAAACATTTAATACCATCGATCCCTTTATAGGCAGTAAAGTGATTTTAGAAACAAGGTACGTGCATGCATATTAAACACTGTTTCTGTTGTTTAATTTACCTTTGTTTGTAAACGTAGGATGCCGGTAAGGTACATTATGAAGAACACTTACTTTAGGTAGCTATGTTTAAATAATAAGTGAGCTATTTATATATTTTAAAATATTTATGTACGTTGGTGTGTACGTATACTTGTATGTATATATGTAGAATATATAGAATATATTTTGACATGATATAAATAAATGAATTATAAAATTAACTCGAGGAGTAAATCCCACATCAATTTGTCAGTAACACCTAATATCTTAGTGTTAGTAAACCTAAAACTACTTAATTTTATTATTGATATTTTATTAAGCTGTTTTAAATTGTTTAATTTCCATCGTTTTTATTCATTATAATTGTACCTAGCTTACCTTTATATTTAATATGTGGATAACTGTTATTGGCATACTTAGGTAAATTTGAAATTGTATTTAGTGATATACGCTGTTGTTATCCTTATTGAAAAAAATAGAACTATTGAAGGAAGAGAAAAGAAGAGGAAAATTGACCAAAGGAATCCTTCTTCTGCACGACAATGCGCCTGTTCACAAGTGCCATGTTGCGATGGCTGCCCTGCAAAAGATGGGCTTCGAAATTTTGCCACATCCACCCTATAGTCCTGACCTGGCCCCCAGTAATTATTACTATTTCCAAACTAAAAAAAAAGAACTTTGTGGGAAAAAGTTTTTAAGTGATGAAGAAGCGAAGGAAGCAATTTCAGCGTATTTTTTAAACAAAGACATTTTTTTAGGGTATAAATAAGTTAATTGAAATATTAAAAAGGAAAAATAAATTTGGATTTTTATTTCCACTCCTTACCCCCCCCCCCATTCCGCGAACTTAAATTTTTTGAAAACTGCACTTAAAATTGGTTAAATAAGTACTATAAAACACGCGCACCCCAAGCATGTATTGTCTATCAGAATCTGAAAATTGCGCTAGCACAAGGTCGGCCCGCCCCCTGCCCCACAGCGCCCCCAACGTCGTTCTGTGCAAGTATATTAGTTTTCCAATGGTAAGTTTTAAACTGTGGTAGTATAGTACAGGGATGCTGAGACAAAATAGCGCAAGGTACATTAAACATTGCGATGCTAACTTTTGCTATTTTCTTTTTAGTTATTTATTTCGCAAACTTTCGCGAACTCCAACGGTCGCGGTGCCGGCAAAATACGCATGTGATATATGTACGTATACGATTGGTCAAAATATCTTTTGATATTGTGTAGTGAATAAGAAAACGAATTGTCCGTTTTAACAAGACTGCCCTAAAAGAAGGGTAATGTTTTTCGAATTTTTGTATGTTTTGTTGATTGGTACGAGCTTGGGGTTCGAGACAGAACACTAATTACAACTTAAAATCACACTAATAACAAAACGCAATTATACTACTGTTCACATTAGTTTGCAGTTCTATACCGGCCTTATATAGTTCCAGAACTTTCTACTTTAGAAACATGTAGAATGTTCGAGTACACACCGGTCCCGACTGGCTAGGTGTCGATAGTCTTTGGTAGTTCCATCCTGGAAATTTCTAGAAGAATTTTGACGCTCCTAGTTCTGCTACTCGATACTAGATGGCGCTAGTGGTAACTAGTGTCACCCCGTAGCCGCCAAGTATTTATTTGGTGGGTTGGTAAGGATTTAGTTGGCTTTGAATTGTTTAACATTAAAATAAGTAAGATATCTTTAACAACAGTTTATTAATCAAGCCGGACACAAAGAACGTAACATAATATTTATCCTTGATCCGAACGGAACAAAAGTAAAGTAACATAATATAATCAATGGAACAAAGGATTTTTGCTATTATTACAGATAACATATATTTACTTTTAAATTTCACAAAAGAAACCTAAAAAAAATTGTGACCTAAATTTCATTATCTAATAAATACCATGTCACGTTTTATTAACTCGTTTACGTGTTTGTCTGTTTTATTTTTATTTTGATAGTTGGGTTGAATTTAGTAATTGATTTTCAACTAACTTCCTGGTGAGCTAGAGACTTAAAAATTTTGAACACAACTCAGAATCCGAAAACAATGTAAGAATATTATAATAAAATAGTAAGAATATTTCAAAAAATATACATGTCCATAAAGAATGTCGTCAATGGGTAATGTGACAAGTAATACGACATTTTTGTAATTTGGAAAAATACTTTTACTAGTTTCACAATATTTACTTTAAATTATTATTATACTGAATATAAAAACCGACCGGTTTCGCCTCACGGGATCATCTGAGTAATACGGCATTCGTAACAATGTGGTTATATCAAGACAGGCAAGCACAGTATTGTGGGTACCTGGCAAACTGGAGCTGGGCCTTCAGTCGCGTCGGGGTCTGGCGGGGCGGGGTCGCCGCCCTCGTCGATGACCAGGCGCCCGGAGCCCGAGCCGCCGGGGGAAGCCCCGCCAGAACACTCCGATGCGGGACTCTCCTCGTCGTCCTGGTTCAACACAGTTGTTAGATGTTTACCGCGTTTTTATTTACTATTTCCCTCTTTATTATCTGTCACTCCGTTAACGAACTTTTCAATGGAGTTTTTGGCGGGAACTCGGCCGACAACGGACTGTCGCTCCTGTTTTGTCGCTTGAATAATGATTTGAAGTGGATTTTAATCCGTAAAAGTGATGTGATTTTGTGAATTAAGTGTCTGCGCGTGTGAACTATTAGAGAAAACGACGAAACAAGTGCTTTGACGTTGATATAAACCTCAAGTTAATTTGATCGCTTGGGCGCCTTATGAACTTGAGTGGCTGTCGTCATCAACAGTCCGCTGGGTTGAGCTGTCGTCAAAATCTCCCAAAAACTTCGCAATGTGACGCATCAGCATATTGTGAAGAAAAAATATATAAAATAAAGATTCTGAAAGAAATGATAGGCTCAGAAGGGCTAGTACCCAGAGCCGTAAAGCCAGTTAAATAAAAAAAACTTTCCAATGACCTAGAGATTTGATTTTAAGTTGGAGAGGTCTCGTCTAATGAAGTCAACGCTCCGTTCCCCACGTGCTCTAATCCAGAATCCCGAAACCTTTCAGCTCGAGTTACGTAACCGCTTCCAGTGCCTAGAAGATTGCAATGCAGTGGACGATATGAACGACAAGCTCGTGGAAACTGTCCATGCGGTCGGAGCTAAGTTCTGCAAGACCCGCCGCAGAAGAACACAAAAACTCTCCGATCACACTCTTAATCTCATGGCTGTTAGACGGGAGATGAGGCTGCAATCGTCAACAGATTTGACAGCATACAGGCAACTGAACAGACAGATCTCCAAATGCATGCGGCGAGACTTACGCAACTTTAATACTTCTCGTATTAAAGAAGCGATCGAGCGGAACCAGGGCTCCAAAGTCTTTGCCAGAGATCTGTCTGCCAGAAAGAGCCAACTGTCAAAGCTGAAGACTGAGTGTGGCAACATCGTTTCCGGGACACCTGAGATTTTGAGTGAGATTGAGAGGTTCTATGGACAGCTATACACATCATCGTTGGAGCCACACGCAAGTGTGAGTAACGATCCAAGAGCAAGTCTTATCCGACACTATTCCGATGATATCCCGGACGTCAGTCTGAGCGAGATTAGAATGGCTCTCCACCACCTTAAAAACGGCAAGGCCCCGGGCGAGGATGGAATTACAGCGGAGCTTCTGAAAGCGGGTGGAAAACCGGTACTTGAAGTCCTTCGGAAGCTCTTCAATTCCGTCCTCCATGGTGGCACTACTCCGGAGGCGTGGAGCAGAAGCGCGGTGGTTTTGTTCTTTAAGAAAGGCGACAACGCTCTCTTGAAGAACTACAGACCGATTTCCCTTCTGAGCCGCGTCTACATGCTATTTTCGAGAGTCATTACGAATCGTCTCGCACGCAGACTCGACGACTTCCAGCCTCCCGAACAAGCCGGTTTCCGAAAAGGCTTCAGTACCATAGACCACATACATACCCTGCGGCAGATTGTACAGAAGACCGAAGAGTACAATCTGCCACTTTGCCTGGCATATGTGGACTATGAGAAAGCCTTTGATTCCGTCGAAATTTGGGCGGTGCTACAGTCCCTTCAGCGGTGCCAAGTTGACTGTCGGTACATCGAAGTGCTGAAGTGGTTGTACAGTAGGGCTACGATGGCTATCCGAGTACAGAACCAGAGTTCGAAACCTATCCAACTGCAGAGAGGTGTAAGACAGGGTGATGTTATATCCCCGAAACTCTTCACCGCTGCGTTGGAAGACGTTTTCAAGCTACTGGACTGGAAAGGATACGGTATTAACATCAATGGCGAGTACATCACTCACCTTCGATTTGCCGACGATATAGTCATTATGGCAGAATCGCTGGAGGACTTAAGCATTATGCTCAATGACCTCAATAGTGCCTCCCAACGGATAGGTCTTAAGATGAACATGGACAAAACAAAGATCATGTTTAATGTCCATGTCACACCTATGCCGGTAGTTGTTGGGAGCACTATGCTCGAAGTTGTTGACGAGTACGTTTACCTGGGACAAATAGTCCGATTAGGTAAGTCCAACTTCGACCGAGAGGTCAATCGACGGATTCAACTCGGCTGGGCAGCGTTCGGGAAATTACGACATATCTTTTCGTCAGGTATACCTCAATCTCTAAAAACTAGATTGTACAACCAGTGCGTGTTGCCAGTGATGACTTACGGATCTGAGACGTGGTCCTTCACTGCCGGCCGTATGAGGACGCTTAAGGTCGCTCAGCGAGCTATGGAGAGGGCTATGCTTGGAGTTTCTCTGCGTGATAGACTCAGAAATGAGGATATCCGCAGTAAAACCAGAGTGACCGACATAGCCCAACGGATTAGTAAGCTGAAGTGGCAATGGGCCGGCCATATAGCTCGAAGAACCGATAACCGATGGGGAAGAAAGGTTCTCGAGTGGCAGCCTCGTACCGGTAGGCGTAGTGTAGGGCGACCCCCCACTAGATGGAGTGACGACCTGGTAAGACATGCAGGAAGTCGATGGATGCAGGTGGCTCAGGACCGTGCTTTGTGGCATTACTTGGGGGAGGCCTATGTTCAGCAGTGGACTTGTGAAGGGCTGTAACGATGATGATGATGATAGAGATTTGGTAGCGCCACGCTGCAGCTATATTGTGGTTGTAGCACGAATGCGTCGACTCGATAGGGGAAGGGTGACGCTCACACAGAATACTTGAGTTAAATAGCAGCCCATTACTGTTGTTTCGTATGGTAAGTACTGGCTTTTTACTGGAAACGAGGCATTCCACCACATTAGTCCTCAGGGGTGACCACGCATCTACATTTTGATTCTTAATCGAGGATGGATCTAGATACCTATAACTATACGCCACAGCCTCCAATTGGCATCAAGTTGACTGTGTGGGCACAGTACAGTGACACTCAGTCAACTTGATGGCAGTGTGAAATTAGCTATGGGGTTATTTTTTATTATTTTTGATTATAATATTCTTATAAATCGCAATTTAAAATGCAAATTTATAAAAGAATAAAATAAAACAGGGGATATTGAGATTATAGATTTCGTCTTTGGGTAAAGCAGATTTTAAAACAGCACAAGATAAAGATTGAAAGGCCCGTTGACGTCTGATGAAATAACTTTTAGTTTAATACGTGGAGTTTAAGAGTTTTCATACTATTCATATACAAAACGTACACAATAAACATACCAACTGCACAACATCCTCCGTTTTCTCCTGCTGAGGTTCAGGCGGTGGTGGAGTCGGCTGCACCGGGGTTATGGTGATCTCGCCACAGTTCTGCAAACATCCAAACTTTCATAACTACAATCGTGTGAACACACCACTGTGCTTAGAAAGACGTAAATGTAAATTTCAAATACTTGCACACTTTAATTAATATAACAATAAAATTAATGCAAATCGTAATTAAAATGTTGTATCATCTTAAACAACAGTTTTCATGAAGACCAAAACAAATTATATTTTCTTAACAATACATTTTAGCACACAGTTTTCTTAGTAGTTCCAAGGCTAACAAAATGTGCAACGTTTTTAATATTAAGATTAAATTTATTAGTAACGCAATTACTCCAGATTAAGAGAAAAACCATTGAGTTATTATGTACTACAAAACAACACTGGTCACTTGCTAGGCGTTGGTGAGTTGACTGAACATGCTATGTTGATTATATAACAAATTCTCTTGATAAAATATCAAGTTAGCAGATAACAAGGAATAATTTTTCATTGGTGAGTAAGATACTAATTATAAAATTATATTGATAATAAATCATAATTAATAAAAAATATTATAGATAAAAAAATTCTTTTGACGCCATTTCGTGTCATGGAACACAGACTATGAAATTAATTGGTTCAGATACAACGATTCTGTGTTATTTTTATTTGACATAGTTACCTTTTAAAATATTCAAATATAAATATCATTGAAATGTAACTGTGATATTCTGTATTATAACATTATATTAAATTAGCACATATTATATGCGAAATAAATGACACATTTTAAAAATAATTGTACATACTCGAAATCATTTCCTTAATTAACAATACAATCTACTGTTACATACTGATAACTCTGCCTACGTATAATCTATGATAAAAAAACCAACCGCGCATGCGCCACGCTACTCTCCTCTGCGCATGCGCGAACACATGAGTAGCGCACATTTGTTTTGTTTGAATTTGTTGTTCTAGTACGTAAGTACATATTACTTCAATGGTAAAAACCGAACAAAACACTCCTTTCAAACGTAATAATTGTGTAAATGTCGTTTAAATCAATTAATCACGCACACACATAAATAATGTGTACTTCTATCTACAGTTGTAGGCGTGCATGAAAACAAGCAAAAAATCAAAAGAAAAATGCATGCGAAATTGCAAGAGAAATATACATGCAAAATTGCAAGAGAAATATGTCTATATTGATAATTGTAAGTTATACTACATCCGTTTCGTTACAAAAGATATTGATAGTCTCTGGTTTAATAATAGTTCTTCTAAATAAATTTCTTAAAACGCGCCGCCATATTTATGAAATTTGACATTCTGGCTGTCAAATTCCATAAATTAGGTTTTAATTTGCATATTTCTTCGAGATATCTTTAGTGAAATAGTAAAGTTTAAACCTGAGACTAGATATTAGCTTTATTTTAATAAGACCGCAGTAAATTAAAAATGCATTACAAACAAATTTAGTCTTGGAACTATTTTACTATTTAAATAGATTTGATATAAAATTGATCAAACTTGCATAACCAAAATTTAAATACAAACAATTATAAAATTTTCAATTTTTATTAAACATGGTACATTTCCTAACATTTTAGGAAATGTAACATGTTTAATAAAAATTGCATGGAGTGAACACGGACGAAAAAAAATACGTACGTAATGTAACACTGGAAAGTTGTGAGGAACCCTACGCTTTACAATTTTGTTTGACATAAGTGAGATACACACACATAAATGACAATCAGCGTCAATACTGATGAGCGCTGCATACTGACGCCAATAGTTGGACATTGGGTGTGTTCCGATACACACTGCGAGCACTGCTGGGCTTTTTGGTAAAAAAAATCGTTCCGTTATGTACTGCCAGTTTACAGCTGCAGTATTATGGAGTGTAGAGGTAAGGAGAACAATCTCTCATAGGAGAATAGTAGAAAAAGTGTCCATCATCAATACTGACAGTACAAAATTTTCAACAGCGCTGGAATAGCTGCGGAAAAAAGCTACATGAAATGAACTTAGCAGTTGTCGACGGTGTGAAGTGTGCTGCTAAACTGCTCAGTAGCTCTAAAATCTAAAATAATTTTATTTTATTTATTTAGTAAGTCCTCTATCCCATTAATATTTTTCGGCGCGTTCTTTAAAATTTACCACGTAGGTATAGTGGCGCCACCCTTATTTAACGGTTTTCTATGGAAACTTTTTAATACACAGTCTGCACTCCTTACCTTTACACTCCATACGCAGTAACCTAGGAAAGTAGATGAAATCATAAATCGCCGCCATTTTTGTATTGTGAGCACTGGCGCTTTCGAGGTAACGTGCTTTCAGTACTTTGATCACGTGATCAAAAAACATAACAGCGCCAAGAAATTTAACAGCTTCCACGAATGATTGTTATTATTATTTATTAATATTATTATTCAAGTAAACTACAGACATAAAAGTTTTAAAAGCAACAACATTCAAATAATAATTTTTCGTGTTGAACAGAAAACGTGTACATGATAAATATTTTCATTTGAAAACAGTGTCGAAAAATGGGGATGACAGTGTACTGGACTGCGTTCCAATTTAAACAGTAACCAGTACAGCAAACTAAAAAGGAACGGCTTCACAGTATACTGTATTGACGTTACAAGTTACAGTGTTCAGTGTATATCTGAACACAGCCCTTGAAGTATTTGTGTGCGTGTATCTAGCTTATGTATTTATGCCCGTGTAGTAGCGGGTAAGAATACCCACTATCCCATATCTTCCCGTGGGTGTCGTAAGATGCGACAGAGAGAAACTGAGGCAGATAATGGGCAGCAGAATCTTCCTGATAACTGTAAAAAGCTATAAAAATACTGCGGTTGCTAACCCGGTCGCCAAGCGTGGCAACTATGGCAATATAACCCCCCCCCCCCCCATTAGCAACGACATAAATAAACGGCCCCGTGTCCCCGGCGGCCCGCTATTCCTGGCTAGGGTGGCGACCATGGTAACGGCGGGGTAGGGGGTGCTAAAAATCTCCGGTGGAGGTTCAGTTGCCACCTAAGACGACTCAATCTGGCAACATATAACTCACGCACTCTGAGGACCGAAGAGAAGATCCTGGAGCTGGAATAAGAGACAGACAAGTTGCGCTGGAATATTATAGAATTATTTGAGATCCGAAGAAATGGGGAGGACACGGTAATCTTCGAATCCGGCAACTTGTTCTATCACCGGGAGGAAGTCCCAAGGAGGTGTCGGATTTATCCACAAGTCTCTCGTTAACAATGTTGTAAATATTGGGAGTGTGTCGACGAGGGTTGCGTACCTTAATACTAAGAATCACCAAACGGTATTCGCTGAAGGTCATACAGGTTTACGCACCAACCTCGGCACATGACGATGAGGAGGCGGAGGAAATGTAAGACATCTCTAGAGCCATGCATTCCTCCAAAAACCATTATACGGTGTTAATGGGAGACTAACGCAAAACTAGGCACAAGAGAGAACAGAGAGGGAAATTTGGAATACGGCAACGGAACTCAAGGGGCCAGAAGCGGCCTTACAAGAAGTGGACCTGGTCGAGCCCCGACGGCCCTAAATAAGAGATTGACTTCATTATGACTAGATGAGCACCGAATGGTTAGAGACACGCCGATCCTAAACGTTAACTTGGAGAGGTCTCGTCTAATGAATTCAACGCTCCGTTCCTCTCGGGCTTTAATCCAAAGTCCTGAAAACTCTCAGCTAGAGTTAACATAAAAAGTAGTTAGTTCAGAACGTTACTGAATGATCCTATCATATTTTCCCAAATATAATTTTTTATCCCAAAATAATTAAAAGTACGTAAATTACAGTCACACTAAATCTGTACAGTCAAAACAAAATGAAAATGGACCTACGCAAACTATGTTTTAAAAAATCAGTGTAAGTATTATGATTATAACATAATATACTAATTGGGGTGTCTGAGGGTGTGCGTTAATTACGTTACAAAATATATATATATATATATATATATATATATATATATATATATATATATATATATATAATAAGTGTCGTCCACTGCATTGCAGTCTTCTAGACTGCAGTACAGAGACATGCATGACAAGCTCTTGGAAACTGGTTATACACTCGGAGCAAGTTCTGTAACACCTGTCGCAGAAGAACACAAAAACTATCCGATCACACTCTTAATCTTATGGCTGTTAGACGGGAGATGATGCTGCAGTCGTCAGCAGATTTGACAACATACAGGCAACTGAACAGACAGATATCCGAATGCATACGGCCGGACTTACGCAATTTCAATACAGCCCGTATTGAAGAAGCGATCGAGCGGAACCAGGGCTCCAAAGTATTTGCCAGAGATTTGTCTGCCAGAAAGAGCCAACTGTCGAAGCTGGATACCGAATGTGAGATTGAGAGATTCTATTGGCAGCTGTACACTTCATCGTTGGTGCCACACGCAAGTGTGAGTAACGATCCAAGAGCAAGTCTTATCCGCCACTGACACACTTATTCCGATGATATCTCGGATGTCAATCAGAGCGAGATTAGAAGTGCTCTCCCGCGCCTTAAAAACGGCAAGTTCTAGGGCGAGGATGGAATTACAACGAAGGTCTTTAATTTCGTCCTCCATGGAGGCAAAACTCCGAAGGCGTGTAGCAGAAGTGCGGTGGTCTTGTTCTTCAAGAAAGGCAACAACTATCTCTTGAAGATCTACAGACCGATTTCTTTTCTAAGCCGCGTCTACGTGCTGTTTTCGAGAGTCATTACGAATCATCTCGCAAGCAGACTCAACGACTTCCAGCCACCCAAACAAGCCGGTTTCAGAAAAGGATTTAGCACCATAGACTACATATGTTTTTTGTGTGGTTACCTTTCCGAAAATTGTACAGTAGACTGAAGAGTACAATCTGCCACTTTGTCTTGCGTATTTGGACTTTGAAAAAGTCTTTGATTCCATCGAAATTTGGGCGGTGCTGCAGTTCCTTCAGCAGTGCCAGTTGACTGTCGGTATATCGAAGTGCTGAAGTGTTTGTACAGTAGGGCTACGATAGCTATCAGAGTACAGAACCGGAGTTTGAAACCTATCCAACTGCAGAGAGGTGTAAGACAGGGTGACGTTATATCCCCGAAACTCTTCACCGCTGCATTGGAAGACGTTTTCAAGCTACTGGACTGGAAAGGATACGGTATTAACATCAATGGCGAGTACATCACTCACTTCCGATTTACTAACAATATAGTCCTTATAGCAGAATCGCTGGAGGACCTAAACACAATGCTCAATGACCGTGATCTTACAATGATCCGTGGCATAATTGTTCCGGGTCTGGATGTTTGTACTTATACAATTTATGTATGTAAAAAAACTCCACGATAAAAGAGAAAATCCTAGTGTTGGGGTAACGTTAAAAAAAAACTCAATAATGTCTTCTATCGGATAGGTCTTAAGATGAACATGGAGAAAACAAAAGTCATGTGTAATGTCCATGTCACACCGATGCCGGTAGTTGTTGGGAGCACTAAGATCGAAGTTGTTGACGAGTATGTTTACCTGGGATAAATAGTCCGAGAGGTCAATCGACGGATTCAATTCGGCTGGGCAGTGTTCGGGAGATTACGACATATATTCTCGTCAGGCATACCTCAAAACTAGATTGTACAACCAGTGCGAGTTGCCGATGACGAGGCACTTCAATGCTGGCCATATGAGAAAGTTCAAGGTCGCTCAGCGAGCTATGGAGAGGGCTATGCTCGGGGTTTCTCTACGTGATAAGACTTAAAATGACGATATCCACAGTAGAACGAGATTAACAGACATAGCCCAACGGATTAGTAAACTGAAGTGGCAGTGGGCCAGCCATATTGCTCGAAGAACCGAAAACCGATGGGGAATAGAGGTTCTCGAGTGGCAGCCTCCTACCGGCAGGCGAAGTGTAGGATGTCCCCCCACTAGACGGAGTGACGACCTGGTAAGAAATGCAGGAAGTCGATGCATACAGGTGACTCAGGACCGTGCTTTGTGGTGTTCCTTGGGGGAGGCCTATGTTCAGCAGGGGACTTGTGAAGGGCTGTAATGACAATGATAATCTCATGTATGACAAACAAAATTATATTACCGAGGGTGTTTAATACATTTTCAGTGTAACATTACGTCCGTCGGAGTTAAAAAAATAACCCTTTTGCTACCAACGTCATTTTATGTGGAAGAAATTTGTCTTCTGAGTACTGCGTCAACAAAGGGCAATGGATATAAATTATCAGATGAGAACATTATAAACACCGAGAACGTAAACCAATTTTGACGACATTATCAGGGATTACGCTATTAAAAAGTCAAGGAAACAGTGTTTCAGCCACTAAAATATACCTAAAAAATTGTAATCATTATCAGGCCTTTGTCACTCTTGCTACCTACGTGATATAAATACTTACAATCACGCGGAACCTTAGGTTACATACGCAGTCAGGGCTAGCGGGTTTTAGGCAGGCGACATACTGGTGAATTTCTAAGTTTTTTTTTAAACTGTTTAGATAAATAGATTACTTGTATACACTTGTATACATTTTTTTGTTTACTGTTGTGTATATTTAGTTATAGGATAAAATAGTTATTAGTATTTTTTTAATATTTTTTGAAAGCCCTGGGTAACCACGAAATATCGTCCGGAATGGGAGCCAATAAAGTTTAATTTAGCTTGGGTGCGTGATTCATCTAATTAATAATAATTTTTATGTAGGCTATTAAAACGTCTGCAAGTAGTCAACATCAAAGAAGTTCAACTTCTGTACGTAATACTGTTATTTATTCTGTGCTACTTTGATTCAAATGAAAAAGCAATATAAAATGAAAACTAAGGCATCATTTGCTTTAAAACCTAGGGCATCAAAAAGTTAAACCCCATGGGTGCCGTATAATGCGACACAGAGAAAAACAAAACAGGAGATGTGCAGCATCAGCAGCATCTATTTGATAACAACTCTGAAATATTAAAAAACCGCACTTGTCAACTCGCCTACTACGTGTGGCAACTATGGCAATGCCTATAGGCAATCTAGTGGGGAGATCTATGTTCAAAGGCTTAGAAACCTTTAAGAAAAGAGTTTACACCTTTCTAAAAGGCCGGCAACGCACCTGCGATTCCCGTGGTGTTGCGGTTGTTCATGGGCGGCGGTAGACACTTACCATCAGGTGAGCTGCAGGCTCATTAGCCCCTCGTCTAAAAATAACGGGCTACAGTAGTCACTTACTGCCTGGAAAATTACAGTAATGTAAACTCATGTTTAACCTATTTTATAAAAAACTGTTTGGTTTACAATGGTGATGGGGCTTCTCCCGAGACACTGATAGCAAAGGGGTTACTAAGTACATTACAAGTATTGTAATTTTAATTGCTATATTAACTTTTTGTTAATGAAATGTGTAAATGCACATGAAGTGAATTTATTACTAATAATGAGTATTGCCACTTTTTATGTATTTGTACAATGTACTCAATAAACAGTTGAAACATTATACAACTAACAATAGAATAAAAACACATAATAACAATCAAAGCCAACACATCAAATGCCTGAATGTTCAAAGGTATTTCTAACGCCGTTCCAATACATTATATGATATTACAATTATTACAACCTGTGCAATGTAAAGTACCTAACAATTAGAATATTCGAATTGGCACAGGTCTCACATTTTAAGTTAATAAATAATTGCTTCGTTTAAATATTGCAGAACCAGCGTTAG
Organism: Parnassius apollo; assembly: GCA_907164705.1. Lineage (NCBI taxonomy): Eukaryota > Metazoa > Arthropoda > Insecta > Lepidoptera > Papilionidae > Parnassius > Parnassius apollo. The sequence continues at coordinate 2,912,449 of CAJQZP010000393.1, forward strand.
ATGTGGCTCCAACTATTTTAAAAATCATAGCAATAATAAATCTCTTAAAACTAAATTTTGAATTTTGAATGATCGAGGCCAATCAGCACACCAATTTGGGTCTTAACTTGTACACATTAAGGTGGTACCTTGGCCTGACCGAAACTTGGCAACGTTGGCGCGCTCTGTTTCCTTTCCGGCGACGTAAGCAGTTTAGCCAACGTCGGGGAGAAACTCTGAGACGCAGGGGACACCTGCTGGAAGTTTGGCAACACCCATTCAAGCTAATTCAAAAGTTCGGAACGCTCTGTGACATAAATGAAGTAGGGATGTACATAGGCGGCAATTTAAATCTGTAACTGAAAATTTTAATTGTTGGGTGTTAGATACCTATTTCCATACAAGTATTTTTAAAACATTTTTTATAATCATGCTATGTGATATTGTCCTATTAAAAGAAAAATAATTACATATACTTTAAATGCCAAAAGATAATTAAACAATTTACTAAATATAATTAGATGGCATAACTATGTTCATCCCTTTTTAAGAATATGCAATGTTTTTTGAAATATAATAAAAAAGTAGTGTCTTCAACTCAAGCGCACAATCCCGCCTATTTTGAAGCCACCTGAAATCGCTAAGAAATAAATAAAAGCTACGTCTAAATGTTGCTAACTGATTAAAATTTATGATAAAATCATTTATAATGCTACCATATAAAAGTATACCTTTGTCAGTATTCCGTGAAGTAGAGAATTTTGAGATTGTGAGGTTTCTTGACTCGTAACAGGCAACAACGATATTTCTGGGTACGGAGGTGGTGGTGGGAGTCTCGGACTTGGGGATGCCAATCTTTCCACTTGTTTAGGAACATGAGGCTCTTCATGACTTCTCTCCTGTCTTCGTCTTCCATCTGGTCTTATATGGTGTTCTGGTCTATTTGGCATAGCCTCCATTGGCCTGTTATGACCTGGCATTAGATTTGGGTTGGCTTGTTGCATATTAGCGAACTGCACCAGGACATCTTTGAATGAAAGACCATTGGGTATTCCTCCAGCTTGTATCTGCTGTAGTCTTTCCAACATTGCCTTTTGGTTCTGGAAATAGTTTATAATGATGTGAATAAAGCAACTAACATCTATAGATTAGTGTTTAAATTAAAGTAAGACCAAAATCATCAGGTCACAACAACAAGTGATTTCGGTTCTATAGTTCGTGCCAAATCGATTGAGAAAAACGGACGATGACCTCAGATATGAGCCGAGTGTCAAAAGGCGTAACTTACAAAATCTCAATTTAGATGTGATAACAATATTTAAATATTGATATTATTCACACTTCTAGGTCAGCACATATGTTTTGTTTTTTTGTTTCTTAAATAATATTGTCTGTGGTTCCTATAAACATCGTAAAATCTTACGGTACATTGCGAAAAATGTGTTATATTTTATATTTCAATTTATGATAAGTAACGCAGCAATTCATTTAATAACAGTTTCATATTAAAAAAAAATATTTGAAGCAATATAATCACCATATTGAGCTTTTGCAAATTCATCCCTTTAAAATAAACAAAACGCGCGTTACGTCAATTCGTTCTAAAAGAAACGTGACAATGGCAGCCAGAGATGCGCCACTTTTTTGGGCCGGCCCGCGTGCACTGAATAAAAATAAAGTTCTTATATAATATTGAAAATAAAGTTTTATCGTTTGATTAAGTACGTACTTATTCGATGTCGTTATCACTCGAATCTTTATATGTTATAAATTAATGCTTTTTGTTGTTAAATGAATAAAATACTTTATAACAATAGATGATTTTTCTTCTACAGCGATCTTTTACATAACTTGTTAATAATAGTTAATAAATATATACTATATCAATCATCATAAAAAACCATTATAAATAAAGAAAGTACTACATATAAAAAGTGCCTATACAGGATGTTAGTGTAAACACCGTTGTCCTTGAAACCAGTGGTTTGGTTTCACTTATAGAACGTAAATCCAATAGTAATATAACAATACTATAGTATAATAACAATACTAGCTGTGGAATACCCAGATTGGTGAAGGGAAGCAGTATCAAGCTGCGAAGCATGGCGTCTATGGCAAATCTTCCCTGCTATAGTTATCTCTAACATGTTCAGCAGTGCACTATTGAAGAGATTGCAGAGAGCTTAACTAACATGTACCATGTTTAGCTTAGTTAACTTTTTTGTTGTGATTATTAGATATATCATCATCATCATCATTGCCACTTCAGCTTACTAATCCATTGGGCTATAACGGTTACTCTGGGTCTACTGCAGATACCTCATTATATGTACAGATATACATATTATATGTAGGTTGTGTTCCGAACCAGTGGTAAAAAATTGGTAAAAGTCATTTTTCGCCAAGTGGTGGCGGCGGAAGAGAATTCATCATCTCATATCGTCCTGTGGGAATCGTAAAAATCTGTTATGCGTCGTAAAGATCCTACTGATGACCTTCGATAGATGACAGTATAACATCTAGTGTTTTTACCAGATGTAGACAGAAAAGCGACTGAGAGCAGCGTCAAAAATTCGTAAGGTCTAGTATAGACATGTCAAGCATGAATGATTCGTTCGTTTGAGCTGGTACACCTAAAAGTATTGATGGTTCATTCATCTGTTTTTGAATGTTTCGGTAAAACCAGTCAAAAACAATTGACGGAACCTTTTTAACTCGTGATTGGTGTGACTCATTCAAGAGTCGAAAACCGACCGAATCCCGAATGATCTGAATGAATTGTTTTTAGTGTAGGGTACTGGAGCCCGATATGATCCATTTGAATGATCGATGCGAATGTACCGATACGCGTGACGAAATGTAGTAGAATGATTCGGTCACGAGAAATGAATGATTGACACATGTCTAGTCCAGTATCTCCAATCCGGCTGCCAGGCGTGGCAATTATGGTAAATCCTATTTTAGGATAGACTCATGACCTGCACTGGACTATTTAAGGGATGATAAAAAACAATTATATTTAAGTTTCTATTTTTGCAAAAAAATTATTCATATAAATAGAATAGAAGTGTCCGTAACATCGAAATAATCTGCCTTTTTTCTTCTTTTTTAAAGCATTGGATGACAAACGAGCACACAGTCCACCTGATGGTAAGTGAATGATGTGGGCCATAGACATCCACATTTATATTCAACTAAGGATCAAAATGCAAATGCGTTGTTACCCCTGAGGACTAAGCTGGAATGCCTCGATTCCAGTAAAAAGGGTCACCGGTTCTCTACACTCACCATACGAAACACAGCAGCATTACGCTGCTATTTTACGTTGATATTCTGTGAGAGCGTGGTCCTGCCCCGGTCGAGCTGACCCATTCGCGTTACAACTATAATATAGCTGTAGCGCGCTTTATATCGAGCACTGGGTGTGTGTGATGGCTGCATGCCATTATACCCCATGATACATGAATAACCCATTTATAAAACTTTTGCCTGACTGTTTGTTTAGGCTTTTTTTCGGAATGAACCGATTGTGATTCAAATGAAAGCAATGCCACGAGTGACCTAAGGCTATATTTTACGTGAAAAACTTGGGAATCATTTTATTTGAGGAATCGAAAAATTGATAAAATTAATGATCATTAATAATTATCACCCAAATTTAAACAACGCCGCATTGATAAGTCCTACCCAGGCGAAGCTGGGCGCGTCGCTATTACAAAAATAAACAAATTAAGACAAATCATGCACTGCGTGAACTAATTCCGCGACCATACGCCCTATATATCTAAATTCAAATCGATCATGCGCCCAGTAGCAACGACCGCCCCGCCGCAAGCGACTGCCGAACGGGGTCAAGGATCTGTAATTATTAATTCGACTCCGGACCGCCAAGGTCGGCTTTTGTAAGTTGCTCGAAGGTGACGTAGTGTAGTCGGTTGGGAGCGACTAGGGGACGGAGACAAATTCTGGATTTGTCAGTAGGTACACTTAGTGTAGCATCCCTGTAGCCTGTGATAAATGAAAACTGTATTACAGGTTACAGCGTCTTCCCGGTTTTCAGGGACACAGCTGTTATAATGTGGCAAACTAGCAATCAAAAAACATAATGAATTGGCCTAACTATGAACCAATGAAGGAAATGAAACGAAACCAATTTTATTTTTCAACATAATCACCATGAATACTAACACACTTCTGACATCTGTGAATCAACATCTCTAAACCTTTATAAAAATAATCACATTTTTTATCCTCAAAATGACTGAAGACGGCCTCCTCTTAAGTCCCGCTCTAAATTTGGAAATAAATAAGAGTCGGACGGGGCCATGTCTGGACTGTAAGGTGGATGTTGAACTTCTGTGAACCCGCATTGACGAACTGCATCCTTCGAAACACCAGCTGTATGAACAGGGGCGTTGTCATGGAGCAACAGGACACCTTTAGACAGCTTTTGCCTCTTCGTTTTCCCTTTATCTTGTCTCGTAATTTATATATTAAAGAAGCATAATATTCGCCGTTCACGACTGTATTACGTTCTTTAAAATCCACCATCAAAATGCCTTGAAAACCCCAAAATATTGTGCACATCAGTTTTTTAGTCGATTGTTGCACCTTTGCCTTTCTAGGGGGCTTTTCACCCTTATAACGCCATTCCATTGACTCGCGCTTGCTTTGTGGATCATAATACAAGATCATAGTTTCATCACCAGTCACTAGCCGCTCGATCACAGTCTTTGGATTTTCGCCAAAAAGATCCAAAAACTCCGAAGCGCAGCGCACTCTTTCCTGTCTCTGTACCCTGAAAGAAGTTTCGGTACCCATCTTGCACTCACTTTTTTCATGTGAAGATGTTCATGGATCGCGCGATGAACGGTACTCTTAGAGAGCCCAAGCCTTGCTGCAATTTCTCTAATCTTCAAATGGCGGTCACTCAGAACCTCCTCTTCGATAAGAGCAATCGTTTCGGGAGTGAGCACTTCCACAGGTCGACCGTCGTGGCCAAAGTCTTCGACGGTTTCTCTCCCGAGGCGAAACTCTTTCACCCAATTTTTCACTGTGCTTTAGGAGGGGACAGACTCCTTATACATGCCATCCAATCGTTTTTTATTTGGGCAGGGGATAAACCTTCTTTAAACAGAAACTTTATGACACTTCGATACTCAGTTTTCGACATTTTGAAAAAATACGCGACTCTCGTTATTCCAAATGCCTGTTAAACTAAGACTAAGCATTTCATGTCGATGCATGTTTCTTATAATACTAATATTAAGTGCACGATAAACGTACTATTTAATGCAACACAACATGTAGCGACATGTCGCGTTGAACTATATCAGGCCAGTTCATTATGGGACCGCCTGGTAAGTTGCCATTGGATTTGAAACCATCGACACCTATACAATATATTAATATACATACATGATTATGAGGTTAATAAATCATAAAACCATAGAGCAACTTAGGAAAAAAACTTTTATACACTATAAAAGGTACTGCCGTATTTTAGTGAGGGTTCAGTTGTGAGTTTCCTGCCTGCAAATGAGTGTTTCTGCTGAATCCGTTACCATTTACATTAAGTAAAGAATAATATATAATTATTGTGATTCTTTGACCAAGTGAATAAAAAGTGCTACTATATAATCTGTTTTACTTGATATCTACTTATTAAAACATATAAACTAACAATGTAATATTACATACATACAGTTTATTTGTATTTTTGTTTGTACGCGTTGATTAGTAAGCTGAATAGGCAATGGGGTGTCCATACAGCTCGAAGAACCGACAACCGATGGGGAAGAAAGGTTCTCGTGTGACAGCCTCAGTAAGCGAAGGGAAGCGCGACCTCCCACTAGATGCAGTGACTTCCTAGTAAAATATGAAGGAAGTCAGTGGATGCAGATAGCTCATTACCATGCTTTGCGGTTTCCCTTGGAGGAGGCCTGTGTTCAGCAGTGGACTTGTGAAGGTCTATAACGATGATGATGATACGCACTGAGGTTTTGGAAATTCAATTAATTAAAAAATTTGCCTTGTAGTGGCGGTTAAGAATATCCACTACCCCATATCTTCCCGTGGGTGTCGTAAAAGGCGACAGAGGGAGACAGGCAGGAGATGAGCAGCAGCACCTTCCTGATAACAGTAACTGTACGACAAAAAAAACTGCGGTTGCCAACCCGCTCGCCAAGCGTGGCAACTATGGCAATTATGGTACCCCCCATGAACAATTACACAAATAGACGGCCCTCAGTCCCCGGCGGCCCCGCTATTCCTGGCTACGGTGGCGACCATGGTAACGACGGGGCAGGGGGGTGCTAAGAATCTCTGGTGGAGGTTCGGTTGCCACCTACGGCGACTCGACCTGGCAACATTTAACGCACGCACCCTGAGGACTGACGAGAAGATCCTGGAGCTGGAAGAAGAGATAGACAAGTTGCGCTGGAATAATATAGGATTATCCGAGATCCGAAGAGAGGGGGAGGACACGGTGATTCTCGAATCCGGCAACTTGTTCTATCACCGGGTGGGCGACCATCTGTCCCAAGTAGGTGTCTGATTTATCGTCCACAAGTCTCTCGTCAACAACGTTGTAAAGATTGATAGTGTGTCGACGAGGGTCGCGTACCTGATATTCAGAATCACCTAACGGTATTCGCTGAAGGTCATACAGGTGCGTAAAGCACCTACCTCGGCACATCCCGATGAGGAGGTGGAGGAAATGTATGAGGATATTTCCAAAGCCATGCATTCCTCCAAAACCCACTACACGGTGTTGATGGGAGACTTCAACGCAAAACTAGGCACAAGAGAAAACGGTGAGCTGAAGTTAGGGAAGTTTGGAGTAGGGCAACGGAACCGAAGGGGCCAGCAGCTGGCCGACTTTATGGAGAAAGAGGGACTCTTTATGATGAAGTCTTTCTTCCTGAAGTGGCCTCACAGGAAGTGGACCTGGTCGAGCCCCGACGGTTCGACAAAAAATGAGATTGACTTCATTATGACGACCAGACGCCAACTGTTCAGTGATGTCTCAGTGATCGCAAGGGTGAAAACTGGCAGCGATCACCGAATGGTTAGAGGCACACTGAACCTAAACGTTAAGTTGGAGAGGTCTTGTCTAATGAAGTCAACGCTCCGTCCCCCTCGTGCTCTAATCCAGAATCCCGAAAACGTTCAGCTTGAGTTACGTAACCGCTTTCAGTGCCTACAAGATCGCAATGCAGTGGACGATATGAATGACAAGCTCGTGGAAACTGCCCATGCGGTCGGAGCTAAGTTCTGCAAGACCCGCCGCGGATGAACACAAAAACTCTCCGATCACACTCTTAATCTCATGGCTGTTAGACGGGAGATGATGCTGCAATCGTCAACAGATTTGACAGCATACAGGCAACTGAACAGACAGATCTCCAAATGCATGCGGCGAGACTTACGCAACTTTAATACTGCTCGTATTAAAGAAGCGATCGAGCGCTACCAGGGCTCCAAAGTCTTTGCCAGAGATCTGTCTGCCAGTAAGAGCCAACTGTGAAAGCTGAAGACTGAGTGTGGCAGAATCGTTTCCGGGACGCCTGAGATTTTGAGTGAGATTGAGAGGTTCTATGGGCAGCTGTACACATCATCGTTGGAGAATCCTTATCCTTATAAGAAAAATCTTATCCGACACTATTCCGATGATATCCCGATCGTCAGTCTAAGCGAGATTAGAATGGCTCTCCAGCACCTTAAAAACGGCAGGGCCCCAGGCGAGGATGGAATTACAGCGGAGCTTCTGAAAGTGGGTGGAACACCGGTACTTGCAGTCCTTCAGAAGCTCTTCAATTCCGTCCTCCACGATGGCACTACTCCAGAGGCGTGGAGCAGAAGTGCGGTGGTCTTGTTCTTTAAGAAAGGCGACAACGCTCTCTTGAAGAACTACAGACTGATTTCCCTTCTGAGCCGCGTCTACGTGCTGTTTTCGAGAGTCATTACGACGTCATACGACGACTTCCAGCCTCCCGAACAAGCCGGTTTTCGAAAAGGCTTCAGTACCATAGACCACATACATACCCTGCGGCAGATTGTACAGAAGACCGAAGAGTACAATCTGCCACTTTGCCTGGCGTATGTGGACTATGAGAAAGCCTTTGATTCCGTCGAAATTTGGGCGGTGCTACAGTCCCTTCAGCAGTGCCAAGTTGACTGTTGGTATATCGAAGTGCTGAAGTGTTTGTACAGTAGGGCTACGATGGCTATCCAAGTACAGAACCAGAGCTCGAAACCTATCCAACTGCAGAGAGGTGTAAGACAGGGTAACGTTATATCCCCGAAACTCTTCACCGCTGCATTGGAAGACGTTTTCAAGCTACTGGACTGGAAAGGATACGGTATTAACATCAATGGCGAGTACATCACTCACCTTCGATTTGCCGACGATATAGTCCTTATCGCAGAATCGCTGGAGGACTTAAGCACTATGCTCAATGACCTCAATAGTGCCTCCCAACAGATAGGTCTTAAGATGAACATGGACAAAACAAAGATTATGTTTAATGTCCATGTCACACCTATGCCGGTATTTGTTGGGAGCACTATGCTCGAAGTTGTTGACGAGTACGTTTACCTGGGACAAATAGTCCGACTAGGTAAGTCCAACTTCGATCGAGAGGTCAATCGACGGATTCAACTCGGCTGGGCAGCGTTCGGGAAATTACGACATATCTTCTCGTCAGGTATACCTCAATCTCTAAAAGCTAGATTGTACAACCAGTGCGTGTTGCCAGTGATGACTTACGGATCTGAGACGTGGCCCTTCACTGCTGGCCGTATGAGGACGCTCAAGGTCGCTCAGCGAGCTATGGAAGAGGGCTATGCTCGGAGTTTCTCTGCGTGGTAGACTCAGAAATGAGGATATCCGCAATAAAACCAGAGTGACCGACATAGCCCAACGGATTAGTAAGCTGAAGTGGCAATGGGCCGGCCATATAGCTCGAAGAACCGATAACCGATGGGGAAGAAAGGTTCTCGAGTGGCAGCCTCGTACCGGTAGGCGTAGTGTAGGGCGACTAGATGGAGTGACGACCTGGTAAGATATGCAGGAAGTCGATGGATGCAGGTGGCTCAGGACCGTACTTTGTGGCATTACTTGAGGGAGGCCTATGTTCAGCAGTGGAATTGTGAAGGGCTGTAATGATGATGATGAAAAAATTAGTAGGTTCAGTGGTCTTTGAGATTATGTTTTAATTATGAGAATGAAGTAGCAAACGAACATATAGTCCACCTGATAAGTGGGTATAGTATCGCATCGACAGTTGCAACAATCAACTTCGAAAAATGAAGGCTACAGATTTGTTGTCACCTCTGAGAACTAAGATGGAATGCCTCAAAGTCTATAATAATATAGTGGCTCTCTGGTAGTGGCGGTGTACGAATATCCACTAGCCACATCTTGGCGAGGGTGTAAGAGGTAAGAGTAAGAGGCGACAGAGGGAAATCGAAACACAAGATGGCAGCAGCATCTTCCTGAGAACAACTCAAAATAGTAAAATTTAACTGTGGTTGACAGCCCGTCTGCCAAGTTAAAATGGATGTATAGCTCTCTTACTCTCTATACCCTTCAAACCAGAGCACAGCACTGTATGCCTTGGTATTGAAAATAAAAATAGGTAAGAGGGTGATATAAAATTAAATGAATGAAAAAATCATTTCATTTCATTCGCTTGGAGGTAGAAATAGGTAAGAGAGTGATAACCTAACCAGACCAACTCTAGACACAAAAGGAGTTCCACCAACTAGAAGTTTACTTAATACTTCGCTTTAATGATTACAATATAGAAAACTAATTTTTTTTTCTCAATTAATAGACTGAAGTTCAAATTTAACGCGATATCTAGGGCTTATTAATGTGTTAATTTCAGCGAATTTAGCGCTTGATTCGCTGTTAGCGCTGAATGGGTTTTTTCTACTGGTAACAGTGGTAGCACGACTGCGTCGCTTACACTTACTGTACACCTGTGTAATTTCCACCGCTCAAAGGGATTGTACAAAGGGGTAGTGATTGTTCCCATGTCTGATATATTGCATACATTTATTCAACCTTATCGCGTGTTTCATCGAATACATACAAAACAGGGTAGAATTAACACAACTATTAATTAATAATTGTACATAATAAAATTTAAATTTAGTACGTTTGGTAATGTCTTTATGCTTGGTAGATTTACTTTAAGTTGAATTATATGGAGTTAGATTACATCGGAATAGAATATTCTACTTTTACCTTTACCCCATATAAATGGGAATCTCGTATATATACCCCCCAAATATTTTACTGTTTAGCCGACAATCGACATAGGTATAGGTGACGCTGTAACCGCGTAACTACATAATATGACGCGTATCAAAAGACCTTAATCATGACGAACGAAACCTTAATCATGCTATCCAATTTCCATACTTTTTTATAAAACTGTAGCTACAAAGAAACTTTCAATCCACCTGGTGGAAGTGGCTCCTGCAGTCCATGGGTATCCATAGCCAACTTCAAAGAAAGAAAGCTACAGGTGCTTTGTCACCTGATGATTAAGATGGAATGGCTCACAGCCTGGCTCATTAAAATAGTCCAGCCTTTAGTAATGTTTAGAGATGGGCCGAAAATGGATTCCACTGAATACGAATATTCGGCCGAACATTATTCGACAGGATCACCTCGATACCTAACCAATTTATGTCGAAACTTGTTACCGTAAAGCGAGCGAGATTCGCGCCGGACCCTTCCCTCCCCCTCGCTCACCCGCCACCTCTGACATGTTATTACATCATCTAGTACTGAGAAAATTGCCCGCACATGCTCAAGTTTTGACTATTTTTGTGAGAAAAAAGTATTTCATTGTGTTATTCTAAGTGTAAATTGATAATTAGTAATGTTTCTTTGTTTAATTCCAAAAACATTTCATCAAGTTTTCTATTTGTTATAATTGGAAATAAATCTACAGTGCTATACAAGTAGATTTTAACCCATAAATAAAATATACTTTCAACAGTAAAATTATGAAAAGCATGGCATTACTCAATTCGTACATTACAATAGAATAATAATAATCCACTTTGAGTACCACTTATCGAATGTTCGTTGATTTAGCCGAATACAAATAATTGGTAAAGCTGCCGAATACGAAACGAATATTCGGCCCTTTTCTAGTAATGTTACAATTTAAAAGTTCTTTTTTATTCAAATTTGGAATGTGTTTATAATTAAGAAACTTCGACCGATTTGCTGCCATTTCACATAGGTATTATTTTTCTCCTTAACTGTTATGTTACATTATGGAGTAAGCGTTAAAGAAAACAGAACTGCAGAGATTACTTTGGGGAAATCATTAATTACGTAAGAATGATTTAGGCGATTTTTGACAACCACTACCCCTCGAAATTCCACGCACTCTAAGATTCTATCTCGTTTTTCATAATAATAAAATGTTAGAAAAGGACCAGTTACATTAAAAAACTCACAGGCAGCACCCGACCTCTCACGACGTGTCCGCGGACGTTAATATAGAGTGGGGTTAAAGGCGCCAGTTTTTGAACAGCATGGAAACTACACGGGATTCTTAAAGTTATGAAATCATGTTAGTTTGAGCAAAATAATATGCCTTTGTGATCGGAATTATATTTGAAAAAAAATTATGGCCCCTTTTCACAAAATTGTATGAAAACATTTCAAAAACTGGGCATCGGCCATATTTTTGTATATTGTACTATCGACAAGTAGGTTAGTAATAAACAATAAAGGCGACCTCATACTGTTATGAAAAGATGGGCTGTAAGCACTGTTATATTCAACACTGCCTTGTTGGTCTAGTGTTTGTAGTAGTGCGACTACTGATCATGAGGTCCTGAGTTCGAATCCCGGGTCGGGCCAAAAAATCAATTATTGAGTTTTTCTGTCAAGAAATTCTCAGTAGCTGCCCGGAGTCAGGAAGTTGGCGGTGTTTCACCCCCGTGCCTCGGAAAGCACGTAAAGCCGTTGGTCCTGCGCCTGATCTCTCTCCAGTCGTGTCGGTTTACCGTCCCATCGGGTTATGAGAGTGAGGGAATAGAGAGTGCACCCGTGCTTGCGCATACGCTTGCGCACAATAATCATGTCCTGCGCTGATGGCTAACCTCCGTTGAGGCAGGCCGCCCTGGCTGAATTTTGGTCTGGAGGACATTATTATCAGCCATTCAACAAAACCCTATAAAGAAGTCTAGGAGTACCATATTATATACAAATAACACCTACTATTTTTAGTTTAATTTAAATATCTTTTGTTTGCTTTTGGTCTATTGTTTTAAATATTTTAAAACTTTTCTTTAGTTGTGTGTTTTTTCTTTATGTGTTTATGTCTGCCCAGTTGTTGTGGAATTTTGCTTGTTAACTTTTAAAAAAGAGTTATTATACTCAAGAAGTATTTATGTAATCTATATAGAAAAAAAAGTTCTGTTCTGTGATCTCGACAGTGCTATGGTTCCTTCCAGATTGTCACTGTGTCGTGATCCTTTTTGTCATCACACAACTGTTAATTACTTTTAATATGTACTATTTTGCATGTTTCACAGTGATGTATGTTTGTCAAATAAATATGTTTATTTCTTTCTATATTTGAATAAATTATGAAATATCAAAACACCATTATTTCAATATTCTATCCTTGAAATATTGATTACAGAGATAAATAATAGGTGAGGTATTACAAAGTAACATACATCATTGCGGCTTAACCTTGGAGTCAAGTCATAGGTAAAATTTTTTATTGGTCTGCAGGTAATAACTTCAGACAAAATTAAAAATGTCTGCTTATGTATAGAAAAAAGTCCCGAATTTCGTTCACGACGGCCAGTCTCAACTGAAAGTAACCATCTGCGCAGGACAGGACTATAGTGTCAGACTGTATGTGCAAGCACAGGTGCACTCTCTATTTGCTCACTCTCATAGTCCGATGGTATGGTAATTTGACGAGACTTGAGAGAGATCAGGCGCAGCATCAACGGCTTACGTGTTTTCCGAGAAAAGGGGGTGAAACACTGCTTAATTTCAAACTACGGGCTGCTACTGACAATTTTTTGACAGAAAAACCCAAAAACTGATTTTGGCCTGACCTGGGATTCAACCACTAGACAAACGTGGCAGTCGAAGTAACGGAGTGACGACCTATTGAAACATGGAGGATGTCCATGGGATCAGGTGATCACCCAACCAAAGTTAAAATGACTAAATTAGGCAGTATTAAATAAAACACTGAAAATGCATAAAATTTGTAAAAATCTTACCATATCCAGGTTATTGAACAGCATATTGAGATTGTTAAAATTACTTAAACCGTCCATCTTTGGAGCTATAGGTCGAGGTGCATTCATCATGTTTGGGTTCAAAATAGACTTCATCCTCCTTCCCCGTCTTGGTGTGATTTCTGGATTTCTCTGTCTATAATCAGCTATTATAGACTTTACATCTTTAGTTGGCCCTTGGCGACCCATTGGCATACCAAAACTGTTTGGCAACTGCCCATTCATATCTCTTGGGAACCCAGGCATAGGACCTGGTAACATCAATGGTTGTGGAAATACTGGCTTTGGCATACTTTGCATGTGAGTGGCTTTATCATATGGTGGTGGTAAACCTGACATATGATTGAAATGTGTTGTAACAGGCATTACTGGTGGTTGTAGAATTGGGTTCACCATTGCAGAACTTGGCTGTTTTATTGCTAATCCTGAGATTTCGTCGCTCTTGTCTATAGCTAGATTTTTTGCTTGATTTAAATACTCAAAGGGATCAGTTCTTTCTGCACCATTAACATCTGCCGATTTCTCAAAAGACAAAACCTGTTTACGCCTTAGAAGCCTTAATAGGATTTCTTCTTTTACTTTTTTTAGATGTAATATATTATTCCATTCATGTTCTTTCTTTTGAGCTAGCTCCCGTAATGTTTGTATTTCAGATAGCAATTGTTCTGTATGCCTTTGTATTTCATCAACATTGTTTTTTGTAGCTGTCTGAATGTAGTCATTCACCATAATGTCATGCTGTGGAAAAGTCTTTTCTACCTCTTGGCAAAGTTTTTTAAGTGGAGACTCTGTATCTACTTCATCACTTAATCTCCTTTTCGCTGCTTGCTCTTCCTGGGGAATAGATACAAAATAAATGTATATGTAAGAGTACGTAAAATGGACAATGTAGATTATCTCAATAACAGACAATCTAAAATAGTTTATGTTTAATCACACATTGTCACCCCTAAGGACTAGTTTCTAGTAAAAGGAGGCTCTGATTCTCATCATGCATATTGTCCCTTTTGGATGGTTTGTGCCAAACTTTTACAGCTTCATTGGGCTCTGAGTTCGCAATGATAATCGATGATGATGATGATGGCAATTTTATTTCAGATTCTAAGAACATCTCGAGCTTTAACACAAACTGTTATGTATTATTAGATGAGCTGCATGTTCGTTTGCCTCTTCTTACTTTAAAAAAAATTCAGAAAGTAATAATTTGTGTTACTTAATAATATATTGTTTAAATTTAAATTTTGATATTCTGGAGTTTAAATTTCTGCCACAGACCTAGAAATTTATAAAGGTAACAAATAGTACCCCAACATCTAGATCTTTCCTAGATTATGAAACAAAATGCAGATGCGTTGATACCCGTTAAGACTAAGGTGGAATGCCTCATTTCCAGTAAAAAGAGTCTCCAGTTCTCTAGACCCATCATACAAAACACAGCAGTATTAAGCTGTTATTTTATTCTGGTATTCTATGAGAGTATCATCCTTTCCCAGTCGAGCCAACCCATTTGTGTTGCAAGCGTAATATAGCTACAGTGTGGCTCTACTGAACAGCAGATATTAATTTATTTATCCATTATGCATTACAGATTCATTTCCTTAGTCCTTGAAATATCATAATCCTTTTATCAGTCAAAGTAGCCTATAAGTAGGAGTATGGACTAAGAAATTTAAACTTTGTGGTGATTGTGGATTGGATCTACTAATTAACTATTGTTGTGAACCGCTCCAAGCACGAGCATTTTAAACTTAACCGCAGTGTATTAACGGAATATCAGTTGCATTAATGTCACTGCTATATTTTTTTTATTTATTGATAATGATATCACAATTTACAATTTAAAAAAATTGTGAAAGAGAGAGATTTTAAAATTTAGGACCATAAAATAAAATAAAGGTCTGGCATATAAAGATATTGTTGAAAATGAGAAAGATAAACAGTAGACGAGACAATTTATACAGTATTACCATGATTCTGTCTTAACCAAAGTGCATCAATTTCAATTGTAAGATTTCTAATGTAGAGAAAACCTGGGCTAGGACATAAGAACTCATTATGAGTTGCTAGCTCTGTTAAGTTTTTGGAAAGTATAAGGTAACTAAATGTCTAATGGAACACTGATTACATTGCCATTATATTTTAATATATTCAAGAAAATAGCAACTATGATAATGATCAGATGATGTATTATTTATAAATATTTATTGATAATGATCACTATAAGAACATATAATAAAAGACACATCTTAGTATAAGCATGTTATTTAATTAATATATATATATATACAGTTGGAAATGGGTATAAAGGATATTAAAGGAGCCATCCAATAACAAGTAAATAATAATGTAATTTAGGTATTTGTTTAAATAGTGAGGCCATTTATTTGAGCAAATAAAAATAATTTGAATTAGTGTTTATGTGGGACCTCAGCACCTAGCCATTTTGCTGGAACTTGCCAATCCATTATTCTACGTGATGTTGGTATATCCGGTTACAACTGTATATAATAGCATAACCTCATATTATATAAAGTACCTTAATAACATCTCCATTTATTGATGGTGTGTTTATTTTAGCTTCAGTTTTCTCAATCTTTTCATCCAATTTTACAACCTCAGTCATTTCCACATCAATGTCAGTCTGCTGAGCTTTCACTTCCTCTACTTCTACTGAAGTAATTTCCTTTATTGGACTGTTCTCCTTAACCTTAGATATAGTAAAGGAATCTTTTACTTCTTGGGGTAGCTGGTTAATCTCACTAGACACTGTGATTGAATTATCAGGAGCTGGCTCAGATGGTTTTGCCTCGTCAATAATGACTGCCTCTGTCACATTTTTATCATCTATCAAATTTATAGGACTATCCTCTTTTAATAAAACTTCTGAAAAAATCATAATATGTATAAAGATATGGTAAAGTTTGATTTGGGGAGTAAGTAACAAAAAGAGCAGACTAATAATAAATTCCAATACAGTGCAATACATTGCCCGTCATTTACTCAGTTTTAATGAAGAGCATAAAAATGTAAAAGCATTGAAAAA
Source organism: Parnassius apollo (assembly GCA_907164705.1). Taxonomy (NCBI): domain Eukaryota; kingdom Metazoa; phylum Arthropoda; class Insecta; order Lepidoptera; family Papilionidae; genus Parnassius; species Parnassius apollo. The sequence continues at coordinate 2,928,773 of CAJQZP010000393.1, forward strand.
TACAAGAGTAAAACAATTAAACACTGTAATATATATAATATTTTATGTAGGACAGAAGATATTAATTATGTATCACTAAGATTAATTCCTTAGTCCTTGAAATATCATAATCCTTTTATCAGTCAAAGTAGCCTATGAGTAGGAGTATGGACTAAGAAATTTAAATTTTTTAGTGATTGAGGATTGGATCTACTAATTACCTATTGTTGTGAACCGCTCCAAGCACAAGCATTTTAAACTTAACAGCAGTGTATTAATGGAATATCAGTTGCATTAATGGCACTGCTGCATTTTTTTTAATTATTAATAATGACATCACAATTTACAATTTAAAAAAATTGTGAAAGAGAGAGATTTTAAAATTTAAGCTCATAAAATGAAATTAAATATTGCTCTCATAACTTTAACCTGAATATTATTTGTATATATAAAACAATCTAGTTATGCAGTCTGGAAATAGGGGTAAAATCATAACAACCAGTTTATTCAAAATTGTCCTGACAAAGCTTTTGATATTAGATTACTCGTAAACATGATAATTGCAAGTAGCCATAATTTTACAATAACATGTTGATTACAAATTGTGCTGATTAAGCTTTTGATATTAGATTTCTGAAGAAGACTCTGACTCCACTGTAAAATTGTTATTGCTGGCCAAACCAAGGTGTCATACTTTCAGTCAACAAACTTGTTTTTACCATCCTATAAAAGCGATTGCATTTACAATAGGATTCATTACAGTCTTCTACAAAGTAATGTGATCGCCTAGTTAAGGAAGTCAGTATTGTACTGAATTAGTATTAATTCATTATTGTAATGAAATACAATTCTCTCTTGCTAATCGGCAGCTCGATTATACGACAATTACTATAATACACTGCTTTTGGACTGGAGACTGGTCTTGATTAAACTCTGTAATCCGTGGACATTGAAAGTCTTTGACTCGATAATTCACTGTCTTACCTCTCTTTCGTGCGTAAGACAAACAGAATTCTATACTCCGCCGCACGGTGCTAAGTAAGCACCCTATAGTCCGGTTGGACATAAGAGTGTTAGTTAGCTGGAATGGTTTCATCAGACAAAGAAGCCCTGAATAGCATAGATATTTGTATTAAATGGGCCCAATAAAATGGAAAATCATGCCATATGGTTTACATAAAATATGCGATAATGTTATCAAGAAGATATATTTTAGTAAATAATAAGCAAAATTAGACCCATTTTTTCCAAATATGAGTAATTAATTTAATAAAAGATTCAATTTGTTGATTTCTTAAATACATAAATAGATATAAACAAATCATACATTTTTTTTTCAATCATTTGTTGTTCCTGTACATTATAATCCACCATTTTTAGTAATTCACCGATGGTTGTGAATTTATGGTGACGGATTAACCAGAGAGTACTGTAGTAATAAAATTCATTACGACATATTTTGTTGTTTTTAGAAAACTTCAGGACCTCTCCCGAAACTTAACTATCTTAATCTTACCACTATTTATAAATAATTTTGTTTTTAAAACTGCAGTAACAAATAAATTTAGAGTCCACGTGATGATAAATAGCAAATGCAGGCCATGGACACCTACAGCCCACTTTAAACATAAAAGGCTACAGCTTGTTACATCTAAGGACTAATTATCTTATTCATAAACATTTTAAAACACTTGTTTTGTCATTATATTTTTATGAATAAGCAGGTAAGAGTGTTACCACACCAATTGATTTATTGTCGATCAATACCATTGATCAACAATCTATCAAGACACACTTATACAAAATTATGTATACTATCCCGCTTTCACAATAATATTGCATTGGTTTATCCATGTTTTACCCATTTATAAGTTACCTTTTAATGCAAGTGGTATTGTTATAATTAGGGAAACTAACTTAACCTCTACCAAATACAACAGCTTACTCCCCCAAACTCCTACCAAACAATTGTAAATCCAACCCTAAATATTCAATGAATAACTGTTGAATTCTACAAATTTAACCATGTACCGCATGATGAATGACAATAAGGGAAAGGAGAATAAAGGCAATATGAGAAAATAATTAAAGAACGAGTTAAAATTGGAGAAGCAATATTGTTATACCTTTTATCTTCTCTGATTGTGAAGTGTCATTATCATTAGTCTGGCTTTCACTTATATTATCTTCTTTGGCATATTCATCACAGCTTTCCGGCTTTTCCTCTATTCCAACATTATCCTCTACATTCAAGGGATCTTTTGCAATGCCTGCTTCGGAGTCATCTATAGACAAGGGATCGACTTCATTGTTGACACCAATTTCTGGCGCAGGAGAAACCCCCGATAAATCCTTCGGAGATTCTGCTATTTTAACGCCTATATCATTCATGATTATTTACATATTTTCGTCACAAAGTCACAGTGTCAGCATGCCGCACGTAGGTTCATTGACTCTCTCAGCAACATAACCATAGCACTAAACTTAGATTTATATTTTTTACAACACACATTCATAAGTTTGCGCATAAGTATGTTTGAACTATTAAACACATTTACGCTTTATTTTAATAAGTATATTACTTCTTAATGTTCTATTGAATAATTTCACAATGCGCAAGTAAAACAAGCCGTGAACTTATGGGTCAAACGACTTATTTAGTTACAGTAATAATTCTCAACGAATGAGACAAAACGTTGCAGTTACCATTAGATTTTTAATTTAATTATTAGTTTAAGGCTGAACTGTACAGATTATTTGACTTTTATTAGAACAAAATAAAGCTACGAAGGACGCAAAGCAAATTACACGCAATCTACAGATAAAAATCTAACACCACAGACACAGACCAACACCACACCACAGACCATGGAGGTTTCTCTAACCTCCGTGCCACAGACAGTTAAAATAAACAGATAATAAAAAGGCTTGATTCATTTTTTTTATTTGTCGGGAAAATTACTTTTACAATCTATCTGCACACACTATAACATAGTACTTACTGGAAAAAGAAACTATCAAATTTATACTATTATTCAACATGCTACGGAATTAAAACGTAAAAAAAGTATCGATTATTATTTTAAGAGTAATAGAGAGGGGTAAGTACAGTAATAATGTTAAGTACATGGACACACACAAATACAACTTTGTAGCCAAATTGAGAAAGAATTAAGTTTCACGATTGCATGATATTTCCGCTTAGTGGCTCAAGTTGGAGGTGGGCAAAGTGTATCATTTTTGCGATAGGAACATTTGCATCTCGATGACTGATATGTTCCGAAACACTGATATGTTTCATTTGAATCATCGACTCAAAAGATATAAAATTCCGAATGTTACGAATATATTAAGTTGCGTCGTGGGCATTTATTACTGACTGATTCGGTGAAATGTTATGTGGCAACAATGCTGAATGATATAAGTAAGTGTTTAGTTTATTTTTATTATATATAATATGTTTAGTATTTTTTATTGTTATTTATTTTGTATCATAATAAGGTTGTATATAAAATCAATCCTCTTTCATACGTTAACTAGGCTTATGACTGGCGCCAATTTCTTAATTTATGGCCAGCTGGCGTATTATTTATGATGAAAAGAAAGAAAGTAAGTCACAATAATCATTAATTACTATGCAAATAAATCCTACACAGAATTTTCGTAAACAGGCGCGAACGAATATAAACAATTTGACAAGTGCCGGATCAACGTAAAATGACAACTTGTTTACGTAAACATTATATGCAAAAAACGACCGTATAGTATTTGATACGTAAGCGCTTTAGTAGTCATTTTTACGTGCAGGAATAACTATAGCAAAAATCCGTACGAGTTGAGTAATACACTTTTCATTTGTTATCTCCTACGAGCACTTAAACCTATAGAGACGTAATACAAGGCGACCCGAACCTGTCAACTCGTCAGTGACTAGTCACTGATATATTTCCGAACACTTTTGCTTCCCTCCAGTTGCGACCAAAAACTAGAACCGAAGAGACGGCTTACATTTAAAATATAAATTAAAATCAATTTACGGCATCATGTCTTGTTGTGCCTTTAAATGGTGCGGAAACAACAGTAAAACATGTAGTATAACAACAAACAATATTACTTTTCATCGGTAAGTACATTTCTTTATTTAACCAAAATATTTTCAACATTCTTACTACGCAACGATGGTCAAGTTAAACTGGACGGTTCCGCCACGCGTCACTCCCCGTCCTTTTTGCATTTACTGCAAACATGTATGTCTGTCTCTCCTTATCATAATGACTAGTGCAGTGCGGTATATTTATTTCGTATTGTCGATAATTATCCACAAAATGATTATTGTATTTAGATATCGTTGTTTTGGATATATTAGATATAGACAGATACATAATTTATTAATATTAATTATATATATATATATATATATATATATATATATATATATATATATATATGTGTGTATGTGTGTGTGTGTGTGTGTGTAGTTTTATATTAAAGTATTACTAAGAGTAGTAGATTATTATTTACTACTCTTAGTAATACTTTATAATATTAATTATAATTATTCTTTTCGTGTATGCGCTTTTGATAAGTACGATAACAATGTTATTTTATTTCAACTGTATGATTTTTTCCCTATAGGTTTCCAAAAGATGGTAATATGAAAAACAAATCGTTAAACGTTACAAAAAGAGAAAATTGGTTTCCATCAAAATATTGCGTCATGTGCTCACAACTTTTTACTGAGGATTGTTTTTTGATGACAAACTAGAAGCGGCACCTAATGAGAAGTGCAGTACTTACGCTGTTTTTGCCTCAGATGCAATACCTGTATAAAGGCTTTAGTGTCATTAAAATAAAATAAAAAGTCTCATATTCTACAAAGATAATGGAGGGTTAATTTATTCCTCACAAATAGTCGTTAAAATATGTCGGCGTTGCGAGTCCGTAATCAAGAAAAATATAATTAATAGAGACTCTAAAGGAAAAATCACCGCTGAACTGTTGACCCATAAAGCTCTTAGCAGCTTTACAGAAGAACAATTATTCACGGAGTATACACATCATCAATTTTACGCCGAAGAAACCAATCATATTATGATTTAACGAAAAGTGTAATGAAGAAATATATTGACACAAGAATGACATTTATACTTAAAAATCAAAAATTGGAAGGAAAATGTGCAGTTAGGAGAATATATACAAAATTAATTCATTTTAAAAATCAATAATAGCACTTAATAAAATAAATATAATAAATAAACATAAAAATCTTTTTTATTCTCTTTTCAATCTCTCCGTAGTGCCTCGACCTTGAGCCGAACTATCTTGCGTATCTCCTACGGGGCCTTTTTTATAGGTTAGGGTAACAAACGAGCATACAGTACACATGATGGTAAGTGGTTGCTGTGGCCCATAGACATCTACATCTATCCTCGATTACGAATCTAAATGTAGATGTGTTGTCACCCATGGGGAATGGAATGCCTCGTTTTCAGTAAAATGGGTCGCCGGTTCTCTACACTTACCATACGAAACACAGCATAAAGCTACTATTTGTGCTTGTATTCTGTGAGAGCGTGGTCTTTCCCCGGTCGAGCTGACCCATTCATGGTACAACTATACTACTAATATAACTGCAGCATGGCTCTACCAAGTATTAAATATTTTAATGTTTTATGTTAAAGTAATTTTATTTTAAAGTTCAACAAATCACTAAAAGTTTATTTTAAACTCTTTTAATTGAATCTTGATTTTTTTTTCGAAGTTGGCATTTATATTTTACCTGAGTACACTGCTTGAAAAGTTAGTACATTTAAAATTGCATTTCTTAGTTGCACAGGAAAATTGAAGTCACAGTCAAAAGCTAGTTACTGATACTGAAAGTATGTATTAAAAAAAGCGAAAAAAATTTATCAATATCGATAGAAAGCATAAATTCATTACAATGCACGCCCTAGCGATCGTGTTCGGAATCTCTTCGGAATAGTTCGGAGTACTTCGCAGCGATCACAACTCCCCCCGCACCGCAACTAGTTGACAAAATTGTTTTCTTTTAAATTCGAATATATTACTTCTCTATAGGGTTAAGTGCTCGTAGGTTATCTCTTTCTGACTTGTATAGATTGTTTTTATTTCACCCGCTCGCTCGCCACTCTCACTCTCTCTCTCGCGGCTCAGACGCCTCGCGGGAGAGACGCGTCGCGCTATAATAAATGAGCACAGAGTAAAGTAATGTTCCAGATCCAAATGATGCATTCAAAACGTTGTTATTGAACCAATCTTTTGAATCACTCCAGTGACTCGGATCAGTGAGGCGGTTCCGTAAAGGGTTACACACGCCTAGCTCAAGTGCCGATCGAATTTACATTTAGGGTCCGTGATCACCACAATTTTACGCCCACTAATATAAACTCACAGCTGTCGGGTGAAGTCTAACCAACTTAATAAGTTTAAGCGCGAGGATTGTAAATATTGACGAATCTATGAAAACCTCAATTTTGTACCGTTGTCTGTTGGTTGTCGAAAAAATCGGTGTATGTATAAAGTGCATTAATGAAAACTAAAACCAAAATTTTGGTTTTAGTGAAACTATGATGTGAAATATGTAATTAAAAATTAATTCTTATTAAAATAATATTTATTTCTATAAAGTCTTAAAAGCTCAATTACAGACGTTAGCATATTTAATTGTAGTTTATCTTTTTACATTAAATTTTAAATTATGTTCATTAATTTTTTTTAAATCATAAAATCACTACATAAACCGGTATCAAAGTAACTTCCGAATTTTACTAGAATTTCATACTGGTAACAATTTGAATTTTTACAGCTCTAGTGAGGAAGGATGATGAAATGAAATGAAAAAGCAAATGGCTGACTAGCAATTGAATCGACGTTTTTGAATTCCCAAAATATAATCTGATGTAATTACATGAATTATGCACTCCTTATGATTATGAATAGCAAAATAGGGCTACATAAGCAATAAAGCAACTAAATACTTCTATATTATCTGGATAAATCCAGTCTTAACGTACGAAATAAGAACCTTATCTAAGCAATATAGATTTTCGTTCAATTACAAATTACAGTGATCGAGGCGGACTCACGTCCGTTTCTTCTTCAGGTAAGTTATTCAACTTTTAATAAATTGTATTCTTTTACGAATCTATATTATTTTGGTTAGAAACGACCTTGGAAATTTTATTTGATTATTGACCCGTGTTTGTGATTAATTTTTAGACTGCATAATTCTGCTCCCTTTGTGAGATTTTTTTATTGGTATTTTTGAATTTAAATAAATACTGTATTTTTTGGGTCTTGAAATGATCATCAGTACCTATAAAAAAATTCCGCTCCATGAATCAATCATTTCGGGTGGTAGTCATAGTTTCTGTAAACAAGAAATTAAGTATTACTTTACTGTATTCCAGTTGGTGTAATGTGAAGAGGCGGCATTTGGGCGGTCACTCCGCCCCTATTTAACCATGGAACGGAGCTATGATAAACGACATAGCAAACACCACAAGGAGAAGCATAAGAAACGGGCTCACAAAAAATACAGAAGTCATTCTAGTGGTACACATGAACAATCTTATGCTACAGTAAATTCTAATAAACCCCTTGTAGAATACTCTGACGTTAGTTCAGAGGATTTGTCAGCCCCAGAGGCTGGAGAAATAGAGAGTGAGGCTAGCTCAATTGGCCGACACATCGCTGATGATCTTGACCGTACAAGAAAATCCCACCCAGTACGCACATTTCTAGACAACAAGACAATATCTGTTACAACTACTTCAAGCCGTCGGGCAACTGAAGAATATCCTCTCACACGTGATTCTTCTTCAGCAGTATCGAGGAAACGAAGAGGACTGGAATATGTGGAAGCTGAGCCAGACTTCGATGAACACTCCTGTTATAAGAAGAAAAAAGAGAAGCGTAAGAAAGAGAAAAAGAAACGTAAGAAGAAGTCAAAACATCGGTCTAGGTCAGCTAGTCTTGAAAGTGTATCCCCTGATGATAATGTGCCGGTAGAAACTCCTGTACATCCCTCAACTCCGAAGAGATACCAACAAGTGCCTATAAGTGAATGGGAGAAGGCATCATCTCCTCTTCAGAATGGCTCATGTTCACCAGTATCTCCTACGACGCCTCCACTGATGAGGGGGAGACACGATGACTCGCCACAAATACGGATTCCTGTACATAGGGAGCCATCTCTGCATAATGCTGTGATGTATTCACCTCGCAGGGAAAGGTCACCAATAGTTAGGTAAGATAGTACATATAAATCTGTATCAGTAAGAATTGGCATGTTTTTGAAGCATGTTTAAAAAAATATATATTAGCCATATCTTTCTTGTAATCGTTATTTAACTTTATTCATAGACTAGTCACATCTTATTAGGCCTATATCATACAATTATATACTTAAAATAAAATATTTTACTGTATCTAAGATCTGATTTAGCCGTATAGTGGCATTGTAAGAATATCCACTACCCCATATTGTCCCATGGGTGTCGTAAGAGGCGACAGAGGAAAATTGAAACAGGCGATGAGCAGCAGCATTTCCTGATCACAACTCAAAATAATAAAAAACTGTGGTTGGCGAGCTTCTCGCCAGGCATGTCTACTATGGTAAAACCCCAATATGAGGCAATTTATGAAGGCCTATGTTCAGCAGGGGATTTTTATAGGTTGTTATGGATGGATGGATAAATGATCTTACTTAACTGCTTGAATATGGTGGAATTTACTTATATTGTTAAAATATAATTTAACTTTTTGAAATTCTCATCATGAACAACCACTGAGGGATAGTAGAAATTTTTTTACATTGCACAAGTTTTATTCCATATAAGCTTAGGCTTAAAGTGTTGTAACTTTAATAAGCAATTGAAAACCGTACTTTATACTTAATATATTTATAAACTTACTAGCTGGACTGGTTATTATCAAATTATTACATTGTAAATATGTAATAATTTGATAATAACTCGACCACAGTGCTTTCCACCAAGTCCATTTATTGTGGTTTCTGTTTTGGGACTAAACTAACATAGCTTTACAGTTTGCATATTTTGGGGTCTTTGGTCCACAAATATAGATCTTGCTATATTGCCATATTTACACGCCTTATGCACTTTTTTGTATTTCGTTTGACACCATGCCATTCTTTAAAAAACAAAATTTACATCACTCATTTGAGCACAGGTTGAGCCGGTTTAAAGCAGTTTCTCTCTGTACATTACGAGCCGCTAGTGCTCACGTACACGCGCGCCTCAAGCGTGTAGTAGTGTAACTATCATAATACGGTCATACGGTATTATAACACGGTTGTATGAATCTTTGCCTCCGCTGGTACGGTTTCTTTACTCATGTGGTAATGACATTTGTTACGAAAAAGATTAATACTAATGGTTAAAGTTACATCAGTTAAATAAGATTTTAATTTTCTATTAAACTTCTCTTTTTTACCTCTAAATTCATGTCTCCAACCCATCCATCCATTCACCTCCATCTCCTGAATGGTCTACCTCGTAAGAGATGATTAATACTTAATAAAAAGCTTTATTAAACATTTTAAAACAAATAATAATTTCCAATGCATGCTTTTTATTTTTGTATCCTCTGTTGTGTTACAAAATAAAAATTTAATTTTGTTTTCTATGCTTTCAGTGTTAACGTAAGGTAATAAATGACTTTTTCAAGTTCAAGTTTGTGCAAATTAATCATCTTTCATCATAAATAATTTCATATCAACAATAAAAATAACTTTACTAAATAGGTATGTAAAGCTAATATTATATAACATCAATATCTTAGTGTGATGTGGTCTGCAAAAAAATTTGGTACAAACTTTCACATGTATTGTTTGCTGCCATTTGATTTAGATTATTTATAGCATTTTAGCATAATAAGCCCATATTAATACCATTGATAGTATTTTAAAATAATTCAAAACTATTATTTATTCAATATAAAAAATAGTTTCTACTTGGAGAAATGTATAGTTCATGCAATTCACGAGTGTGGTCGACCTTTGGATGTGGTTCGACATGTATGTGTATAGTGTGGCAGTCGCGAGCGGACGCCCACTCCGCCAGACACACTGTCACACTATGCATGTGTACATGTCGTAAACAATGAAAGGTCAACCGCACTCGTGAATTGGAAGAACTATATTGATACTTCAATAAGTAAATATTCCTTTGTTTTGTATGACAGGAGGAGACAGAAATCGATGACACCCCATACGCCATCCGTGCCTCCATACCATGAGACTGTTACCATAGATTCTGATACTGAACAAGATTATGAACGTGTGAGGAGGGATTATTGGACTGATCACAGAGTGCAGTCACCTATTATGGTCATATCAGGTCTGGCTCCTTTGTATCACTAACTTTTAATTGTATTTTATTTTGTAGCAGTGGTGTCAAATAATCTATTAGGAGATTCTAAAAATTGCATAAAGAAAACTTATTGAGTTGCCATGAAAATATTGTATAATTTGATAGATGGTTCCACCAACCATCAATTAAATTATATAAATCTAAAAATTGCATAAAGAAAACTTATTGAGTTGCCATGAAAATATTGTATAATTTGATAGATGGTTCCACCAACCATCAATTAAATTATATAAAACTGTCTCAAAATTTACTTTAATATATTTAATTAGTGGTCTGTACTTTTATAAATAATATACTATTATTTATTGGTAAAAGACAATTTATTTCATGTCAAATTTAGATCATGTGTTATCTTCTGCAGCAATGAGATTTTCTTGGCACCACTCCTAAATAATTTAAAGATAGTCAATAAAGTTCTTAATGGACTACTTTTTTTGTTAACATAGAAAATAATTATATTATTTAAATTATTATACAGCACCCAATGATGACAAACACGCTCGGAGGGAAGCCGTTATTCATGTATGAGATGTGTTAACGAGGAGACTTAAACTCACTCTGCATACTCGTGCAGTGTAACCTTCTTATACATGTCTACGGAGTTGCCCTATGACACATTGATTATGAGAGCTGAGGGTGCCTCACTATATACACCTTAGGCATTACATTTAAGTCCGTATGGCATTGATATATTATAATACTATAGATTCATAGTCCCAGACAAATTTTGTGTTAAAATATGTTGTATAAACTACCTTTGTAGTTAGTTAGTACAGGGTAGCAAATTAAACTATATATTAATTTTTTCAATGATCTATTACAAGCTTTATTAGTTAACTAAAAGCTTACAACATAATAGTGGAATAAAATGTTCTTTTTAAACAGCGACATGATTTAATTTTTTGGAGAGTTAAAAAGCAAATAAACATTTGTAACAAATTCATAGAGTAAATTTTTTTTTTAATTCGTATTTGTTAAATGGAAGTAAATAATTTTTTTACATACATAAACAATAAGTCAGCTTTTTGCACAAAGTAAAATAATTATAAAAAAAGACAAATACAAGAATCATACCAAAGTTATTTGAACAATATAATATGATCTGTGGATAAATGAGAAAATATGTCATTTTTAATATGCTTATTCATACATAATTCTCCAAATAATGTACATAGTATACTTTATTTTAAGATGTTGCTTTGTGATATATTTTTTTAATTTATATTGTCACAAAATTATAATATAGACCAAAAGTCCGTATTAAAGTGTGAATAGGATTAACTTGATATCTAGTCAGTTATTGAGTTGCTGGGTTCAAGTACACAATGATTGCATTAAGCAGATAAAAGCTGCTACTTTTTTTTTTATAGAATAAGGGTGACAAACGAGCACACAGTCAGTCCACCTGATGGTAAGAGGATGCTGTGGCCCATAGACATCTACATTTATCCCCAATTAAGAATCAAAATGCAGATGCGTTGTCACCCCTGAGAACTAAGTTAAGCCGCTATTTTACGCTGGTATTCTGTGAGAGCCTAGTCCTTCCCCCCTGGTCAAGCAGACTCATTCGTACTACAACCATAATATAGCTGCAGCATGGCTCTACCACGTATAATAAGTAGTAACTAAGTACCATATACTAGTTTTTACTTTGGCAGATGTTTAAAGAAACACAAATTATATGAAAATTACATTACACCCCCTTAAATTGGATCATATTATACCAGTCTATATAGTTTTGCATGTTGATAATTCACCCATAAAAATCAAACAATACAAAAAGTGTATATTTCGATATGTGCATTTTGATGGATTTGGACATTTTGATTGTGTGCTACTATAGTGTTATTTTAAATATTGTTATATTCTGATTAAAATCTACCACCCATGGTCCATGGGTGCTGGAAAGCACCCGAAACGTTGGGTATTAAAATTAATATAAATAAAACGCGATAAAATCCGTAAAAGTAGTTTTAATCAATGTATAGTGTTTGCGTAAATATAAGAAATCATTATTGTTATATTCATCTAATCTTTAATGCTTTTAAAATTAAATTACTTGACAATCTACTAACTAATTGCAATAAATATTATGAGAATGAGATAATTACGACAATATAAAAAAATATGTATATCGAGTAAGAATTCCACTAGTTTAATAGAACCTGAAGAATTTATCCATATTGTATATTATACACTATGTTCAAATTATTCAGAGAACAATTCCTTTTGTGCTTCCAGATTCACCAGTTCACGAGCCGGTCCGAAGTCGCGAATACAGTCCACGCCGTGGCCACCGGCGTAAGAGTCCCCGTAGGCGACACCGAAGCAGGGAACGGGAACGGCATAGGGAAACCCGTGTACATCTAAGGTATACTCTTAGTTTTTATTAATAGTTTATTTTATAGTTTTATTTAGTTCGAGACTAGTTTCTATAGGTTACCAAAGGAGGGAACCAAAACATTTTAAGTTCTTTCTTTGACACCATTGATAACTATAGTTATCCCAGCAGACATTCTACACTTTTTGGTAGGTGGTGCTACAATGATAAGGTTTACTTCAGACTTTTTAGTGTAAATGTAGAATTTCACCTGCCACTAATTTTTCACTACAGCATGGGTTGACTGGTAGAGCAATAAAGGTGTTAAAAATAATAAGGTTTTTAAATAAATAAAAATTGAGTAAATATGACAGTATTAGTTACAGAGACACAAGTGTTTACTACTCTGTTGTGAATTTGTCTGCAGGTCACACAGTCGAAGCTCACTGAAGCGTCGGCGGTCAATATCAAGAAGCAGGCGGCGATCGTCATCACCACCTAGGCATAGATCGAGACATAGCGAAGCTACTAGAGAAAAGCACAGGTGTGTAGTGTTTTTGGGTATACACTAGGCTAATTTTATCAACTGGTAGGCCTATTTACTGCCAAGTAACCCTAGGAAGACATCTTGATAGGTTGTTAGAAGGCAAGTTGTGGACTCATTGCGCTGTGTTTTGGTTTGAAGGGTAAAGAAATCTTTAGTATTACAAGCTATGAGGAATTCCATCTTCAATCTTAGGAATGATAACAATTTTGATGACCAAGCGTGAAGGCATTGGCTATATCAAATTTAGGAAATGATAATGTAAACTAATTTGTTATAAAAACTAATTTGCACAAAATATCCACACTAAAATTGTCTAGTGTTCAATACTCGCGCTAACTCCTAGGTCACGATGCTTGCAATAAACATCACCATGTGCAAGAAACAAAAATTCCCGATTTGTCAAGAATCTACTACCATTGATAAATTTTTTATATTTTTATTCACTTAAATCATGCCGCGCGCATCACCGCTAATTTAGAACAATGTAAATCGTGTAGTTTATAACAATGTAATGAAATGCTTTCCTATTTATGACTGTTATATATAAGGAGCCGTGGTAGCTCAGATGGTTAGCGCTCGCTGTAAATTTCACAGTACGCGAGCAAACCTGGTTCGATCCCCGCCGGCACCAATGAAATTATTAATTGCAATTTTAAGTGCTGATTTACCACGTGCTCGGCGGTGAAGGAAAACATCGTGAGGAAACCTGCATGTCTGAGGAATAAGAAAAAAAATATTTCGAAGACATGTGAAGTTCACCAACACGCATTGGGGCAGCGCGGCGGATACTTCCTCGTCCTAAAAACCCTCTCAGATATGAGGGGAGGCCTGTGCCCAGCAGTGGGACGTATATAGGCTGTAACTTTACTTTTTACTTTTTAAATTAGCGGTGATTTAAATAAGGTTATTAATGTATTACTTGAATGTATTTAAATGAAAACGCAAATGGTATAGGTGATGAATGGTGTGCGTGTCTGTGCATTTCTGTGTGAATGTATGTGTGTGTTGATTAAATGATTTACATTTTACGAGCTATGGTGTAAAAGTGCCTCAAGGTCTTCGTAATTTTGTGTTTTTAACGAAGTAGTTACAGATTTTTTGAAATCATGGTGAGTTGTTGTATGAATGTCCAACAAACCGTTAATGCTGTTGTAAAGGTAAACAGAATTTGCAGTAAATTGGCGTTTGGCCATTATTTATTAATAGTTTTGGTTACATATTTTTTTCTTCTTCTATTATCTACAGTGGAGTCAAACGGTAGTTTTACGAATTTTTAGAACAGTCACTAAAATGTATAACTGTCTCACGGTTAGCACGTCGCAAAATTTATATAATGCCGTAGTGGGGTACCAATGTAGTTTGAAATACATGACTTTAAAAAGGCAGCGTTGACCACTTTCAACCTCCAAGAATTTGCTTTTAGTAGCCCCACCCCATACAGAAATGAAATATCCTAAGACAGATTGTACCAAATTAATGTATATCTGTTTTATTAATTTATGTGATGTAATATGTCTCAGGGTTTTGAAAATCCAAATAAGTTTACACACTCTTTCGTTCATATATTCAATATGTGGATGCCAGGATAGTCGATGATCCAATATTAATCCTAAGTATTTAGTTGATGTAACCTTCTGTAGCGTTTTGCAATTACAAATTGAGTAATCTGGTTTATCGCATTCATGTAGTTTTAATTTAAAATCGTTTTTTGGTTGAGTTCTTTTATTCATTGAGAAGCGCATATAATTTGTTTTATTAATATTCAAAGTTAGAAGGTTAATTTTTAGCCAGTCAGAAATTTTAGAAAGACCACTTTGGGCCGTCTCGTATACCTTGTTCCACGAAGTTCCAGAAAAAACTATCGCAGTATCGTCGGCGTAAGAGTAAATTTTACCACCTTCAATGCTTAGATTTAAAATTAGATATAGGTACTAACATAAATTATAAGTTTCTTTACTAACATATTATATGGATTACTTGGATATCTGAAATAAAAATTAGTTATTAGTTAGTAATTATTATATGGGCTCTCTACACCTATCAGACCGAACATAGGAATGCATGCACTACTGCTTGATGGTAGAAGTAAATAAGAGAGAGTGGTGTACCTAACCAAATGGATTCGTAGATAGAAAAGAAGATTTACCATCTAAATAATACTACTTTTTACGGAATTTTATCGTGTTTATTAACTTTTATATACCCGACGTTTCGAGCACTTTACAGCACCCATGGTCATGGGGGAGGGGGACTGAGATGTTCAATGTCCAGATGTCATAGCCAATCTTGTTGGCTACATCTTGAAGTGTGCTTCCATTAAAACATACTACAAGCCGCCGAAAAAGATTGGTCAGTTTTTACCATCAGTCAAGTGTAACATCCCTCAAGATGCAGGAGTGTACAAGCTAGATTGTGAATGTGGTCTCTCCTACAACAACTAGGACAAACTAAAAGATCAATTAAAACCCGCGTTAAAGAACATACATATAGCTGATGCGAAGAATCGACGCTCCGGGAAGTCTGCTGTCTGTGAACACGTACAGGATCGCCCCTGTCACTACATCAGATTTGATAGATCACAAATCTTCGCTAAAGAACACCGATTCCTTCCAAGCGAGGCTATTGAAATCAAAAAACATACTAATTTCAATAGTGAAGATGTCATCTGGGTGCTCCCATCTGCTTGGGATCCTATAATTAATAATATTAAATCCTAACCCAAGCATACAACTGCAAGACTTCAAGATACCATAAGTTACTGCATAGATCGCAACAAAAATTAATAATTTTAATCTATGGTAACTGTGGTTAACTATGACATCTGGACGTTGAACATCTCAGTCCTCCCCATGACGTGAAACGTCGGGTATATTAAAAAGTTAATATACGCGATAAATCCGTAAAAACTATTATTATTTAAATGGTAATGTTCGCGTAAATATAAGACATGTTACCATCTAGTCAAACTCTATAATCTTTTTAATTATTGCCTTTCAGGAGTAAACATGAGTCACCCAGTCCACCAACAATGCTACAAAGGAAGATTGACTTCAAGGAGAAGATTAGCGATACAAGCTTATTTGCAGAGCTTGTTAAGGACAAACACAAAAGGGCTAAGGTCTCTTCAGTTTTTGTTATTTATTTAATTAATTTAATATCACCTGTAATACACTATATTGTTAGTTATGTCAGTGTGATGCAGCTACTTCATTAACCACTATGAGGCTGTCACTTGAGAATCTTTCTTCGCCATCGGTTGCAGGTTCTTCGAGCTATAGCTGGCCCATTGCCACTTTAGCTTACTGATCAGTTGGAATATGTCGGTTACTCTGATTCTACTGTGAATATCCTCATATCTAAGTTTATCACATAGATACGCCCCAAGCATAGCAATCTCCATAGCTAGCTGAGTAACCTTGACCTTCCTCATACAGTCAGCAGTATGGACCATGGTTCAGATCCATGTCTTCTAATATAAGTTTAGAGTGTGGACTGTAAACTCATCGAATCCACTGTTTAACGACTGTTGTGAACCACACTACTATCACAAGCATTTTGGACAACGAATAATACTAGTAATCTTTAAAAAAATTGGACTGTTGTTTTCGAAGTCACTGTCGTTAAACAGGGTTTACGAATATGACATTAAATTTAAAGGAAATGTAAATACTAATATCTTCGCAATTGGAGATTTATCAATAAAAAAATGAGAATATAAAACCATTGATAATTTTAATACAGAAACTGCAAGAAATTTTGAGCCAGAAGGAAGAGGAATCGCAAGGAGCAATCTCTTCAACCACATCTATCAACAATCCAGAGATTCTGACTATTGATGAATTGTCCAACGCTACTGCCGACAGTTCGACACAGGTAAGTCATAATTAATATGAGAAAACTAGATCTACTAGAAAAATAATAAAATAGCTGGACCCAGGATGTGTTTAGTATTTTTTCATTTTTTCTTTATTTTTTTATAAGGCTTCAAAAGAAAATGGTGATAATAACAAAGATGAGCCCCAACAACAAGACATTGTCGATATACCAATGCCAACACAATCGGATACAGAGACAAATCAGCTACCAATGCTGGCACCACCCGAATTTGATTCCTTTGAACAGAAGGCCACAGCAAATGGTGAGACGGCTGATAGCAATGAAGCTGAGGTGAAGTCTGATGAGGTGAGATTTTATGAAAAAGTATCTTCATTTTCATTTGTTTTTGGTATAGTATTATTTGGATGTATAATATACGTGATGACTGCCTCGTTGGTCTAGCGGTTGTAGTAGTGCGACTGCTGATCATGAGGTCCTGGGTTCAAATCCCGGGTCAGGCCAAAAAATCAATTATTGAGTTATTCTGTCAAGAAGTTCTCAATAACTGCCCGGAGTCAGCAAGTTGGCGGTGTCTTACCCCCGTGCCTCGGAAAGCACGTAAAGCCGTTGGTCCTGCGCCTGATCTCTCTCCGGTCGTGTCGGTTTACCGTCCCATCGGATTATGAGAGTGAGGGAATAGAGAGTGCACCTGTGCTTGCACTTGGGCACTATAATCCTGTCATGCGCCATTGGCTAGCCTCCGTTGAGGTAGGCTGCCGTGGCCGAAATTCGGTCTGGAGGACATTATTATTAATATAAGTGATATAGAAATCTTATGTATAATTGAATTGATTTATTTGATTCATTTCCCACATTTTAATGAAAAAGAAATAGACTACGTAAGTGGCAAGGGCTCTTCTGATTTCTGAGATTAGATGAGGAAATGAGGTTACAGTTGTAGGAAACAAACCGCCGCGGTGACCCTAATGCGCGGCTGTAGTGGATTTTACATGTCTACATTTTTTTTATTTCTCAGACATGCAGGTTTACTTACGTTTTTTTTCACTGCTGATTCAGTTGTATATTAGTATTTAAAATTGCGAGTAACAATTTCATCCCGTCTGAAATCGGACGCAAGTTGCTCGCACCGTGAAATTTAAACGCGATTGCTTAGACCTTGTCCTATAACAGCTGTGTGTGTGATTTTTTTACTAACAAACGTTTTTCTCTTCTAACAGCAGAAACCGCAAACCCCACCACCAATTGAACCCACAGTTACAACAGAACCAACAGTACCAACAGAACCAACAGTACCAACATCAAACACGTCTGCTCCGCTACCACCGTTGCCGAAGGTGGGTGGCAGTGTTGTGGATGGAGTGTATTTACAAAACAGTCAACAGCCTCCAGTCCAGAAACCTAAGAGTCTCACTAAGCTGCCTATGCCCCCTAATACTCAGGTAAAATATTTTTGTTTTATATTACCACTAGGTGTAACATGTGAACATATACATATACTCTATTTTGCTTCTAAAATTCCTCCCTCCCTTTCTAGAAATGCATTTATTACCTACACAAAAAATCCTCATGTAGCAGTGGTTTAACAGAGTAGGCTGTGCACCCCCTTTCACACAATCAAGACAAATGGTTACTTATGTCCAAAATATCAACTGAAAAATAAATAATTGGCTCTACTGGTAAAGGTGGCACTGCGCCATCCGTAAAATCCTACACTAACTTACAGCTTACTAGATAATATTCTAAAATGATGAAAGTAAATTGTTGCTTGTGTTAATGGTAGCAATACTATAACATTTTTATTAATATTTAATTTCTTTACCATAGATATCAATCAATCTCTTTATACAATAAATTACATACTACATACATACATCAATACTCACGCCTGTGACCCAGGGGGGGGGTAGGCAGAGACTACGGACTTCCATTTTGCACGATCCTGACACACATCTCTCGCCTTCTTTACATCCATATATCTACGCATTCACGCTCGCCGGTAAAGGGTAGTCCTAATCTGACCCATTTTCAATATTTCGCTAATTTGATCGATAAATCTTCATCAAAAGCGTCCTTTTTCGACTATGCCATTCACATCTGCAATATAAATTTGCTTTGTCACTCTTTCCTTGTACATTCTTTCTACGTGACCAAACCACCAAAGCATTCCTATCTTAATCCTGGTCAATACATCATTTTGCACACAAAAATTATTAAAAATAAATTGTGTACGAATATTACAGCAATGTTTATTATATTATATTGCTAAGCCTTAATTTATTTAAACAAAATAAATTAATTAGATAATCAAACAATTAAATAAATAAATAAACTAATAAATGTCATTGTACCTTTCTTATGTATATAATTATTTCAATTAATATTAACAATATATTATGTTAAATAATATATTATTTACATTATATAATAAAGAAAAACCAATAAAAAAAGAAGCTAGCAAATGAACTACTCCATAGTTTTAAAGTAAAATAAACCTTCAAAAATAAATAAAATATAAATAAGTTAACTATTAAATTTCTTAGAGGGCGTCCATAAATTACGTCAGGTGTTTTTTTTTAATTTTCTGTCCCTTATATCTTATTTAATTAACATTTTTACTTTTTTATTCTAATTATAGAGTATTGTTAAAATTCATCAATTCATCAATATTATAAATAAATTTCTGTGTAAGTGCCTTCGACTCTAGTTTGTTTTAAAAACACTTAACTTTTTTATTTCTTTTAATTTGTTAGGCATCTTGTTAAATAGTAAAACTGCCTGATAACGAGGACAGTGTTTCACAACCTCCAGTTTAGGCATAATAGGCAAAGTCAAGTCAATCCTTCCGGTGCTTTCTCTCTATTTCATTTCTTCATCACTTTCATAAAAATGTTTGTTTATAAAAACGTCGGTCAGAATTATCAAAATATATTAGGCTGGGTGCTGTAAGTAAATGTAGCTTTTTGAAATATTCTTTACATATTTCCCAAGGCGGAATGCATACTATTGCTCTTATAGCCCTTTTCTGGGCAGTGAATGATTTTTCATATTATATAATGATTTCTTATATTTACGCGAACATTGCACATGATTAAAACTACTTTTACGGATTTTGTCGCGTTTATTTTTACTTTTTATTTTTAATTCCCGACGTTTCGGGCGCTTTCCAGCTGACTCCATGGTTACGGGGACTGAGATGACTGACGCCCCAAATGTCATATTTTTAAACCCGGAATACCTGTTTATCAGCTTTTTTAATTATTGTTTATGGTCCCATCTATGTTCCAAAATGAACTGACTATGTACCTGCAGGTCTTTGCAGATGGTATGCATTGGGTTTATGTTTTAATTTTATAAATGATTATAGGGTCCCAAGCAGGTTGTCTATGCATGAGTGAGAACCATTTCTCATAAATGTAACGTCATTAACAAGATGCCTAAAATTGTAAGATTTGATTAAACATATAAACTTGTGGATTTATTATCAACAATGGTCACGTCATTGTTAAAGTCTTCACATTATACGTTGCTTACCTACATACACATTGTTGTAGAAAAAATTCTAAGAGTTCGATAAATTTATACATATACATAATACATAAACACTCACGTCTGTCACCCAGAGGGGTAGGCAGAGACTACAGACTTCCATTTGGCATGATCCTGACACACCTCTCTCGCCTCCTTCACATCCATACACCTACGCATACATGCTCGTCGGTTAAGGGTACTCCTAATTTGGCCCGTTTTCAATAAATCGACAAATTTTCGATTCGCCAAAGATTCGATAAATTTATTAAAGTATTGCCATTTAGATAGCAGCAGAATACAGAAATGTTCGTATTGAGATATAGTATGGTATAGATTTGCGATGGAGTGATTAGGGCGAGACCAAAATCAAAATCACCAGTGTGTGTGTAATGTGCATGTCTGGGTGACATATAGTGCTGTACAACGCGTTGCTTGCCTCAACTTCAATTATCGATACCGATTGCATTATTATCGTGTCTTCTGATTTGACGAAGATGATTTAAGTGAATATTTTTGCCCAATTACGGCGAATCCAAAAGGATTTTTACGATTTTAGAGGGCTATGTATGTTCATCTAATCCCGCATATCTTCTCTAACTACTCGTCGTATTTTGATAAATTGGATATTAAAAAGCATTGTGCCCTTTTGCGGGTTTTAAGTTGCATGAAATCATGTAAAAACTATTAAGGTGGCTTATTGCCGACATATAATGAAACATTAAAGTCAATGATTTCAAAAGGAAGGATGGGTCCATCTAAATATTTTACTCATAACTTTTTCATACAAGAAAAAGTATCGCATCTGTCGTAATGCAAACGTCATATCAAAACACGACGTAACCAGGGTCGCATTTCGTAGTATAATTATCTTAATTGTACCATTATTTCATAGTTTGCAGTATATAGTATCATCATAATACTAAGCGAAAATACAATAATTTTACTTAAAGGTCAACATGTATTATTATTGGGTCCTTTTACATTTTAATATCAAACCTACGATTTCGAGAATTTCTATATTGTATATGAGTACCACGTTTTTTTACTAAAATTAGAATTAGCTCCCTTACTGATCAGTCGATGCTCGATCGCTGCATTTATGTTGCATCCTTGATACAACTATAATGAGAGGCTACCACGATAAAAACTGTATGGTCCAGAAACAATCAGTTTGAAAACAGAATTTCAAAATATATTATGAATCAGATTTTCAGATCTAATTAAGCAGATATAGTTTCTTTTGTACTCCTTTTGTTTTACCCTATTCAATGTAATATAAAATATATTAAGTACCAATATTCAAAATTTAACTTACAATAAGTTATTTAGACTAAAACTAAACAGAAATAAAAATGAAACCGTCAAAAAACGAAACGTATAGATAAACTAGACGCGTGACGTCAAAATCCCGGCACACGGGAAAAAGAAACATGAAACGTCAAACGTGATATAATTTTTTAAAATAGTATATTTTATTTTTCAAATACAATATTTTTGAGGGTCTGAATCTAACCCTGACCTAATCTTGGTAACGTAACTAAACTAACTGTAAAAAAAAACTTTAAAAATGCGTTTATATAATAATTTAATTGTAACAAAATTAATTATTTACCGATGATACGATATCACATGTTTCTTTTTAAATATTTGTATCGTAATTTTTGTATTATTTTACCACGCAACTAGACGTATTTATGACAGGCAAATCTGTCCTGCGCGCGCACCACTGTCGACCGATTCGCGTTGGCCCTAAACTGTAATTTTAGGGCCAGCGCACTGGTCCGTTTTAGTTGTTCGGTCGGCCCGGTCCTTACGCTAGTAATATATAAGTCAATGATTTAAATACATACAATATTAAAAAACGATAATAAAATAAAACTAAAACTGCAAATATCTAAGTCCTAATCCCCATGGTATCGTGCCAAGAACCTTGGCTGAGTTTGAATGGAATTTTTTTTTACTATAGTACGTATTTATAAGTTAAAGTTTTTTGTACGAACTCACAGTCCACCTGTCGATGGTAAGTGACTACTGCAACCATTGGAAACTTGCAGCTAACTTCAAACAAAGTAGGTTTTGTCACCTCTAAGTCCACCTACTGAGATGAAATGCCTCACAGCTTATATTTATGCCGGTACTAGGTAAGAAGGTGATACCTACACAGATGACCTCCCGACACAGAAATGGTGGGATCAAAAATTGTTGTATTTTTGCTCTTTCTCTTTGGCATTACCAAACTATTCTTTGGCATTATCAATCTATTCTTATGGGTCTCAAACGCTATTGCAGTGCTTCAGGCATGTTTGCCGAAGCACGAATTAATACGTTTAATGCCATTCAAAGATTCAGAATTGCATCATTCATGTTTAGGGTTGGTGGGTGTAGAAACAAGATATTAGTGAGTTTGCGGTAAGACTGCCGGCCACAGCCTTTTATCATAAATGGCTTAAGATAGCTGCTTGACGTGATGGTTCCCTCCATTTAGACTTAGATATTATTATAATACAATTATTTTTTAATTTTTAGTAATTCTGTACTGTATTGTCTTTTTTTTGTTGGTAATTTATATGGGTGGAATATGTCTGAAATAAAGAGAATTTATTTATTTATTTATTTTTATTTTATCGTTAGTTTATACTAAATCTATGGTCTTTACTCTTTAAATATTTGTCAATACTGCTAACGATATTTCTCAACTCAAAAAATATTTTCAGGTTGAAGACTTAAAAACATTGGCAAATGAGAGTCCGCTTAGTACACCTTCTCCTAGTCCAGTGAAAAAACCAGAGAAGCCAAAGAGAACTGGCATTATGAACCTTCCTATGCCGCCACGTAAGTTTATTCTACAATATCCTCTGTGATACATCTCATTATGGGTTTAGGATATACACATCATAATAATGTCCTCCAGACCGAATTTCGGTCACGGTGACCAGTCTCAATGGAGACTCTCCATTGGTGCAAGACAGTATTATTGTGCCCAAGTGTATGTTCAAACACGTGTGCACTCTATTTCCTCACTCTCATAGTCCGATGGGAAGGTCCCATCGAGTTCACAACGGGAGACAGATCAAGCTTAGGCCCAACGGCTTTATGTGCTTTTCGAGGCACGGGGGTGAGACACCGCCAACTTCTTGACTCCGGGCAGCTACTGAGAATTTCTTGATGGAAAAACTCAATAATTGATTTTTTCGACCCGACCCGGGATTCAAACCCAGGACTTCATGATCAGCAGTCGCGTTTACAACCACTAGACCAACAAGGCAGAGGTAGGATATACTATTAGAAAGATGTTGAATTTCTCCAAATAAAAAGGTATTACAAAGCAAAACAATGAAGTTTGTGGATATGAATTATTAATTTAGTATGTAAAACCAAATTTTTATGTGAATTTTTTTCACACCCATAAAAGTCCACTGCTGAATATCGGCATCTTCTATCATATTCCATCATTCCACAAACTAGTGAAGGAGAACATAACCAAAAAGGGTATATTGGCTGTGTCTCGTAAATCTGCCTGCTTCACGTATTGGGGTATATGGGAAAGGCTTATTTCCATGGGACTTAAAAATAATGTAAATGTGTGCTGTGAGAAGATACAAAACACCATAAGGTCTTAATTGTTAATTAGGGAACAGATTCGGGATGTTAAAATTTATTAAAGCACATGTCATAAGGCCAGCATTTGAGAAAATATTTCATTGGTAGATAAATAGCACATAAGTGATGCGGAAGATTTTTATTACACATGCCACAATGACTGCATTCGGGAAAACGTTTTTATTGGTCGATAAGGGGCAATTCAGAATTGGGTAGAGTTTTTAAAACTCATGCTACAAGACCTGCATCCGGAAAACCCTTTTAGGTGGATAGGGAATCCATCTATGGTGTGAGAAATTCATAAAAAATTTAATGAATCACATTTACCAGTTGCTTTGAGTATTATCTAACAAAAACACGCGTGGCACATTGCGTGACGGATTTCGACTGGTGAATTTCATTGGTTGTCTCCCTGCTTGTGTGGAGTGCTCACATGCTGTATTTCGACTGTGTTATTGATCTGCTAATTTACTCTATTCCTATTCTCGGTTTTCGCATGCTTTGTTTAAACAATGAAAATGAGCCCTACCTGTGGGTGATGTTTCAGTGGTGGGTGAGTCTGAAGAGTTAAGCGGTGATGAGCTGGACGGCTCCACGCCCCCGCCGGCTTCGCGCCGCGACTCCTACTCGCACGTATTCAGAGCGAACTCCAAGCAACGCGACCCCAACGTACGTACATCGCACAGCACCCGACCATTCCGTACCGGACCGCACCGCTCCGTATCGAACTGTATCGTACCGCAACGCACCGTACCGCACTCTACCGAATGGGGTCACATCCCATCGCATAGCACTTTATCATCCTGCACCACTAAGCAGTCATTAACCAAGACATTATATGAGTACTGTATCGCACTACTACTGTAACCATGTACAACATTATACCGCACTACAGCTTACCATACCACACCTTACCAAAGTGAAATGGAAGCTTAATGCCGCTGGGTTTCGTGTGGTAAGTGTAGAGAACTGGAGATTCTTACTGGAAATGAGGTATTCCATCTTAGTCCTCTGTGGTGACAGCACAGCTGCATTTCGATTCTTAATCAAGGTTAGACATCTATGGGCCACTTCATCCACTTACCATCAGATGAACTGTATGCTCGTTTGTCACCCTTATTGTATAAAAAAAAACAACATAACTCAACACTAACATACTTTTCATGCTGTAGAACATTGTACCACACTGCACTATACTGTCACATAATGAAACACACTATACGTCAATGGCCATACCATACTGCATCTCAGTACACAAATTTGCGCTGCTCATTTGCCACATTAATTTTCTATTGCATTATTATTGCCGCTTTGCTCTACATTGTTTCTCGCTGCACATATATAGTGAGTTGTCCTTGGAGTGTGCTGCAGTCAGGGTTTGACACTGGTATACTTAACATCATCTGCCATGTAATGGCAGTAACAGAAAATTAATTGATCCATTTTATTATAAAGACAGACTAAAAATGTCCAGAGGATTTTGTAGTCTGAGATAGATAGATAGCAATAGTTCCATCCTATTATTCTTCATTTTTGACCTGTAAATAGTACACTTTTTTACTTGGACTCTCCTATGAAAGGGAGAGTTTGCACCAATTAAATCGCAACGCTTGTCATGTGGATGGGCGATCCAGTACCAGATGTTTCATACCTTTGATTTTTTAGTCGCTTTTTGCATAACATTATATAATGAGATGAGTAAGGTAGCAGCATAAGATCACAGATTGGTGGTTTGAAGCAACATCAAAAGTGCAAGACATATGGTACAACAATTTCGAATATCTATCTATTTTATCTAGTACTACCTATAAAAGTCCACTGGTGAACAAAGCCCTACATGTCATGTATTACCTCATAGGGGCCATTTTGCCATATTTGCCACGCTTGGCAGGCGGGTTGGCAACTGCATTTTTTTTATTCAGCTGTTATGATTTCTATGCTGCTGCCCATCTCCTGTTTTAGTTTCCCTCTATCACCTTTTACGACAACCACGATACGGGGTGGTGGGTATTCTTACACCGCCACTACATGATTTATATAGAATATATGACTGTCAAACTTTGCAAATAAGACATAACTTATTGTTACGGGCTTGGGGTTCGTGACAATAAAAACTGCCGATTGAATTACCAAAATTGACACTTAAATTACTGAACACCAATTACAACCTAAAACACACAATTATAGTTCGGCCGTTCAGAGAATGCGTTCGTGACATGTCGCGATTGCACTGACTACGTAACTTTGTAATGACGTTGCAGTTACGATAAAAATATTTTTGCTGGTTGTTTACCGTTTTAACAATTGATGAGCATTAAAACAACTTTATTATATCAATAATCAATGAATGTTATAATTTGGTGCCAAACTGAGTGTCAAATAACTTGGTAAACAATATTTTTCTAAATCTATACTGCGCTATTACAAGGTTATATCAGCGCTTTATGTTTGTAGTGCTGTGCTAACATTAACAGGCAATAACAGTATCTTAATCTGTTCTTATACAGTTATACTTTATAAAATAATACGTTTTGTTTTTCTTTTTAAGAATTTGAAAACAATGGACTATATATATGACTATCATAACTTTTATTAAATATAAAAATAAAACTACGACCAAACCGAACGCGCGAAAGAAAGTAGCATTTTATATTTGGGTTGAAAATGGCAACCCCAAACGGCGTTATGGGCCGCCATTTTGTGACGCTAAAACAGTCGTCTGTTGACGTTTCGTGCGCATAGACCACATTCTTCAAGTTTTTTCGATCTGTTTTTATTTGATTACCCGGCTTTCGTTTAATGGACTGTTTCTGCTTTTCAAACTGACATCGGCGCTAAATCGGACTACGATTGTGTTTTGTATTGCGTTCTTTTTACTTTTGGTGCATAATAATGCCTAAACGTGGACAAACATTGAAAAGTGGAGCCCGTGAGTTAATCATCAAGCTGCAAGATTACTTTGAGCGGGAGCGGCAAAATGGCGGACCCCTGTTACCTGTCGAACAAGTACAAGAACGCGTCTCTCAGGCGCTTGGAGTTAGCAAACGAACGATAACAAATATTAATAAAGAAAAGTTCGGCTCTACTGGCACGGAAGATAATATTTTACGTACTCCGAAGAAGAAACGTAGAACTAAACCCGTGACAGATATTGACGCCGATGCAATCAGAAATCATATATATGGTTACTATTCCAGAAATGAATATCTCAACAGGAAGAAGCTTTTGGCATCGTTTAAGAGACGCTGGACTGTTTAGCGGGGGTATAACTGCTTTAACCAAAATCTTTAAGATTTTGGTTAAATCAGTTTTAGATATTGGTTTTTCGTATAAAAAAACAGAAAAGAAGAACGATACAGCATAATTTTAAAACGGATAAGTTTTTTGAGAGAAGCAAAAAATATTGATAACTGGGATAATGTCGTGTTCATTGACGAGACATGGCTAAGAATCACACGGTTTCCCGTTCTTGGGCGGATGATACACAAGCGTCGACGTCGAAAGTACCAATGGGTAAGGGAGCCCGTCTGATAATATGCCACGCAGGTTCTGCAAAATACGGCTTTGTGGAGAACGCGTTACTGGCATTTCAATCAAAAACCACAAATGACTACCACGAGGAAATGAATGCCACTACATTTAAAGAGTGGTTCCAGAACGTGCTTTTGCTCAGCCTACCAGAGCCTTCTGTAATATTCATGGATAATGCCTCCTATCACTCGGTTCAAATACAGAAACCACCTACCCAAGCTAATAAAAAAGAAGAAATGATGGTGGCTCAGCAAAAGCAACAAGAAAATTAGTTAAAGAAAATAAAGCGGCAAATGTGCGATACGAAATTGATGAACTGGCTCTGGAGTACGGTCATCGCGTTCTAAGAATTCCACCGTATCATTGCCAATATAACGCGATTTTTGGGCTCAAATAAAAGGTTACGCCGCCCGCCACAATACTTCCCCGCCATTCAGCACGAAAAAGGTGATGACCCTATTAAAAGAAGCCTGCGGGGAAGTCACAAGAGATGACTGGGCAAAGGTTGTTGAGAAGACTAAAAACCTGATTGTGGAACATTTTGACCGAGATATCAGGATTGATTCTGTTATTGATAATAATATAATTATACATGTAGGCGAAGATGATGATGAAGACACCACCTCCTCAAGCGAATCGGAGTCTGATTAATATTCTGTACGCACATTCAATTCAATGTACTTTATTGCATAGAAATAAAGATTGTAACTTTGTAACAAATAATAAATAAAACAATTTTATTATATTAATATTACCTTTTTTTGGTTTCCACTTAAATTACTAAAATATAAATTTTAAATGATTCCACCAATTTAAAACGAAAATAATCTTAAAAATAACGCGGCGGTTCATTTTGGAGAAACGGTAACGAATTCAGTGTTATGTTGTGCCCATCACTAGTCGTGACTAACTGATAGGTGTCAGGAACGCATTCTCTGAACGGCCGAACTATAATAAAACACAATTCGCAGTTATATCGCTTCGAAGTTGAAGCTTGTATGGCCAACTCAATACTGCTCCGGTCGCGGTCCTACCGGTCTTATATAGGCCTTCTTTTACTGAAACATCTAGAATGTTCGAGTACATACCGGTCCCGAATGACTAGGTGTAGAAAGTTCTAGTATGGAATTCTCTAGAAGGATTAATTCTGATCTCGATACTAGATGGCGCTAGTGCCATGTACCATTCATTAATTATGGCGCGCAACATTATTAATTCGCATATTATTACAATATTTTTAATACAATTTGATTTATACAGAATTCTTTGTTCCATATAGTCTAGTTCCAAACTAAAGAGGCCGAGAATTTTGAAAAGACGCGGCTCTAAAGTTGTACCCGTTGCTACGCCGACGTATCACGCTAAAGACTGGGGAGAGAAATGTGTTGACGGTTTCCAGGTAAAATGCTTTACCACAAAAAATTAATTTGTTTATGGTCTTTGAAAAGAAATTTTTTAGCAAATGTAGTTTTATTGCAACAAAATTATATTTAGAAAAAAAAATCATAAATTATTTGTTTTATTTAGTTTGTAGTTAGTTACTTGTATATTTCAGTAATAAAAAATATATTTATATAGGTAATAACACAAATTGGTGAAGGCACTTATGGGCAAGTGTACAAGGCAAGGGATAAAAACACGGGCCAACTGGTTGCATTGAAGAAAGTTCGTCTGGAGAATGAGAAGGAGGGCTTTCCCATTACTGCTGTGCGGGAGATCAAGATCCTGAGG
Organism: Parnassius apollo; assembly: GCA_907164705.1. Lineage (NCBI taxonomy): Eukaryota > Metazoa > Arthropoda > Insecta > Lepidoptera > Papilionidae > Parnassius > Parnassius apollo. Next base: position 2,958,261 of record CAJQZP010000393.1, read on the forward strand.
CAATTGAACCATAAAAATATAGTTAACTTGAGGGAAATCGTTACAGATAAGCAGGATGCTATGGATTTCAGAAAAGTGAGTTTTGAAAGTAATATGTGTATTTAATTTATTTCATCATCATCATTATTATTATAGCGCATCACAAGTTCACTGCTGAACATAGGACATATAAATATTATCTTTAACCTGTTTGCTGTTCTTTCTGAGCTAGCGGCTTAAAATTGTGAAAAAATAAATAAAGCCGATTCCCTAAAGTCTTGTACGGAATAAGCATTCCATTGCACACGTAATCCAGGTATGTTGAATACGCGTACAGGCGAGTCACCAGCCAGTATCCACATCTCTGAAAACACAGCTGTCCATGCACCGACACTGGGGCACTTCTCATTGTGCAACCAAAAACTGACTGGCGACTAGAGATGGGCCTAATATGAATTTAACCAAATACGAATATTCGGCCGAAAGTTTGGCAAAACTTTTATCGATCCGAATATTCGAAAAAAACATTATTCGGCAGGATCACCTCGATACCTAACCAAATTATGTCGAAACTTGTTACCGTAAAGCGAGCGAGATTAGCGCCGGATCTTTCCCTCGCCCTCGCTTCCCCGCCACACCTGACATGTTATTGCATCATCCAATACTGAGCAAATTTCGATTGTTATTCTTAGTGAACATTGATAATTGTATGATAAGAATGAGTGGCAGGAGATCTACTAACTGGACTTATTTGAGAAGCTGACAACCAAAATAAAGTGAAATTGTACTAATGTAATGTAATGTTTCTTTGTTTGATCCCAAAACCATTTTATCAAGCTCTTACGCTTCTACTTGCTATAATTGGAAATAGATGTACAGTGTCTCAAGAACATAAAGCTATACAAGTAGATTTAACCATAAAATATAGTTTCAACAGTAAAATTATGAAAGATATGGCATTACTCAATTTGTACATTTCAATACAGTGGACACTGTGTAATACTTTAACGAATGTTCGGTGATTTAGCCAAATATTCGGTTGAATACGAATATTCGGTAAAGCTGCCGAATATCGAATATGAAACGAATATTCGGCCCATCTCTACTGGCGACGCGCCGCGAGTCTACTCGCGTGCTCAAATTGTATACGCGGCTCAGGTACGGACTAGCGTTCTCCAGTGTACGCGTAACCGACTACGCGTACTAGACATACGCAAAATGTGTCAGTGAAAAGAAATGAATGAAGTATATCTTTTCGCTCTATGAAGTAGTCCACTCATTTAGTTCAGTACTTCATTTAGTTCAGCAAACCAAAACGAGTCCGTAACCCTAGGATATCGAGCTCGCAAGTGTGACTGATGACTGAGTTACGACGAATGATGCACTTCACTTAAGTAGATATTTAATTTATACGTTAACACAAAAATATAGGTACTAGAACAGTGAGAGTACGAATTCGTCTTTTTGGGTCCTTTTTCTGAAAATAGTTCCACCACACAGCACTTTCCTATATTGTCTATATTATCTATATCTATATTGTCACTTTTAGTTCAATTAATCATTATATTTATAAAACTGATAGAGGATAAATACGATAACACAATTCTAGCTATAGCTACCTACAATAAACGTAACGCACCGCACAAGTCAACACGTGCAGTATTAGACTATTAGTGCATTCCGTTTCCGTTTGTCCGCGACCTCAAGTCGAACTCAACTTGTGAACTATGCGAGTAAGAAATTCAAATTCTAAATTATTGCGCTTTATCTCCACCGCAAAAAGCTCAGTTTTGATTGCAATAGCAATGCTACATAAAGAGAGATGTCGATATTGCCGATCCTTCGACGAACTTAAAAAAATACGAAAATAATAATTCATTACCTAAAGCATTTGTTTAGTTTACGTATATTTTTGTACGCTAAATTAAACTTCATTCGTATAAACAGAAACCTCATATTAGTATGTTTAGACTAACTACACTGTTGCATAATATTATTTGACCTTTTGTGCACGTGTGTCGTGTAGGCCTAGGCAAAAACGCCCCGCTGCGCCGCGCCTACACTTCGGCCGGCCAACTCCAGCCGAAGCCGACCGGCGGCGCCGAAGTGACACGAACGAATCACGAGCATGTGCGAGTGAGTGGTGGAGCGAAAAGAAAGGCTGATGATGAAGTAGAGACACATTTTTAATGATACTGAATGAATGATAAGTTTATTTTGCGAAATGAAGTAGTTGATTTCCTTCAATCGTTCGCGAACTACCCATGTCTAACGCGTATGATTGGAACGTTTACTCCGTACAGGGCTTTATATTTCTTGATTAGAAAGTATTAAATCAAAAGTCGATACCGACAAATACATGTTTTTATTTAGAATGCTTTTTTACAGTTCTCATAAATCTTTTGAACTTGCAATTATATTTCGTAGTAAATAAATTCTCCCTAAAATCTCTCTAAAAAATAAAACCTCCAGGTATTTTTGTCAAAATAATAAAGAACAAAACTCAAAGACTTTACTTTTCAACTCATTTATTAATATTTTATTTATTTCCAACAGGACAAAGGCTCCTTCTACCTAGTGTTTGAATATATGGACCATGACTTAATGGGACTCTTGGAATCTAAGATGGTGGACTTTACAGAGTCTCACAATGCTTCGATAATGCGGCAGTTGCTGGATGGACTTGCATACTGCCATAGGAAGAACTTCCTGCATCGTGATATCAAATGCAGTAATATTTTAATGAATAATAAGTGAGTTTGAATGTATGCTTTGTTAGAAAAACCCATATCTAGGGCATTTAGTCCGTACAAATATATTCCTTTTTTCTCTTCCTGGTTATTGACATGTGTCATGTTCGTGTCTTGTTATTTCTTCCATAAGTGAATTATTTTCAATACTATTAAGGAACCTTTTAAAATCACTACAACTGTCAAGTCATGTAGGTACGCCGTTATTAGAAATTTAGAAAATATTCAATAAACATGAGAAGTAAATGAAATACACATAGTATTGTTTTGTTCTTGAAAAAATTAAATTCATTCCAGCTTTGAAAGAGAAAACAGACGAATATGGAATGATGACTACATCAATTTTTCATATAATCAGTCATGTTCAGCTACAACATGACAACATTAAGAAACTTTTCTTAAAAGGTCTATTAGATATTCATAGTCATTTGTATGTACTAATTATGTATCTATTTAAATATGTATTTTTGTATGTATATGCATGTATTTATATATTTGTATATATGTATGAATTGGTCATATATGTATGGTTTATTTATAAGTAAAATGTGTATGTATTATGTAGTTAATTATCATTTTTTTTATGTTTTTATTCTATTTTTTTATAGGAGAGGGGTCAAATGAGCATATGGCTCACCTGATGGTAAGTGATTACCGCCGCCCATGAACAATTGGAAAACTAGGGGTATTGCAGATGCGTCGTCAGTCTTTTAAAAAGGAGTAGGCTCTTTTCTTGAAGGTCCCTATGTCATATCGGTCCGGAAAAATCTCTGATGGTAGTCGATTCCACAAGAAAGTTGTGCGATGTAGGAAACCTCTTTTATATCGCACGGTGGTGGACCGCCAGTCATCCAGATGGTATGGATGGTATCTCGAGTATTGTCGCGATGTGCGATGGTGAAATGGTGCGGCTGAAATTAGTCCGAACAATTCCGAATATTTGCACATCTACGTCAATTTCTCACCACTCCTTGGGTTGACTGGTAGAGAATGCCTCAAGGCATTAAGTCCGCCCTTCGTTTTCTTTCAAGGAATTAAATAAAGAATAAATAAATAAATAAAAAAACCCTTAACAACTATTCATAGCTTTATAAGTGTTACAGTGGTATATTAGTGTGTTACGACTGTGGGTCGTCTATCTGATTCTGTCGAAATAGGTTTCACCCTCTTTCTTATTTCTTCAACTAAAAAACAAAGGAGCTATTTCTGTAGTCTGCTTTGAAGAGTAAAAACCAATATTATTGTTCAAATACCTATATACACACTCAATGTACATATATATTTTTTACGTGGTAGAGCCACGCTGCAGCTATTTATGGTTGTAGTATGAATGGGTCGGTTCAACCGGGGTAGGATCACGCTCTTACAGAAAACCAGCGTAAACCAGGGATCGAGGCATTCCATCTCAGTCCTCTGAGCCAGTCAACCCATCTGCATTTTAATTCTTAATCGAATGTAGATGTATATCGGCCACAGCGTCCACTTACCATGGACTGTGTGCTCGTTTGTCACCCTTATTCTATTAAAAAAATACATACTTATAACATCACTCTGCTTAATCTACCAAAGCTTGATATAATGTGTGTGGGAAAAGATCAGAGGTAAGTTAGGATGGAGTGATGATTTCTTATATTTACGCGAACACTACACATTGATTAAAACTACTTTTACGGATTTTATCACTTTAATTTGTTTGATATTTAATTCCCGACGTTTCGGTTGCTTTCCAGCACCCGTTATCACGGGGGACATGGTCCGTAAAAGTAGTTAATCATTAGGATGAGGTGATTTCACACAAGATCGATCAAAATACATCTGGATACTAAACCAACTGTTTATGTTTTGTAGATTTTCGGTTTCTGAGGTTATTGTTGAATTGTGTGATATGCCGTGTACCATTTTTCATGTGTATTTTATAACATGGTTGGGGTGGTAATAATTGACTAAGTCATCATCATTACAGCCTTTAAAAGTCCACTGCTGAACATAGGCCACCTTTGAGGCATGCCACATTACACGGTCCTTTACCACCTGCAACCGTCCACTTTCTGTATGTCTTAATGTTTGACACTACAATCATAATGTTAAAGCACAGAAGTTTTATTATTAAATACAAAGCTAAGAAATTCGGGATTAAAATCTATGTTTCTTGTTCTTTTCTCCTTCCTCAGAGGTGAAGTAAAGCTAGGAGACTTCGGTTTAGCACGGCTGTGGTCAGCGGAAGACAGACAGCGTCCATACACCAATAAAGTGATAACATTATGGTATCGACCTCCTGAACTACTGCTGGGCGAGGAACGTTATGGGCCAGCAGTGGATGTGTGGTCAATGGGTTGTATCCTGGGAGAGCTGTTCCTTAAACATCCACTGTTCCAGGTATGGCCTTTGTGTTGATATTTCAAATTTTTCATTTCCATGAATTTAACATATAAGAATAAAATAAAAATTAAGTACACTTAATTTTGTAAAAGTGTGAAGATATGAGGTTCAGATTTAGAAAGGAAATACTGAATTATACAGCCGTTTGAAAGTGTGAGAGATAGACTACATACATTTCAAGTGACAAAACCTTGTACTCATGCACAGTGATTCCTATGTTGTCGTGTTGATTCCGTATAGGAGAATTCACTACGCCGGTATAATCCCGTAGGTGTCGTAAGGGGTGACAGAGGGAGGTGAAACAGGAGAGGGGTAACAATATCTTTCTGATAATAACTCAAAATATTAAAAAATTGTGGTAGCCCACTCACCTGCCAAAGGTGGCAACTATGGCAAATAACGCTCTTCCCCCTCCCCCTTATGAGGTTGTATGGGTTTGTGTATATGGGTTGTATATGTATATGGGTTTTGTATGTTTTTTATAGGATAGCATGACAAACGAGCACACAGTCCACCTGATGGTAAGTGGTTGCTGCGGCCCATAGACATCTACATCTATCCTCGATTATGAATCAAAATGCAGATGCGTTGTCAACTGTGAGAACTAAGATGGAATGCCTCGTTTCCAGTAAAAAGGGTCTCCGGTTCTCTACACTCACCATACGAAACCCAGCAGTATTAAACTACTATTTCTCACTGGTATTCCGTGAGAGTGTGGTCCTTCCCTGGTCGAGCCGACCCATTCGTGCTACAACTATACTACTAATATAACAGCAGCATGGCTCTACCACATATAAAAAATTGTATTTTATGCAATGGCTGTTTCACTAAGTTGAAATCAACACTAAAGAAATTAACAAATATTTTCAGGCCTGTGTAGAGATGATGCAATTGGAAATGATCTCTAGAGTGTGTGGTACCCCAGTACCAGGTGTGTGGCCTAATGTTGTTAATCTTCCACTATGGCATACCCTAAGACCAAAACGATTTCACAAGCGCTGTGTTAGGGAACAGTTTGCGTTTATGCCTGGCCCAGCATTGAATCTGCTCGATCGAATGTTGGAACTTGATCCAGATAAAAGAATTACTGCCGAAGAAGCACTCAAAAGCCCCTGGTTGAAAAATGTGGTGCCAGAACAGTGAGTATTGAGTTATTTTTTAAAGTATAATAACATTTATTTTGTGAAATTTCATATTATAATGTAAGCTTTAAAATATCATTAATCATTTTTTGCAATTAAATTTTATGGTATTATGATTAGCAGTTAGCTGTTATAATCATTTGTAACTGATTAACGCTTTTTTGTATTATATTAATTTTGTTTTTTTATTTAATTCTAATGATTTTACCACTTCATGAAATAAATGCCATATTATGTATTTTGTATTTAGTAACCGCAAATAGTTTCATAAACAAAAACTTACATATGGACACTGGTTTAAACTAACTGGCGGGAACACCTAAATAGATAAAGATAAATTGTCCCGCGTCATCAAAAACGGACCAAATGACCTTCCAGAAAAAAACCAAAACATGATCGTACTGCTTGTTAATCCACCTGCCAAGTGAGTTGATTATGGCAAATCCTCTGGGGAGAGGCCTATGTTCAGCTGGGGACTATTGAGGGTAGATAAAAAAACAAAACAAGATAGTTACAATCACAAATAAAATATATTTCTTTCTTTTAATTAAAATTTTTTATGCCTTCAGAATGCCTGCTCCAGAGTTACCGACATGGCAAGACTGTCATGAACTGTGGTCCAAACAAAGAAGAAGGCAGCAGCGTGAACAGCAAGACCAACAGACAAAACCAAAGCCTTATGGCTTTGCCTCCAATGATTGTGACAAGGATCCCAACTTCAAACAGAATGAGTCCTCCAACCAATCGGACTCAAGCTTTAAAAGTGAACCATACAAAATGGAAAGTGGTTTTAAGTCAAATGAAACAAGTCAAGAGGCAGTTGGACAAGTTAAATAGTACATGGAGTATTTCTATGGTTATTATGGATAACCATAGGTTGATGGTGCTTTTCAAATTTAATGTTGCCAGTCAATAGTGATTGTAAAATACTAATGGGTATAAGTGAAGTGTATTTAAGTATGCTGTGTGCCAACTTGACTGTCTACATTGGATACTAGCTAAATTAATATGTATTAGCTTTTTGCCGCAAGTACCATGATATGATACATAGTAAGTGCTGTTACTATTATAATTTAAACCTTACTTAAATACAATTAAATGTGTGATGTACAGAAGGAGAAAGTGAAAGAAAAGGGCATAAACTATGCTATTATATAGTCATATAGTTATTTGAGCTTCCTGGTTAAATAAATTAAGACATGAAGTTAAAGCAGTTAATGCATTAATTATGCAGTATCCATACTAAAAATTCCAAAAATATGGTTAATTTATTATATATAGGCCCTAAAGCAAGGTTTAAAAGTATTTAAGATACTATAATGTTAATCTGCCATTTTGTTGGAATTACGACTGAAGATGTTGAATTGAGATTCCTCTAAACAACATTTTGAGCCTGATTGACGCTTCATAGTGAATTCAAGTTCAGCAAATGTATGAAACATTTGATATATAAAGTGCAAACCAAAATTTTCATTAAAACCAAAGCATTGAGACAGGCGCTAGTTACCTATGGATTGGGAATTACAATCTAAATTGTGTAAATTATGTCACATTTGTAAATAAGTGTAAATATTTAAATAGTAGTTTAATTCTATATAAGAACAATGTTGTTTATATTTTGCAACTTGTATTTTCGATTGTATGGAGTCTTAGTCTTGAACACATTTTTAAATATTGGCATTAATGTAAAATTTTGTAAATAAAACTGTAATTTCATTAAGAATTTATACAAAAGTTGATTTAAAACCTGCCCTTTTACCTGTTGATAACATTCAGATGCACAAAAAAAACTTCAGGCTGTTACAAAATGTTAGTAAATGAATCTTGAAACCTTCTGTGGGTAGTTGTCGTTTTATACGTCGCATAAGTATTATTTATATTGCATGTATAATTTAAAAAAAGAATATTTTTTTACTTTTTTAAACTGACAGTTGCAAGATACTGATTTCTTATATCTACGCGAATACTACACATTGAATAAACATACCTTCTGTGTACTAAATATCGGGAATTTGTCAATAAAACAAAAAATACAAATTATTCATCTAAATTTATTTTATCGCCTTCCAAGTAGGCCCCATCGCTTGGAATACAACATCTCCAACGCTTCACCCAGTCTTCCATACATTTTTCATAGGCTATTTGCGGTATGGCCTTTAGCTCATTCAGCGAATTTTTTGTTATGGCTTCTATCGACTCAAAACGTTTTCCTCGAAGTGGTAATTTTAACTTGGGAAATAAAAAAAAGTCAGACGGAGCCATATCAGGTGAATACGGTGCTTGGTCGAGAACTTTTGTTGATTAAACTCTCACTTTATGGTGCATTATCATGGTGCAGCATCCATGAGTTGTGTTGCCACAAATCTGGACGTTTTCGGCGGATACTCTCACGCAAACGCTTCATGACGCCTAAATAATATTCTTTATTCACTGTTTCTCCCTTTGGAAAGAATTCGGAGTGAACCACACCACGGTAGTCAAAAAAAACTGTCAGCATCACCTTGATTTTGGAGCGACTTTGCCGCGGTTTTTTGGGTTTCGGCTCGTTTTCGAGACGCCATTCTGAAGACTGTTGGCTTGTTTGCATGTCGTACTCATAAACCCATGTCTCGTCGCCAGTTATTATACGTTTCGTAAAGGTCGGATCCGTAAAAGCTCGGGAAACCATGTCTTCAGCGACATGCTTTCGCTGCGCTCTTTGAACAAAATTGAGCTCTTTTTGGAACTAGTCGAGCGGCGACGCGTTTCATGCCTAAAATGTCAATGAGAATGTTGTGGACGGACTTAAAAGATATGTTCACCTCACTAGCCAACTCTCTCAGATTCATACGTCGATTTTCGAGCACTAGCTTCTTGATTTTGTCGATGTTTTCTTTGGTCGTAGCGGTTGAAGGTCTACCAGAACGAGGCAAGTCTACTACTACTTCTCGGCCTTCTTTAAAAGCCTTATACCATTCATAAGCCCTTGTTTTCGATATACACGATTCGCCGTAGGTATTTGGCAACATTTTTAGTGATTCACCACATGAAATATCATTCGAAACACAAAATTTAAGGCACACTCTTTTTCAACAATATTTTCCATTGTAAAAATCGCCGAGAACTCAAAACTATGACCAACAAAAAGTGTAGTTTAAAACAAATTAAATGACAGATCCCGCTCAAACTTTGCGCGCTAAATCAGTACAGTGCTACCAACATGCAGTAAAAAAATTAGAACAACCTCTTTTACGCGGGTCTTTTTATTGACATATTCCCGATACTTTTTACACAGAGTAGTATTTTACGGATGTTATCACGCGGGTTATAAATTTTTTTTAATCCTAAAATGTGGAATAATTTTATAACATTGCAAGATTCTGTAATATACATGCAGCCTTATAATAAATACTAAATTCTATATTCTAAACATGCGATATACATTTCTGTCGTAATGCGATATGAAAGGGACAGTTATGTGAATAAAGATTTAGATTGAAGAGAAGATTTCTTTTTAGACTTCCTGTTTGATATATGACTTACGAAATTTTTTACCATGTTTTTTGTGAGAATAGGTTTTCGAGGTCCCTTGTAGATATTTTAGCTTTTCTTGGATGTGGAAACGAGATGTGCATGCCAAAGTATAGATGGGATTAATTTCACTCCATTTCATCTACATTTAAATAATTAAAGTATGTATGGTATGTGTAGGAGAATTATAAAGAAAACCTAATTTATTTTGATACAGAAGTTTTAGGAGAGAAATGTTCTGTCTAGAGATTCCAAGTTCAAATGATAAAGCTATTTTACTCGTTATGTGGCCTTTATTACATATAACAGAAATTATTGTATTTAGAGTAATAAGTGTATGTAAAATATCATGAAATGAAAACATTTGCAAGTTTTGGGATGTAACAAGTATGCTTTTAAGTGTTTGCGATTGTAGTAGTGAAAACGGAGTTGATGCATTAATTTGATCATGTAGGATGTAGTTATGCAAAAAGGATCCAACCCACAAATAGCTATTTTTGAGATATTAAAGTTTGGATCTATTGAAAATATGATGTTATATGGTTTTATGATATAACATATCAATTTGCTCGTATTTTATTTATCTACTTCGACTATGTTAGAATTGTTTTACTACATGCTTAATATATTTATAAAAAAAATTATCCTACTATTATATGAAGGTTTTGGATCCTTTTCACATGACTATGTTTTATTTTTGGTCCTAGTTGCTTACGTGTGGACACTAGTTGAGCATTGGACTATTGTAAAGATTATTTGTTACACATTTCTGTGCTTTGGAATCAGGCAATAGTGTTTTTATTGCCAGCGTGAAGACCTGAAAGCCGTCTTTATACAAAAAATTATTCACAATTAGTCTCAATCTTAAAGTCCAGTGGAAAATATGCAAACTAAAATGTAAAGTATAGAATTTGACAGCAAATGTCAAGTTCCGTTGACAACTGTGGCACCACAGCAAAGGGACTTTTTAATGTAGACTTCTTCAAATCCGAGATCATCAATAAACCGCGTTTTGTAATAAGACCGAAAATGTTTACAGTACAATCGAAGGCCTCATAAACCGTGCCACTTCCTATAGTTGTGAAATGGAGGAATATTCGTATTAGTTTTTAGAGTTCCGTACATCACAATAAATAACGGAACCGATTTAAGGTCCTATTGTCTGTCTATTAAGACCTTTTTTCTCAGGAACAGGTAGTGGTATCAAGTTGAAATTACGTCTAACGGCTCCTTGGAGGTGTATAAATTCAAACTTTTAAGTCAAAATATACAACCATTTTTTTTATAGGATAACGTGATAAACGAGCACATAATCTACCTGATTGTAAGTGGTTACTGTGGCCCATAGACATCTACATCTATTCTCGATTAAGAATCAAAATGCAGATACGTTGTCACCCGTGAGAACTAAGATGGAATGCCTCGTTTCCAGTAAAAGAAGTCTTCGGTTCTCTACACTCGCCATACAAAACACAGAAGCATTAAGCTACTATTTTACGCTGGTATTCTGTGAGAGCGTGGTCCTTCCCCGGTCGAGCCTACCCATTTATGCTACAACTATGCTACTAATATAACTGCAGCTTGGCTCTACCACATATTATTAATTTTATGTCACTGTCAATTAATTTATGTCACTTATTTTGGCACCATAAAACTCACTTATCAAAACCTATGGGGTATATTCTAGAATCATGAAATTTTGCTAGAAGCAAGATCTCACAGCACAAGTAAAGGATAAAATTTGAATATTCTTAATATGTAATTGAATCACAAATAAATATTTGTGATTACAAACTTACCTATACACTCGTAATTGGAGCATCAACCGCGATGTAGATGGGGAAACATGTTTTTCCACTGCAAAGTTCTGTTTGTTCTTCAATTCGACTTACCTTTTCATTAGAGCAATGTTCGATGATTTAATTTCCTTATCTATAATTCTCGGGATGGGATATACTATCTACATACATGTAAAGTTTATATGGAACCCCCAGGGCGCGGCCGTTTTATTAAAATATAAAAAAAAAAAAAACTTTTAAAAAAAGGCCTCCGTTTTTTATTAAATAAGGGGGTTTTATAATAAAAAATTTTGAAGGACCAGAGCACCAGCGTGAAAAAGTAACATAGAAAGCTAACGAACATTCATCTTAGTCTCAGATGATAGAGCATTATTCGAGAATGAATTAATGTAGATATGTGATTTATGTGCTACATGGATAAAGTCACTCCACGAATAATTGGAAACTATCCAATGCGCAGGAGATTTCTTAAGCAATACTCAGCATTCTTTTGTTAGGGTAAAGAAGGGATGCTACACCTGGATAACAAGAATGAGGGATTCCATCATTTCCAGATCAAGTCACATCTAGATTAAAAACTAAGTCCTTGAATCCCCTTTCCAAATGAAAATGTCTGCTTTAATGTTTGGTTAAAAGAAAAGCAATAATTTTGATAATATCCTAAATTCACAAATACAATAGCGTATGTATAAGTTGCATAATAAATTGGAACCACGATCCAAACTAGTTGGCATTTAATATGTGGTAATACTATTTTTAGGTATGTAATATGTATATTAGGCCTTAATTATTATATTATAAATGCATCACATCATGATGTTTGTATATAAAGTTCTAAATAGGTAATATATTATCATCATGTTATTGTTCACAAATGTTTATATTTGATAATCATTCTCATGAGAGGAAGTGTGGAATATGGTAAACGGAAATTTATTTAAGTCGATTGTTCCACTGTATTAGCAATAATATTTATAAACTGTAATCAACTCTACAGCATTAAGACCTATTTGTTTTACTATTATTGTAGTTATATATTTTATATAATTATAATGGCAATTTTAAAAACTATTTTGTGTCTACGGTCATCACAATTCTGTACATTTGAGATAATGTGAAAGAATTAAATAGTTTTTTTTTTTACTTAGAAAACAGTACAATTTTAAACCCTCGCTTTTCTTGAAGTCGGCTAAAATCCTGTTCTTAATGACAAATATGTTTTATAATTTTTTTAATGTTTTAACGATTATCTATTAAAAAGCAACAGTTTAGTTTGAAACTCAGTGGAACAGTCCAATTCAGACTAGCATTAAATAAGTCTGGGCACGCCTAAAACACGTAGTGATTGTGTTGTTCCTCTATTTATTGTTATTTAATAGCTCAAAATATGACGTGTTATATCAGTTCTTTTCTAATATTTTCCAACACACAGTGACCACAAATTAGTTTTCGCTTACATAAAATGCGTCATTACTTGCATTTTAAAAAAAAGGAGCCTTATTGTTCATTAAAGGAAGCAAAAATTGAAATTCACAGGGTATTTTAGATATTCAACGCAAAATGATTTACATAATTATATATTGTCATCATAAATGAGGTTTACAAATTTGGTAATTTGTTTTCTTTTAGTAATTTGTATACCGTTTAAATAAACACAATATTAAATCTTAATTTAAAATTTTCAATTATTTGCTTCCTATGATGAATCTAGTATAATATTAGTTGGTAAGGAAACGTAGCACATCGCCACAAAGACTAACTTCCTGTATTATATAGATTAAGATGCGGTGTTGCTATATGAACAAATAATCCGGAGTTTAGGTATGGGCGAGTGGAGAAATTGTTTTAATGTTTTATCGATAATATGTTATGTTAAAATTGTGGCCAATAATGATTGCTGTACCGTTTTGTTAGGTATTTGAAGTGAAAACTTCTGTAGGCACGTTAGACACTTTTGGGATGGGGAAAAACCACAGAAGTCGCGTGAATGTCACGCTTAGATACATATTCAGGGTGTTAGTGTAAACACCGTTATCCTTGAAACCACTGGTTTGGTTTCACTTACAGAACGTAAATTCAATGAATAAAAAAAAAACGCTATTTTCTTTTATAAAATTTAAAAAGTTTCTTTCCGACACCGTCCGTAAATTCATGGATACCCTATGCGCCCGAGTGACGTAATCATTGTAAAGATCACCGCTCGCGCTAGCTATCTACACTACATTCCAATAAAAACACAATAGGTACACATAACCTGTGATGTAACTTTTCCTTCATACTTTCTTCCTGGCTTAGGACAGGCAAAAGTTGAGGAATATAGTAAGTCAGCTCAAATTCTAATTTCGCCCCCACTTCCCCGCGCGTCGTATGCTATGTACCGACATGTTTAGACACTTATTTCATTAGGTTTATCATATTTATGCCTGTTTCTTAACGCCAACCCAGTCGCTTCTTATTTTTATTACGGTTATTTCCCATTTTAATTTTACGTCGTCCTGTTGCGTAATGTGTATTGATCGTAAGTGACACAACTTCCTCCTTCAAAGGCGAAACTGTCCGGGCGGCAGGAATCAAGCTTCAAGACGCCGATAGTTTAGGTAATTTCTTTTTACAGTGAAAATAATGGTATTTAAAAAAAAGTAAATAACATAAGCACTGCTTTATAGTTAGTTCAGTTAGTACGCAAAGTTTCATGATCTTATTTAAAGTATTTTATGAATTACAGCGGTTTATTGTTTATTTTGGAGGTAACTTTGGATTTTTTTTCCGTCGAGAAAATTTTACGGAATCGTGTTTTCGTCTAACATAGCCCTTAACATTAATCCTCAACTTTACCATATATTTATTTCAAAATTAATGCTGCAATATTTTCGGCATAACGCAGGCTCTTGTTAAGCCGTTTAAGGTTATATTTCCCCTTAAGGAAAAATTGAGATTTTACTAAAAAAATGTTATTTTTTATTGAATTTACGTTCTATAAGTGAAACCAAACCACTGGTTTCAAGGATAACGATGTTTACACTAACACCCTGTATTGTATTTGTATGTGTTATATATGTGTTTGTATTTATCTAATTCATCTAATAATCATTCTAAAAATTATCAACTGACAATAATCATTCTTTTTCGCGTACATAAAACGACGCAATTAATGATTTTTTTACTATACGTTGATAAAAATAAATTCTAATAAAAAATTCTTCCAAAACAGTATTTCTTAACAACCCAAAAATAGTGTTTAAAAGTTTGTGAAGCTAAGAAGTTTTCTCTTCTGACGTGCAGTCCTACGACTGACAGTTTTTTTAAATATATTTGACTATTTTATATGGTAAAGGAAGAAAGAAATGTATCATTTTATTAATTAAATTGAGTTGCCTATGTATAGTTCCTACAGGAGGACTGGTAGAATGTGTAGAATGTAGAAGATCCCAATGAAGACTTGGAAAATATTGGTACAAGAGAGTTCTTATTTAACGCGAGAGAGGTTTTAAAAACACTAAGGTAATATTCGAATTTCGTATCCAATATTGTTTTTTTTTGTAAGACTGAACGGCCGCGGATGTGTAGCCATAACTCTGGATTGTTGTTATAATATAAAATTCAATGTAAAAATGTACCTAACTTTTTTAAAATAATTAAACTACAAAGAATTTGATTACCTTTTTTATTATCCTAATCTACATAAAATACATTTGATAATTTCGTTCAAAAATTACTTTACAAGAGTAATTTTAAAACAAATTTTACTTTGCCGAAATCCATTGTATTACATATGTTAAAAATAATTAAAACTATAATAAGAATGATGTGTCTTAACTACTTGAAGAGCATATCCCGCCTCCCTCCTCCAACGTCACTACACTAGGAATGACACGCCACCGTCTGTAATACATGTTTCGACTCTTAAGTACGTACTGATGCTGATGGCCATCGCATTCTCTTTCCTGATGATGCAGGCTGCAATGTGGGTGAGAGGTGCTCTTCAAACTAGGTCTTACAGAACTCGAACAAAATTTTATTTTTATGTGGATCTTATTAGTTTTTACAAAACTGAAACAAAATCATATAACGTAGTTCACATGATGTTAACTGGCTACTGCAGCTCATGGACTCCTACAGCCAACTTCAAAAAAAGGCTACAGATGCGTCGTCACCTCTGAGGACTAAGATGGAATGCCTCACATCCTGTAATTATACTGATTCTCTGTACCCTTTAAACCGGAATTCGGCAGGCACATCAATTTTCGCATTCGTATATCGATGTCCGAAATATGGCTCGACACTTCTAATTGAACACCTCCCACTTTTATTTCTCTCCAGAGGTCACGACTTTGGAATATAACCTTTCAGAAGGAGTACACCAAGAGTCCTTAATTAATTTTAGACGAATAGCGGCGTGCTGTGGTGGACTGGACTGAACAGTGGCGAAGGTCCCAACGACCATACTACTTTTATGTTCACGTTGTGTGTTCTATGGTTTTGGGAGCGAGCATTGGGGGAGCAAGAGCTCACTATGTCTTTCTTTCTCTATTTTTTTAGAATCGTTAACTCATACATAACGTTTCACAAGAACAGGACAAATCTGGAACAATTATTTGTAGGCCATACAAATACGGGGATTCAAATCCGCGCTCTTAGTGTTGCAACTCGTTGTTTAGCCACTGCGCCACGGAGCCGTCGAGCGGTATAGAAAGAAATATGTAGGTGTTAGTCATAGAATACTATAATACATACATAATAGAACGGGGAAGTAGGTGGAGCCCGTGAAGCCACTAACATGTCTATTCACACGTATAAATGTCAACACGAGATTTGTTTTGACCTAATAATCGTTTCCGAATTTCGCATGCAAATTTTTTAGAAAATACAAAATTGCACACTATTTACATATAAATATGTATTAAAATTTAAACGATTTTTTAATGATGCTTTTGAACATTAATCAAAAGTCTAAAATGTGTAAATTTACACATTTTAGTAAATTTACTCAGTCTGTCAACACAGCGAATCGGGTTTGTAGTAGTGATTAACTGATAATACGACGTAATTGTTTGTATGTGTGCTCCCGGCGACGTCGAACCTCTGTACAAAATAAGTTTGATAGCCATTCTATTGTGTATTATAGTATTCTATGGTGTTCGTGGTCTTTCGTTTCCATGTGGGGCGCTGTAACCGTGTAGTGGCAGCGCATGGGTTTCGTACGAGACGACAGAGGAATCTAAACCAGGTGGGCAGCAGCATCTTCCTGACAACAGCTGATGCTTGCCAACTGTAGCAAATGTCCTCACTATTAGGCAATCTATGGGATAGACCTATGTTCAACAGTGGGCTTTTGATAGACGAATGTGGTGCTGAAGTTAGCTTTTCTAGGTAGGGCGTATACATATAGTTACTACCTATGTTTTAAGTTTATAAGGACTACTGAGTGATCATGGAGATCAAAATACGTTAGGGATAAAGTCCTCTTGAATGGCAATATATGAGATGTATGATAGTAATTACAGTGAACACGTCAATAGTGTTTTATGTAAAGAATAAAACTACCAAAAATTATCAAAATGCATGTATTTAAGACTGCAAAAGAATTCGCTTACATCTATAAGGCACTCGTTTGCCGGCTTCCAGTTAACAATTTCAAATTCACTTGTTTTCTTAAACACTGTACATGGGTGTACACTATGGTAAACGTAAAACGTATCGGTCAAAATAAATGACTAGAATTTTCTTCATGTAATTTGTGATTAAGAAACGAATACCTATAGAAAATATTACATTTATGATTTGTACTGTAACGATTACAAGTCGTAAGAAAAGTCTTGTAAAAATGTACAAGTTACAGAATTTTTTTGTAATTTCTTAAAAAACATCTGGTGATATAATAATAAAAATATTTATTAATTATGTGATCAAGACGTATAGTTTAGATCAGACCAATAAAAAAGACGAAGCTCTGTGTACGTTTCTAAGTGACGTAAAAACTAAGCCTAAACCATGCTCAACTTATTGTAGGAACACGCACTGACATCGAAATCACATCTAAATCATTTGCAACCAAACAGATGGTTTTAGGTGAATATGTGTGGTTGCAGCACTAAGATTTATTGGCTAATAAAGAAAATAAAAAAGAACATAG
Source organism: Parnassius apollo (assembly GCA_907164705.1). NCBI lineage: Eukaryota > Metazoa > Arthropoda > Insecta > Lepidoptera > Papilionidae > Parnassius > Parnassius apollo. The sequence continues at coordinate 2,975,953 of CAJQZP010000393.1, forward strand.
AATACTATAATAGTATTCTATGGTCAAGAAGTTGAACATAGTTTCGGCATCAGTAGAAATTTTCGCAGCGCTCCGTCCATCTTTTTTTGTTGGTCTGAGTGATAAACCGTTGCGTATAAACAGGGCTTCTATGCTAAGAAACTTTTATCAAATTGTTGTTTAATTAAAATTCGAATATGAATATTTATCCTTTCACCCACGCTTTACACATAGTTTTATCCTTATTACTCACTGTTGAAATCATAAAATTATTATTTTATCTTATCCGTATAATATTCCAATTAATAGGAACTGAAAGCAGTGGAGGCATTCTTGTGCAAAAGTTCTGAACAATTAAACTAAAATCGAATTAATTCCAAAGTGTTCAGACAATTTAAAATTAGAGTATAATTCTATTTATTTTATCAATCAAGGCTGATAGATGCGGTTATTTCTACGGTTCTACCTTACTTAAGTATTACAGAATACGTTCAAAAAATGCATTTCCTATGTTGAAGGAGTATACTTTGAAGAACGGGGAGTGAAATTAAGCAGTCATATAATGCGGTCGATCGCGAGTAGACGGAGAAATGATATTAAAAACTAATATCTCACTCTGTTTACATTTAAATATAAGTAAAAATTTATCTCCATTTTTATTTTTAATAAAATGATCGCTGTCGCCTACATGTGACCGCGTTAGGCACCTTCGATTCAGCTTACAAATTGTACAATAAAATGATTACAAGTGAAATGTGTCAATATAATACAGCTGTTGTAGTTTTATTATACAGCATGTCGCCAAACCACTTACAGGAACAAGCTAATGACACATTTCACTTTTATCTTATTCGCACTAACTTTATGACATTTATTACCTACAATAAGTACTTTGTACGAATATTTTTAAAATACTTCCTATTACAATAGATGCGTAATAGTTTTAAATAATAAACTTGAATATAATTAATGTTCCGGGAGATTATGCTTTTGTATTGAAATAGCAGCATAGCTAGCATAGCGTTTTATTATCCTAGAAGCATTAGAAGATTAGAGAACTTTAAGTCATCATCACCAGGAACGAATTAGCATTTAATGTAAAACAAAAAAAATGCCTTTGATGCACAGTTCCTTAATAAATTATCAATTTTAACACAAAATAAACGTAGAAAAATACAAGTATTTATTTGATTAAAGTAGTTATTATCTCACAACTAACATAATCTTGAATTAAAAAATAACATATTGTATATAAAAAATGATGAAAAACATTATTAATTTTTGTCGAAATACTGTAATGTACCTTAAGTTAAATTCTCTCATTTTAAATAAAATATAATAAAAAAATATATTTAATTGAAACCAAAAAAGCAATATCTTAATTGTATAATATTTAACATTTGAATAAATTATAAACAGTTCAATAATATAATACCTAATTGCTGTACTGTTGTACAACTAGAATAACTGTCGTTGTTACTTACGTTGTTTATAAGTAATAAATACTCTACATAATATTTTGTTATAGTGTGGTACCGGTAAACGTTTCAAGGTGTTGCAACCTGAAAAAAAAAAAGAAAATTCATCAAAGTGTTTGTACATGCAATTGTTTCCTTTTAGAAGAATTTTCAAAGGTCGCTTGTTCACATCTGGCTCGAAGGACCAAAATATTGATGGTGATTCCCACTTACACAACACTTTATAATAATAAATGCTAAATAATATGAGCGGTAAACCCACCGCGCTAAGTACTGATAATGTAATAATTTATCAATTGATCGTGTGATAGAATTCGCACGCATATGAGAAAAAGTGCAGAGACTTAAGTTAAGTACACCGACAAAATAATGATTTACATGTACGATAGCTCGTACAATTACTTAAATGGAAAATGCAAGCTTTGTAAATTACCCACTGCAAAATAAAAAGTGAAACAATTAAAAAATACAAGTTATTAATTAAGTTAAATTAAACTTTTACGACCGTGTTGTGGGGCGGTGTACAAATATCATCCGCTACCCTGTGGCGTCCCGTGAGTGTCATAGGAGGTGACAGAGGGAAACTACTAAAAAATAAAAAAAACTACGGCTGCCAACCCTCGTGCCAAGCGTGGCAATTATGATTAAAAATGGCAAATATCCCCCCGGTGAGGCAATCCTATGTTCAGATAGACTTTAAAAGGCTACAACGGTAACGGTAGGGTTTTATTTAAATTGAATAATGTAAGAGTTGTTATCACAGAAATAGTAATAATAAAACAATAGAAATGAATTAGCGCTCGATTATTCCCAAAACCGATATCGCCACATTTTAACACATACGCATTAAACGACCGATGCTTGCAGTCGTATTATAAACATACGCAATGCACAATGATATCTAATATTTCGCATTACATTGCTTGGCGAGTTTGTCAACGTCGCGTAATACGGTAGAACAAAAGCAGCAATGGTAATAGTAAAATACGAAAAGTAATAAAATAAATGAAAGTTTACAAAGTTAAATATCATAGTAAAGTATTCATCTAGATGTAAATTAGTTAAAACAATGATAATTAGTAGAGATGGGCCGAATATGGATTTCACCGAATACGAATATTCGGCCGAAAGTTCGCAAAAACTATTACCAAACCGAATATTCGGCCGAACATTATTCGGTAGGATCACCTCGGTACCTAATCAATTTATGTCAAAAGTCAAAACTTGTTTCCGTAAAGTCCGCGGGATTACAGCCGGACCCTGCCCCTCGCTCCCCCGCCACACCTGACATGTTATTGACTTATCTAGTACTGAGCAAATTGTCGGCATATGCTTATGTTTTGATGATTTTTGTGAGAAAAAAAGTATTTCGTTGTGTTATTCTTAGTGAAAATTGATAATATGATAACAATGAGTGGCAGGAAATCTACTATTTAGACTTACTTTAGAGAAACTGACTACCAAAGTAAAGTGAATTGTACTAATGTTATGTAATGTTTCTTTGTTTGATTCCAAAAACATTTCATCGAGCTTTCTATTTGATATAATTGGAAGTAAATCTATAGTGCCTCAAAAACATCACGCTATTTAAGTAGATTTAACTCATAAATAAAATATACTTTCAACACTAAAATACTCAATTCATACATTTCAATAGACTATAGATACACTTTGAGTACCATTTTAACGAATATTCGCTAATTTAGCCGAATATTCGGCCGAATAAGAATATTCGGTAAAGCTGCCGAATATGCCGAATACCGAATATGAAACGAATATTCGGCCTATCTCTAATAATTAGTAAATAATCATCCTACCGATGAAATGTTACACCTTTACTAGTTGAATTACACGACCTTGATGAGTTTTTACTACTGATTATGCTGCAGTTCAATATTATAATAACATAAATTCACGTACGACGTTATCCGCGCAACTAAATCACAAAATGGTGAATGATGTTCGTCAACACATCATAGCGGCGACATGTTCACGCGTCTACGCTACACTTCTATTGTCTTATTATTACTATTTCTGTGGTTGTTATCTCTCAATAAACCTCATCCTCCACTTTAGGAATTTGTCATGTATTTTTACAAAATAGCTAAATTTCAAATGGACCAACTTAATCCAAATCTGGATCAGTTGTTTGGAGACCATGTTGTACCGTGCGGGATATTAATCCGCGTTCCGCAGCAGTAAAACGCTCAGTCACTAACTGCTACTTACCTTATTTAATTAAGATTAGTGAAGCGTATAGAAATATGTAAGAAAAATAACAAACCACTAGCAGGTTGCCGCTCTTTGCCCGTTGTATGGCGGGCTGCGGTCCGTTGGTAACCTCGATGGTGCCGCCCTGCTTGCCATTCACCAGATTGTGAGCGATCCTGTTGAATTTGTTTAAAATATTGAATTTGGTAAATTATTTCCTTATTGAATTTATAAAAGTTAAGAATACTGGCAACACTGGTTTTTTTGGCAACAGAATTCCAAAAATATCACCAACCCTTTTTACTGGAAGAAAAGCATTCCATCTTAGTTCTCAGGGGCGACAATACATTTATATTCTGATTCATAATAGAGGATAGATTTAGGTGTCTATGGGCCATACACTTAATTATAAAGTATAAACTAACTATATATATTGAACGTATAAAATTATTATATAACTAAATAATAAATAAATTAAATATAATTTTTATCTTATTGAAGTAACAAATGAATTAATAATCCACAGGATCGTAATCGGCTAAGTTACAGGCTACAGCGCATAAACACACGCAAACTTTATGCAAAGAAGACTACAGGTGCATTGTCACCTCTGAAGATAAATGGAATACGTTATAGTCTGTGTTTACAATTGTTCTCCATAGTTCCGTAGCAATCAAACTGGAACACAAGTGCACTGTTGTTTGGCAGCAGAAATAATACGAGTATACCCTGACGGACTCCGAGACGGAATAGGAGACATATTCTTAGCCATATTATCTAGAAACTGTTTATTTCGTTTATGTATATTTATGGAACGCGCAGTGGCGGTGTAAGAATATCCACTAGCCCATATCGTCCCGTGGGTGTCGTAAGAGTCGACAGGGGGAAATTGAAACAGGAGGTGGGCAGCAACATCTTGCTGATAACAACTCAAAGTAATGATTTCTAAATTTACACGGTCACTACACGTTGAATTGAATTGAACTGTATATACGGATTTTATCGCGTTTAATAAAACTTATTTTAACTTATTTTTAATTCCCGACGTTACGAGTGCTTTACAGGGTCACGGGCATAGAGTATAAACGTTTGGTGTCCCAATGTCAAAAAATGTGTAATTAGCCCGGCTGCCTTCAGTTTCTGAATATTAATTTTATGTATTTATTATATTATATATTATAGATTTTTACACTATCTTGAAGTCTTGCAGTGGTATGCTTGGGTTTGGGCTTAATCTTGTTAATTATAGGATCCCAAGCAGATGGCAGCACCCATCCATCTTCTCAGTTGCTAACCCGCTTACAAACGTAGCAACTATGGCAAACCTCCCCCATGAGGCAATCTATGAAGGTGCCCTATGTTCAACAGTGAACTTTTAAAGGTTGTTATGAAATGAAATGTAACATTTATGAATGATCAACGATAGCCAGCAGAGTTAAAGGTGCGAAACGTTTAGTAGCAAACACTCCCTTCGATAGAAGATACCTACTTTCAGCAGTGGAGGTCTACTGACTGTTAAAAAAGAAAGATTTATACATGACCATTTTTTGGTAAATCACTTCACTGTTAAACATTTTTCCTATTAATAAAAATATTAGATATTTCTGTAATATCAAAATTCTACAGAGTTAAAAAGAGAATCAACTTACGTTCTGGTATCGACTATTTCAATGAGTTCGGGCTTCTTGGTGTAATCGGTGACGATGGTGAGCGCCTCTATCAGATGCGAGACGGAGATGATCAAGTCGCCCTGGAGTTAAATAATAAAAAAATATTTTTATTATTATCATCGCGTGCAGTGTAATAATACCCTAATAAGAGTATAGAAAAGAGGTTTTATCCTTATATGAGTGGTTTATAAATTATTATACAGCTCAACTTGTATAAAGTCTGTATTATGGAATGTAAGTAAACTTAGGGCTCTTAGTCAGGATAAAAAACTCTAGTATACAACTTAAAGTATTTTATAACACTTCAATCTGTTTTTCTCATTAAAGCTGTACTCGTATAGAAGCTGTTTTTTGCATGCCCTCACTTGCTTATTACAACTTTTAGTGTTATTATAGTATCATTCAAATCTTATTTCTCACCAATGATGTATTATACAAACTGCCTTCTAAATCTTATTTTTATGGTGTAATTGTACACTCTTATAAATAGAGTAGTTTTATTACTTCTGTCTATGAGGGTGATATAAAAAATAAATAACAGCCATAGTACAATTTAAAGTTGTGTAAGTGATAGAATATCGCCATTTTGCATACATGACCATGAATTAAATTAACTTGTGATCAATTTCTTAAAAAAAATGATTTGGTGCAGTTTGATCATGTAAAATCTAAATAAAATTTATTCAACACTGTTCCCACGGCAAGCTTTTTCATCTTTTATACCTATCGGTAAAGAGAATTGTATGTTATGTTTGAAAAACTGCTATACAGCATAAGTAAGATAAATATGCTATTGTACAACGGATTAAAACCAATGGCTGTATGACAGAATCAAAACATACATGATACAGTGATTAGCAAACACGGCGGTAGCTTGCAGAATGCAACCGCGATTTCAGCGTGAGTGACACCACACTCCGGACTAGAAAGTGGTCCATGTAGGCTAGAGGGGCGTTGATGAAGGCAGAGAGTGCCTAACAGCGGCATTAAAGAATTAAGGGTTTTTACTGTTTAGGGTTTGTTGAAAGTACGTTTAAGAGAATGTGGCTTTTTTTCAAAATGCCATCTACAAAAGTAAACTTCGTTGTACATCCATTAATAGGCGAGGTTCTGGACATCGATGATGGGTGAAATTCCATTAAAAACACCGATTAGATATCACTAATCAATGTGCAACAGTCTTACAGGTGCGAGTGGTTTTGTTCTAAACTCATCGAATCTTTCAATTGACGCATGTCAATGTCAACTTACGTATTCTTGCAAAGATTCCACTTATTTGATGCAGCTGTATGCTGTGTAAGCGGCATTAGAGAATCAATTATGGCTTATACATACATTTATTAAACTACTGCGTATGGACCGCGTCGTTGAACAAACAAAATGGCACCGACTACTTGGTGCGAAAATGTTTATGTATATATCACCAACACGAGCTCATATGCGTGCCGTGCGTCCGTGCAGTGTTTCCACTTTTAGATATTTTGCACTATTTTAGAATTATTTTAGGGTAAATCTAATTTAGTTAGGGTTTTAGGCGTTTCTTGAAGTTGACAGGGTTTTGGATAATTTGGAGTAAAACCGAACTTCAGGTAACCTTGTTTTTTATACCCACCCAATGTAATTTTTTTAAAGATTTATCGATAGGGATAGTGTCAAAAGAGCTAGAAAAGTGTAGAATGAAAGTTTTTCATTCTATATATCGGAATAATAGTATAATATTTTACTTAGTTACAAATTCGTTATTAATATGAGACTAAGTTATTACAATTTGAAAATTAGAACGTCTTTTTCATCTCAAAACTCAAGATTTTTGATGGTGAAACGATATTCAAATCTTGCAATGATAAGGCTATTTTGATTATTTTTTACGATAATTTAGGGTGTATTTCTATAGGTTCTAGGGTAAAACCAAAATCATAAATGGAAACACTGGTTCTGTGGTATTTCATGAGTATTTAAGAGATGGTGCTGACTTATTATATGCTTAAACTGTAAATTTTTGTTCGTACAATCATATCTTGGCATTTATATTGATGGGCTTATAGCCGCTGTATCTCGTACGGTGTGCGTAAAGAACCGGAGCTGTTTTTACTGGTATCTAGGGATCCTATTTGGGTGACAAAGGAATTTTATTTTCGATTGAGAATCAAAATACAGATGGTATTTTGATTATTGAGAATAAGATTCGTTGTCGCCCCTAAGGAATAACATTAAATACATCGTTTCTAGTAAAATGGGACTCCGGTTCTCTCTACACTCACCATAATATGAATTACAGTAGCAATGAGTTGCTACTTTAGGCTGGTATTCTGTGAGAGCATAATCCTTCCCGAGCCGACCCATTCGTGCTGCAACTAGAAAGTAGCTGCAGCATGGCACTACTAGGTATCAAAGTGTAAGATGGTGAGGGAGTTGTTAGAGCGTACTTTAGCAGTGATACGGGCAGAGAAAGTTGAGAAAGCGTGTCACCTTGTTGTTGTCGATCAAGCAGTTGAGATGTTATGTGGTGAGGAAGTTGTGAGAGCGCGTCACCTGCTCGTTGAGAGAGTTGTGTGAGCGTACCTTGTCGTTCTTGAGGTCCTGCGGGATCTTGACGAGCGCGAGCTGGTCGGTCTCGTTGGTTACCACGACGCGCAGCTTGTCGAGTGGCAGGCGGTGCTTGAGCTTGTAGGTGCGGCGGCCGGCCGCGTCCAGCACGTAGAGCGCGTGCTGCGAGGCCAGCAAAGTGCGGGCGCGCGGCTTGTACCCGCGCCGGTCGTACTTCACCGCCTCGCACGAGTACTGAGATCCACACAGCCTCATTTCAGATATACTGATTGCAATGGGGGCTCATAATCTAACGATCACCAATGTCGCTTGTTTATTTTTTGACGTGAAACGCCTTTAAAATCACACCGAAAACTACGTGTACTAGGTTAGAAAAGTGAATCGTAACGAAAAGATCGATTTTATCGTCTTGCCTTAATACGAGGGGCGTTCAATGTGTTCTCGGTTTGAGTATTTTAGAAAAAACATAAAATTATGAAATATTTTTTATTATCAATCAATATATTCGCCCATGACATCAATACAAATACAAATGAGCACACAGTCCACCTGATGGTAAGTGGATGCTGTGGCTTATACACATCTACATTTATCCTCGATTAAGAATCAAAATGCAGATGCGTTGTTACACGTGAGAACTAAGATGGAATACCTCGTTTCCGGTATAAAAGTGTCTCCGGATCTCTACACTCACAATACGAAACACAGCAGTATTAAGCTGCTATTTTACGCTGGTATTCCGTGAGAGCGTGGTCCTTCCCCGGTCGAGCCCACCCAATCGTGCTACAACCATAATATAACTGCAGCGTGGCTCTACCACGTATAATTTATTTCACCTCATTCCTAAGCACGAAGTCGAGCGGGCTTTACTGACGTGGCGATCTTGCGAGCTTGTCGCCGCTAACCATACTTCTATTGTAAATCTTAATCGAGGATCGATGTAGATTACTATCGATGGACTGTGTGCTCGTTTGTCACCTTTATTCTATATAAAGTGGACTTGTATAGGTTGTAAACGATATCGTAGACGTTACAGCCTATTAAAGTCCGCTGCTGAACATAGGCCTCCCCCATAAGTTGCTTCATAGGGGGATATTTACTATAGTTGCCACGTTTAGCAAGCAAGTTGGCAACCGCATTTTTTTAATCGTTGTTAAGGAGATTTGCTTGTTTCCCTCTATCGTCTCTTACGACACCCCAGGGATACAATGTGGTAGTGGATACTCTTACACTGCTACAGCACAGTAAACAGGTTACAGGTTGCAAAGGATGTATATATTTGTAGATAGTGAGGCGACGTACGATGAGCTGCTCGCCGGCGGGCCAGGCGCTGGAGGCCTGGAAGGTGTCGCGCAGCACGCGTAGCTCCGCCGGCAGCCGGTCGCACACGAAGCGCTCGCTCACGCTGCTCGCGTAGCTGTTCTTCTTGCCTGCAACAGGAAAACGTGTTTGAAATGTGCTGCCTATTCTACTTTTACTACTGCTTCTGCTTCATAAGGGATATTATATTGTACAGCAAAGAACAAATGTAATTAACAAAACTATTCAATTAGGCCTAGCAGACGCTGCACTGCCCTTTCCAAGTAGAATAATGGTCACAAACAAACACATTCCTCGCGATGCTAATGCAGTGCCTTGGCCTATAAACATCTACATTTATACATAACTAGCTGTGCCCCGCGGATTCATCCGCGTTGTTCACGCGTCTGGGCGTCACTCATTATGTACAAATAACTTAACCGTTAGGTTACATATTGAGTTGAGTGGTACACATTTAAATCGTATTTAGAAATACATACACAAAAGTTTCAACAATTTAACTTTATAGCGTGAAATGTGTTATATATAGAATACGTAATCGGTCACAAGATCTTAACTCAGAGAACACTATTCCTAAGTACTGTGTCTTGAGGACTTGGTAACTGACGTACTGTATTTACATATTTATTAATGGGCAAGGATCTTAGGATGTAGATATCGTCATGTTTTAGACAAACCTGTGTCACATCAAAAGCCAGCAAGAAACTTGTTTCAAGGTAACATTTAAAAATGAGAAAAGTGGGAATGGGTATGGAGTGAGGGGCAGAGATTTTAGCTTCAGGGGCTCCAGATGGTAGCAACTGATCTCACCTTTAAAGATACTTTCAGCCAGTATCTTAAGCTCGAACTGCTTTTTGTCCTCCGGCGACAGCGCCAAGCGATACTTCCTGGAGAGCCAGGCCCGATGCAGCCGGTGCAGCTCTGCAGATGCCTCCTTACAAGTGGCGGGGCACGGCGGCCACGACAGGTCGAGGATCTTGGTCGGCAGCTGCTTGGCGAGTCGCTTCAGCCAGTGTACCTTCGCTATGGCGAGGAAACGTCGGTTCTCCGGCGTTTCGGGGCCGTTGCGCGTGATGAAACCTGCAAGCGAATTGAAGTTCACCATTGCGCATGGGTTTCTCCCAAAGACTTGTATACTAGACTGGCAATTTAGAACACAATCTGTGTCACAGCTAAGGTTCACGCGGGCTGGTGTGCGGGCGGGTGGCTAGCACGGTAAATATGCCACGCAGTTGTATTTTCATTTACGATAGTTGCTGTTTTTAGGCAAACACGAAATAAGGTTACATATTTATCTGAAATAAACTTCAAATCACGTTAAAAAGTGCGCATCGTTTTCTGTTAGATTATCGAAAACAACGTTCGCGGTTTACAAAACAAGGACCTAGTCTTCTCGCCCGCTCGCAGTAAACTCAAGAAGTTATGGAGAATTGACCGTAAAGTTGTGCGCAAAGTATTGAGGCCACGGAGCCCGCCTTGTGGTATAATATATAGAAGTATTTCTCTCAGAGAATTTGCCTTAGGCTCGGTTTACATTTTGAGAAGTAACAAGTGCGAGTAGCAAGGGCAATTGACATATGACAAGTGCTTAGTGCGTGTGAACAGGCAGTGGCAAGTGATAAGTGAGAATAAAATATTCCAAAATGTAAACCGGGCCTTAATCGCCACGCTCAGCAGGAGTATTGACAATGGCAGTATCTCTCACCTTTAACCGCGGCTGCCCGTTACGTCACCAGTCCAAGTATTTTACGCCTGACGTAAATAAGATGATGTACCATTATAAGAAAGCCATGAGGTCTTTCTTATATTTCTCATAGTCACATCTTACGACACCCACGAGACTAAGAAGAGGCAATAGTTTCCCTCGCGCTGCCTTCACCTGGCTTGCATCCATAAGGCACAAGTGGGTTTATTAACCTTAATTGTCACACTTGGGGTTGGCAACTGCAGTTTTTTTTTTCATTTTAAGCTGTTATTACGAAGATGCTGTTGCCCGTTTACTGTTTTAGTCTTCCTCTGTAGCCTACACTACTAGGGTACTACACGGGTAGTGTATAATTTTGCAAGAATTTTGCATTAATTTTTTTTTGTAGAATAAGGGCGACAAACGAGCACATAGTTCACCTGATGGTAATTTATTTATTTATTTATTCTTTTTTGTACACCACAATACAGAAACATCAAGTTCAGTTAAAACTAATTAAAGTATGTACAATAAGCGGTCTTATCACTCTGAAAGTGATTTCTTCCAGACAACCTTTGCGTAGAGGAATGATGCAAACAAAAGTTAAAATAGAGGGGGGGCATACAAAATAATAATAAAAAATATAACACTACATACAAATAAAAATAAGTGAAAGTTATATATAAAATATCATATAATAGATTAAATTAAAAGAGTACGAGAAAGGTAAAGTAATTTATCTAATAGCGTTCTAAATAATACGGTTTAACAAGACTTTTGAAAGAGTGAAGAGATTTAGCACGACGAATATGGAGAGGTAAGCAGTTCCACAATCGCACAGCCGTTACGGTGAAGGATTTCTTGAAAAAGGAAGAAGAGTCAGTGTAGAGAGAGAAAGATTGACGGAGGAACGAAGGAACCGATTATGGGTAAGAGAAAGATACTGGAAACGGTTTTTTAAATAAAGAGGAGTGGAAGGATTAAACAGCACACTATACAACGCGGAGAGAATATGAGTATTCCTGCGAAGGCGGATCGGGAGCCATTTGAGCTGTTTGCGAAATTCGGAGATATGATCATATTTGCGAAGCCCAAATATAAATCTAATGCATAAATTTTGAGTACGCTCAAGCTTATTAAGCTGCTCCTCGGTAATGTCAAGATAGCAAATATCAGCATAGTCAAGAAATTTTGCTGTGGGAAGGAAATTACGTAATCTACGTAAAGAGCTTAACTCAGCAAACATTTTTCTACCGACCTCATTAACCTCTGAGGTCCAAGACATACAGGAGTCAAGATACAACCCCAGGTTTTTAACCTTGTTACTGTAAGGGATTAGAGTGCAGTCTAGTATAAAATTCGAAATACAAGTCAGATCAGCGTTAATAGTGTCAACTGCTTTAGATAGATCTTCAAGAGAGGACTGAGTATAGATTTGGAGATCATCAGCATACAAGTGGTAGGAAGAGGACAAAATATGACTTATAGAGTTAATGAAAATTGCAAAAAGGAGAGGAGACAACACGCCACCTTGTGGTACACCAGCAGCTGTAGTAGTCCAGGTGGAAAAAACCTCTTGCACCTGAATTCGCTGTCGGCGACCAAACAAGTAACTTCGAAACCAGTCAACTACAGTTAGAGATATGTTGAGAGAGCGTAGGATGCTTAACAAGACATCAAAATCTACAGTATTAAATGCGTTACTAAAATCAAGCAACGTGAGAATAGTAAGCTTTTGTTTCTCCATATCATACCGAATATCATCAGTGATTTGTAAAAGTGCAGTAGTCGTACTATGGCCAGGAACGGAAACCGGATTGCAAGGGATTTAAAAGATTGTGTTTTAAAAGATAGGTGCTTAATTGATTGTGCACAAGACGTTCTATAACTTTGGAAAAGAAAGGCAAAATAGAGATAGGTCTATAATCAGAAAAACAACAGGGATTTGTTTTTTTCGGAAGAGGAACTACAAATGCGTCTTTCCAAGCTGAAGGGAAAAAAACAGAATTCAGTGAATTATTCAGGATAGAAGTGATTATAGGTAAAAGGAGATCAATGAGAGAGATGACCATTTTCCGACTAATGCAGTCACTACCAATCGAATTTGAATGGATGGATATTATGGCTCTCTTAACATCACAACTGTTAAATTGGCTAAAATTAAAAGCAGAGGTGTCCGGAGTGGGAGCTTTTGAAAGAGAATCCAAAGTATTATGTTTTGCTTTATCGTTAATGCAAGACGAAGATGAGAAATGCAAATTAAGTTGATTGAGATCAAAGTTATGGTGTGTGAGATTTTGTCGTAATTTCCCAACTCCTAAGGACTTAAGAAATTTCCAGACCCTAGCAGGATCAGGAGGTAAGTGGATGCTTTGGCCCATAGACATCTACATTAATCCTCGATTAAGAATCAAAACTCAGATGCGTTGTCACCCCTGAGGACTAAGATGGAATGCCTCGTTTCCCGTACAAAAGGGTCTCCAGATCTCTACACTTACCATACGAAACACAGCAGTATTAAGCTGCTATTTTACGCTCGTATTCTGTGAGAGCGTGGTCCTTCTCCGGTCGAGCCGACTCATTCGTGCTACAACCATAATATAGCTGCAGCGTGGCTCTACCATGTACATCTTTAAAACGAGTAATGAATAATTTAGTTTCATACCTTTGATAAATGCTCTGATGACCTGAGCAGCCTTACGCCTTCTCTCTAGTAACCTTTGAGCGAGGAACCTTCGAACCCACTTCTGTATAATGATAGCGGCTTTCCTCATCTTCAGGTACTGTTTCCTCTGCCAGTATCCTCTCCATCTGCTCTGGATTATGGTTGCGATGTCGTTCTTCTTAATTTGGAAGGCATCTTCCGTTTCAAACAGCGTCTTCGGGAAGCGGATGAAAATTTTTGAGCTGATGGAAAAAATATAATATGAGTTGAATAATTTATTGGTAATATAAAGATTTATAGTACGCAGCAACTAACAACCCAAGTTTATCCTTCGCCGACATCATTTAAATTTTAAATTGCAATTTTATGTGATAACGACCCACATGCTCGGCGGTGAAGGGAAACATCGTGAGGAAACCTCTGAGTTACTAATATTTCAAGGTTATGTGAAATCCGCCAACATAGATTGGGGCAGCACGGTGGACTCTTTTCTGTTTCAAAAACCTCTTCCAAAATGACATCAGTAAAATGTGTATAGGGTGTAACTATAAATGCAATTTAAATTAAAACCTGTTTATTTCAGTTTTTTTTAAAATATAGAATAAGAGTGACAAACGAGCACACAGTCGACTTGATGGTAAGTTTATGCCGTGGCTCATAGACATCTACATTTATCTTCAATTAAGAATAAAATGCAGATGCGTTGCCAGCCCTGAGGGCTATGATGGATTGCCTCATTTCCAGTAAAAAGGGTCTCCGGTTCTTTACACTCACCATACGAAACACAGCAGCATTAAGCTGCTATTTTACGCTGGTATTCTGTGATAGCATGGGCCTACCCCGATCGAGTCGACCAATTCATGCTGTAACAACAATATAGCTGCAGCATGGCTCTACCACGTATAGAACGCCATGTGGCTGCAACTTCGGAAACCGGCACGAAACAAATATTTGTCTTTCTGTATATTCTATCTACAATATACATAAGTATATAAAACTTCAACATGACAAGAAGTTCCGTTGGAGTCACAAGAGGCGGCGGAGGGGAACTGAAACACGGAGATTGACAGCAACATCTTTCTGATGCCTGCCAAGCGTGACAACTACTGCTAATAACCAGTCCGAGGTTCTCATTCGAGAACCTTTTTCCCCTTAGGCTCGAAGGACCAACAACCGTTGGTCCTGACGTGCGACCATGGCTAATAACCAGTACAAGGTTGCCACTCGAGAATCTTTTTCCCCTTAGGCTCGAAGGACCAACAACCGTTGGTCCTGACGTGCGACCATGGCTAATAACCAGTACAAGGTTGCCACTCGAGAATCTTTTTTCCCCTTAGGCTCGAAGGACCAACAACCGTTGGTCCTGACGTGCGACCATCGCTAATAACCAGTACAAGGTTGCCACTCGAGAATCTTTTTTCCCCTTAGGCTCGAAGGACCAACAACCGTTGGTCCTGACGTGCGACCATGGCTAATAACCAGTACAAGGTTGCCACTCGAGAATCTTTTTTCCCCTTAGGCTCGAAGGACCAACAACCGGTGGTCCTGACGTGCGACCATGGCTAATAACCAGTACAAGGTTGCCACTCGAGAATCTTTTTTCCCCATAGGCTCGAAGGACTAACAAGCGTTGGTCCTTCGTGCTATTTGGCCGACCCATTATAAATTAAGCTTACAGGCTTACTTTGGTTCTACTGTGGATATCCTCATTACGAAGAATGTATGTTTAATGGTGGTTCGCTGTAACTCACTTGCCCATACGGTACTCCTCGCGCTCGTAGTTGAGCGCCTCGACGAGGCGCTGCACGCCCTCACGCGCCGGCCCGCGGTAGTTTGGCCACGTATCCGCACTGAGACACTTGTACCTGAAACAGAACATACAGTTTAGTAAAAGTAGAGTGAATAGTGGCGGTGTAAGAATATCTACTACCGCACATGGTCCTGTGGGTGTCGTGAGAGGCGACAGGAGGAAAGAAACCAGGAGACGGGCAGCAGCGTCTTCCTAATAACAAAAAAACTGCGGTTGCCAATCCGCCTACCGTGGCAACTATGGCAAATGTCCACCTATGAGGCAATCTGCGGGGGAGACCTTTGTTCAGCAGTGGAGTTTAATAGGCTGTAGCAGTAACGGTAGCGTTATCGTAATAGTTAAGTCTATGTGCTCGTAAAAACATTTTAAATATTTCACAATAAATAGTTTCTAGGTATATTTCTGGGCTAATAAAAGCCTTACCATGTATTATTAATAAGACGGAGTAAGATATGATTTAATATACTACTTACCCTTACATTCGGCTTACAGTTTCAAAACAATGTATTTAATTATCTGGTAACAATTAGGCTGATAATGATGAAATTCAATAAGTTAAGTTATGAAAGTTTTGCAATTCCATTTTGCAGCGATTTTTTATTCACCAAATCATCAATTATACTGTATCTGTATAATCTAAAATGTCTCTCTCTGTCTCTAAAATGTATCTGTATACTGTATAATCGTATGAATTTTTGTTCATTAGCTGGCCCTATGCACAAAAGCGCTAAGGTGTTTAGCTTTTGTTTTATGGTAGATCTTAGATAATTTTTCACCCGTTTTAAGCAATAAAAACTTATCTCACTCGAACAATTTGTCACTGGTGTACATAAAAGCATTCGAACAGCTGTATCAAAGTTAAGGATAATCGTGCAAATTTTGTTTTCGCAAGAACGAAGATAGACTTTTCAATGATCCATAATTAGGTTGCACAAAAATTCTTTCAGAAGAAAGGTGGCATTGAAAATGTATGGATTCTTAAATTAAATCAGTTTTTAAATCATAAGAATAGGTTTCATTTATATTACTTCCAAGAAAAAGGTTTTTTCCGTAGGAGTTGATGATAACAATTCACTCATTTTGCTTAAAAACGAAAACTTTTTATTGAATATGTAGAATCCTCCTGCCGTTTTTCTAATTCGGATACGAGTCTATCAATGAGGAAGAGAAATATGTTAACCCTGAAATTATCACTCGTAGTTATTCTCAATTTTTCATTGGGTGTTTGACTTTTTTCCTTTTCGTTTGTATTTTTCCCCATGTTTTTTATATTGATTCGACACGCTTAATTACATCGCCTTTTCTTCGAAATGCCTAACATTTTCTCGTTCAGCTCCAAAAAAACTTGCAAAGACATTCGTAAAGATCGAATCTATTCTAGAAACCTGAATTTGAACATTCACTTTAACATCCCACACAACAAGCATTGCCGCCATTTTCAGTTTTTCTAAATTTAAAAGTATATATTACCTAATGATTTCTTATATTTACGCGAACACTATACATTGATTAAAACTAGTTTTACGGATTTTATCGTGTTTTATTTATATTAAATTTAATACGAGTCCCCCGTGACCATGGGTGCTGGAAAGTACCCGAAACGTCGGGTATTAAAATTAATATAAATAAAACGCGATAAAATCCGTAAAAGTAGTTTTAATCAAGTATATATTACCCTTGATTAATTGATTCCAAAGTTTTAAGGACTTCGTACCAAGAATCTCTCAAACTTCCAGATGCATCCTCTTTAGCTGACCAACAAGTCAGATCTACTCTCTTTAACGTTTTCCCTTTCTTGATTTAAGTCATTTTTTTCCAGCGTTGTGTTAAACTTATAAAAAAATGAAAAATGCAACAATGAAGAAGCGACAAGCTTCTGTGCAACATTCGGCAGCTGTAGTTGTCACTGAATATACAGAGTGGGCAGAGCAAGGAACGAAAATGTGTTTTGTGTTCCGAGATAATGGCAGAAAATATTTCTTTAGCTTTCCTTTTAAAATTTAAATTTCTTTAATTTCTGTAAGATATTTAAAAAAAGCCTGAAATTTGCCGCCCCAAAAATCTGCCGCCCTAGGCTCCAGCCTACTAAGCCTGCTGGTAAATCCGCCACTGGGTATACCTCGAAATTGGTCCCAAATAAATTTGGAAAAAAAGTGTTTACAAGTCATGAGAAAAGAGCCTTTTTACCGGTAATGAGACATTTCATCTTAGTTCTTAGAGGGTGACAACGCATTTGATTTTTTTAATCAAGGATAAATGTAGGTGACTATGAGATGTAAGCATTTCCGTACCACTTGAATTTGCTCACCACTGGACTGTATTCAAGCTCGTAATATACTTAAAAAAATACAAACCTCACAAGGAAGGCTTCGTAAGTTCTTCGGTACGCAAAGCCAGCGCGTCGCACTCGCAGGTTCTCCATCAGTCCGAGGTACTTCACCTGGTGCGACACCAGCTTGTCGTCAAATTGCACTGCAAATACAAACATAAATAAATAAAACTACTCACTTTACGATCTTACGCACGTGCTCAAGTGTCGACGTACGATTATTTTGCCGCGTGGGTATCGCAACAGACCACAGAGGGAAAGTGAAACTCAAAATAATAAAATACTGCAAAAACTAACTCGTTCGCCAAGCGTGGCAACATTGACACATCCTTTTATGAGACAATCTATGGGAGAGGATTATGTTCAGCTGACTTTTGATACGATGTAATAAATTAATGAATTCGATTTCATGTTATATTCTGTGAATTTAAGGGATAATAACAGCATTTTTGGTCTTGGGGACAAAGGTGTTTGACGTCTTGTTGTCATTGTTAACCCATTCTTTTCATGTTAATTTCCACTTTTAAGTAGTGTTCCGATCTCCGCACAATTTACCCTGTAGTGGCGATATTAAGATATCCACTAATCCTTATCATCACGTGGGTGTCGTAAGAGGCGACAGAGGGTAACAAATCAGGAGATGGGCGGCAGCGTTCTACTGATAACGACTAAAAATATAAACTGCGGTTGCCAATCCACTTATCAAACGTGGCAACTGTGGCAAATATCCATACGAGGCAATCTATAGAGGAAAACTATGTTTAGTTTTAATATGCAGTAACGCAAGTGAACGCAGAATAAGCTTATATCTAAATGTCTTGCAGTGGTGTGCTTGTTTTTGGTTTTAATGTTATAAATTCAGAATACTAGGAGATATAACATATTCTTGATTGAAATTTGTATGTATTTTTATTTTTAATTTCAATAGTCGTACTAATTCTTAAGTCTAAAAAATTCTGAACATGAATCGGTGTTATTTTCGAGGATTTGTGGTTAATTAAATCTCGGTGTGTTTCACGGTAACTATGTGTCCCTTACGTAGGTTTTCATTGATATTTGTATTGATATTATTACCATATTGACTTAATTATGCTTGTGCTATTATGGAGGCCCAATCGTCGCGCTACAAGCAAAACACATCGAAGTCTAAGTCGCGTTATGAAAGTTCCGAAGCAAAACAGTATATATAGAATAAGCTCTGAACTACCAATCGTAACTTCGATTCGATTAAAGAGCATTAAATCCGTTGGTGGTGGAGACGAGTTCGTACTCCACAGAAAGAGATGCGGCCCCCATTAGGAGACGTCCAAGGAACGTTCTTCTCGATCCCGAAGACGAGATCACCTCAAGAATAGATCGATCCCGTCTCACCCCTCCACAGGAGAGGAAACCCGTTTATACACAACTGACACACACATTCAGACACTACACTCGTACAGAACACTAGAACACTGTACACGAACTGCGATACGGGGCGTTTTTAGTAACGACCCGTTTCCCCACATTGCGATAGGGGTTCAAGCCGAGGTTCGTACCTTCTTTAGAAGGGCTCTTGAACCATATCGAGCTTCCCCCTCTCTAACTAGAGAAGCATCACTCCAAAAGCAGAGGCTGTGGTGCCTCGGAACTGCAGTCGGCTAATCGTTGCACTCAATAGCTTGTGAGTTTCTCGCTCATGAGTCCATTTCGATGAAACTGTAAAGACCGCAGGCCAACAGCATACACTTTCAGAAAAAAAATCTATCGGAGCACTGGCCGCTCCCCGGGCTGAACACTGCCCGTTGGGAGATCTCCCCTTTTCCTTGGCCAAACTATAATGAACAAAACTATACACTTATGACTTACTTGGCGTTTTGAAGTCATTGGGTTTGATGCAGCGAATGTATGACGGCTCCTTGCTGCTCAGTATCTTGATGAGGTCGTTAAGAGAGTTCTTGAACTGAGTGATCGCCGTTTCTGGACGCTTCTTGCTTGTCAGGTTTGTGTCCTGAGGAACCGGAAACAAATTGTTCAAGCATTTAATTTAAGCGAGTAGTGGCTGTGTAAGAATATCCACTACACCATATCGTCCTGTGGTTGTCGAAAGAGGCGACAGGGGGAGACTGTGATGGGTGATGGGCAGGAGCATCTTGCTCACTATAACTCAAAACAATAAAAAAACTGCGGTTGTCTCACCGCCTGCTAAGCGTGGCAACTGTGGCAGATCCCCACTATGAGGCAATATATGGGGGAGGCCTATATTCAGCATTGGACTTTTATAGACTTTATGGATGGATTGATGATTTAATTAAAGATTACGCCAATTTTATAAGTCCAATTTACTGACACGGATCTAGTGAAAGGGTCGTGGGGGCATGGCATTAAAAAATACTTATATTTTTTAAAATATATTTCGTTCCATACTCAAATCATCAGTCTCTTACGCCTTCTAAACTAGAACTCTAGATCTGAGCGTGACTCATGAGTCAGATAAATCGGAATTCAAATGGTAGGTACTTATTTTACCTTACTACTAATATATTTATTATATTGTTTAAGTGAATATTTTATTATTATTTTTTTTTAATTTCAGACGTTTTGGGTGCGTAACAGTACCCATGAGCGTGTGCCATTTAAACTCCTCATGACAGAGGAGTTACAGACAATGCTGGCTATTTTATGTTGTAAGAATTTAGTGCTGATGTTAGAGGAAGAAAGGAAATGGAGAACCCGTCATAATAATAAATTTCTCTATAGTTAATGATTTTCTTTTGAAGTTTTAGTTCGGATAATCCGAAAATGTTCTGGATTTAGGTACAGTTCAATTCTAATTCTATACAAATTACCGTATAGTGGCGGAGTCACTATGTACTGACGGCATATGATAGTTCATACCTTTCCATAGATTTTAAATGGCGACAAACCGAAATGAAATAGAATATAATTTAACAATAATTTAAAATATTGTTAAAAAACTGTGGTTGCCAACCCACTTGCCAAACGTGGCAACTATTGTAAATTCCCCCTATAAATCAGTCTACTGAGAAGACCTATGTACAGCAGTGAAATTTATGTGTAAGAAATGGATGCGTATAAACTTGCTCTTAAGAATAAACGAATAAACTTGCTCTTAAGAAATTATAAACTTGCTCTTAAGAAATTTACCTTGAAGCAGTTAGCCACGATGTTGTTCCCGCTGGCTGCCATGAGCACCTGTATGTCGCGGAACAGTAGATCGTTGTTCTTCTCCAGGAATGTGTTCACATTGTATGTCACCTCGCCGGCGTAGTGCACCAAGCAGAACTCCTGTACACGTCAGCCATTTATTCTATCATGTGTTATGTTTATGTTTTCCTGGTCAATTTCGCTCACGACCAC
Organism: Parnassius apollo; assembly: GCA_907164705.1. NCBI lineage: Eukaryota > Metazoa > Arthropoda > Insecta > Lepidoptera > Papilionidae > Parnassius > Parnassius apollo. The sequence continues at coordinate 2,997,003 of CAJQZP010000393.1, forward strand.
AACCACGACAACCAAGATATAGTGCCAATGTATGCGCTACATAAATAGTACAGACAGTCAATCGTTACAACTAATGGGACTGAAATATACGATGAATAATTTTGTAATATACGACTAATAGTCGATTATATAAATAATCGGTTGTCTACTCACAACCATAGCCTTAAACACTATGTCATCAAAAACATAACTTGTAAAAAAGTCTCGCAAATGTGAGATCCATGTAATACCAAGTCGGTTAATTTATTCAGTCCCTATTAAGGGCCCTTCTGTCTTAAGTTATTACGTAATAATATCTAACCTAACATCTTATTGTAATCACATTATGCCATCATGTGCCGCTTTTTTGCTTGACTTAGCGGGGGCACTGCCGTGCCCTCAGATATGATTTTTTTATAGAATAAGGGTGACAAACGAGCACACAGACCACCTGATCGTAAGTGGGTGCAGCGGCTTTTAGAAATCTAGATATATCCTTCATTAAAATGCAGAAATGCAGATGCGTTGTCGCCCCTGAGAACTAAGATGGAATGCTTCGTTTCCAATAAAAAAGGGTCGTCGGTTCTTTACAGTCACCATACGAAACACAGAAGCATTACGCTGCTATTATAAGCTGGTATTCTGTGAGAACGCGGTCCTGATCGAGCCGACCCATGTATGCTACAGCCATAATAGAGCTGCAGCATTGCTCTACCACGTAAAAAAAGTTAGCAGTCAAGTGTTTTCTTTACTATATCAGTAAGCATTTTTTAATTAATTTTGGCTTACATCAATGGGGCTATATAATATAAAAATGATTTTAGTATATGATTGATAATAGCCTCTGGTAATGAGGTGATTGCTATCATACTTTTTCTAAATGTTTGCGTACTTATTGTATAAAATATTATAATGTATGTCAATGTTTAAAGAAAAAGTCCCGCTGGGTTTCTTGCTGGGTCTTCCAAAGACAGAAGTATTTTCCAAACCAGTGGTAAATCTTAAATGCCTTTTAATAAGTATTTTTGCAATATTAAATAAAAATGATTCTATTCTAAATATAAAATGAAGATAATATTATCTAAACATTAAAATTTCTACTTACATCGCGCCCCATAAGCTTTTGTGTTTTTGAGTCGACCTTGCGGTGTGATTTGTAGTGCGCGTGTCCGTCCAGGTGTTGTGTAAGCTTCTCCAGGAAGCTCGCGTCCGTCGCGTCCCCGGGTCGCAGACATTCATCGTCCAGAATAGAGATTATACCTGGATCAAATTCGATTCGTTACGATAAAAAAAACTTATAGCGAAAATTAACTTTATAAAGTTCAGACATATATGGCGATGTAATTTCACCTTTGTGTCTAGCTTCAATAAGATCGCAAATGACGATGTTGTTGAAGTATTCGACGGGCTCCCATGCGATGCCTTCCCTCAGGTATTCCTCTTGTTCTTGCTTCAGGGTCAGCTGGATGAACAGCTGCTGAAGCTTCTCGTTGCAGAAGTTGATGCAGAACTGCTCGAAGCTACGAACACATGCAACATTGTTAATGCTCAGTATAAATACTACTATATTGTAATATGTTATAATCGCTGGTGCCTCTGTTGCTTCTGAACGAACTGACCAATTATCATCATCATCATTACAGCCCTTTACAAGTCCACTGCTGAACATAGGCCTCCCCCAAGTAATGCCACAAAGCACGGTCCTGAGCCACCTGCATCCATCGACTTCCTACATGTCTTACCAGGTCGTCACTCCATCTAGTAGGGGGGGGTCGTCCTACAGTATGCCTACCGGTACGAGGCTGCGACTCGAGAACCTTTCTTCCCCATCGGTTATCGATTCTTCGAGCTATATGGCCGGCCCATTACCACTTCAGCTTACTAATCCGTTGGGCTATGTCGGTCACTTTGGTTTTACTACGGATATGATACTGAGTCTATCACGCAGAGAAACTCAGAGCATAACCCTCTCCATAGCTCGCTGAGCGACCTTGAGCGTCCTCATACAGCCAGCAGTGAAGGACCACGTCTCAGATCCGTAAGTCATCACTGGCAACACGCACTGGTTTTGCAATCTAGTTTTCAGAGTTTGAGGTGACCAGACCTGACCAATCAGGGATAATAATTAGTGCGACTGCTGATCATTAGGTCCTGGGTTCGAATCCCGGGTCTGGCCAAAAAATCAATTATTGAGTTTTTCCGTCAAGAAATTCTCAGTAGCTGCCCGGAGTCAGGAAGTTGGCGGTGTCTCACCCCCGTGCCTCGGAAAGCACGTAAAGATCCTGCGCCTGATCTCTCTCCGGTCGTGTCGTTTTACCGTCTCATCGGATTATGAGAGTGAGGGAATAGAGAGTGCACCTGTGCTTGCGCACACACTTGGGCACTATAATCCTGTGTTGCGCCGATAGCTAGTCTCCGTTGAGGCTGGCCGCCGTGACCGAAATTCGGTCTGGAGGACATTATTATATTTTACACAAAATATGCCCTCAGTGCTCTCTTTTAACTTTTATTTTTTCTTACTACTTTTTTTAATTCTTCTACTTTGAGGAATATCGTAGGTTGGTTTATCCATTTCTAACCTAATAAATAAAAAAATATTATAATACAAGTTTAAATTTTATTAGCGTTCTATTTAGCATTTAATTTATTATCATAAACCTCACCTATTTTTCGGGAATATCTCGAAACCATAGATATCCAGGATTCCAATAACGGACGCCCTCGGATCCCTTTCCTTAGGAGCGAGTGACGCGTTAAGTCTGGAGACGAGCCAGCTGAAGTGCTTATCGTAGATCGCCTTGGCCAGAGCGTCCCTGGCGTACTGCGACTGCTCCAAATCTAGTGGTGTGTTGACGACGTCCCCTCTTGCATCGATTGTACGGCTGGTGAGAACCTCTCGAAGTTTTACAGCGCTTACTTTTAGAAGCTAAAAATAATGATATAAGAAAGGTGTTACACTACTAGAAAATAACTATCGCAGGAAAACTTAAAAATTAGTTACAATCAATTATTTTTATACATTTATGTAGAAATTAACCATTAAAAAGTTATCACATGAAGATTATGTAGGCAAAATGGCATGCTAAGAAAGTTTGCGGTAAAGCCTGGCAACAATTATCTTTGTCATATTAGATAATTATGTCAATCGAGATTGAATAAATGATTTTAATACAAACATATTACATGATTTTCTAACATTTAAGTTATAGTTAGCAAAGATACCGGTTACAACTACATACTTAGACTAAAAAACTTAGTAGCTATATCTAGCTTAGGAATGTATATTCCTACATTGATTTATTCAGACATGCTTTTATTGCGGCTGAATGAAAACTATTATGAAAGCTGCGAAAATCTATTGAAATTAAATACCTAGTAATTGATTGAACATCATTGATATACATATCAATGTTGAACATATATCTACATCACCATCTTCTATATTCTACATTATAAGCTACACATAGTTAATTATCAAGTAGTTAGATTTATTGTTACTTATTAATTAATCATATTTATTCCTGTATGTAAACATGTGTAATTGGAAATAAATAAATATTTATTATTATTATTATTATTACATATATCACTTCCACGCAATATGGAGTGCGTGGAAGTAATACACAAAACATAAAACGCAAGTGTTTTGTGTGTGACAGATTTGTCATATTACTCTGTTAGTCATTATTACATATTTACGATTTATTCCTCTTTTAATATTTAATGTTTTACTTTAATTTTTAATTTAATAATTTATTTAAACTACTATAAATATAATAATTTCTATTATATAGTTTAAATTTACGGGACCCCAACACGTTGAATAAAACTATTTATACGGATTTTATCGCGTTTAATTAACTTATTTTTAACTTATTTTACAATCCGATTTTTGGTCTGATCTAAGTTCTGCGTAGATCGGACCAAAAATTCATATTCAAAATCTGAAGGTAGCCGGGTAACTATGACATTGGGACGTTCAACATCTCAGTCCTCCCATGACCATGGGTGCTGTAAAGCACCCGAAACGTCGGGAATGAAAAAATAAGTTAACTAAACGCAATAAAATTCGTATAAATAGTTTTATTTAATATTATAAATATGTTAATATGGATAAAATAAAGTAGAATGTAATTAAATTGAATTGAAGGATATAATAAATGTGAATATTATTTGTGCATAAAGTAAGGAAGGAACTAGCTCCTGACATTCAAGATTCTAGTTCAGGAGCTAAGACTTAATCGGAACCTGTGTATCATTTTAATTTGAGTCTAATAAAGTTTTATTTATAACAAACAGCCTACCAAAAGTTCACTTCTAAATATATGCTTGTCTTACAGATTACTCCGTAGGAACGTTTGCCATTGTTGTCACGCTCAGTAGGCGGGTTGGCAACTTGGAGTATTTATTAGAATGTTATGCTGCAGCTCGTTGTCTGTGTCGTTTCTCTCTGTCGCCTCCTACGACACCCAGGGGATGATAGGAGTTAGTGGATACTCTTACCGCCATTACACGTACATAAATCCATAGATTACTTAATATATTAATAGATAGATACGAGCATAAATCGCGGCACGTAAATCTAGCGCTGAACGAAACGTGAAGGGGATAGCCGCGAATGTCTTATCAGTACGGGGGCCGGAAAGCGACTGGGGAACCAATCAGCGCATACAAACGATACGCCAGTCATACGCAATAATGCGTAATATGGAAAATTATGCGCAGTAATGGTCACAGCTAGACTTTCGTTCCGCGATTTGTATATGTAACAAGTAGTAACAACCTGTTTTACCCTCTCAGGGGTTGGATTTTTTAAAATCCTTTTTAATGGGTGTCTACGATTAAGGAGTATACATACACGTCAAAATAAAACCTTTAGAATTGGAGATCTCGTGTTGAATGAGTCATTGGTAATTAGTTTATATATTTGATACAAAGATTTAACTATTATTTTTAATATTTAACGCAGTGAAATATCTTTATAATTTAATCTTATGTAGAGCAAATATCGCAAAACTATATTAACATACAATCAAACCTCTAATGAAGTTGTACAACTGTTTATAATATGAACGATGTAGAACAATGGGCTTAGCTAAGAACCTTGTGGAGTAACTTATCTAAAGAATTCCATTCATTAGGTCGTACAAGCGTTACATTAAGACTGCATATTTCATTGTGTTACAAAATCATAGCTTAGCCTATTCAGTCTGTACTCGTATATAAGCGGTTGGACTTTTTTATAGATGTAAAGGCAACAGATGAGCACACAGTCCACCAGATAGATAATGCATAGGTACTGTGATGTGAATAAAAACCAAAATGCATATGCAATGGTCACAATGAGGACTTAATCTCCGGTTACACGCATACTAGCATGCGTTAACAATTTGTGAAAAAAAATGCACAATAACATGCCGTACCGTACAACGTCCGCATGATAGCGTCTTGCACGTGCAAACAGTTCGTACAAAGTTTCCGCCATTGATTTGTATTGTATAACTTAATAATTTCCCCAAAGAACATTTGTGGCGTGCACACGCCGTTTTAACGTACATGCTTGTTGGTGCAACTTTAGTTTGATAAATTAATTTATTGGTGCAAGCCATTTGCATGGTATACCATTTCGCTAGATTAACGTGCATGCTTGCTTGTGCAAATTAGAATTTGTGCAAGTATGATTGAACGTATAGCCGGGCCTTTGATGAGAAAATGCTTTGTCACCAGTAAAAGGATCTCCGTTTCTCTACTCTCACTACACGGAAGCATCATTTCTTTACGCTGGTATTCTGTGGCGTACCTTTACGATCAATCTGACTCTTTCGTGCTGCAGTCATATTACAGCTGCACTACCAATGATTTAGGTGGTATTTTACGAAAATCTCTATATATAAATTTCAAAAACGGCTCGACCGATTTTGATAATTTTTTTTGTGTGCGTTTGGAGGGGTTCGTAGCTGGTTTAGATTCACATTTGGGCCCGATAGATGGCGCTGTTGTCGAGATCAAGAAAGCACCCATGCGAAGCCGGGTTATAATAGTATTTATAATAAATAAAGAAACGAAAACCCAAAGGTTATTTTTTAAAATTTTATAAATGTTTAGAGTAGGCTATCATACTTGCATCCTTGGATGTATTTAATTGTTATAATTTATTTACTTCATTACATATGATAGACATAGAACGTAGTGTAAAATGTATAAAAACATCAGCTTTTCAAAGTTTATCACCAGGTTTGTAAATTCTTAATTGTATTGGTTAATTTAACGGGTAAAAACTTTAGCACATTCAACATCACAAAATAAATTAAACGACCATCTCACCTCCGCCACGTTTCCAGTGTTGGAATCGTGAGATAGGATTTCGGCGTATCCTTTGTCATTCTGCACGAATTTTACATTTCCAAGATGCAACACACTTGCGACGATCTCGAACATCTCCCTCTGCTCCGTTTCTCCGATCTCAATCACTTTCATCGCCTCTTGGACGATCCGGAACTGGTCGGCGTCGTTTGTCTTCTGAATAAACGTCGAATGCTGCAAAGGTTATAAGAATGTTAAAACATTATATTTAGAAATGATTATATACGTAGCCTTCTTTGTTTGCACTTTCTAGTTCGTATTCTTTAAAGTTAAGGAAGTAGATGTAATATCTTGACTTCATTTCCTTGTATTTAATGTAATGATTACTTTGTCTTTTCATTTTGTACAAATACGACTCACACCAAAAGAAACCCAGCACCCACAGCTTAATATATAAAATGTGGATAAAAATTTGAACTATAAATTCACACTAAAACAAATGATATCATGAATAAATCTACGTTAAACTTTGTAAAATAAAACAAATGAAATGAGACATTTTGAATAAAGTTTTCAAGCAATAGTTGAATCTGAAGGAATTTAGTGAAATGATTGTGAGCCTAGTAGTAGTAGTAGTAGTAATTATCAAAGGGATGTTTCTATCGCTTTTTTATTAGTTTCGCGTGTATCTGTTTGTCTATGTAACAAAATATTTTAATTTACTTTTAACGAACTTGTAGACGGCTAATTGATTTGAAAATTTACACTCGTATCAAGGATCGATGATAATATAATAAATAACTTTATCCTAGTATCCTGATCATGATCACCAGGATAAAATAAAATAATTATCAGGATCATCACAGTTCATGATCAATTTTTAAGTGTTATATTACTATAATAAACTTACCGTGTTAGTCGTGTATTTGTACGCTTCAGGCCTTCCTTGAAGCTTCAAATGCTTCATTAATTCTTGGTCGGCGCCAGCCAATAGATGGTAGAAAATATGGAAATTTCTTTCGCCTGTCATCTGACTCACGACTCTTGATTTTTCTAGAAGGTAGTTTAAAATATGACCTCCCTCGGGAGCACCTTCATAGTTGAATTGAATGTCCATGTACTTTCCGAAACGACTCGAATTGTCGTTACGATTAGTTTTAGCGTTACCAAAGGCTTCAAGCAGAGGATTGCTTTGCAGGAGTTTGTCCTTGACGGTCTCCACATTGCGAATATGGTTTGTTCTTGCTGCGATGTATTCTAGAACTTTCTTAGAGGCTTCAGTTTTACCCGACCCGGATTCGCCTGTAAAAAAATTAAAAATTCATAACTTACCATAATCATATAAAAATCCATTACAAGAAGTATCAAGAAGTATGCCGAATGTGACTTAGGTTAGTCAGAATTACGTGAGTGGTTAAGAAATACTTTTTTCACGTTTGGTACTTAAATTTTATAAAAAATATTGAATTGTGTGTTCTTTGGCATCAATTTCAGAAGTTGTTAGAAAGAGGGTGACAAATGGGCATACGGTCCAGCAGATGGTAAGTGGATGCTGTGGCCTATAGACATCTACATCTGCCCTTAATTAAGAATCAAAATGCGGATGCGTTGTGAGGACTAAGATGCAATGCCTCGATGCTAGTAAAAAGGGTCTGCGGTTCTCTAAACTCATCATATGAAACACAGCAGGATTGAGCTGATATATTGCGCTGGTATTTCGTGAGAGCATGCTTCTTCTAAGGTCGAGCCGACCAATTCATGCTACAACCATAATATAGTTGCAGCGTGACCTACGTAAAGTGAGGAAAAGACACACACAGTACAGCATTACATCAGTTACAGGTGCAGGTGTCGATGGGCTGCAATTGATCAAATTACCATCAATTGGACTGTTAAGCCGATTTGTCAATGGAATGTTATAAAAATACTTCACGTTTTTGGTTAATTCACTCACCCGAAATCAAAATGCATTGTTCCCGGTGCTCGAACATCAACGATCGGTACGCATTATCAGCAATCGCAAATCTGTAAAGAAATGCATCTCTTTTATTGATCTATCTCTTACAGCCTACAAAAGTCCAGTACTGAATACAGGTCTCCCCCATAGACGCAAGCGGGTTGGTAACGGCAGTTTTTTATAATTTTGAGTTGTTATTAGGTAGACCCTGCCGCCCATCTCCTGCTTTGTTTCCCCCTGGCGCCTCTTATGACACCCACGGGACGATGTGGGGTAGGCACGGGATTTTGATTTTTATTGATACTCTTTTAGCTTATTTTTTATAGTATATAAGCTAGACCGGCAGACGTTGCTATATCCCATACGATAGAAGATTAAATGAGATTCAGAGAAAATTCACTTCGGACTTTTTACAGTGTGAATACAATTGTATAATTACTTTAATAAAATCCCAAATGAAATAAGGCAATTAGATTATAATCGATTTAGACGTAATTTATTAAAGTGGCTTTTAGAAAAACAGTTTTATTCGGTAAATGAACTGCTAAAAATAAAAGAACGTTTCTATTGACTGTAAAATGCTGTTTCTTATCTGATTGTGTTTTAAACGATTAATATTAAGATTGTAAAGAGATGCATGTTTAATTTTACTTAATTTTTTTGTATATTTTAACCATAAGTTAATTAGTAAATAAGTTTTCATATACCAAAATTGGTGAAATATGTGAATCATTATTATTTTTATAAGAACATCTTTGTACCATATTTCTTGTGAATAAATTTATTTATTTATTATTTATTGTATAATTACTTGACCACAGCGTCACTTATCGGGTCAGATTTTGTGATGTTTTTGGTATAAACCAACATATTATGTTGTAAATATTGGTCATTTTTGTCCATAAATAAAGAATTTGTCAATAATTAATAAAAAAAAACAAAAGATAAAATTTTGAATACTGCACCACCCATTGGATCTTAGTCTGACCTCAATCGTTCACCAATGCTAAGATTAGTTCGATCTCTATCGGCATTGTTGAAATTTTGTCTTACAATTTTAAGTGCTAATTTGTCAAGCCTTTGATGACGAAAAAAAAAAAACATTGCAAGGAAACTCGCAGATCCGGAAAATGTAATATTACGAGGACATGTTCAGTTTGTCAACACGTACCGTTGTAGTTCCGCGTTAAAACTAGAAATGAGAGAAGGTCCTGTGTCTAGTATTAAGACGTAAATACTCTTAGGCTGTAACGTTTTCTTGTGGTAAAAATTTAAAAAAAAATATTACTTATTGTTGTAACCGTTTCAGTACCTATCGATGATTCAGATTACCTAAGTATAAGTAACGTCTGTGTCTAATCGTTATCTGTGGTCGATAAGGTTTGGGCTAAGTAGTTCATTGGTATAGAAAATTGCTCTAGGTATTTCAAGGAAAATCTTTGTCTTCATTTTTATCGAGTTGATGGTAATTAGAACTAGGAGAATAGTTAATGGGTGGCATTATGTCAACTCTACCGCTTAATGTTTCAGAATATATGAGATATACGAGTGTGTGAGTGTGTTAAAGCGAATACTACACATTTATACTTCCATCGCTTCGAGTGCGTTGCTAGAACTCCTAAAATATGTTAAAGTTAATGCTCTAAAATCCATAAAATTTGTTTCGTTCAAGTTAGTTTTATCCAAAAGAATATTTATCTCGGACTTGCATGATTTCATCTACCACCAGAGATTTTTCCGGACCGATACAACTTAGGGACCTTCAAGAAAAGAGCCTACTCCTATTTAAAAGGCCGGCAACGCATTTGCAGTCCCCCTGGTGTTGCAGTTGCTCATGGGCGCTGGTAATCACTTACCACCAGGTAAGCCGTATGCTTGTTTGCCCCTCCTATAAAAAACTAATGTGTTTTGTCTGTTTGATTTATTTACTAAATCTGACAGTTAAAACCTAAACAACTATGAAATGTGACGCTCATTATTGTTTAAGTGTAGCGCGAGCGTAAACGACCATACAGTTTATGGATACGTAAACCATAGAATAAAATTTACCTAACAGTAAATGAAAACTGTGGCCATAAACCTACATCTATCTTCGATTAAGAATTAAAGTTGCTTTGCTTTGTCACCGACGAGGATCCAGAATGAAACAAAACAGGGCCTTTGGTACTCGTTACTCATTATACAAAACGCATTCATTCTGCAACCAAAGTACTATGAAGTGTAGCTCTACCACTACCACCGTTACTGCTAATGTTACAGCCTATTAAAGTCCACTGCTGAACATAGGCCTTCCCTCTACATTGCCTCATAGGGGTATATTGCCAAGCGGCTTGGCAACTGCAGTTTTTTTTGTTTGTAGTCATTATTAGGAAGGCACTTTTCCATCTGTCGCCTCTTTCGTCACCCACGGGATGATATGGAGTAGTGGATATTCTTACAACGCCAGTACACGGTACCACTCTCACGTTTTCTTGTATATTTTTGTATTATATTGTTGTTTGCATTACATAGTTCCAAGATTCCGGATCTCAATAATGCGATCAATAAAACTGATAACTGTTTATCAAACGTTATCTACAATAGACTACATTATTTGTATCAGCCGGACCTTTTCGATTGGGCATCGACATTAATATCTTTATCAATAGATACGTTGTTTGTTGCTCATGTGTTCGGTCTCACGATTACAAATACTCAAATGAGCACAGGTAAAGTAAAAGTAAAAGTCTAGATATATAATCTAAATATAATAAAGTAAAAATATCAGCACGTATTATAACACAAATTTTATACTTTTCTGTTTGTGTTTCTGGACAAACGCTAGATGTAGCTTAGATTTGATACTAAGACCTACTACGATAATCTTTTTTTTTATATGAGAGTGGCAAACGAGCATGCGGCTCATCTGATGGTAAGTGACGACCGCCGCCCATGAATAACTGCAACACCAGGGGAATATCAGAGGAATTGCCGGCTTTTAAAAAAAGACTAGGCTCTTAAAAAGGTCCCTAAGTCGTAAGTCCTAAGTCGTCCGAAAAAATCACTGGTTGCAGGCGATTCCATAAAGAAGTTATGCGAGGAAGAAAACTTCTTGTAAATCGCACAGTAGTGGACCGCCAATCATCCAGGTGGTAAGGGTGGTATCTCGAGTACTGTCGCGATGTGCGATGGTGAAATTCTGCGGATAGAACTAATCCGAACAATTCCTATCTGACAATATCTAATCTGACCACTTAGCCCTCTGTTGTATACTCTTTATGTTTTCTTTCACTTTCATAAGCCCATTAATAGTATATTGCCGGAAATAGAGATCTTTCTTACAGAAGGGATTTGCCTTGATCTTTCGCATGGACATTAGCGATAGATATCTTGTACTTTTGATGATACTTCTTTTTACTGAGAAATTTTATATCTATACCTACTCTAATTTTCAACACTTTTATTTTGAGGTTAACTTAATTGTTTTTTACTTTTATGTGAGGGATAACTTACAAATATAAATGAACGTCCTCCAAACTGAATTTCGGTTATGGTGGTCATCCTAAACGGAGACAAGCTATCTGTGCGTACAGGATTAGAAGTTCACGAGTGTGTATGTATAGGTGTACTCTCCATTCGCCTTATTCTCATAATCCATTGGATACCAATTCGATACAATCGGAGATAGTAAAGTTCTGATTGCTTTACGTGTTTTCCAGGGCACGGGGGTGTAACGACGCCTACACCGAGTTGCCACGGATAATTTATTGCCATAAAACCCCTTAACTGAAATTGTCCTGATCTGGGATTTAGACCCGAGACCATGCGACCAGCAGTAGTGTTTACCAACACTAGATCTACGAAATCTTTATGATAAGAAATTATAATACATACTTCTTCATAGGGCATAAACTACTGGGAAATGACTAATGATGAATATAGATGTTGAGAATGCTGTTGAGATACTTACACATGAGGTGGCGCTTCAAAGAATGCTTTGTTGTAGTAAAGTTTAGCCTTCTCCTCCGTATAGATGGGCAGGTCCTTGTAGGGATTCACAGAGATCAGCACGTTACCAATGTAGGTCTAATAAAGAAAAAATATTAAACTTTCATTAATTACATTTTAATAATGGTTTCCGATGGGGCGTATATTTAGTTCACTTTATGAAAATATAACACACAAAAAAAAGAAGAAGATAAAATTAAGGTTAGTTTAAAATACAAATCAATCGAATCGTAAGGTAAAGACTCAATAAGCAAAAGTTATTAAATAGTTTCTTTTGAAAATTGGTAAACTACTCTCCGTGGTAGCTCAGATGGTTAGCACTCGCTGTAAATTTCACAGTACGCAAGCAAACCGGGTTCGATCCGCTCGGCCGCGTTCGACGCGCTCGGCGGTAAGGGAAAACATCGTGAGGAAACCTGCATGTCTGAGAATTTAGAAAAAAATATTTCGAAGACATGTGAAGAACGCCAACGCGCATTGGGGCATCGCGGCGGACATTTCCTTGCCCAAAAACCGTCTCGGAAATGAGCGGAGGCCTGTGCTTTGTGCCTGTGACGTATACGAGTATAGGCTCGAACTTAAACTACTTTCAATCAAAATAATGTGAAATATTATACGCTAAAAAGGGCACTTTATGGCACTTCTAGCCTAGAAACGGAGTCGTTGTGGCTAATCCTATAATATTATGGTGAGTGAAGACCTTTCAATTGAGATTATATGGGCCACGGGTCTTACAGAACTTAGGTCCAACCACATGGACAGTTTCCATAAACTTGTTGTTTATATCTTCCACTTCATTGCAGTTTTCTGGCAGTGAAAACGATTTTGTAACTCGAGCTGACAGTTTTCGGTGCTTTTGATTAGAGCACGAGGGGGACGGAGGATTGACTACATTAGACGTGACCTCTCCAACTTCATGTTTAGGTTCAGTGTGCCTTTCACCATTTGGTGATCGCTGCCAGTTTTCATACTTGCGATCACTGAGATATCACTGAACAGTTGTCGTCTAGTCGTCATAATGATATTAATATTATTTTTGTCGAACCGTCGGTGCTTCACCAGGTCCTTTTTCTGTGGAGCTGCTTTTGGAAGAAAGAGTTCATCATAAAGAGTCCCTCTTTCTCCATAAAGTCTACCAGCTGCTGGCCCCTTGAGTTTCGTAGCCCTAATCCGAGTTTCCCTACTTTCAGCTCATCGTTCTCTCTTGTGGCTAGTTTTGCGTTGAAGTCTCCCATTAACACTGTACAATGGATTTGGAGGAATGCATGGCTCTAGAGATATCGTCATACATTTTCTTCACCCTATCTCATCGGGACGCGCCGAGGTTGGTGTGGAAACCTGTATGACCTTCAGAGAATACCGTTTGGTGATTCTGAGTATAAGGTTTGTAACCCTCGTCGACACACTCCCAATCTTTACAACGTTGTTAACGAGAGACTTTTGGACAATAAATCCGACACCTCCTTGGGACAGATGGTTGCCCTCCCGGTGATAGAACAATCAGTATAGTTGCCGGATTCGAAAATATCCGTGTCCTCCCCCTATCTTCGGACTCCAAGTAATCCTATAATATCCAATCTATCTCTTCTTCCAGCTCCAGGATCTTCTCGTCAGTCCTCAGGGTGCGTGCGTTATATGTTGCCAGGTCAAGTCGTTTTAGGTGGCAGCCGAATCTCCACTGGAGATTCTTAGCACTCCCTGCGCCGCCGTTACAATGGTCGCCACCGTAGCCAGAAGTAGCAGGGCCAGCGGGGACTGGGAGCCGTAAACATATCCTCGATTAAGAATGAAAACGCAGATGCGCTGTTTCTCTTGAGGACTAAGATTGATTGCCTCCTTCTCAGTAAAGAAGGTTCTCTACACTCACCATACGAAACATTATTCTTATCTTTCACGATGGTATTATGTGAGAGCGTGATCCTACTCCAGTCGAACCAACCCACTCGTGCTGCAGTTATGATGATTATACATTTACAGCTAACAATTACAATGTGCAGTTATATTATATGTGCAGTTATAGCTGCAGCATGATTCTATCACGTCAAACGTAACACTAAACAATTATCATCCTTTGTAGTGGTAAGCATGCGACCTGGGTCAGATCCCCACCGACACCAACGATATTTTAATTGCAACTTTAAGAGTTAATTCACGTGCTCGGGGGTGAAGAAAAACGTCGTGAAGAAATCTGCACATCTGAGGAACAAAATGCTTCTAGGCAATTTGTAAAGTTCGCCATGAGGCACTGGACAAGCGGGCCGCTTACCCCTCCATAATTCTTTTAGAAATTGTGAATGAAAAGAATCTTCTGCCCTTAGATTATTGATAGGTCTTCGCGTGCTCAGACGTAAACTAGTGCGGAGCGTCGCGATTAATTGCGCGAGTAGAGCAGTGTGTGGACAGACAGGGCAACATCGCGAGAAGCAAAGCGATGAGCAGCGCGAGGAGCATATTGTGGCAAGCCATTACACTTTTTAATAGATTTTTTTAATAGAATCACGCGTTACATTGCGGAAATCTGACACGACAGTCCAACGTAATTAAACCGTTATAGTTATGGTACCCGGGGGGAACCAAAAAAAGTGCAACTACCCCACCCAACAATGGGAATAGTGGTGACGGGATTAGTGCCCGCAATTGAGGGAGGCCGGGAGGTGCTTTTCAAACTAGGTAAGACACATCATTTAATTTTATTGAGCGGATGTGTGTGAATTAATTCATAAAATCTTTGATTTTAACTACGTTGGAGTGTCGTGTCGGTAGAATTAGATTAATAAAAAGTTACGCACATAGATGATGTTCTCGCTGAACCTCTTCCTTAAGTTGTCGATGAAGGCTGCCTCGGAGGTGTAGTCTTCCAGCAGGACGAAATCCTGCACGCCGACGCGCTCACGGTGCTGAAGCGCGTGCTCCATCACGCCTTGCACCGAAACCGGCCGGTGATGCCTGTTGACAATTAACCGCAGTATTAAACTAATATTGTACAAGCCTGTAATTAAATTAGCTATTATTTTTGGTTACTTTGTTTTCGGAATGCCTTAGCTGTTGGGACAAGGGCTGTTATCGCCTCTTAAAGTTGAGTACAACTTCCGACTGATCCTTGCTCTCTTACAAGAATACAATATCTAACTGATCCTGAAGAATAGATCTAACTGATCCTAAGAATATCGTAGTAATTTTAAGTCTCCTACATACAGGCAACTAAATAACCGAGCTAGGACCGAATTCTACGAGAATTACCCATCTTAAATTACAATTACTATGGTCTATATTATGTAGATGATGTGAATGATGTGGTAGAGCCACGTTGCAGCTATGTAGCACGAATGGGTCGGCTTGACCGGGGAAGGACCACGCTCTCATATAATACCAGCGTAAAATAGCAGCTTAATACTGCTGTGTTTCGTATAGTGAGTGTGAGTGGTGAGAGATCCGGAGACCCTTTTTTACTGGAAACGATGCATTTCATCTTAGTCCTCAATGGTTACAACGCTTCTGCGTTTTGAGTCTTAAACGAGGATAAATGTAGATGTCTATGGGCCACAGCATCCTCTTACCAACAAGTTGAATGTGAAATTTTTAAAAAAACTAACCCAACTGAAAATGTAGAAGAAATATTATTTTACATTAAAACAACAACAAATGTTATTGAATTATTTATAGGTAACAGAAGTATTTATTTATAGTAAGAAGTTCTCACGCTGACAAACGATAAGCAAATATAAAATGTTCGTGGAATACTTCACATATTACATTACGTCTTATCGGTATAAACGGTTCAATGTTTCGCGTATACTATTGTAGTTAATGTTATGCCTATCAGAGAACCATCGCGTATAATTACAGTATCTTTACCCGATTTCCCAATGAAGAAGATTATGCTTTTCGAATGTAAGGAAGTACGTACAGGCCACCCACAAAGTTTTGAGACTTTTTTAATTATTTACTAGAGACAAAGTTTACAAGCGATGATTTTTTATTCTTCATAAACCGAAGAATCGTTTGATAGACTCATAGATATATTTGATATTTCTATGGATAGACTACAATAAATTTACGGATAAAGGCCCTTTTAGAGACAAGGTTCACGGTATAGTTGTAGCGTGAATGGGTCGGCTCGACCGGAGAAGGATCACGATCTCACAGAATACCAGCGTAAAATAGCAGCTTAATGCTGCTGTATTTCGTATAGTGAGTGTAGAGAACCGGAGATCCGTTTTACTGGAATCGATAAATCTTTGGGAATCGAGGCATTCCATCTTAGTCCTCAAGGGTGACAACGCATCTGCATTTTGATTCTTAATCGAGGATAGATGTAGATGTCTATGGGCCGCAGCAACGGTAGGCTGTGTGCTCGTTCGTCCTATAAAAAAATTCAGCACGGTCGACTTACTGAGGGATGGAGAAAAAAGTGGTTACCCTTTGACGACTATAACGGAAGAAAACATGTTGGTAGTAAACATTTTAATTGAAGAGAATAGACGAATTACCCATGAAGAGATTCAGCACATTACTGAAGATTGGATTTGTGAGGAACATTCACAAGATTTTATACTTACTACACACTTACTACGTACAACCTTTTTATAATTACATTCTTAAAAAAAATCTTTAGAAAAATGATGCTGCAACTGGCAATAATCTGTAGATGTTTTCAAAGAAATTAAAATTGAAAGTTAAACAGTTGTAGTCTACAGAAAATGGTATTTGTAGGCTAATAAAAGTATGTTCAGAGATAAGTGTTTGAATTCATTGCAGGGCTTTATGGATTTCAATTTACAAAAATAACTTTTAAGCAATTTAATTATAAATGTATCTTACCGTAATCTACCAATGCGATATAACAATCCTTGACAATCTTTTACTTCACTGAATCCCATTTCTGAATGAACGAGCAGACATGGGTCTTAATTGGAATCCGTTTTTAAACTGATTGGACGGGCAGAAAAATATAAATAATTGTTAACGTAATGTCTTTCCTGGGAACGCAGAGATAAGGTACGGATGTTGCTCGGATATCAAACGTTTATAGCTGCGTTAAATAATAAATCAACTGTTTACGCGGGAACAAGATGTGACGTTTCGCGGGCTTTTGTAATGTTAGTGGTCAGCTTTAACAGAAAAAATATCTCATTAAAAAAAGTGTGACACCTTAAGCCCAGCTTTGGGAAAAATTTATGATTTCTCTTTATACTCAGGATAAAATGACCATGCTTTTATATAATATAGGCCATGTAGCTCTACGCCAAGTTTCCTTAATTTAATCGAACATCCCGCGTTCAATCCCCAATGTCACCAATGAAATTGTTAGTAGCAATTTTAAGTGCTAATTAAGCACGTACGTGGTGAAGGAAACATCGTGGAGAAGCCTGCATATTTGGGGAATAAAAATAAAAATATTTCGAAAACTTATCAAGTCTTCTAACACAGCAGTGGTAGTGCGGCGAAAGAAAAGATGCATAATCCTATTAGAAATGGGAGATGGCCTGTAACCTGTTCCCAGCATGGGACGTATATAGGCTGTAACTTAACTTTTTAGTTTTATTTACTTTAATTATATTATACTTAAAATTTATATAGAAGTAGATTTGTATTATTAAAACTATTTCGAAACTGTAAGTAGGTGACGTGATATAGATTTAATAAAAGATTAAATAATTTATATCCACCTGCTCATGTAAATATGGAACGGTCCTTGACGTTTTAATGACCAGAGGTTTGTGCAACATTAATAATAAAATACAGTACTTATTTGGGGCCATGGCCCCTGTTTAAGTCAGTGGGACCAAGCATGATGTAATATTATAGATAAGTAAGTGACACATACATAGTAAGTGACAGGACATATGGTGACTCAACAAAATTATTTTTAAAAGCAGATTATGGGGATTCCATTCCAGCCCTGTTCCGAATTATGATATAAATATTATTTTAGTTATAAAATTCATGAAATTTTATTGGCTTTTCATTTTATTATTATCAAGTCCGCTAACACTGTAGGAGCAGTGCGGCGAAATAAAGTCCATAATCCTCTTAGAAATGGGAGATGGCCTGTAACCTGTTCCCAGCAGTAGGATGGGACGTATATATATATATATATATATATATATATATATATATATATATATATATATGATATTTTATAGGATAGGGTGACAAACGAGCACACAGTTCACCTGATGGTAAGTGGTTGCTGTGGCCCATAGACATGTACATCTATCCTCGATTACGAATCAAAATGCAGATGCGTTGTCACCCGTGAGGACTAAGATGGAATGCCTCGTTTCCAGTAAAAAGGGTCTCCGGTTCTCTACACTCACCATACGAAATACAGCAGCATTAAGCTACTATTTCACGCTGGTATTCTGTGAGAGCGTGGTCCTTCCCCGGTCGAGCCGACCCATTCGTGCTACAACTATACTACTAATATAACTGCAGCATGGCTCTACCACGTATAATATATATATATATATATATATATATATATATATATATTTAAGTAAGTGTATATATATCTTACGACACCCACGAAATGAAATGGAGGATTATGCCGTGATGGATTATGCCACCGTTACACGGCAGAACAACTCGACTACTGTATCAAAAATATTGGCGATTATACAGTTCGTCCCCGAGACTTCGTACGCGTGTAATTTATTACGATTGCTTTCTTGGGTTTTGAGTTTTTTTTAACACTAATACTTTTCTTTTTTAAATATGTTAATCCTTATAATATTAGTTATCTGTCAGCGAAAGTCCCATCAAAATCGGTCCAGCCGTTTCGAAGATTAGCCGGACAAACAGACAGTCAGATAGACACACAGACAAAAATTTAAAAAATTGGTTTATGTTGAAAGTTGAGTACCGTATGTTGAAAGTTAAGTTAAGTACCGTATATATACCGAGTGCTTCAAAAAATGTATACACACTTTAAACTATTGTAGTTTTTCCGCTCTACAAGGCTAATGTTATATTTCTTCGCCAGGTGCCAGCATAATAGTCCCTCTATGTTATATTATCAGTTGGAATTTGTAATATCAACATGGGGGACGTACGTTTGAGTTTTGAAGAACGTAAGCAGGTTATTAAGTGATACTGGAAGTTTGAGAATGTAAATGAAGTTCAAAGACAGTGGAGAAGGGAGTATGATACAGAACCACCTTCAAGATTAACAATTACACGCATACGAGACAAATTCGAAGTTCATGGAACAGGGTGTGATGTGCAAATCCTCACATTACAATTGAAAAAGCTGTAAATTTGCCTGGTATAAATGTGTGGTGCGGTTTGTCTTCAAGGGGACTCATTGGACCTTTTCGATTTGAAGGCACTGTAACTGGTATTAATTACCTAACAATGCTTGCTGATTCCATATTTCCTGCCATTCGTGCATTATACGGTAATGATGATTTTTATTTTCAACAAGATGGTGCTCCGCCGCACTATCACAGGGACGTACGAGCTTACCTGGATCAAAATTTGTCGGGCCAGTGGATAGGACGCAGGGGGCCAATCGAGTTTCCAGCACGCTCTCCAGACCTTACACCACTGGATTTCTTCTTGTGGGGCACAGTAAAAGATGAGGTGTACAAACGTAAACCACGTAACCTAGACATTCTTTGGATGAGATTCAAGCAGTGTGTAGAGAAATCTCATTGGACGTTTTGATACGATGTACAGAATCTGTGGTGACTCGTACTCAGAATTGTATTGATGCTGCAGGTCACCAATTTGAACAGTATTAACATTTGTTATTTATGTTTCATTTACATTGGACTTTCAGCTTTCTATTTTCCTGAAATTTAACTTTGTAGAACGGTAAATAAATTTTCGGTGGAAGTTCAAAGTGTGTATACATTTTTTTGAAGCACCCGGTATATATTTTATGTTATATTGACATTACAAAAAGATACTTAAATATTATTTATTTATAGATATTATAATTATTATAGATAATTATATATAGATGTATAGAGGTATAGATGTTCTATAAGTGGTTAAATCATAAGTAAGTATAATTTTCAGCAGTGAACTATAAAGAGTTACAATTGTAATAGGTATGATGACTTAGATGGCTGAATGAGCGGCGTGCCAGCCTATTTAATAGTTGATTTTGGTTCAAGCCCATAAAAACCTTTGTTCGTACTATTTTTAACTGAATAAGGGTGACAAACGAGCACACGGTCCACCTGGTGGTAAGTGGATGCTGTGGCCTATGGATATCTACATCAATCCTTAATAAAGAATCAAAATGTAGATGTGTTGTCACAGCTGAAGATCTTACTCCTCAGCTGTGGAATACTTTGTTCCCAGTAAAAAGGGGTATCTGGTTCTCTACACTCACCATACGAAATACAGCAGCATTGAGCTGGTACAATACGCTGGTATTCTGTGAGGGCGTGGTTCTTCCCCGGTCGAGCTGAACATTCGTGTTACAACTCTTATATAATCGCAGTATAGCTCTACCTCTACAACGTATAATTACTTAGTATTTAATTCCTAAATTAATGATGAAGGAGACTTCGGTCAGACGATTTATGAGAGAGATTTTATTTAATTTTTATTTATTTACTAAATTCTTATTTCAATAAACTGTTCAATTAATTCCAGCAATGCCTTAATCTAAAGTGATCTGTTACAGCAGATAATAATGTATTAGAAGTGAGATTTTTAATTTTGTTTGACATGTTTTTAAACTATGAGTTGGAAATGTTTTACGAAATTATATGTAACATAATATATACGATGATGTAAATATGACGAACGAATAACCTAGTGACCTAGCTATTGTAACGGTGTTTCGCTATCGGGATGTATTTTTGGAATGTGTATAAAGTGACAAATGATAGAATAGAATAAGACAGAAGTCAGAAGAAGAATAGACAAATTACAATCAATAAATAGCTTATAAATAGTTAATCAGTATGGATTGTAAATGATTGATAATGAATGTCATTTTTTATTTTGATCACTGGTACCGAAAACACCTGTCCTGAGAAAACCAACAAGAAGACAAACGAGCTGTTTGCCTGAGAGTATGCGGCTACGTGGCTCTGAACGCCTAAAACCTATTTATAACAAAAAATTGTACATAATATATATTGTCACCTATATATTAAGAAATAACATGCAATGTTTTACAGCGGAAAACATTAACAAAGTTACTGATGTCTTTTTAGATATGAGTAAAGCATTTAATATTATAGATCATGAGTGGTTGCTTATTAAAATTGGAAAATATGTCATAAGATGGCTTGCATTCTAGTGGATAAAATCCCAAGAGAATCCAATGCGTTCAAATAGCAAGAATTATCGAATTTAACGAACAAGTCACACAAAACTCTAAACAACCAAACTCTTTCAACCCACTACAAAGGTGTACCACAGGGTACAATTATTGGTTAAGAAAAGCTTTTAGATTATGAACTCAAAATTAACAGTACTGTCGCTTGTACAATAAATTGGGTAGAATTTAAAACTAAATATATTACATTTTGTACTAACCACGCAGGTATTCCTACTATGAAAGTAATGAGTCATAGTCAAGAAATTGAAAAGGTTGCTGATATAAAATTTGTCGGCTCTATCTTGGATCAGCATGTAGGTAAATAAATTTAATGTGTGATAAGTCAAATAAATTCTTAGAAGACTTAGTAATTTAATAAGTAAATAAGCCGCTATCACAGCTTATTATGGATATGTAGGGTACGAGTTACGGTATGGGCTTTTGATCTGAGGCAATTGAGCATTCCTAATTCAAATGTAATGTATAAGGGAAATCTGTGAACATCTAACCTTTCGATCTTTGTAAGCCACTCTAAGCAGTTAAAAAAATTATGACACTGTGTTGTATGTACGTGTATGAAATTGGATCGTTTATAAAGAAATATCCACATTTATTTCCGAGGTCTGATATTATTATAATACAGATAAAAGATTTCCAGATCGAAAATTTCATCTTGTTAAGTCTCGACGTAACACGATGAAACTTTAGAATATGTAAAACCGCCTTTTTCAGAAGAATTATCTCATTATGTGCATAAAAGTATACGTATGATAAAGTGCTAATTGGAAATCTAGAACTTCTATTAATTTTTTTTATACTCTAGGTGATTTGTATTGTTCTAAACCATAATGTTAAGTAACTTAGAAGACATTTCTTCATAGTAACTTGGAAGACATTTCATGTAAAATTTACTAAATACATTTATATAGCCAGTAATACTGACTCTCTTACCCTTTAATCTGGAACCCATCTGCAATGGGCGCATGTTGATTGTCCGTGTAGTTTTGATTTTAATAGATAAATTTATACCAACAATTTTATATTGAATAATCTAACACACACACACACACACACACACACATATATATATATATATATCGCCAACTTTTTTGGGGGAGGCCTATCCTGTGTTCAGCAGTGGACTTATGAATGGCTGAAATGATGATGATATATCTCACCAACTTTAAGCCATATACAACTAAATATTTGCAATAAAATAATCGAATAACATTAATCATAAATGCAATTAATAAGCCAGCACATTTTAGGTTGTTAATAGAGCAAGTTAAACACAGTGTTAAGTAAACAGTCAATTTGTTTATATTTCTGTAAACTCGGCCATTACCATAAAATATCATATAATTGTATTAATTTCATTAATGAATAATAAGATAACTCTTTCTTTTAGTAGTTATAACTTTAGTAGTTATAATTTCGAATACTGGTACTTACAGATATTTTATTTAAAAAAAAGGAAGATATTAAATGTTTTTAAACTTACGAATTGAATTTTAGCGGCCAGTATCACATACGCTTTTCATAATCACTTTAATAATCAAAATATTTAAACACTATTATAATATATTTATGTATTTTGGGCAATTTATTTTTAAAACAAAAATCACGTTACTACACTGTTTTATTTGCGTCTAAACATCGAAACGATCGTCTGTACACTAAAACTAATAACACAAATGAATATTGTTTGTTTGTGCTTTACATATTTTAGCAGCAAATTACTTGAACTACAAAACATAATGACGTATTCAATTAAAATAAAATATAAAGTTATTGTTTATGGTAATTAGGTGACTAATTGCATTTAGCTATTAATCATACCATGTTTCTCAAAACAAGAATACCAAGTGATTATTGTCATTTAGAACAATTTATGTTTATATATTTAAAACGATAGCCGGCGTTACTCCGGTGTAAGAAAATCCCCTAACCCAGGGAATCCCTTTGGTGTTGTAAGCGGTAACAGAATAAAACTGTAACAGGAAAACAGCATCTTCCTAATACTCGTAACACCTTCAAATAATAAAGGTTACAAACCTTCCTGCTAAGCGTAGCATATGTGACAAATATCTCCCCTGAGACAATCTAAGCGTAACATATGTGACAAATATCTCCCCTGAGACAATCTAAGCGTAACATATGTGACAAATATCTCCCCTAAGATAATCTAAGCGTAACATATGTGACAAATATCTCCCCTGAGACAATCTAAGCGTAACATATGTGACAAATATCTCCCCCTGAGACAATCTAAGCGTAACATATGTGACAAATATCTCCCCCTGAGACAATCTAAGCGTAACATATGTGACAAATATCTCCCCTGAGACAATCTAAGCCTAACATATGTGACAAATATCTCCCCTGAGGCAATCTAAGCGTAACATATGTGACAAATATCTCCCCTGAGACAATCTAAGCGTAACATATGTGACAAATATCTCCCCTGAGACAATCTAAGCGTAACATATATGACAAATATCTCCCCTGAGACAAGATCTCTAGAGGGGAGATCTATCTTTAACACAGCTTTTAATAGTCTGTTAATATGATCATAATAATTTAAAACAATTTTTTACATTTTTTTGTAGAGCCACGATGCAGCTATATTATGATTGTAGCATTAACGGGTCGGCTCGACCGGGGAAGACCACGCTCTCATAGAATACCAGCGTAAAATAGTAGCTCAATGCTGCTGTGTTTTGGTATGGTGAGTGTAGAGAACCGGAGACCCTTTTTACCGGAATCGAGGCATTCCATCTTAGTCCTCAAGGGTGATAACGCATCTGCATTTTGATTCTTAATCGAGGTTAAATGTAGAATTCTGTGGGCCACAGCATCCACTTACCATCAGGTGGACTGTGTGCTCGTTTGTCACCATTATCCTATAAAAAATGAGTACGCTTTACTGTACCTTTTTAATATAAAGGAAAAACAACTCCTCAACTCAAAAACAAGGGTCTATCCGCATACTATAATAACTATATTTCTAAATATATTTAACTATATGATAGGTAAGAAAAGTTTAAAATTATTTATAGTTTATATTTTTATCTTTAATGCACGTCATGTTTGCTTAAGTATCACCTCACGAAAATAACCTTTCCTTAGTATACGAGTACGTCTGAGTCACACAACTCACAGTCCACTTTAAAACACGTATTTTCTTTATGTATACTTAAAGTTCCTTATTTTAATTATGAAAATTAGTCATAATATAATGTATCACAAAGTTAATAAAAATAAAACTATATTCTTGTTATTTTTTATTTACTAAGTATCCTAAGAGTCATATATAATATTGACTGAGTAACATATTGGTAAAAACAATACAGCACTTATGAATCCTAATTAATATTATTTTAACTTAAATGTAATTAATATAATTACTTATTGTGTTTTTTTAAGGATAGGGTGACAAAATAGAACATAGTTCATCTGATGGTAAGTGGTTGCTGTGACCCATAGACATCTACATCTATCCTCAAATACGAATCAAAATGCAGATTCGTTGTCACCCGTGAGGACTAAGATGGAATGCGTCGTTTTCAGCAAGAAAAGTCTCCGGTTCTGTACACTTACCCTACACAACACAGCAGCGTTAAGCTGCTTTTTTTTTTACGCCGGTACTACTAATATAGCTGCAGCATGACTCTACCACGTATCAATTTTTTGTGTTTTTTATTTTTTCTTAAAATTGTTACTGGTAACGCTATTAACATTAATAATTCTCCCGTTTACTACTTTTAGTGGTTTTAACGCGGTAGAGCCACGCTGCAGATATATCATGGTTGTAGCACGAATGGGTCGGCTCGACCGGGGAAGTACCACGCTCTCACAGAATACTAGCATTTTTAAACTGGTATTCTGTGAAAAAGTCCCTAGTAGCCTAATGCTGCTGTGTTCCTAATAATGAGTGTAGAGGTATTACATTTTAGTCCTCATGGACTACAGCATTCACGGACCATCAGGTAGACTGTATACGCGTTTGTAACCCTTATCCTATGAAAAAATAAGCTTAATTGCGTGTGATCAGAGTGATTCAGACAGTTCGACTGTAGTCGAACGGCGGATTCAAACCCACGAATTTCTGAGTTTGCGGTCCGAACCCTACCATTAGACTACTGTTGCTCAAACTACGAGTATATTAATAAAGTGCTTGTTAACACTCTTCTTATGCTCAGTATCCTCTATCTTTCTATGTATTATGAATGCTCACTTCGTTTTTTTATAACGATATGGATATTTCTACACCGCGAACACAGTTAAGAAGAACAAAGGAAACAGATTACCCCATTTTGTCCCGTGGGTGTCGTACTGTCGTAAGTGGCGATTATTGGAAAGGCCAGAAGACCTATATATACGCTAAGTTATACCATCGGCCTTCACTGCTATACGAGATGAAAAATATTCGGATCGGCGGCGGGGAGCAGGTACTGCGATCACCTATATAAGGACTAATGTTAGCTTATGATGGCAGCCAAGTGTGATGATTAGAGCATTTTCAGCAGGGTGTCAGCCGGACATGGTAGCCTTATGTGGCGGCGCTGTCGTCGCGCCACAAGCGAAATACACCGAAGCCTAAATCATGCTATCAACATTCCGAATCATAAACAGTATATATAGAACATCTCCGAACTATCACACGGAGCGTTTGCCGCTCCCCGGGCATATAACACCTTGCCCGGCGGGAGATCTCCCCTTTTCCTTTCACGGCCACACCTTATAAGAGCATTTATCCATAAATGCCAATTTGAAGTCTATCAAACGATTCGAACGATTTTAGGCGACTTCTAAATGGGCGTTATTTAATGTATGAAAAATTATCATCATTAAGTAAAGTAAGTAAAAGTAAAGTTACAGCCTATATACGTCCCACTGCTGGGCACAGGCCTCCCCTCATTTCTGAGGGGGTTTTAGGGCAAGGAAATGTCCGCCGCGCTGCCCCAACGCGTGTTGGCGAACTTCACATGTCTTCGAAATATTTTTTTTCTTATTCCTCAGACACAGCTGAAGCACGACTTCGAAATTAACATTGATCCACCATTTTTTTCTTCACCGCCGAGCACGTGGTAAATCAGCACTTAAAATTGCAATTAACAATTTCATTGGTGCCGGCGGGGTAGCTCAGATAAGAGCCAGCTCAGATGGTTAACGCACTATAAATAAAAAAAAATTGGAGGAAAATTATAAATTGGAACATTCATGTTGAAACTTTTCCATAATAGTATTTCGAAATATACTATAACTGGCCAGTGTCTCATTCACAAATATTTTTTTTGTAAAACTTTCTGCATGGCCTATCGTATAAAGAAACTAAATATTTTGAACAAGTAACATGGTAAATATAACATAGGAATAGTTCAGAAATTCCCAAGAGAATAGAACCTATAACGCTAAATTGTCTTGATATTTACGCGAATGTCAACTTTCTAGGTATTATGTTGTTCTAGTAAATACCATTGTGGCATTACACGAACGAGCTTCGATGAAGTCCTATCTGAGAATTTGTGGATTGAAGCGAAATAATAGAGTAAACTTTAGCCCTCGTCCACAGTGCGGATGCTGTAAGTGGTATTAACCTAGAAATATATTATATGACTGGAGTACCCTTTTTAATAATAACGAGGCAGTCTATCTCATTCCTCATAAATAACAACGCATTTGCATTTTGCTTCTAAATTAATAACATCTGTAGATGTCTATGGTTCCTTACTTTAAAAAAATACCAAGTATTTTTCTTGCATTCTTCAAGAGTCAATCTCAACATATGGTTAAGCCCTTCTGACCAACCGACGGAGACACTTACAGTCGATCCTATCATCATCATCGGCCTGTAACATGAGCTTCTCAAAAGGATCCTAAACTTAACTTCGTTCTATGTTTTTACGGCGGGTAGTATAGCAAGTGCAAATAGTAAAAAAATATTCTATGTAATTTGAGTCTAAAAAACGAGCTAACAGTCTGCCTGATAGTAAAAGGCGACTGAAGTTCACAGACGGACAAACAACTACAAAGCACGGTGAAATGTGCGTTGTTACTATTAGCTTCTTACTCTTTAAACGGGAACAACAAATACACTGCAGCTTGGTGGCGAAAATTGAAAAGTGTGTGGAAATAATCCAGAGGAATTCCTGGGCAGAAGTCACCCAGTATATTATATATTAATAGTACACAGAAGAATTATAATATAAGTACACGGTATAGCCATAATGCCATATAATTTTGTGGGTCTTAAGAGGATCAGAGGAAACAAATCAAAAGATGAGCAGAAGCTTCTTCTTGATAATAACTGGACCTACTTCAATATAAATAAAATGAGAACATTATCAATGTAGTCGAAGTCAATTAAATAGGCAGTATCAACTCAAAAATACTGGTCAGATCTTGATCAAATGTATATGGGAATACATGAGAAGCACCAGCTTTCAAATAAAATAAGACTCATCAAAATCGGTTCTCTTAGAAAAATGTTCTGAGGTAACGCACATAAAAAAATACAGTCGAATTGAGAACCTCCTTCATTTTGAAGTCGGTTGAAATTTGAAAACTGCGATTGCTAGACCACCTGGCAAGCATGGCAGCTATGGCAAACATCACCCCTTATGAGGCATTCTGTCTGGAGGTATATGTTCTGCATTGGACTTTGATAGACTTCACACTATCAGACAATTCTTTTTTTATAGCATTGGGTGACAAACGAGCACACAGTCCACCTGTTGGTAAGTGGATGTTGGACATCCATATTTATCCTTATTCCTCAGTTAAGAATTAAAACGCAAATGCGTTGTCACCCCTGAGGACGGAATGGCAATTGACGGAAACCATACGAAAGACAGCAGCATTACGCTACTATTTTACGCTGATATTCAATTCTTTCACTTTGTTTTGCGTATATGGACTATGAGAAATCTTTTGTTTCTGTCGAAATTTAGGTGATGCTTCAGTCCCTTCAGTATTGGTAAGTTGACTCTTGGTATATCGAAGTGCTGAAGTGTTTGTACAGCGCTACGATGACTATCCGAATACTGTAAAAAGGTGTAAGACATACAAAGGGTGACGTATTATATACATATATATATATATATAT
This sequence comes from Parnassius apollo, assembly GCA_907164705.1. Lineage (NCBI taxonomy): Eukaryota > Metazoa > Arthropoda > Insecta > Lepidoptera > Papilionidae > Parnassius > Parnassius apollo. The sequence goes on from CAJQZP010000393.1 coordinate 3,025,623, forward strand.
ATATATATATATATATATATATATATATATATATATATATATACATATATAATATTATAACAAGGTGTAGGTAAGTCCAACTTCGTCCGAGAGGTCAAAAGACGCATCTAACTCGGTTGAGAAGAATCGGTTCTTGGAGGAATATATCTAGGACATGTGACGTCTGCTGACACGAACTGAATGAGAGCGGCTGACAAACTGCTACACAACCGTGCACGTACACAGCGGTGGGAGTTGCCTAAATCCTTAACCTTATATTTGATACTTCAAATTACATATTCAAATTGATATTTTATAGGGATATTCCTTCCTATATATCCTTGTTATAGTTAGATAATTTCGGTGCACGTGTACTCGGGCACTCAGGCAGTGACGTAACGTCATCACTGCATATGTATCTATCTATGCACATCCTCGTTGGCGCATCGGATGCCCGACATTGGCCTGATGACCTGAATTAGACGCCTGGGCTGGGCTAAATAAAATTTCCTACAGCAATTTTCTGTCACAATTTTATGAAATTTTAACGTACTAGAGTCACGACGCTGTGTATCTATTTTGTCTGCAGCACGAATGTGTTGGCTCGTGGTGTGCTCGTTTAGGCAGCAAATATTACAAAAAAAAAACTAGCGAAACCCGACAGACGTTGTGTTGTCTTTGTACATATACGTATAATTTTTTTATAGCGGTCAGTGAAATGGTAGTGATGAGGCGCATCTAGTGATGAATTATAACAAAGTGGACAGCATAAAAATCGTCTCCACTAAAAATTTAAATAATCTTCATGTAAATATGTCGAAGTTTATATCATCAATTATAAACTATATTTTGCTTTGAATAGAACAAACAAGTGCTAAAGTAAACTCTCCCGTTTAAAAATAAGGGATATAACGATAAAATCTTTTATCAAGTTAGTTTTGTCAAACGAGTTAGACATTCGTCATAAAATTTTGACCTACCATGTGCTCAGTTAGAATCAAAGAATAATAAGTTGTAAAGTTTTTAAATTCTCAGTTACTTATAAATTTAGCTCTTAAAAATTAAAATATAAAATCCATTAAAGTGTTTTTGAGTAATAATTAAATATGAATAACACAATTAATGTATATTTACTAAATTATCCCTTTCTTAAACAAATATGTTTGGGTAAAGTATTTCAATTTTCATAATGATTTCTTGAATTTTCCTCTACAAGATGCAGGAGTGTACAAGCTAGATCGTGAATGTGGTCTCTCTTACATACGTCAAACAAAAATATCTATAAAAACCCGCGTGAAAGAACATATACCTGATGTGAAGCACCGACGCTCCAGTAAGTCCGCAGTCTGTGAACATGTTCAAGATCGTCCCCACCATTATTACATCAGCTTTGATAAACCACAAATCCTCGCAAAAGAACACCGATTCTTAACAAGGATGATACGCGAGGCTATTGAAATCAAAAAGAAGAAAAGAAGACGGATGGGTGCTGCCATGTACTTGGGATCCTATAATTAACAAAATTAAACCAAAACCCAAGCATACCACTGCAAGACTTCAAGATACTGTAAGCTCGTTCTGCGTAGATCGAATCGATAGAAAGTAGCCGAGCTAACTGTCACATTGGGAAGTCAAACATCTCAGTCGCTCCCTTGACCGTGGGTATTGTAAAGCACCCGAAACGTCGGGAATTGAAAATTAGTAAAATAAATAAATTAAAAGCGATAAAATCCGTATATATATAGTTTTATTCAAAAGTATTCACTTACATGTGATTATAGCACAGTGATGACATTATCTGAGAAGTGGTCCTTCATCGCTGGTCGTGTGAGAAAGCCCAGGCTCTCGGGGAGCTGTGGAGAGGGCTATGCTCGGAATAACGGAATATATATCGGTGATAGACTTCGAAATAACGATATTCACAAAGAACCATAGTATCCAGCATAGTCCAACGGATCAATAAGCTGAAGTGCCAATGGGCCAGCCAAATAACTCGAAGAACCGACAACCGGTGGGAAGTTCTCGTACCGGAAGCAGTGTAGGACGGTCCCCTACTAGATGGAGCGACGACCTGGTTATAGATGTAAGGAGTCGTTGTATGCAAGTGGCTCAGGATCATGCTTTGCGGCATTATTTGGGGGAAGGCCTATGTTCAGAAGTTCAGCAGTTTTTACTGGCATCATTTAAAATGATAAGGGAAACTGATTTTCATTTCAAATACTTTTCGACGCCATCACTCGTCTATCGTTGGACATTTTCGCAATATTAGAAAAATTTTAGAATAGAATAGAAACTTTTTCATTGCATGTAAAATATAAATAATACTTACTGAAAGTCACTTTTATGTTTGATTTACCGCTGGTTCGGAAAATACGTCTGTCCTGGGAAGAACCAGTAAGAATACCAGCAGGGTACTTTTTTGAAAAAAGAACAGTTCAGAGTCAGTCAACTTAAGTGATCGTAGAAATACAGAATTTTTATAGGATAGGGTGACAAACGAGCACACAGTCCACCTGATGGTAAGTGGTTGCTGTGGCCCATAGACATCTACATCTATCCTCGATTATGAATCAAAATGCAGATGTGTTGTCACCCGTGAGGACTAAGATGGAATGCCTCGTTTCCAGTAAAAAGGGTCTGCGGTTCTCTACACTCACCATACGAAACACAGCAGCATTAAGCTAATATTTTACGCTGGTATCCTGTAAGAGCGTCGTCCTTCCCAGGTCGAGCCGATCCATTCGTGCTACAACTATATCCCACGCACATCTCTACCACGTAAAAAATATAACAAAAATATTTGATTAATCACTCGATGGACGACGATTCATTCATTAGTTCTTACATCATACGAGCGACGTTCTTTGTCATGAAGCTATAGCTTTTGACGATTTTTATTACAATCTTACCAACCGACATTCCCGCTTCATTTGTAAATGTCTTCGTCCGAATGATAAATTAAAGGAAAACAAATTCTTATTCGCTTAGAGAGCTTATTGTTTTTTTTTACTTTTATAGGTAAAAATCTACCATAGCCGTAAATTAAAATAAAATTAGCAAGATGCCATCATCAATTTGAGTTATTTTTTCTGAAATATTAGATTTCGCGAGGATGTATTAGATAGACTAGATTTAGACATGGAAGAGCCATGGTGCAGCTATATTACTGATATAGATGTAACACAAATGGGTCTGCTCGATTGGGATAGGACCACGCTCTCACAGAATACCAGCGTAAAAAAGCAATGCGCAGCAAGCGCTGCTGTGTTTCGTATGGTGAATGTAGAGAACCGGTGATCCTTTTTATTGGAAAAGCAGCATTTCATCTTAGTCCGCACGGGTGACAACACATCTGCGTTGATGTAGATATCTATGGGCCCCAGCAACCACTTACCATCAGGTGGACTGTGTGCTCGTTTGACACCCGTATCCCATTAAAAAAATGCAAGCTCAGGCTTTGAGACGCAGTTAGGAAATCAGATCGGTTAATATACATGGCTAAACACAAAATTTGCATAAAACATTCTATTTCACATTGTCAAAAATTAATATAGATTTTTTGTTTGGTTATGTACATGGATAGTTTGTACTTTTGCCCATGTGGTTGTGTTTATTACGCAGGTAAGAAAGTTCTTCACAATTATAAATAACATTGATGCTATATTGCCTTGGATAAATCAGTATGTATGAAAATTTAGCCAAGGACTCTCTGTAACCTAACAGATACTCGTAATAAATGTAATTAATGACAATGATACAATTATCTGAAAGTGTCAAAACGATCACAATAACTGTATATTTTTTACATATAGGTTTTTATCACCAGCACTTGTTTTATTGTTTTTATTAATGTGTAGTTCACATTTTCAAACACCTGGGGTCTCCCCACTTTGAAGAGAAGGCCGTGGCTCCGCGCTCGAACCCCGGTTTGGCCTAAAATTATTTATTGGTGTTTTCGATCAAGAAATTTTAGCTCTAATAATCTGCATGCTTTTAAATTCCCGCCAAAAACCATTTATAGATCTATATATTACGATAAAAATATAATTTTGAAATGAAGGGGTAATATCAATGTCAGTGACTTACAAAATAGCTTGTTTAGCTTTGTATAACATTTTATGTTGTTTATTACCTTCAGCTGTCTTATTTTAGTGCATAAGCATTAAATTATCAAAAATGGAGATCTATATTCGTAACGGTGTTACCAGAAATGGGTCACGCTAAATAAAATGCAATAATTTGTTTTCGTATTAAGCTCAGGGTTGAAAGTTACCATACATACATACATAAACAATCACGCCTGTCACCCAGAGGGGTAGGCAGATACTACAGACTTCCATTTGGCACGATCCTGACACACCTCTCTCGCCTCCTTCACATCCATACACCTACGCATACATGCTCGTCGGTTAAGGGTACTCCTAATTTGGCCCGTTTTCAATAAATCGCCAATTTGGTCGATAAATTTTCGCCTAGGACGTCCCTTTCCGACTCTGCTATTCACTTCTGCAACATAAATTTTCTTTGTCACTCTTTCCTCATTCATACTTTCCACATGACCAAACCACCGAAGCATCCTTTCTTAATCCTGGTCACAACATCATCTTGCAAACCACATTCTTCTCTTATTACAAAATTTCTTACCCTGTCATTCAGATTCAGCCCTAATATACTCCTTAACGACCGCATTTCTACTGCGTTCATTCTACTCTCGTACTCTTCTGCCACACCCAACTTTAACTACCATACGTTAAAGTAGGGACCAACACAGCACTGTGAATTGCCATACGTGCCTTTTTCGACACATTTTGACTCTTCACAATAGAGTGTAGGGCCCCATTTATTCTATTTCCTGCATTCACTCGTCGTCCTATATCCTTATCACATCTCCCATCCCTGCTAAATACGCAACCCAGATATACAAACTCATTTACTTGTTCGATCAACTCCCCTTCTATTCTTATTTCACATATCGTCTTACATTCTTCTCTTTCAAAAAACTTTCGTCTTACTTGCGTTCACTTTCATACCTCTTTCTTTTAATGATCTGTTCATTAATGTAAACATTATTTGCGGCTCGGCCGCCGACGACACAAGAATAACTTGATCATCGGCGTACAAAAGGCATTTGACGGTTAACTCACCCATTCTTAATCCGCATTCTTCAACTTTCAAATTTTGCAAACAACTGTCCATAAATAGCACGGGGAAGACACCTATGGATCCAAACCACCACAAACTAAGTCTATAAATACACCCAAAGATTCTTGCCATAGTCACCCTATCCACTCTTCATAGCCTTTTCCAATCCATGAACGCACAAAAAACCTTTTGACTTTCCGCGATCATCCATGGAAAAGACTTGATCTTACATCCCATTCCCTTTCTAAATCCACTACATCTTTCTTCAACCCTTTCATCATACTAACCCCAATCTAAAAGGATATTTAATCCTCTCACCCTTTTCCTTTATTTACTGGACTATCACCTTCACCATCTACGGTACCTGCTTCAGTTCCCAGCATAAATTAAACAAGGTGTGAAGCAGGCCTGCCGCCACTTCCTCTCCAGCCCTTAGCATTTCGAGTGAAACTCTATCATATCCGGCAGCTTTATCTGCTTTCATGCTTTTCATTGCTTTCATTATTTCATCTATACTTATCTCGCTATCTCTTTCCTTTTCTTTCGGAGTTTCTACTTCGTTTATTTTATACGTTGTTTCCTCACTCATAAAAACGCTTTCAAAATATTCTTTCCATCTCTTTAAACTCAAAACTTCATCATTCAGAATATAGCCATTCTCATCTCTTATAGCATTAATTATAGGCTGTTTTGAATGTCCCCTGGCAGTTCTTACGAGTTTCCAGAACATTTTAATATTTGCCTGGAAGTTATCCAATATTCTTCTATCATTCTTATCCGTTCTTTCTTGCTTTTTCCTTTCAACTACCTCTTTTACTCTCTTACTTAGATGTCTAAAGACTGTCTTTTTTCTTTCAATATCGTCATTCGTACAACTAGAATTACCAGCCTATGTTGCTAGTAAATCTAGCCATGCTCTCTTCTTTGCTTCAACTTCCATACGTATCTCATCGTCCCACCATAACGTATTATTTTTCCTTTCATTCTTTCTCTTACTAACACCACATACTTCGGTAGCTGCATCCACTAAACCTTTCTTAACATTTTGCCATACATTCTCTAAGTCTAACTCATTCATACATAATTCATCCAAACCACTTATATTTTCTTTCAGTCTACATTTGAACTTGTTTTTCTCACCTTCCTCTTGTAACCTTTCAGTTCTAATACGCTGTAACGCAGTGGTAGACACAGACGACCGATGGCGCCAACGCCTGAATAGGCATAAAACCAAATAATGATCCGTTCCTACGTTAGACCCCCGGTAAACCCTTGTATCTACCACTGCGCCCCTCATTCTTTCATCCACAGTTACGAAATCTATCATGCTTCTATCATCTTGTGGCGAAAGCAAGTGTTCGTCACAAAAAGATTCTTTTTCCATACATACGATGCGGAGGCTTTCACCATTCTCATTTATACTTTCATCACCAAACGTTCCCAATATCCTTTCATAACCATGCCTCCTCATCCCAACCCTTCCATTAAAATCTCCTAGCATAATAATATTTTCATTTCCCTTACATTTCATTAACACCATCCTTACCATTTCCCAAAACAGCTCTCGGATATAAGTGGGCTTAGACATGTTTGGGACGTAGACCCCTAGCACAAACAACTTCTTTAAGCCCACTTTCATTCGTATCCATAGCAGTCTTGGGCTTACACATTCATACTCTTTCACACATAGGCCCATTCTTTCTGAAAGGATGATACCTACTCCCTGGCATGTCCGCTCAATCTCGTCTACACCAGACCAGTATGCGGTATACATGCTATGTGTAGTGATATCCTTCCCCTTCCGTTTCGTCTCATTTACACATAACACATCTATTCCTCTATCATACATCATATCGCATACTTCATCCATTTTATCATTCATTGCACCACATACATTCAACGTAGCCAGACGGGCCTCTGCAATCCACTTTTCGCCCCTACGGGAGACAGAACGTTACGGGTGGCAAACCTCGTCGCCGGTTTTCCTCCGGAGATTCTTCGCACCCCTGCCCCATTAAGGGGGCGCCGGGAACTCGGGGCCATTTCTTTTGTTTGTTTCCTCATGGTGCGAAATATGGGGTTGTAAATTTTACGCCGCTACCACGGCGAGGAGCCGAGTCTGTGCTATCGGCTTGTCGCCTAGGATTAGGTGGTCAAAGCCTACGGACGCGAGCGACTTATCCACGTTTTTATAATTCGCTTTTGTGTAGACATACATCTGTTTGGGCCGAATTTAGTAATTAAATTTAAACTTTTCGTAACTTGATGCCAATGTCAATAAGAAAAAAACATTAAAAACATTATTTTTTTTCACTTTTAATAACGTTTTTAAAAAGTGGTATATTGAATCATTTTGTACATAAACTTGTTTTTGGAATGGATAGTCGAATGACAGATTTGAACCAACGATTTCTGCGATTGCGGTCCGTATACGTGAACGTTTTACACTTTTTATACGTGGTAGAGCCATGCTGCAGTTATATTAGTAGTATAGTTTTAGCACGAACGGGTCGGCTCGACTGGGGAAGGACCACGCTCTCACAGAATACCAGCGTAAAATAGTAGCTTAATGCTGCTGTTTTTCGTATTTCGTATGGTGAGTCTAGAGAACCGGTGACCCTTTTTACTGGAAACGAGGCATTACATCTTAGTCCTCACGGGGTCACGGTTGACAACGCATATCTGCATTTTGATTCGTAATCGAGGATAGATGTAGATGTCTATGGGCCACAGCAACCACTTACCATCAGGTGGATTGTATGATCGTTTGTTACCCTATCTATCCTATTAAAAAAAACATAGCCACTGGGCTACTGGCGCTTATAAACATTTTTTGTATGGATGAATATTTCCTTGCCCTATAAAACTTCTCAGAAATGGCTATTGTGGACAGGACTGTGCCTAGAAACCGAAAGTATATAGGCAGTAACAACACACGGACAAGCGTTCACACTCAGAAAGCAATTATTTATTCGCCATAAAAATACTTATACCGCGCGGGAATCTAAACCGTTGGCGTTATTTTCTTGTTTGCAGGTGGATTGACGATTAAAGTACAATACGTATCGCGCCTCCACAAGATATTGCCACAAAGTACAGTCGTTGGCCACCTGCATTCGACTCACTGCATTTTAATTAGGCAATTTATTAGAAGTTTGTTCCATCGATCTCGTCAGAGCCCATCAACAACAGCTTAAGTATACCACACACACACACACATACACATAAGACTTAATAAAACCGACCAAGTGAGAGTCGGGTCTCACTCTGTTAGAGTTCCGTATACATTTTGTAAAATTAACATATTTTTTTAAACACTGTTCGTTTGTTTTGTATCACAACTTTGGTCAAACTATATTATGATTCGATTTTTTTTGTATTTGTTGTGTTTTAATACCTTTTAAATTCAAAATTTAAATACACATTATAGTTTCAAGAAATGCATTATATCGCGTAATGTAGTCCCCATTGCAAAATTCTTTTAAACTGGAAAAGGATTATTAGACTTAACAAGCTCATGAATATGTAATAAAGCTTATTCACTGAACTACATTAATATTTTTTCCTATCGCGTATATTATGTCTTATAGCGTGTCAGCCACGGCCATGCCTTCTGTTGTAAAACAAAAAACATAACAACGCATTATGTATTTAAATTAGTATGATATATGTTAAACTTTTGGCTGTATTAAGTAGCACAAAATACTTAATATTACTTAGTCTTCAGAGGGGACAACGTATCTGTAGCCTTTTCTGTAGCAGCTGTTTACAGACTACAGTAGTCACTTACCATCAGGTGGAGTATAGGTTCGTTACTTCAGTGTTATAAAAACAAATCTGATGAGGTTTCTAGTTAACATTGGACACCAAATATCCAAATGCCACATAAGTAACTCATTCCGTCTACGAGATAGAGATCTGTGACAAACATACGAATAGACACAAGAGAGTAATATTAATATGGCTCCGTTGAACCCTTTGATAGGGAAATAGTCAATAGTGTATTTGATAATGATTTTCATATTTAAAAAAATAACATCCGCTAACCTACTACAATCAACCAACTGCTGAGCTCGGGGTTTCCCTCGGTTATATTTATATTGGATGATTTTCGTAACGTCTGAAAAAAATAGGGTGTAACGGGTAAAAAAAAATATTTTTAATTTTTTAATATTACATTAACATATTATGCTACTAATTGTGTAAGTGGTATTTTTATTTCGATAGTTTTTAATTGATTTATTTATTAAGTTCAAAATTTCGTTATTATTTATTTGGTAAAGTAAAGTAAAGTTACAGCCTATATACGCGCCACTGCTGGGCACAGGCCTCCCCTCATTTGTGAGAGTTGTTTTTGGTACCGAAAGTTAATTTCAAATTAGTAGTATTTATTCATAGATTAATTTCATAATATGTTAATGTAAAAAATTGAAAAATATCTGTGTCATAGGCTTCCATTCTGTTCACCTTTAACACCCTATTTTTTGTCAGACGGTAAAAAATCAGCCAGTATATAGCGGCAGTAATACAGACCATGTCATATATTCAAACTAAACAGGATAAAGTGTAAATTGAGGAATGAAGATATAAAATACTAAAATACAAGGACAATCTAGCGTTAACACATTAACGTGAGTAAACTGCTATTCGATATGCGATCCTCATATAAACAAGGAAATTATACTTTAATGGGATATATTTGCAATTTTATGAGGTTCTAGAAAAATACTTTGCACTAGCATAACATAATATGGATAAATATAGTCGTAGGTTATTCATTAGATAATTTTTACATAAGATATCGTCATTATGGTTATTTACACTGATAAACTCAAAGATAAACTCAAAAGCCGGTCAGCTGTTGCGCTGATGGATAAATAACGAATGTTTTTACGTGGAAAAGCCACGCTGCAGTTGTATATAGCCTATGTATACCCCAGCCTGTACAAGCGTATTTACATTTTATTGTATCTTCAATCTATATTATTACGTGAGGGTAATATGGTCATCCGCGATTAATATGGTCACTTTCTTATAACTCAAAATCTTGTTTACATAAAGGGTACTGTGTCATAAATAAAGGGTCAAAAGGGCGCTGCTTTATCGACGCCATTTTGACATGTTTTAACTATAGTAATTATTTTAGTCGATTTTACTATATAATAAACGCTTGAATATTGTATACTTTTATTATAACAACTTGGTTGTTGAGATTACGCAGCAGCTTTATTTTTTTTAGAATATGGGTCCTGTGGCCAATAGACATCTACATTGATCCTCGATTAAGAATCAAAACACAGTCGTAATAAGCTACATTGAGCTTAGTCCTTCCCCGGTTAAGCGACCCATTCGAGCTGCGGCCATAATATAGCTGTAACATGGCTCTTTACCGTTAAAACATATCATTTAAGAAAATTATGATTAAAAGACTAACAGGAACAATATGCATTGGTAAAAACAAAGACCTTTCGAGTCTCGCTGTAAAAATAAACCCTAGTACGTCCTATGGGTACAATAAACTTCGCTCTATAAACACGTTCAGGGGATCGAGTGTTTATTGAGCGTTTAGTTTGTTTTATAATAACATACTAAAGTAGCAAAATCATTGTAAACATTGCTAAAAGCTATAAGCCAAACCAGTATTTAATAAAGAAACTGAGCTTATTAAACCCTTCATGAATGAATAATATAATTTTAACTAAGATTTTCTCATGTATCGTGGATGCAATATAGAAACAAGTTACGCAAGGACAAACATCCAGACCCGGAACAATTATTTCTAGGCCAAACAAATGCCTTGTTCTGCGTCTATAAACCTACATAGGTATAACTTTATCATCTCTATTGTAGCAATTAAATATGTATTTATAAGTAAATATTTGTGCACGGGCTTTCCCCGAACAAACGACAAAAGGAGAATGAATTCAATACAATACGATAAAATATGATCTCTTATGGTATATTTTCCGTAACTCATTAAAATTAAAAAGTGCATAAAATTTGTTATAAAGCATAAAATGTATTATAACAAATTGCACCCCGAAGCTTAGGCTGTTAAAGTCTTTCAAAGGTTCTTCCTAACGGTCCAAAGAAAATCTTTCCCTCCAATGTCCTGTCGACATTTTAGATAAATCTTTAGTTTTTTTTTAGATATGGGAACAAAAATCGTATATATTTGAATGTTCGTTCATACATCCATTCATTATTGCCTAAAACAGTCCACAGCTGGAGGGCCTGCCCATCACCTGTTTCAATTTCCCCCTGTCGCCTCTAACGACTCCCGTGGGACGATATGGGCTATTGGACATTCTTACTATGTTAAGTGAAAATTAATTTTATTCACAAGTTATGAAATATTAAAAAAAATTAGTAGGAAAACATGCGTCTTTAAGGCGACAACACTACGAAGGATCGTACAGAAAGCAGAAATAGTCTGCTATTTTAAGCGGCAAAGCTCAGAGCTTAGAATATAAATAGCGTAGTGCGATACCTTGATTGATTATTGAGTGAATGAAATACGAATATATAGAATATTATATTATGTATATTAATCCATTGAAACAGAAACAGAAACTTTTTAATTCAATATAGATTATAAATAACACTTATTGAAAGTCTTTTTTTTTAATTTGCCGCTGGTTCGGAAAAAAAACCTTTGTTCTGGGAAAAACCAGAAAGAAACTCGCAATGAGGGCAGGTTCCTTTGTCACTCACATCTTTTTTGGCCACCAGGGCGGCGATACTAAAAATTAGGTAAAATATTTGACGGATTTCTTGGTAGAGGAAGTAGTTAGTAAGTTGTAGTAAAATAGTTATATCAACCTAACTAAATAAAATTTAACAAGTTAAAGAACCAACCCCTGAGACATAGTTTCGTGAAACTGATAAACTTTTATATATAAAACGAACTTCTCAATTTACAATAAAACTTCACCTCAGTGTCAGTCAGCGACATCGGTGACCGGAAGATTATTAGCAAATGAGGGCTGTGCTTATTAATTTAGGAATTAAAGTATATTGTAAGACAAATCGTGTTTAGTTTTTCACAAAAGCATTAAAAAAAGACAATACAAAAATATTGTTACGAGCTTAAGGTTCGTGATAATAAAAACTGCCGATTGAATTACAACAATTGACATGGTTAATTATATGCATATAAAATATGTTTTATTTTTAAAGAATAAGGGGTACAAGCGACCATACAGTCTAACTGATGGTAAGGGGATGCTGTAGCCCGTACACTTTTTTTTATAGGATAAAGGTGAAAAACTAGCACACAGTCCACGTGACAGTAAGTGGTTGCTGTGGCCCATAGGTATCTACATCAATCCGCGATCACGAATGCTGATACGTTGTCACCCGCGAGGGCTAAAATGGAATGCCTCTTTTCCAGTAAAAAGGCTCCCCGTCTCTCTACACCCACCAAACGAAACATGCTATTTTACGCTGGAGTTCTATGGGAACGTCGTCCTTCCCCGGTCAAGCCGATCCATTCGCGCTACAACTAAACTACTAATGTAGCTGCAACATGGCTCTACCACGTATAAAACATCTACATTTATCCTCGATTAAGAATCAAAATTAGATCCGTTATAACGCCTGAGGAATAAGATGGAATGCTTCATTTCCGGTACGAAACGGCAGTATTAAGCTGCTATTTTATGCTGGTATTCTGTGAGAGCGTAGTAGAGCCGACCAATCGTGCTACAACCATAATATAGCTGCAGCTTGTAGCTTGTAATATGGCCTGATTTGATAATTCATCAACATCATACTCGTTATTTAGCCTGCCTGTCGTAAGGAGGTAACCCTTAATTTATGACTTCATGAACCAAGAAACTCAATATATGGCTCGTGGTTACTATAATTTACACTAGCCTTAATCGATTCTCAATATAAAATCAGGAACGAAATGCGTGTACCCAAGGGTAATTAGTACAGAACGCTTCTATATCTGGGTTTCCTGTTTTCATCACTTACTATACGAAAATAGCAGCGTTATATAAATTACTAAGTTCTTTCAATCTTTTTAAATGTGAGTGAGAGCGTAAAGCATCTTCGTTGCCGTAACTATGGGAAGTTATAATGTTCCCCACCTTCCGCTTTGAGTTGGATATAATTAGAAAGACCTTTTTATGTAACATATTTTAAAGATTTTTTTTTTATAAAATATGGATGACTAACGAGCATACTGTCCACCTAATGGTAATTGGAAATCTCTTTTCCAGTAAAAAGATCGCCGGTTCTCTACACTCACCATACAAAACACAGCAGTATTAAGCTGCTATTTTAAGCAGGTATTCACTTTAAGTGGGATATGACAAACGGACGAACAATCTACAAGAAGATGTAGATAAACGGAACATGATGATTTATATGTGTTAGAACCACGCTTCGTGTCGTCGTCGTCGTGTCATGTCGTGTCGCACGATTCGTGAGTGTAGATGTAGAGAACCGGAGACCTTTTTTATTGGAATCGAGGGGGCGACAACGCATCTGCATTTTGATTGATGTTGGAGAAAAATGAATATCTGTGGCGGCGTTGTCGTCGCGCCGCAAGCGAAACACTGAAGCCTAAATCACGCTATCAAAATTCCGAATCATAAACAGTATATATAGAACATCTCAGAACTATTACACTGCGCCCTCCTTTCTGCCAAGGAGGTTCGCGTCCGTTTACGGCTTAAATATCTCTCGTCAGATCAGTAAGCCAATCCCTAAAGGTGGAGTTTAGTGGGTAAAAATCTCCACATAACCACGCAGCCGGCTGCGTGGTGGTATGCTATGAGCATTCTCCACCTCCCTCCCCCGTTATCGGAGGGTTGCCCTTAATTGCTTCGGACGCAAAAAAATATCACACGGAGTGTTGGCCGCTCCCCGGGCAGAACAGCTTGCAGGGCGGGAGATCTCCCCATTTCCTTCTACGGCCACATGTCTATGGGCCACAGCATCCACTTCTCATAAAGTCGGCTGTGTGCTTGTTTGTCACCCTCATTCTATAAAAAATGTCTTCCAACACGTACTTAACAAATTTTTATTTTATTATCAAGAGTTTTGTTTCAAAATTTTTTTAAAATTTATTTAATATATCAGCCATTATCCTCACAATCATTTCTATAGTTTTTGATCTCACGTTGGGAAAAATGGGTTTCAGACGCGGTTTCATTAAATCTCTTGAACTACAAAGTTCTATCGAATACTATTTTAATTATATATAATTTAAAGACGGTATTAGGTATGGCTCTGGTCTCCTGGGAGAGAGGTTGAGTTCTAGTGTGGGATGCTTTCTTGCTTCTTATGTAGACATTTTGGCTGCCTCTTAACTCAGGGTAATTCGTTTAGAGCCGGGGCGTCATCAGACACAGCTGAACTAGGTAAATGGTAAATATACTTCTCTCAGAGATGACTACATATTTGTGCCATTTGCTGTAAAGACTGCCGACACTTGCGGTAAAATTACTAATGGAATTATCCGCGTCTTATCGTCGGTGCTGGTAACAAGATGGCTGGTTTTTTTCGCTCAAACACTAAGTGACGTCATTCAGCGAGGAAACTCAGCAAACGTTCTTTGCACCATACCGCGGGGAGTAGGACTGCGTGATCAGTTAAGTTTTTGGTTTTAGTTGTTTTTGTAATGGTAATATTGAATGTTACATATTTGAATGTTATGTAAGTAAATAAATATGTCTTGATATATAAATTTTAATAATTAAAATGAAGTAAAAGTCTCCAGATAATTACACCATCCAAATACAACATAAAATTTACAAGTTATGTATCAGTTGCTTACCGAATAAAAACTAACAAATAAACTCCTACACTTTCTCTTAGTTTTTATTATTAGCGAAATACGATATGATCAAAATTGATAGCCTAGACTGATCCATAGAAAGGTGAAAGTAACGAAAGAGCACGAAATAAACATTTTTTTAAATTGAATATGGGTGACAAGTGAGCACACAGTCCACCTGATGGTAAGGCTCTGGTCCACATCTACATCTATCCTCGATTGCGAATAAAAATGCAGATGCGTTGTCACCCCTGAGGACTAAGATGGAATGCCCCTTTCCAGTAAAAAGAGTCTCCGGTTCTCTACACTCACCATACGAAATACGCATTAAGCTACTATTTCACGGTGGTATTCTGTGAGAGCGTGGTCGTTCCCCGGAGGAGGAGGTCCTTACCCATTCGTACGACAACCATAGAAATATTGCTGCAGTATGGCTCCACTGTGGTTTGTGAAAAAATTCTTATGGAGAAAAATATCTTTGTTGTCATTTATTATCTGTACATTTGCTCATCTCAGAGAACGAGATGATATGACTTCTAACTTAAATTTGAATAAGTTTATATTTATTCAGTTTAATAAAATTTATTTAATTTGATTTCATTGATTTACCAATGAGCATAATTTGATATTATTTTTATTTAATTATATTTTAATTTCATCTGATATAGTAAATTTCATTGTTAGTTATTAAATTTGATTTGATTTCATTCGTAACATTTCTTTTACAATTAATTCTTAGTTCTGACATTTTTATTTAATTTAATCTGTATTAAGTGCTTTTGAATAATGAACCTTTGTCTCTGATGTAAAAGAATTATTATAATTAGGTGTTAAAGTAAAAGTAAGCGTTGGTCGTATTATCTATGTTTTGTTTAGATTTTTTTAAAGACTAAATCAATTTGTGGACTTGCAAGATTGACTAACAACAAAACTAACATGGCCTCTGGTACTCAGCTAGAATTTCGAATATAATGCTTATATGGGACTTTGAAATCTCAGTAAACACTTTCCCTTGTCGTCACTTCCTGTTTCAAAACAAATACTTACTAACTTACTTTCAAAATTAAAACACTTAGGAGAAAAAAATATTATTTTAAGGATAATAAAAGATTCTAATTAATTAAATTTTGAGTCATATTTTTGTCATGCGGACGTCTCCTCGACAGAAGAGTGTAGCAGAAACATCGACGAATACTTAAACTCGGCGAGTGCTTTCCTCAATAATGCATTATTCTCTCAGAAATGGGAGAAGAGCGGACCGTACGGCTTTTGTGGGATGCTAAACATCTTTTTTTTTAATTTTAAAAATAATATATATACATAGATACTTATATATGTCCTAAAAGTCGAAGTCAAGCCTGAATCGGGTATAAAAAAATCTATGCTTTGCAATTTAAAAGTTGTAGACATTTATAAAAAAAATTGGGAAAATCTACATTCTGTGACGGTCTTTTTGCTCTTGTTGCTACAAATTTCCACTTTTTTTATTATTTTTATTATGTAACCTTTAATATATATAATAATAATGCCTTAGAAAACTGTTGCTTAAAATTTACAGCCAACTGCTCTAGTCCAGACGGAAATGTATTTTTTTCCCCCAACTAAGTATTCAAAATTAATACTTTGTCCAGTTTTAAATATCTGTACTTATTTATATTTTTCTATAAACTGTTATGACTTGACGGGTGATAGACCCGACACCGACTTGACGTCAACTTCTGGGACAACTTGCATAAATATTTTATTTCTTTAAATTATAAAGTGAGTCTTTAAGGAATATGCTAGGGTGTAATCTGAATGACAGGGTGAGAAATTGCGTGATAAGAGATAAATGTGGTATGCAAGATGATGTTGTGACCAGGATTAAGAAAGGAATGCTTCGGTGGTTTGATCACGTAGAAAGAATGAATGAGGAAAGAGTGACAAAGCAAATTTATATGGCAGATGTGAATGGCCAAGTCGGGAAGGGACGCCCTAGGGAAAAAGTTTATCGACCAAATTGGCGATATTTTGAAAATGGGCCACGTTAGAAGTACCCTTAACCGACGAGCATGTATGCGTAGATATATGGATGTAAAGGAGGCGAAAGAGGTATGTCAGGATCGTGCCAAATGGAAGTCCGTAGTCTCTGCCTACCCGTCTGGGTGACAGGCGTGAGTGTTTATATATATTTATATATATTTATATATATAAAGTGAGTTTAAAATATTTGTACTTATTTATATTTTTCTATGAACTGTTATGACTTTACCTATCACCCGACACCGACTTGACGTCAACTTCTGGGACAACTTGCATAAATATTTTATTTCTATAAATTATAAAGTGAGTCTTTAAGGAATATGCTAGGGTGTAATCTGAATGACAGGGTGAGAAATTGCGTGATAAGAGATAAATGTGGTATGCAAGATGATGTTGTGACCAGGATTAAGAAAGGAATGCTTTGGTGGTTTGGTCACGTAGAAAGAATGAATGAGGAAAGAGTGACAAAGCAAATTTATATGGCAGATGTGAATGGCCAAGTCGGGAAGGGACGCCCTAGGAAAAAGTTTATCGACCAAATTGGCGATATTTTGAAAATGGGCCACGTTAGAAGTACCCTTAACCGACGAGCATGTATGCGTAAATATATGGATGTAAAGGAGGCGAAAGAGGTATGTCAGGATCGTGCCAAATGGAAGTCCGTAGTCTCTGCCTACCCCTCTGGGTGACAGGCGTGAGTGTTTATATATATTTATATATATTTAAATATATAAAGTGAGTTTACACCTGTCACAACCTACATTATAACCTTAGTTGTAAGGTGTTACAATAAAGAATACAGTAAAAATATATTTCGTTCAAATATCAAATCCAAATTTAAATATTTATTTTTATAATAAGTCTTTGTTATTGGTCTAAAATATTTGCATTGAAAATGTAATCATTTCTTTTTGGTAAGTACTCACATACACAAGTCATAGTGCTCACAGTGTGATAGTAGGTGAAACACTACAAGTAAACATGAACAATTAGCAAAATTATTCGTGTTCCTTATTAATGTTCGTTATTATAGCATTTATGACCATGGCTAAAATCGGTCAAGGGAAAGTTAAGCGCCATTAGTGCACCGTGAAAATTTGAAAAAAAGTTAAATAATGTAAAACCCAAAAAAGAAAACTTTTTAATGTTATCATTTTGAGCTTTTAATTGGAAACCCACTTGTAGATCCCAAGGAAATATCTTTCAACTTACCTTATCACAAATGACTTTTTAATTACATACGTGAAACACTCCAAGATAACTGCTAGGTATAGATAGAGACACAGAAGCTGAGGTGATTTCCTAAGTGCTGAATTTGATACGAATATGGAACCATCATCTTGATAACAACCCAATAAATCCTCGGTTGGGATCTCACCTACCAAGCAAGCAACTATGGCAATCAGAGGTCTAAGTTTAGCAGTAAACAGTTGAAGGACTGTAGTGAATTAAAATAACTAAAAATTAACTTTTAAAGTAGACTGGCAACGACCAATATTTATATTTGACTTCACAGCGAATACCGAATGTTCTGCGGACTTCCTGGCCGAATAGTCGAATATTAGGCAAAAGAATTCGGCTGAGAAGGAAGTATAGTGTTTATTCAGAATGTCGGTTCTTCGAAGCTGGGATTTTCTACGAGAAAATGAAATAAACTACTGCCTGAAAATTTGGAAAAATTAATCTTACTGCACCATCATCTTTCACTTCAAAATTTTTATTACGATTATTCAAGTGCATAGATATTATTTTGGTAGTTTTTTTGTTAATTTTCATTATACGGAAGTTGATTATGTACTTGTATTACAAAATAAATCATTATTTTCACTTTACAAACTATCTGAATACAACAAAATATTTTACTTAAGTATTCTGTATTCGACTGAATAGGATAAATGTAGCCGAATAGGCTGAATACCGAATAATAGCTGAATATTTGTTGCAAGTCTATTTTAAAGTCCACTCTGTATTTTTTCGCTCTGTGACACATTTGAACGAACACTTAGAGCACTAAAAGATAGTAAATAACTTTCTTTTATAACATAATATTTTGGTTTCAATTGTTAATACGTTTTATTTTAGGCGTGTCAAGATTAGTTGTGATTGATTTTCTTTCATATGTACCAGTACAATGGTTGTGGATTTCGGTCACCAGATTAAAGACGTGATAATTAACTAGTTTGAAGAGCACCTCACTCCCTTTCGAAATTGTGTGCCTTAACAGCTTATCACTTTCATCACTAGACCAAGCACCAATACGACTAACACCACTTTAACCACCATACAGCGGACCCCCTGTAATCCGGCCCTGGCTAATCCTTCCCTGCCTTGTAATCCGACATGTCTTTAACTTGTACGTAGATTTGAGTCGCGCTATGAATCCGCCAGGGAGGGAGGTGTCCTTCGCGAATACGTGGACAAACAGGCTGCAATTAGTTCGCGCCACCACGAATCTAGCTTGACGCGTATTGTCTAAGTTCAAGTGTAACTATGGTAGCGGCCTAGCGGGCTTTCATTATACACTGTCTTAAGTATTCATTGTGCATCACATGACATTTTATTTTTTATTATTTGATAAGTAATCTGTCGGATTACAAGGTACTCTTTTTCAAAAAGTTACGTACTACCAGGGGGCTTTGGCAGTAATCTATAGTCCAACAAATTCGATAATCCGACACCGTATTGCAAAATGTTTGTCGGATTACCACGGGTCTGCTGTACTTTGAAATACACACCATCATCACGATAGCGCGACACGTGTATCCTCTTTATGAAGTCATCGGGACAATTAGACTGCGATGGCCGGCTGATAAGCGAACCGGTAATGTGAAGGTATACACCTTTCTATTTTTCATACGGATCTTAGGTTAATTTTTAGATCTATAATATACATATATATAATGATTTCTTATATTTACGCGAACACTGCACATTGATTAAAACTACTTTTACGGATTTTATCGCGTTTAATTTTAATTATTTTAAATTCCCGACGTTTCGGGTGCTTTCTTTCCATGGTCACGGGGGACTGAGATGTCTGACGTCCCGATATCATTGTTAAACCCGGAGTATTTTCAGCTTTTTTTTAATTATTTTACATAGTCCGATCTATGCGAAATGAAAAAATCGGGAATTAAAAATAATTAAAATTTAAAATTAAACGCGATAAAATTAGTTTTAATCAATCTATAATATAGTAAATTTTTGCAAAGTACCTAAGTTACACTTAGTCTGAAGCAAAATTTCAAACTCTAATAAGATTCCAGTGAGCATAACCAGTTTATGTCGGTAGCTTCTGGTATTTCGTCGCTTACCGTGGTAGGTAATTCCGGGATATAAGACAGTTATTCCTGCCATTTTAGGACGAGCCACGGTCATGTGTCACGTTCACACCGTCACATACCGAATTTTAATAAGCTGAGGTTATTGATTTAACACATTGTAGGTTTGATCGAGCTTTGTAATCGATAGTAATGGTAAATTTTAACATGTCTGTTTTTGTTGCATACTTGATAGAATCAGGTGTTAGTTTGCGGAATTCCATTATAATAAAAATATTAATTAATTTGCAACCTTTCGCTAACTAAATACAATGAAGTGTCTTACCTGGATTGAAGAGTTAGAGTAGTGGTGTTGGGAGTAGTGGTGCTGGGACTAGTGGTGACAGAGTTAGTGCATGCAATTGAGGGGTGTGGGTGGGGAGGTGCTCTTCAATCCAGGTAAGACACATCATTGTATTTAGTTAGCGGAAGGTTGCAAATTAATTAACATTTTTATTTATTCGTTACATACATATAACTTGCTATCACGAGTCTCACACAAAGAAGATTCAAGGAATTTACTAATAATTTTTATGACAGAAGAGTCGGTAGAATTATCTTTGTTGGTATGTCTGTTTATTTTTTATAGTAATAGGGTGACAGACGAGCACACAGTTCGCCTGACGGTAAGTGGATGCTGTCGCCCATACACATATACATCAATCCTCGATTAAGAATCAAAGTGCAGATGTTATGTCACCCCTGAGGTCTGAGATGGAATGCCCAGTTTCAAGTAAAAAGGGTCTCCGGTTGTCTACATCCACCATACGAAACACAGAATTATTAAGCTGCTATTTTACGCTGATGTTTGATGGTTGAGACGATCCAATCGCGCTGCAACTATAATATAACAGCAATATGGCTCTTCTATACGTATATGTTTGTCCCAGTGCACTTACAATAATCGGCGGAGGAATTTAATACGAACTATAAAATAATACTTTTTCGTTATAAAAAAAAACAATATCGGTTTACGAGCCTCGGAAATATCGTTATAAATTCATTAAAATCGTTATAACATAAACATCCCGTGGGTTACTTAAGAAGCAACGGAGGGGTGTGAAACGGAGAACGGGCAGTCGTCTCTATTATTTCTCTATTATCTAGATGTTAGTGCTGTTAGTCAATGCGACTCTTACAGCTTCATCTTGTCTCAGAGCTAATTAAAAAAGGGAAAGGCAATGAGGTGAGGATGACGATGAGATAGTTTATGATTTGATATTGTTAACAATCATAATGTCGCCTTTTAAGCGTTTTTATTTGAGCTATCTAACCGCAGTCCGAGGAGGGGAGTGCGGACCCCCGTCTCTGACTGCTCAGCTCGTGTCGGTCGATACACGGGCAGTAGTATCTTCTGCTGACAAGCGTGGTAACTTTGGAACTTATCGCACTATGAGACAATCCTTGAGAGAGACCTTTGTTCAGCAGTAAGTTTTTGATAGGATGTAGTGAATGATAGAGTGAATATATTTAAAGAGATTCTTTCTCTTTCATAAACTAATGAAAAAAGAAAACAGTTGAATTAATGACCTGCCTTTTTCGATTCAGGTATTAACTTAGGAATTTATTATATAATCGTTATTATTATTTTATTTCTGTAAAATACTTTGAAGTGGTTTGTTGATATTAAAATTAACAAATGATTAATTTAAATAATTTAGGTATAAATTATGATAATTATAAAACGCTTAGGATTGTTCGCTTCCGTTTTCAAAGTCACCGAGTATGTACAACTATTTCCTAGAACGGCTAGGATAAGTGGAGAATAGGTGAAAGTGAAATCAAACGAACAGTACTCGGAAAATCATTGTTTGTAACACCTGCTGACTCTTAATGCATGCTGGCGTCCGTTTCTTGTCACATCTTAGATAGCGCGTCTTGGTACAACAAACAGTTAATCTTTTAATAGATTAAGTTTTTTTTTAATAAGAGCAATAAATGTGCATACAGTCCACCTGATGGTTAGTGGATGCTGTGGCCTATAGACATTTACATTTATACTCGTTTAGGAATCAAAATACAGAGGTGTTTTAACCCCAGAGAACTAAGATGGAATGCCCCATATCCGATTAAAAAAGTCTCAAAGGTGACAAATGACCACATATTTCACCAGATGATTATTGAATGCATAAATACCTATCAAAATGCAAAAGCTTTGACACCCGTGACGACTCAGATGGGATGCCTTGCTACCAGTAATCGTTTTTTACGTGGTTGAGCCATGCTGCAGTTATATTAGTAGTATAGTTGTAGCACGAATGGGCGGCTCGACTGGGAAAGGACCAAGCCCTCACAGAATACTAGTAAAATAGTAGTGTGTTTCGTATGGTGAGTGTAGAAAACCGGAGACCTTTTTTACTAGAAACGAGGCATTCCATCTTAGTCTTCACGGTTGACAACGCATCTGCATTTTGATTTGTAATGGAGGATAGATGTAGATTTCTGTAGGCCACAGTAAACACTTACCATTAGGTGGACTGTGTGCTCCTTTGTCACCCTATCCTATAAAGAAAAGATCTTCAGTTCGTGTCTCTTTCTATACAAAATTAGAACTGTAAAATTCAGCTATTTCACGCTGGTGGTTTGTATACAAACGTGATTCATGGTCAAATATAATTACGCTGCAGCGTGTTAATTTTTTAAAAGACTAATAATAATCAATGGCTCTAGCTTGAAACAGAACACCAACGAGGTGTTTGAGCAAAGAACGCCTAAACGAAAGTTTATTGACCAAATTGGTGATATATTGAAAATGGGTCAAATCATCTTGATTTTCTTCTGCTTTGTGTACATATATGGATGTAAATTAAGCAAGAGTTGTGTGTTAGGATCGTTGCAGTAGATCGTCCGTAGTATCTGTCTACCCCTCCGGGTGAAAGGCGTGAAAGTCTATGTATGTAGTGTCAAGGTCTGGTCTACAACTTATTGAGTGACTGTACTCTTATTTTTGTACTATGCTGAAACGTTAGCTAGACTCAACAGTTGATATCAAATGTAACTGTAAACCACCGTATTGTTATAAAACACTTATTTCCATAAAAGCATGTGCATTCATTAAAAATAATAAAATTAATTGAGCAACCTCAATTCAAACGAGTAAAAAGTAAAAATGCATTGACAGAAATTATATGTATTCCTTAGTTGCTACTTAAACCATATTTTTTTCACTTAACGTTAACGGTAAACACTGAAGCTTAAACTATGTAATTAAATCTTAAAGTATAGATATAATATATATGTACTCTAAGATTTAAACGAATGTTTAGTATAATACAAGTATTTATCTGGTGAGTCGACTGCTCGTTTAATAATAATTAAAAAATTAAAAGCAATTAATTTGAATAACATATCGATTAATAAGTTGAAGTAGCAATGGGTTGGCCATATAGTTCGAAGAACCGACAACCGATGGAGAAGAAAGGCTCTTAAGTGTGACAGCCTCTTGCTGGTAGGTGAAGCGTAGGACGGCCACCGAATAGATGGAGTGACGACCTGGTAAAACATGCAGGAAGTCGATGGATGCAGGTGGCTCAGGACCGTGCTTTGTGGCATTCCTTGGGGGAGGCCTATGTTCAGCAGTGGACTTGTGAAGGGCTGTAATGATGATGATGATGTTGGAAATATCGATGTCAAGAGCTCCACTGCAGCTGCAGTGTAAATGGTTCGGCTCGGTTGGCGAAGTACCACGCTCTCACAAACAATATATGTGATTCGCACAAAATTTACTTTTTATTAATTCATTTCAGGCAATCAAAAGTTCACTGTTAAATGTAGGTCTGCCACATAGATTGACTTATAGAGACATTTGCCATAGTGGTCACGCTTTGCAGATGGGTCTGCAGCCGTTTTTTTTATTATTTTGAGCTGTTAAATGAGGAAGAAGCTGCTACCTATCACTTAGTATCTCCGTATCCCTCTGTCGCCGCCATCGTAAAATAGTAGTATAATGTTGCTGTACTGCACAAGAGGAGCGATGAGACCCGAGTTAACGAGGCATTTCATCATCTTACTTTTAGCAGAGGCAACGTATTTGCATTTTGCTACTTAACATATACAAATAAATAAAATTGAAGTGTGTTTGTAATGTCAAAATTACAGGTTTTAACCAAATGCATATGAAATTATATACGGTACTTACTACTTATAACAAAAACACATTTTTTGTCTGTCGGCCTGTTTGTTTCGGCTAATCTCCGAAACGGCTGGGCCGAATTTGACGGGACTTTTAATATAGAAAAATAATTATGGTTCCGCGCAAGAAAGTTAGAACCAACGAAATTCAATCGTAATAAATTTTTCCGCGAGCAAAGTTGCGGGAACGATTTAATAGTAGGTCAGGACCGTGATTTATGGTAGTTTTTAATAAAAAATTTAATAAAGTACTAGATAGGTAGTTACTAAAGTTCTCTTGAAATTCTTCGTAAAGTTTAAGAAACAGGATGAAAGTACGTTTTAAACCTCACCGCAATTGTTTTTTTAAATAGCAAGTTTCAAATAACAGTTTCATAAAACATGATGCGATATAGATACGAAAATTCGATACCTTTTATATTTGTAACGTAAAAGAAATCTTTCATATCAGCACAAAGTAGCTGGTATTACTTATGTTTCGCGATATCAAGTTCAGTATACTCTGCCAAAGGATCGAGTAACGCGCCATGACAGGCAACTGGCAACAGCACGGAACAAAAGCGTTGTGACGCACTCTCGACGTTGTTACTCTGTGTGTGTGCGTATGACATGAGGTGAACCTGGTGTTGTTATTTTGCATACACACAACAGAAATTTCGAGTCCTGTTTTGATTTTCGCGGTAAATAAAAACATTGCTTTTATATAGAATAAGGTGAATAAACGAGCGCACAATCCACGTGGTGCTAAGTGGATGCTGTAGCCATAGACATCTTTATTTGTCCTCGATTAAGTATCAAAGTGTAATTGCGTTGTCACCCCTGAGGACAGATTAAATGCCTCGTTTCCAGTAAAAAGCCAAAAAGCGTATCCGGGTTCCAGTGTAAAATCTGTAAGGTATCATATTATAAAATAAAGCGTGTAAATTTATTTATATATATTAAAGTTTTGTTATTATATTTGGTTAGTGAAGCGAAATAGATAGTTATATTTTTAGCATTTATAAATCCATAGACTTATACGTAGTAGAGCCACGCAACAACTATATTATGGTTGTAACACGAATGGGTCGGCGCGACCGAAGAAGGACCACGCTCTCATAGAATACCAGCGTAAAATAGCAGCTTAATGCTGTTGTGTTTCAATATTGTGAGTATAGAGATCCAGAGACCCTTTTCTACTAAAAACGAGGCATTACATCGTAGTCCTCAGAGGTGACAACGCATGTACGTTTTGATTCTTAATCGAGGATAAATGTAGATGTCTATGGGCCACAGCAACCACTTACCATCAGGTGGACTGTGTGCTCGTTTTGTCACCCTTATTTTATAAAAAAATACCTTTCCACGAAAAGGCTTAGTGGTATTTCTAAATTGGCAGAATCATTGCCGATTATTACACGATGAATTAGTAGTTATATAGCCAATGACCTGTTTCTTATTCTGATGGCTTGTATTCTGATGACAGGGGGTATTGGTTCTGAAATTTTAGATCAGCGTCCTTGATAGATTCTCCACGATAATTTGTCACCAGTACATCGTCCGTCATTGAACAAGGTGCGTCACTTGTAGTTTATATAGGCATTTAGTAGAAAATTGCGTTCTACGTGAAACAAAGGAAATTCGAAAACAACCATAAAGTAATTAGTGTTTATTTGATTCTTCTTAAATGTTTTATTTAATTTTTCCTACGTTAGCGGCTTAAAAGAACCCACTACCCCATTTCACCCCATCATTCAATAATTATAAAGGTTTCACGGCTCACCGATAGATGGCAGTAATCATCTAGAGTAAGGATTAATATAGGCGCAAAGCAACCACAAAAATGAAAGACGTCTGATACTAAGATAGACAATCCTCCTTGCAAAGCGTGTAGATTATGGCAAATTCTCCCTACAATGGGGTGGGGAGGGGGGGGAGCTATAATACAGAAAAATTAAAAATTTAAATTGTCCCCCCTCCGTGGTATCGTGCCACGGCTGCGGTTCCTCGCTGTAACGCTACTTAGCTTTTGAGCGAGAAAATAACCTGCCCTCTTATCACCGGCAGCGACGACCAGTGGATACAGTTTCATTAAGAACTTCACTGCACGGGATCACCATGGACCGATAATCTCTACAGCTAATAGCACAAATATATAGTCATCTCTCAAAGACTCATCTTTGCGCCACTTACTTAATTCAGCTGCCTCTGATGCCGCCCAAGCG
Organism: Parnassius apollo; assembly: GCA_907164705.1. NCBI lineage: Eukaryota > Metazoa > Arthropoda > Insecta > Lepidoptera > Papilionidae > Parnassius > Parnassius apollo. The sequence goes on from CAJQZP010000393.1 coordinate 3,052,211, forward strand.
AGTTACCGTTAAGATGAGAGGTTGCCAAAGTGTCTACGCAAGTAGCATCCCACTCTAGGGGCTTTACCTCTCTCCAAGGGACCAAAGCCATACCGTAGGGTCTCTTGTCATCGTCTCTAAATATTTGACAAGGCTCTAAAACTGAGGGAAAATTCATAAAGACAAAAGCTCTTTGGATGACATCGTTCGAAGAATCATGACGGGAAAACCTATATGCACTTTTCTTACATAAAGTGCCTCACATTCTTACTAAAAAGTTACTCCGAAACATATTAAAACAACCGCTAGAATTAAAATGCGTGACTTATCTCGCCAAGTTGGCGGAAGAAATGACGCCATCTTAAGTTAGTACAGGGTCACTGATTTTATGGTCCATATTTTAGCTTAGTGACTCATTTCGTAAAAGGCACAGGTGATAAACTAACAGCCTGCAAATTATTTAATACAGGTAAAAAAGAAACTAATTTATTAAATACCTAAATTAAAATTTGTAAATGAAACAAAATAAAGAGTCTGGTTAATTTAAATAAATATAAATTTTGTTTAAAATACAAATATTGTATTTTAAACAAAATTTTGCATGCCGACTCGCCGAGAATGATAGAAGTAACTTATTGGGAATCAGGTTTATCCAAACTGGCCGAGGCCGAGTTGTGTTTTTTTTATAGAATAAGGGTAACAAGCGAGCACACAGTCCACCTGATGCTAAGTGTGTACTGTGGCCCATAGACATCTACATTTATCCTCGATTAAGAATCGAAATGCAGATGCAGCATTAACTCTAACAAAGAGGGAATGCCTCTTTTCCAGTAAAGAGGGTCTCTGGTTCTCCATACACACAATACGAAACATAGTAGAATTTAGCTGCTATTTTACGCTAGTATTGTGTGAGAGTGTGGTCCTGCTCGTGTTCGCGTTCTATTCGCGCTACAGCCATAAAACAGCTGCAGCGTGTCGCAGTTTACGGAGAGCTGAGATCGTCGACCCAACTGAAACATCTACAACATCAATATCTAAATGTGAAGAAAATTGCGCTCCACAAGTGCTGCTCCAGCTCTCACGAGTCCGTTTATTCGATTTTAATGGATAATTTTGATGTAAGTGTCACACAGCTCGGCTAAATTCCAAAAGAGCTAAATTTTCTACAAAAATATTACCATAAACAAGTCTCTTTAGACATGCTAGATCGTGACAACTGTAATTCCATGTTCGTGGAACGTATCATAACTGCGAACGAGGCATGAAATAAGTGACAAAAACGAGTCAAAACTGGATTATTTTCTTAGAGATTACGATGAATTAGATTCGAAGGATCAACAAAGAATACATTCATTATACATTATACATTCTGGATTTAAGTCAAATCCAAATTAAAGCTTTTGCCTAAGAAAATCTGTCAACACAATTGTTAATCACTTATTCTTCAATATTACAATATACATCTTATACAGATACATATCATTTGTAAATGGCACAGCTGTGGACTACCAGTGCGTGCCGAGCCCCAACGTTAACGTTACAGCCACAGAAATCTAAATATTATTGTTTTATTATTAATAAGGCAATATTATTTAGATTTCTTTGGTTACAGTCTATTAAAGTCCACTACTGAACATAGACCTCCCTCATAGACTGCCTCATGGGGCGGGTGGGATATTTGCCATAGTTGCCACGCTTGGCTAGTGGGTTGGCAACCGCATTTTTTTATTTTTAGTCGTTATTAGGAAGACGCTACTGCCCATCTCCTGATTTGATTCCCTCTGTCGCCTCTTACGACACCCACGGGATATGGGGTAGTGGATATTCAACGCCGTCTTAGGCCATACCGGGGCCCTTGGGCACACAAGAATTTGGGGCCCTTTTGAAGAGTAAAAGAAGTGAATGACAAAAACATTTTTCTACTGTGATTTTATATTTATTACAGCTAATTGGCTACACCACTTTACAATGAGCTAAAATATTTGGCTGATTTCATAGCGGGGACGATAATTTCTAAGGAAAATGTAAACTTTAATGTTTATTTCCTAAACTTACTTTCAAAAAAGGAAAATATACTACAACAACATCGGTACGTGTATTTTTTTTATTTATTACGTTAAAATTTAGGCTTCAATTGTCTAAAAATAAGGATCGTAACAATTATTTGCTACAAAATCTATTAATTGTAGTTGATAATAGTTATCATATTAAATAAATCATTTGCCGTTAAATGTATTAAGTGTTATTTTTATTAAACAGTACGAAATGATATTTTTATCTCATCGATTGTAAATACGTAAGTTGCTGAAAATTATAAAAAAATCCAGGCTATATATTAACTATAAACGAATAAGGCCGAGGCCGAGGCCGAAGACCCCCCGTTACAATATCCTTAGTCAAAACTACTGACCAACGTCCTTAGTCAAAACTACTTTTGCCTGATTTTTGCAGTCAAAAGTGGTTTTGACCGGTTATGAGTTTTGACTGTGACATATATAAATCCGTGATAATTTTTTTTCTTTTTGCAACTAAAATACGTCTGAACACAGACAAGTCTATTGCCACTATAGAGGTCAATGCCTGGATAAAGCAATTAAGCAATATTGGATTAGTATAATACAAGTTTAATAAACGGTATTTATGACTTTTGAAAACTTGACAATTTGAGTACCTACTATGATGAATGAATATTAAAAATTCTTGGTGAAAACCTTCAATTTGACAGACAGCTTGACATTTACGTCATCCTCACCAGCCTGTAACAATTCGCCGCTATATTTCTTTTACGTATTTTATGTCACTGCACGATTACTATAAATGGTAAATGATAACGAAGGAAATGGTAAAGGATACTAATTATTTGCCCTTTTTATATGGTAGAGCCATAGTTGCAGCTCGAATAGAGAAAAGACCACACTCTCACAGAATACCAGCGTAAAATAGCAGCTTAACGCCGCTGTGATTCGTATGGCGAATGTAGAGAACCGGAGACCCTTTTTACTGGAAAGGAAACATTCCATCTTATTCCTCAGGGGTGACAACGCATGTGCGTTTTGATTCTTAATCGAGGATAGATGTAGATGTCTATGGGCCACAGCATCCACTTACTATCATGTAGACGGAGTGCTTATTTGTCACCCTTCTTCTATAAAAAAAATGGAAAGGCAAACGCTGGCTAATTATTCCACTCTTCAAAGTAAATGTTTACGTCTCGCCGAGTTTCTGATCTTCAGATATAGAAGGGAATATATAATACGGCTATGGCTCAGAATTAAAGGACAGTATATAATACCAGTATATAAAACTCTCTCAGAAATGAGGGCAGGCCTGTGCCCAGCAATGGGACGTATATAGGTTGTAACTTTTTTACTTTTTATATAATACCTGCAGAATTACGCTATAGCAGAAGAATCATGTTCTCACAGAATACCAGCGTACAATCATTGGACCTTTTTACTGGAAACGAGGCGTAACATTATCCACGTCCTTCGTTAATGGGTTGGTGGTGGCCCAGAAGAGGCTTTCGAGGCGGTTAAGCGACACTTACGACGCGGCACGCCTACATAAAAAGCGTTATGCGGTCAAACGCGTCATTGTCGTCATCCTGCCGCACTTTGAGATCTGAACGCAGCGATGGCACGGTAATATTTATAGATAATATTACCGTGGCGATGGAGGGGAAAACTCAAATATTCTGTGATTTTTTTTAATTTATTGATAAATTTAATATACGTACGCCTATTTCTGGAAAATAAATGCATTTTATTACTATTTTATTTTAAACTAGCTTGCCAGGCAGACGTTGTTCTGCCCTTTTCGACGACCCTTTGTCATGTCCTATTAAAAAAAATTGTGGGTCACTCGTGGGCAAAAAAACTATCCTATTTTTCAAGTTGGACCAAACTGCATACGGTGTGCAAATTTAATTAAAATCGGTTGAGCAGTTTAGGAGTCCATCGCGGACAAACAACGTGACACGTAATTTATATATATTAAGATATCAATACATGCAGACAACAAAAACAGGTCTCCACAACTAAAATCCGCGTAAGAACCACAACAGCGGGTCTTGGTGCGCACTATCTGATAGGATTTATCCACGTCGGCAGTCATTTCGGCGATGCTGAACGGAGATATGGCGTAGACAACCGTACACATTCAGTGATTCAGTGATGGTCGAGATAGCGGCTGTTGAACGGGAATAACAGAGAACAGATCTCGGAGGCAAGACCGCAGCGATGCAGGCCTGCCGTGCGCTGATTTCCTATCAATAACTTTCAATAACTTTTGCTATTAACGGTAATCAGGGCACCGATAGTCCTATAAAGTGATCCACGAATTAACGAATAAATGTACGATTACCAATTGAGCTCTAGTCAATTGAAAATGAAATACTTTTTAAAATATGTTACAACAAAATATTTCCTGCCTGCTAAGTGTGGCAACTCTAGTAAAATTCCCCTAAAAGACAATATGGGGAGGCTTATTTTTAGCAGTGGCTTTTATGGGCTGTAATGAAAGAAATATGCTTTAAAACATGGCATAAATATATCAATTGTAGCGTAATATATGTAAAATTACATCGATCACTTCAATATCGTGATTATCTTGTCAAAAATCTGTTTGTCCGAGGCCCACATGACTTACCGCGACCGTGACTCAGACGTAACTAACCGGATTTGATGAGATTTGAGAAGTCAAGCGTACGAAATGTGTCTAAAGAGATGTTTGTAACGTATGCAAATATTTTTTATAAAGTAAGGGTGACAAACGAGGACATAGTCCACCTAAGAGTAAGTGGATGCTGTGACCCATAGACGTAAAAATACAGATGCGTTGTTACCCCCGAGGACTGAGATAGAATGCCTGTTTCCAGGGAAAAGGGTCTCCGGTTTTCTACACTCACTATGTACAGTAACATGGAGCTGCTATTCTGTGAGAGCGTGGTCCTATCCCAGTCGAGCCGAACCATTCGTGCTACAATAATAATATAACTGCTAAAATTCCTGCTCAACCACGCTCCACCAGGTGTACCTAAATAAAATAGATACACCCGGCTTTCTGTTTTTGACTCGAAAGTTAACGTTTTATGTTAACTTAATTAGTTCAGCGAATAAACATGTCAATAATAATAAGTGTAAACGAGATAATTTACAACTATTAAGACATACTTAACATAATGATTTTGTGCGCGGTCCATTTAAAACTTATTTTGAAATTCTGACACTTCGAGTAATAATTAAATATAGCAATAGTTAGTAATGGAATTAGGTAATATATATATATAAATATATAAAAAATAAAAAAATAATAACCACCCCACCCCCACTCAAAACATGACATACAAACAAAAAAGAATCGGCAGGCATCCGGACAAAATATAATTTGCAGTAAGTACTTATTGTATTCTACCCTTGACACTAGTGCTTTTTAATATAAGACATGGACATAGCCAAGACATTATGTAGATAACTCTAAAACTGAGATCATTGGGGAATTAATCCAGCCGTCACAGGCATCATGGCCGTCCGGATTATCTACAGCAGAGTCTTATCGAAATATAAAACTTCGATATATTTTTGAGAAAACCTTTTAGCTATAAGTATATACAAATATCAAGATGAAATCAAAATATAAAACTTAAATATAGAACAATTTTTAGCTTTATATATCTTTTAATGCCTATCTTTAATTACATAATAATATTTTTTTAAAGTAAGAAGGGGCAAAGGAGCATACGGCTCACCTAATGGTAAGTGACTACCGTCCCCTTGAACAACTGCAACACCAGGGGAATTGCAGGTGCGTTGTCCGCCTTTTAGAAAGAAGTAAGTTGATGACTGAAGTATATTTTCAAATGTTTAAAATGACTTGAAGTTAAATAGGTTTTCTACACTTACTATACGAAACAGAGCAGGATTATTCCACAATTTTACGATATTCTATTTGGTATTTTCTGTGAAAACGCGTTTCTTCCTCGGTCTTGCCGACACATTCGTTCTGCAGCCGTAAAACGCTAAATTTGTCATTCTTTTATTTTAATTGTCTATATATACGTTTTTTATTTGGCTAAATACCCTTCATACACGATAAATTCATTGGTAAGAACCGCTCGTTCAAGTTTCTATTTAAAGTCCCCTCAGATACTTTTGGTTAAACATGTTCTAAACGTTCACCTATCTTTAATTTTCAAATGGTGTTAGCTTCAATTACAAACGAAAAGTTACTTTTATAGTAAATTTTAGAGTCTTAAAAACGAGCATACCACCAATAGTCCATCTGACGCTAAGTGGATACTGTGGCCCATGGAATACAATTGAATAGAATATTTTTTTTATTCAATATACATGTAATTCTTTTTGAAACTCATTTTTAGGGTTCCGTAGTCAACTAGGAACCCTTATAGTTTCGCCATGTCTGTCTGTCCGTCTGTCCGTCCTCGCTTAATCTCTGTGACCGTTAGCACTAGAAAGCTGAAATTTGGTACCAATATGTGTATCAATCACGCCGACAAAGTGGTAAAATAAAAATTGGAAAAAAATGTTTTATTAGGGTAGCCCCCCCTATATGTAAAGTGGGAAGTGATTTTTTTTTTAATTTCAACCCTTACGTGTGATATATTATTGGAAAGGTATTTAAAAATGAATAGGGGTTTACTACAATCATTTTTTGATAATGTCAATAATTTCAGAAATAATCGCTCCAAAAGTAAAAAACAATGTGTCCCCCCCTCTAACTTTTGAACCATAGGTTTAGAAAATATGAAAAAAATCTGAAAGGTAGAACTTTATAAGGACTTTCTAGGAAAATTATTTTGAACCTGGATGGAAACAGTTTTTGTACAAAAAAAGACAAAAAGTTGTCCAAAATAATTTCTGGACTAAGTTTGTAGTATAATCGTATAAGCAGGAATTTTTTTAACTTCGTTTACATATTTTATTATCCTGAACGTATCTTTTTTCAAACAAAAAAAAGAATTATTAAAAAATTATCCAAAATTACCACCGAAAACTTCTGGCACGTCTATGTATTAATTAGTAACCCAATTCCCTGAGAGATGGCGCTGTAGGTACTTATTACATTGGGTCGGGTTATCGAATTGTTCGGTTGGTCTCTCCTTGGCATCGCCTGTCGCGGAGCGTGCAATGTTGCGCGCTCCATGTTCGCGCACGTACCCACTACCGGGAGCAGTTGCAGGAGCGCGGAGCGCTGCTGGAGCGCGAACATAATGGATACCCACCTTTACACTCATAAGTGGGAACACTTATTGTGAAGGACGGGAAACTACGGAACCCTACACTGAGCGTGGCTCAACACGCTCTTGGCCGGTTTTTTACTTTACCACCGGTTCGAAAAAACGTACATTTTGTTCTTGATTTAAATTAAAAATGCAGATGCGTTGTTACCCCAGGAGTCATCTGAATACTTCATTACCACTGGTAATAAGCGTCTAAAGTTCTCATCACCATACGAAACACAGCGACATTAATGCTGCGATTTCAAGACGGTATTTTGTGACTATTTGTTACTTTGCTGATAGAGCCGACTCGTTAGTGCTGCAGACGTAACGTATTTATAATATGGTATAATATATTACAATGACCCTGCGTATTGACAAGGTACGTAAAGTAGGGTGGATATGATTTGAATTACAATAGATTTTAATTAGTTTATTTATTAATTCAAAATATTTGTTTCTTTTTTGTAAAATATCTGTGCCATAGGCTTCTACGCCGTTCACATGTTACATCCAATTTTTTTTCCAGACGATGAAAAGGTCACCCGTATAGTAACTTATTATATTATAGTGTTGCAGTGTGGCTTTTGATATCGTTACTTTCTTCTAGATGATAACAATTCACTGTAAATGTTATAACTTTTATTTCTTTTAGACTATTTTTACGTTGGTATTCTATAGCAGCTTGATTCTTGCTGCTCAGTCGAGATATTAAAAGTGTAGACATTACTTAAATGCAGTCTAGCTCTAACACCTAAATTAAACCTATTTTCAACTTAGGGATAACTGGCATTTTATTGTCATTAAAGGTGCTCAGCCGAGACCAAGGGTTCGACAGCAGTCCCAAGCCTGGTTGTTAGTTGGCCTGTCGCCTTCAAGCAAGCCTGAAGAATGAAATTAATGTTGATGCAGAAAATAATGCTTTTGTTTAAAGTACGCCTAGTGCGATCTTAAATATTCGTTGGACTGGGAAAATTACCCTGTAACTATAATTGCACTTATTAGTGAATGCACACTTTTTTTAACGTTTCCTTTGACGCATTTTAAGAAGTGCACAATAGAATATGTATTAATTTTTAATATCTTTATTTTTTTTTAATTATAACTCTTTTTAAAATAAATTAATAATTTTTAATTGTTACAATCATCTATAAACGATGTTGAATGCATTGGTAATCAAGATTTTCAAAAATTATCATATTTCATGAAAATTTACGACTTTTAATGATTTTTAGAATTTTTTTTTACAAACCAATAAGGGTTATTACGATCACCTGCGTTGTTTGTAGTATATAAAGCTACTTTTATTTATATTTTATTATATTTTATTTTAGTTCAGGTTCCAAGTTCACAGAGCTCATAAACACTACCATGATCCAATCAGCCGATAAGACGTCGTTTAATGCGGGTATAGTTGATCGCCCTACGGAACAAACTTTTCATGCATGGTTAGGTTTAAAATTTATTTGTTTTAAATTTTCCTGCGTTCCTTCGTTTTAAATAGCGTAGGTAAATATCAAAAAATACTCTCATTTAATAAACCATAGAGGCTATATACGTCCTACAGCTTGGCAGATGCCCCCTTACCTCTTCTCGTGGCCAACAACAAGGAAGTAGTTCGCCACGATGCCCCTATACTAACTAACGGACTCCACATGTCTTCGGAATATTTTTATTTCCCAAATATGCGGGTTTCTCTGTCTGTCTATTGTTTTTTTCCATGAGTCATTTATTTGTCGAGCACGTGGTCAAAAACACTCTCACTGACTACTTTAAATTAAAATTACAAACGATTACTTTAGTAAAACCCTTTCTTACACTTGTGCTCACACGTGATTGGTCCATTTTGTGTAAATTTTTTGGCAAGATCTTAAAAACTTGCTACATAATTACTCGTCTTTATATCCTTTCGATTATTATTTGAAATCGCAGTTAAACATAACATGTTATAGTTACGACGTTTTTTTTTAATACGGCGTTGTAGACAGTAATAAACAAGGGTCTGGTTGTTTGGTGCATTACGACGATAGACAGCAGTCAGTTGGGAGACACACCTTGGAGGCGCGGCGTCGACCCACATCGGTTATGACGACACGTGGATATGGTACGAACTGCTGGTTTTAAACTAAAACGGTGTACCTATATATAATTTGTGTGCTTCATTTTTAAGAATAACATTATTAAACTTTACAATAAACTAAGCGTACAGCCTCATCATGTATTCCTTCATCACGGAGAACGTTGTAAATAAGCACTTAAAATTGTTTTTAACAAATGCAGTGGCACGAGTGTGTGGTTTAATTCTTTCTAGAATCCTAGAAGAAACTTCGGTATTACGAAATTTAAAGTGAAGTTTACACCAAAAATTATGGATTTTATCAGAAATTAAATTGTATTTTGCTTATAAATTTGTTTTCCTTAGTAGTGTTCGTTATTTCTAGTTTTAGTATAACTTATTCAATACAATTCAAGAGGTACGAGCTTGGTTGGTGGTTGGAGCCATGGAAAAGTAAGTGTGCTGCGTTTTTCCCATTATTGTTACGTGAGAACATTGTAAATATCATTGCTGTGTAAGCAATACTATGCTTGGTTTAAAACTACATAGCTTTTAAGGCGGGAAAACAATATTTTTTAATTTAATACAATTTTTTGGTAATGTTGAATATTTCTTAGTAATAGGATATTACTGTTAGTTTGGATACTATTTCTATTTTGAATATTAGAGTGAAAAACAAAATACCAATTTCAAGCGAAAAATAATATTTTGTCACACCTGAGCCTTACGAGATACCGTACACTTAACGTGTGATTCTCTCACCTTGCGCCCTCCTTTCTGCCAGGGAGGGTCGCGTCCGTTTACCGCTTAAAGATCTCTCGTCAAATCGGTAAGCCAATCCCAAAAGGTGGTGTTTAGTGCGTAAAAGTCTCCACATAACCACGCAGCCGGCTGCGTGGTATGCTATGAGCATTCTCCGCCTCCCTCCCCCGTTACCGGAGGGTTGCCCTTATTGCTCTTATATGCCCTTATTTGCTTCGGGCGCAAAAAAAATTCTCTCACCCTTATAATCGGATCACAGGAACAGCTGAGACAGAAGTGCTATGCTATTTGTCAACAGAAACATAAAAAATATATTATAAAGTACTTTAAAAAAATGAAATGACAAACGAAGTAATGGTAAGTTGTTACAAAAGTCCAGACACCTTTTTTATAGAATAAAGGTGACAAACGAGCATACCGTCTACCTGATGGTAAGTGAATGCTGTGGCCCATAGACATCACATTTATCCTAGATTAAGAACCAAAACGCAGATGCGTTGTCACCCCTGAGGACTAAGTTGGAATGCCTCGTTTTTAGGAAAAAAGGGTCTCCGGATCTCTACACTCACCATACGAAACTCAGCAGTATTTGGCTGCTATTTGACGTTGGTATTTCGTGATAGCGTGGTGCTTCCCAGGTCGAGCCGACCCATTCGTGCTACAAACATTATATAGCTGCAGCGTGGCTCCACCACGTATAAAAGCCAACTACAAGCAAAGGAGGCTACTGATGCGTTGCGTTTATATCAAAAATTTAATAATAACTCTATCACAGCGCCACATATCGGAGCCTGCTACCTACCAAAGCATAGTTAGAAGTTACACGATCACTAACAGACCAACGATTACAACGTTGTTTTGTTTTTCAATAATGAGTCAGTATTTAATACTCTTCTCTTCAGGTGAATTCGTATTTAATACTCTGCCTAACCAAATAAGACGGAGCCAGCGATGACGTATTTATTCTGGCATAATCTGCGTGTAAACGCGTCTTTTGTTGAAGTTATTAAGCGCATTGAAAGTGTTTATTGACGGAGGTGACTTAATACGTAGGTACATATATGAGTCAATGTGAATTTGTCATGATCATGAACAACATTTGATGGAAATTTCTTATTTCTATGGTATTTAATAACTTAACTACCTCATTGTTGTAGTGGTCGTAAACGCGGTCCTTGGTTCGAATTCCGGGTTGGACCAAAATTTGTTGTTGGATTTTTTTGTCAGAAAATTCTCAGTAGCGGCCCGGAGTCAAGGAGTCAGTGGGCTGTGTTTCCCCCCGTGTCTTGGTAAAAAAAAGAAAAACCGTTGGTCCTGCACCTGATCTCTCTCCGGTCGTGTCGATTATGGTCGGTATGTGAGGGAAAAGAGAGTACACCTGTGCTGTACCGTGTAGATGACTAGTCTGCTGCCATGACGACTGACGATGGTAGCAGTGGCTAAGCCCTTGGTTATGGCGTTGTAGGACGCAGGTTCGATCCCGCACGGAAACGTGTAATGTTGTACGGCCTACAAATTATTGTTGCGTGTCTGTGTGTTTCTTGATGTACAATTTATGAAACAGGAGTCTCAACAATACAGAAAAACATCCTAGTTTATTCTAATTTTTTTTAATACAAGAAAGTATATTTGATGTAACACCACTTAAGTGCGACATAAAGATAATTCGGTTAACTCGATCAGTAAAATATAGGTATTCCATTACACAGTTAGCGCATTCATAAGGGCTTTCTGAAAATCTTTTTTTTCTGGATTTTTCTTATAAAAGATGTCTGAAAATCGTATATATATATATATAGAAATGTGTTTTACGATAAACAAATATAACATAATTTAAAGACAATATTCGTTACACATAATTTAATTGTATTATATTGAAAATTAAACTGTATAAAATCAGATTATTATTTAATATTTACAATTTTATTATTAAATAAATACATAAGAGAAAAACTGCTGATATCTATTAATATTATAGATAAATTTTCCTTCAACCGCGTGTGCGTTCGAGTTCGAGAAAGTTCGAGTTGCCTACTCGAACTTTTTCTAAAATAAGACCGAGCTATATTGTTTCAATGTTAAAACCCGTTTTAAACACAACAATAGAACTAGTTTTTGCCTTTACCCAGAGGTCAAGTACAGTTCTATTGCTTTACGGGTTCAGCGACGGAAGCCCCGCCGAACGACTCTATCAAGCATCCAATGTGGCGAATTATCTTAGCTCTTTTATTTCATAGAAAAAATGTTCAAGAGAAACTATACTAAAGTAATTAATTTATTTTAATAGAATAAGGGTGACACATAGACATCTACATTTATCCTCGATTAACAATCAAAACGTAGATGCGTTGTCACCCCTGAGGTCTAAGATGCAATGCCTCGTTTACAGTGACAAGTTTCTAGATCTCTACACCCACAGTACGCAACACAGCTGTAAGAAGCTACTATTTTACGTTAGTATTCTGTGAGAGCGTAGTCCTTTCCCGGCAGAGCCGACCCATTACATACAACCATAATATAGCTGCAGCGTGGCTCTACCACGTAGAAAATTTTTGTGCCATCAACGCTCCTTTAAACGATTCAATGAACGATTGGTGAAACCTTAAAACTATAACTATACATATATATAATGTGTCCTAAATCCATTGCCTTAAGTCGAACATCACGTAACATTTCGAAAAGAGAAATATATATATATATATATATATATATATATATATATACGAAAAAGAGCCTATATTGTACGTCGCACTGTTTTACACAGTCCTTTTCTTATTTTTGCTCCAGTACGTATTGGTGGATTTCACGTCCTCGAAATATTGTATCAACATAATATGTTTATGTGTGTATGCATGAAATACCATAATATATTATGTCGTATGGTAACCGTATAGAAAAATTCATAACACCATTTCGTCTCGGTGGGTTGCTAAGAAGCGAATGTGAGAAATGCCAGAAAGATTTTCTGACGTTCGTTAAAATGGTGGCATCTCGTTTATTAAGTAAGTTACCCTAACCGGTCTGGGGAGCAGTCGCGCGAGCAGTTAGCATACGATGTGCGCGTGACATCAGTTACTACGATCATCTATTTATCTGTCAAACTTGACAATTGAGCAGTGGCGTAGCAAAGGGGTGCGGCGGGGGCGGGCCGCACCGGGTGTCACATTTTTTGGGGTGACACCCACCCGGTCTCTCAACTTTAAGAATAATGTTAGCTCCTGTTACACAGGTTAACCTTTTATAGGAGCTAGGATCACATTGATATGTATAAATTCGTTTTTGTTGCAATAAAGATATTTTCAATTTTCAATTTTCAGTTTTCCATTTTCAATGTACAAACGAAAAAATCGCTAGCACAAAAATTTCTTTTTCGGGGATTCCTCCACTAGCACTAGCTCAGCTCTATGTATAATTCGAGATTCCCGCAAAAGAGCCTGACGCTGTAGTGGGGGATTCCCCGTCCCACACTCGCGATCTTTGAGGTCTAAGTTGCAACAGTTATTCATGACGGTTTGCGTGTCCGTAGTTTCATGTGAGATGAGTTTCAGTAAATTAAAATTGATAAAAAACTATTTGCGGGCAACAATGACCCAATCAAAATTTTAATTGTATAACGATTCCTTTTCTGTCTTAGTTACTATTTTGTTTTTTTATTTCTTCAATATTATAAATAATAAATGATCCAAGTCCCTTATCATATAAAATTTATTGCTTTTTACTTTCGATGGGGTGACACCACCAACTTCCGCACCGGGTGCCACCCAAGGTAGCTACGCCACTGCTTGAGGCAAATACTCTTTATAATAAGAAAGGCCAAAGGCAGGAAAACCATAAAACACAAAAAAATAGTAGATGTAGCTCGGGATAATTAAAGGATGAGAATTATTTTTGCCAAACGATTACATTTGACAGAATCGAAAAAGAAGGGGACTTGGGAGTAAAACAATTTTATTTATATTTAACATTATTTTCAAACAGCTCAAAGTTTGTCAATGTTCTCGAGTCTACTTAAAACTTGGTAATTAAGTTAGTTAAAGTTAAAGTTACAACCTCTATGTACGTCCCATTACTGGGCACAGGCCTCCACTCATTACTGAGAGGTTTTTGGGGCAAGGAAATGTCCGCCACGCTGCCCCAATGCGAGTTGGCGGACTTCAAATGTCTTCGAAACATTTTTTTTATTATTTCTCAGACTTGCATGTTTCCTCATGATGTTTTCCTTCAGTCAGCACTTAAAATTGCAATTAACAATTTCATTGGCGCCGGTGGGGATCGAACCCGTGACTTTACGACGAGCACTTAGCCCCTGAGCTACCACGACTCTTGAACGTAGTAATTACTTTACAATTATTAGTAATAACAAAAAATCGTGTGTGTCTGCCTATTTTAAGTAACCTCAATTGATTATGACAAACAAGACGCTTCGTTCATAGCTAAACATTCTATTTAAATCAACGTCTGATATGGTATTTACCTTCTATTGATATTCATATTATTACATTGACCTTTAAAGAGGGTGAATCTTTGATTTCTTTAGCCATTAACGCTGGCCGTTATAAGCTATGACTCATGTTAACAATATGAGTAGGATTTATTTCATCATATTAAAAGTAGTGTGGCTGTGTAAGGAAAAGGGGAGATCACCCGCCGGGCAAGGTGTTCTGCCCGGGGAGCGGCCAAAACTCCGTGTGATCGAAGATTTTCTATATATACTGTTTATGATTCGGAATTTTGATAGCGTGATTTAGGCTTCGGTGTGCTTCGTTTGCGGCGCGACGACAGCGCCGCCACATCACCCCCCTGCTCAGAGCGGAGGTCGATAGTGCAGCCTCGTTGCCGACGAATGTGCAAGTGCCAGGGGATTGCCTTGTAGTCTGCGGTGAGACGAGAAGAAGGCAAGTAATCTGCGAGAGTGCCGTGAAGCAGAGGCGAGCAGTAAGGCTCAGAGCCGTGCCGAACACTGTATGGCGCAGAGAGTAGCTTGAAGGAACAGGAAGCATTATTATACTAGTGCTGCGATGAACCTTGTGAAGCTAGATGGCTTGCAGAATATGAAGACTGCAGACGATACCTGCTCGGGAGCGAATGGGTGGGGTTATTCTACGACGATGATGAAGCTTGAAGTTTCCGAAGGTCATGTTTCCGGGGTCGCGTGTTCAGATCACGTCGGGGTCACCACTGTGGCCGTGGAAGGAAAAGGGGAGATCTCCCGCCGGGCAAGGTGTTCTGCCCGGGGAGCGGCCAACACTCCGTGTGATAGTTCGGGGATTTTCTATATATACTGTTTATGATTCGGAATTTTGATATTATTATGATTACGATTATATTTAGGCTTCGGTGTGTTTCGTTTGCGGCGAGACGACACGCCGCCACAGTAGCGTACATAAGACATCATCGCGGTGTAAGAATATCTACAACCCCATGTCGTCCAGTGGGTGTCACAAGAAGTGACAGAGACAACCTGAATCTGGAGATAGGCAGCACCATCTTCCTGATAACAACTCAAAAATATAAAAAAGTTAAATATAAATTTTATTATTTATAACAAGTTTTAAAAAAAAAAAAAACATTTTTTTCGCAAAAAAAAAAATTTTTTCTTTTTTATAATACATCAAAAAAAATAAAAAAATATTATTTAAAAAAACACAAACCCCCAACTGCCGTTTCCTACCCACTACTCGCCTCCCAAGCGTGGCCACTGTAGCAAATTTATGAAGCACTTAGATTTAAAAAAGTAGACTTAAAAAATATTAAGCGGCAGATGGTGGCTTCATGTGTCCTTTTATTTATATTAATGATGAATTAATTTATCTACTCTTTGAAAAATAACCCTGTATATGAGAGATGTATCGACATCATTAAAGACCTCGCTAGGATGACCTTTCACCGTGATCGTATCAAGAATCGATCCCAATGGTATTGCAATGCTGTAGCACTCTCCGTAGGCAGATGAGCCACAATCTCATAGAGTATAACCTAAAAAGCAGCCAAGTACATTTGTGATACAGAACCTTAGTATTAGTACTGACAATACATCTTTTCGTAGTGGTAGAGCCACGCTGCAGTTATATTATGGTTGTATGTATGGGTCGGCTTGACCGGGGAAGGACCACGCTCTCATAGGATACCAGCGTAACATAGCAGCCTAATACTGCTGTGTTTCGTGTGGTGAGTGTAGAGATTCAGAGATCCTTTTTTATGGAAACGAGGCATTCCATCTTAGTTCTCAGGAGCGAGAACGTATCTGCGTTTTAATTCTTAATCTAGGATAAATGTAGACGTCTATGGACCACAGCATCCACTTACCAACAGGTGGACTGTGTGCTCGTTTGTCATCCTTATTCTATAAAAAATATCTATATTTTTACTGACTAAGTACAAAAAAATTAATAAATAAATTTTCAGCAAGGTAAATGCGTAAAGAATGAAGGAATCAGTAACTTGTATGTTTTCTCTTGTTAACTTTGTTAAATACTTGATAATAATTTAGCGGCTTAGTGTAGTCGTTAGTTATAATATGTAGCTTACTGTGATTTTTAATGTATATATAATAAATTATGTTACAGTTATTAATCATATTGACCTATTTTAAAATGTTACATAACCTTGGTAAGTTTTACTGAGGAAACAACCTTTTCCACATTTTAAATTAGGAAATATGGCACGTGCGTGGCATCCGTTACATTTTTTCGTAACAGTGAAGCTACTTTTTTGTATATTAAGCAACTAATGCTATATGAATGACTGTATTATGTAATATCAAATTGAGAAATTGTGGACGTAATTATTTTTATGTTTGTTTCGTAGACATATTATTATAATAATTTACATACTCAAATTATTTTCCACGTTTAGTAATGTGCTGGCTGATTTACACAATTGTAGAGCTACAAACGTGTAGAGCCGTGCTGCAGCTACATTATGGGTGCGTTTGGCAGAAAAAAGCGCTAGCAAGCGCTTATAAGCGCTGAAATAATTTTCGGCCAGGACACGATTGCTACTTCAGTAGCGCTGACACTATCCGCCATTTTGCTTATTTAATTTGTTTGTTTTGAAGTAGAGTTTATAAGTTGTTTTGTGCAATAATAGTTTTAAGTAATAAAATGACATGAATAAACATATACATGTTATTAAAAATTCATGATTGGTAAGTTTTTTAATATAAATACTTTACAAACATATATTTAAATTAGTTTAGGTTCTAGGTTAAGGTTCTTAGGAAACTAACATCGTGTCCTGGAGGAAAATAGCTACTTACGATTTGACAGCGCTTACCGCTTACGATCGCCATTTTGCTTACAAGCGCTTGCTAGCGCTTTTTTCTGCCAAACGCACCCTATGGGTGTATCAATAAAGGATCGGCTAGACCTGCTGCGGACCACGCTCCCACAGAAATATCAGCGTAAAATAACAGCTTAATTCTGCTGTATTTCCCATGGATCGAGGAACGGAGACCCTTTTTTTACTGGAAGCGAAGCATTTCATCTCATCCATCCTTCATCAGTTCTCGGGGGTGATAAAATATCTGCCAATAGATGTCAAAAGCTGATAAATAATAAGTGGCATCCATTCACCACCAGGTGGACAGGTGCACAGGGAATTATTAACGGGCTATTAGAAAGCGTGAAAATGGAGTTAGGACTTCGCATACGTAAGAAAGATGAGAAATAATGAGACGTAAATAAATAAACAAAGTGGTAAAATTTAAAATTTTGTACAAACGACTTCAATATGAATAAAATGAGAACATCATCAACGTATTCAAAATCCATCATCAACGTATTCAAAATCAATTAAATACGCTTTATTAAGGAAAACTAAAAAACCTTCTGGCCAGTTCTTGATCAAGTTTTAATGGGACTACATGAGACACACCAGCTTTTAAATAAAAAAAGAATCATCAAAATCGGTCCACCCAGAAAAAAGTTCTGAGATATATATACCTACATAAAAAAGTATATATATAAAAAAGTATATAAAGAAAACAAACAGTCGAATTGAATAGCTCTTCCTTTTTGAAGTCAGTTAAAAAGAATCTAGCTCACAATAGGCTAACAAACATTTGTGTAAAAACACAATTCGTTGGTGTCAAACTCGGTCACTCCGTGACTCTGAAATTGCATGCTAGTCTGTCGTCGAACTTATCCTATCAGGATTGTAATATATAAAATTAATGTCCTCTGACATCGTTTGAATGCTGTGAATGGTACACTAAAATAGTATTCGGTGGTACTATTTTAGTGTACCATTCCACGTGGTAGAGCCACGCTGCAATTATATTATGGTTGCATGCAAGAAAGAGTCGACTCGTCCCGAGACAAAACACGGTGTCCACATTCGCTATCAGGACAGTAAACGCCTGGCCGTCGAGCTCCAACACGTCGACGTGAGGGTGGATTGTAAATGTGAACTGTCTTGCATAAGCTAAAGAGAAAGATGAATAAAAACCCGTCAAAAAAAGAAAAGAAATAGACATCCTATTTCCAAAAGAGAATATGAGTGGGTGCGTCAAGCATGTTACTGCAAAAGTTCAAAATATTGCAAGTTATTATATGCCTATATAATAACTCAAAATAATATATAACTCAAAAACTACTGCCTTGTTTGTATAGATGACTTTGTGCTACGGTAGCTCTTCATCGGTCAATCAAATAATAAAAGTGTGCTGCTTTATGAACGCCATTTTGACAGTAGATACAGTAGTAAATAATTTATTCGATTTTAGTATGGTGTATTATAGTCAGTTTCTTTTAATTTGATTTTTTCCAAGTGTTTATAATTATTGCCAAAGCTTGTTTCATTTTTTTATCTTAATATATTACTATACAACGATTTCTCTGTCCTTCTCCTAGTTTTGGTTTTATAGGGTGGCAAAGCTTAAGATGACCATATTACCCTTACGTTCCTTAGTTATAGGGCCAAAAGTTAACTGAAAATAGCCGGGTATATCTCTTACCATCACAACGATGATAATAGGCCCGAAACGTCGGAAATGTATAAATTAAAAAATACGTAAACAAATTATATTCGATAAGATACGGAAAAGTTAGTTAAGTCACGGTAATATTATATAGATATAATTACCGTGGTTAAGTTCTAAGATGAATATGTTTATAATTTGAGAAATTCCAGATTCTGATTTTCTCAGCATGGTATTATCGATGATAGCTTAATTATAATGTGATTAGAGTAAGGCATTAACACGATAAATTAAAAACCACAATTAGAATTCTATCTGCGTTCAAATATTTGAACAATAGAACGTTTAGCTTCAAAGTAACCACTAGTGTTGCTAGACCAAACATAAGGCGGCGTCAAGTATCGACAGTTGCTTATAACATGACAACTGTAAAGATGATGTCATCAGTAATACATATGTTATGCTAGCAGCTGGCACTACACGAGCCTAACCGTCGAACTCCAAACGTTCGTCCGAATTTAAAATATTTGATAAAATAAAATTTTTTTGTTTTTTTTTTTTTGTAGAATACGGGTGACAAACGAGCATAGACTCCACCTGATAGTAAGTGAATACTGTGGCCCATAGACATCTATATCTTTGATAAAGAATCAAAATTAAGGTGCGTTGTCGCCACAGAGGACTAAGATTATCTACACTCAACATTCGATACACAGCAGCATTAAGCTGTTATTTTGCTTACATATATATATATATATATATTAATACACCGGTATCCTGTGAGAGCATGGTCCTTCCCCAGTCGAGCCACCCCATTCGTGCTACAACTATAAAATAGCTGCAACATGGCTCTACCACATCCAAGACCATCTTTATAGGTTGCATCTTAGGGCCTCAGGGGTGAGAATTTTATTTTTTAATCTTTATTATACACCTTATCTAAGGGATACAAAGAGCGGACTTAACGGTATAATTTAAAATCATTAATTTATATCCTCGATGTAAAAAATTAAAATTTCGTTTGACAAATGTTATTTTGTCGAATAAGACTATATTTACGGGTTCGTGTAAAATTATTTTTATCATCAAATCAACTACCGTCTCTATATAACATTACATGGACCAAGGAGAAGAAAGAAGAAAAAAAGGTCGTCAGGTATCCTGTTGTTGTTGTGGCTAGTTTGTTGTGGGTATAGTTAAGTTTTAAGTGGCCATTAACTTCACCTCAAATGGTTTATAACTGTATAAAAGTACGCACCTCCTCGATCGCATCAAATTAGTTATCCCGTACAGATGTCCTCGATATCCTTCTATACGTGGTAGAGCCATGCTGCAGTTATATTAGTAGTATAGTTGTAGCACGAATGGGTCGGCTCGACCGGGGAAGGACCACGCTCTCACAGAATACCAGCGTGAAATAGTAGCTTAATGCTGCTGTATTTCGTATGGTGAGTGTAGAGAACCGGAGACCCTTTTTACTGGAAACGAGGCATTCCATCTCAGTCCTCACGGGTGACAACGCATCTGCATTTTGATTTATTTTTAATGGAGGATAGATGTAGATGTCTATGGGCCGCAGCAACCACTTACCATCAGGTGGACTGTGTGCTCGTTTGTCACCCTATTCTATATAAAAAAAAATCCTATTCGCAAACTATTTAGCATACCTTGCCACAAAACAAATTTAGGCGCACATTATCCCCTAGCCAGAATATGTTACACATACAATGAAATTATGACCAATATACCAGACATCGACATTTTCAAAAAAATTTACCAATTTCCTTTCGCCCTCTCAGCACACACTCATTCCTTAGTTAGTTTTTTTCTTAATATAACTTATTTTGTATTCAGTACGATTATAATATAATAAGCTACACATTACGGTAAATGTTGTGTATACCTGTAATTGGTAAACATATTTAACCATATACATTTGTTATTGTGTTGTTAATGTTTCATGTGGTTTGCTGTTGGTGTACCTTATAAATAAATAAATAAGTGTAATAGGAGGTCGAAATGAGCAGTTTAGCTTGGAAAAAGCTAGTGGACCTCTACTTTCTGGTCACAATTACTTTTTAAGATGATGACGATAACGTTGAAAGGTAACTTGAAGTAAAAATAAAAAAAATTATTACTATGTATAATTCCAATAACAAACAACACACAATAAGTATATACTCATTTTAGAATAGAACAAAAAATAACTATTTTTATTCTACTCAGATTGTAAAAAGTACCTATTGAAAGGAGGTGTCCTGTGAATGTTGTATTAGAAAATTATGGGATATTCCAGAAAGATGTTAAGACTTCCTATAAATGGCGGTAAAATTTTATGGGGATATGGTTTTACCGCAATTTAGCAGAAGTCATATGAAAATAAACTGTATGATTATTGCTTACTCATATAGTATATTTCCATATTCTAACTGAGCATATGTACTAAATTCAATATTGAATCCAAAATATACAGTGACATAAATTTAGATTTGGGCCGATCGATGTCTTCGAAAGAGTTATGTCTAAGAAATACAGTTTCCAAATATTTACAATACAGTGGGATATTCCTGATTTTAATATTTATACTATACATATAATGAAAATGTAAATAGCAGATGTCTATATATTTTATATTATTGTAACAAAAGTGATTGAGACTAAAAATATGTAATTGTCTGTTTATCTCTCTGTCCGTTTGTCTGCCTGTTTATTTGCGAACGTACGTATAAAATACAGATTATACGTACGTACATATGTACGATGATGTTCTGCATGCAATAAATTCTAAATACCTTCTCACCATCGAATAACTGAATCAGTTGGTAATTATTTATTAACAACTGGAACTATCTTCCTGTGTTTATTTTGTTTCTCATATAGCAGTTAGCCATTGTATTGAACTTATATAACTTTTTATAAATACAAAGATTATATTACTGTCGTAAGTTTTATTGCAATAAAACTAAGCAATGATTGTAACCTATCATGAAGGCCGAAGAACATAATAACCGATGAGGTTTTCTGTACCGGAAAATGTAATGTAGGTAGGGCGACTCACTAGGGAGTGTTGAGGCGTACAATGTCGGTTGTCGGTGGGTTCAGGTGGCTTAGGGGAAGACTACGTCCAGCAGTTTATGATAATGAAATTAATTAAACTTTTTAAATGGGTATGCTAGGTATGATTCATAACCGAAATGATAAATTGAAATCGAGCCTACGAAGTCTACATTTGGGTGTCTTTAACCATATTACTAAATATCGGATACCATATTACAAAAAAGGGCATATTTTATGGAATTAAATCTTCAAGGACAAAATTATGGTCAACATATTCTTTTGGTTCCAGTGTCACGAATCACGATTCATACGCAAACGGGGGCCGTTATTTGCATGCATGCGGCTGGTTCCGAACAGGAAAGCAAATGCATTTGACCCTATTTCATGCGGCGTTACAGAACTGTCTACAAATAGATCCAGTTTTTAAAAACAGAGGTACATTTGATTCTTTAGAACTTAGTTTTAACGATTCTATAGTAATTTAGAGAGTAAGTGTTATTTTTTATGTATGTAGGTACGTGAATTATTAAAGAATGACATAAAAAGATGTAAATTAACTGGTAGTTCTATATTTATACAAAACTATTAAAAAGGATTGAAAATTCAAATTGATTATAAAAATTCAAGAGTTGTATCGTTGTAATTTTATATATCATTTTAATTTAATATTAAGGTACGCATTTTGCAATAGTACACGTAAAATAAAAGTATATAACTCTTTCCATTTATAATTTTAAACATTACAAATAAAAATTTAAACGAGTTTTAAGCTTTAAAGTCATCGACCGCATTCGATATACGAATTTGCAAAAAAAGAACCGTCGACTCACCTCGTTCACCAAAACTCGATTAAAATAACACCACATTCGAGAATGCACATTCCACTCGATGCATCATGATTCGAAAACTTTAAAAAATAACCCGCACCAACTTTGACCGGGCCAAAAAAATAATTAATTAATTTCTTTTTTTTATCACTACTATTCTGTCACTTAAGATTGACGTAAGTGGCTGAGCATTAGAATTCCCAAATCTTTATTCGGGCTTAAAAAGATAACTGTCACTTATAAAAGAAAATCGTCAAATTAATTCGTTACGGTGCGTTCAACTTTATGGCGAATACATGAGGTTAAAACGAACGTTGGCGGTAAACTGGCGTCGTGATCGTGTTCGTGCGGCAAGACCGGTCAAGTGAGAGCTCGCATTGTGTCATCGTTAAGGCAGTACCTCACTAGGACGCTCAAGTACACCTGGTGTGTTTATGATAACGCTAATTAAATAAAATTGTCCAACATCAGTATACTGAGTGCACGTGTCCTATAAAATTATTCATACTGTGTAGATCGGAACAAAATATTAATAATGTTAATCTGTGGGTAGCTGTGGTTAACTATGACATCTGGAATTCTGGGCGTTGAACATCTCAGTCCCCCCGTGACCATGGGTGCTGTAAAGTGCATGAAACGTTGGGAATATAAAAACGTTAATATCCGTTAAAATTAGTATTATTTAAATGGATGACCTTTTTTACCATCTGGAAAAAAAATCGAACGTGCAACTGACTTTATATGTAATCGTAATTTAGTTGACATGATACTCATCCACATTTAAAAGGTTTTATAATAAGTACCACAAATTCAGAATTTACAATATAGTACATAAGGGTAATATGGTCATCCGGTTAATATGGTCACTTCCTTATAACTCAAAAGCGACAGCCTTGTTTGTATAGATGACTTTGTGATACAATAAAAAGTCAAAAGGGCACTGCTTTATCGAAGCCATTTTGGCAGATGACATTATAGTAAATATTTCTTGGATTTTCTCCTGTGTCGTGGAGGCTTTACAAACATGAACTGCACAAGGACAAAAATATTCAGACCCGGAACAATTATTTGTAGGCCGTACAAGTACTTGTTCCGTGCGGGATTCGAACTCGCGACCCTCAGCGCCGCAAAGCCAAGCCGATGCGCCGTGGAACCATCAAAGAATCTGTTTTTTTTTTCTACAAAGCTATAAAAATTTTAACTTGACTACGTTGTTATCAATATTTTGTAAAGTCCTCATGTGATAAAACCCTAAGAGTTCACTGTTTTCCATTTAAAATTTGCACTTTATAAAGACGCATTGTTTTTGAAATAATTTCTAGTGTTCTGACCTTTCACTTATTAGTAATTTGTTCTTAGCTTTTCGAGTTAATGAGATATTTTCCATTCCATTCTATTACAGCTTCCACTCTAATGGCGACGTCACTAGTGAAAAACTTAGTATGGTCCATGTTTGGAGGACTACTGTATTCGCCAAGCTCATCGATATCACATCCTACCATGAATATTCTGTGTTCAAAGAAATTTACTCCCGTAACAGCCAAGCAACAAACAGGCAACGTTACTTCTTATGTAGTAGAGTTATGCTGCAGCTATATTGTGGTTGCAGCACGAAGGGGTCGGCTCTACCGGGGTAGGACCAACGACCACGCCCTCACAGAATACCAGCGTAAAATAGCAACTTAATGCTACTGTGTTTCGTATGTTGAGTGTAGAGAACCGGAAACCCGGTTAACTGGAAACGAGGCACTCCATCTCTGTTCTCATGGTTGGCAACGCATCTGCATTTTGATTCTTAATTGAAGATGAATGTAGATGTCTATGAGTCACAACATCCACTTAAGGCGATATCAGACAGTTCACTCGAATGAATATTCACTGGAGAGACTGCTTCATTTTTCTTTCATTCCATGTTCACACAGCCTAGATACAGTGACTAAAAATGAACATTCACCCGCTCTTTTCTCTCAAGATGTGGTCAAATACAGTTGTGCGTATTGAAATTAATTTAATTTGCGATAGCTTAATTAAGGAACTGAATAAATTAAACAAAAAAAACGGAGTGTATAGCGGGTCCTCACCGTCTTTATTTTGTTTAATGTCTTCCTCAGTAAGATATAAGTTTAAATCGGCAAAATTAAAGATATAGCGTTTGCCCGTATTGTTTTGTTTTTGTATTCATCAATTTTGTGGTTCCAAAGTATTTTGGTTATTCCATTTAAACACCATGGCCGTATACGAGTGAACGCTCACGCTGTGTTCAGACCGTTCATTTTTCGTTCATTCGGATTGAGAGTGAAAGATGCCGAGTGCCAATTTAAACAAAATAAAGACGGTGAGGACCCGCTATACACTCCGTTTTCTTTGTTTAATTTATTCAGTTCCTTAATTAAGCTATCGCAAATTAAATTAATTTCAATACGCACAACTGTATTTGACCACATCTTGAGAGAAAAGAGCGGGTGAATGTTCATTTTTAGTCACTGTATCTAGGCTGTGTGAACATGGAATGAAAGAAAAAATGAAGCAGTCTCTCCAGTGAATATTTATTCGAGTGAACTGTCTGATATCACCTTTACCATCAGGTGGACTATGTGTTCCTTTGTCACCCTTACTCCATAAAAAAACAGGCAAATCATTCATTGATCGTTCATCTATAACAATCTATCAAAGTCCACTGCTGTAGGCTCATAAAATATTTTAAAAGCGGGATATTTGCCATAGTTGCCAAGCTTGGCAGGCGAATTGGCAATCGTAGTTGTTGTCTAGTTGTTATTAGAAAGCCGCTGCTTGCCATCTCCTTGTTTCAGTTTTCCTCTGTCGCTTCTTACGACACCCACAGGATGGTTTGGGGTAGAGGATATTCTTACACTACACACAGATCATGTTATTGTAATTTAAGATTACAGCGGACCCTAGTAATCCAGCCCCTGGTTAATCCGTCCCCCCTTGTAATCCGACATGTCTTTAACTTGTACGTAGATTTTAGTCGCGCTATGAATCCGCCAGGGAGGGAGGTGTCCTTCGCGCGTGGACCAACAGGTTGCCATTAGTTTGGGGTAGGTATTCATTGTGAATCACATGACAATTTTATGTTTTATTATTTTATATTTGATTTTTATACTGTACTCTTTTTCAAAAAGTTGCTGCCAGGGGGCTGTGGCAGGACTCTACACTTCGACAAATTCGATAATCCGACAACGTTGGTCGGATTACCGCGGGTCCGCTGTATACATACTCATAAAAAATAATGTCCGTATGAAAAAATTACACAAACACAGACATAAAATCGGAACACATGTTTGTTATGATTAAAATTATTCAACAAGGTCGCATTTAAACACGAATCAAATGAGATTAACGTATTCAAATATTGTAAGTAAGCCGAGGTTATGATCAAAAGATTCTCAGTTTAGAAATGTGCATAGGCAATAAAATAATCTTGAATGCTTCATCACTTTCACTTGATTTCACATGAAGGAATGAATAAAGGTATTAAAGATAATTTAATACCTTTATTCATTCTTTCATGTGAACCTTTCAAAGTCTACTGTAAAACATAGGTCTTTCCATTATAAGCCTTACCCACCGGTCGATATGGATATATTCTCACTCAATTCATATAGATATGGATGAATACCTCTAATATGGATTTCACCGAATACGAATATTTGGCTGAAAGTTCGGTAAAACTTTTACCAAACCGAATATTCAGCCGAACATTATTCGGCAGGATCACCTCGGTACCTAACCAAATTATGTCGAAACATGTTACCGTAAAGCGCTGAGAAATTGCCGGCACATGCTTATGTTTGACTATTGTGAGAAAAAAAGTTTTCATTGTGTTATTCTTAGTGAAAATTGATAATTATATGATAAAAATGAGTAGCAGGAGATCTCCTATTTGGACTGACCTAGAATTTGACCACCAAAGTAAAGTGAAATGTACTAATGTAATGTAACGTATGATTCCAAAAACATTTTATCAAGCTTTCTATTTGCTACAATTTAAAATAAATCAACTTACACCTCGAAAACATAATGCTATACAAGTAGATTAAACCCATAAATAAAATATATTATCAACAGTAAAATTATGAAAGACATTACCTACTCAATTCGTACATTTCAATACAGTGGACACTTTGAGTACCACTTTAACTAATGTTTAGTGAGTTAGCCGAATATTCGGTAAGCCGAATATGCCGAATACCGAATAAAAAACGAATATTCGGCCCATTTCTAAATCTTACATCACCACTACTAAACTAAAGGAAATATGATGAGTCTATATCATAATATCAAATCAATGTATAATCTGAAACATTATCTATCGAAGACTATTTAAATAAAGCGTGTTACAAAATTAAATGTAACTAAAAGTTTACACACAATATTAAAAAAATATGATAAAGAACAACTAAAACTAAAAATTTACGTTATCATACACCCAGTGGTATTTTGCCAAGAACTTTGGCTGCGTTTCCTCGCTGAAAGGCTTTGACCACATTAAAAAAAAACTCTATACACGCATTTTTCATTCAATTCAATTTAATTTTTATTGTAATCTATATAATAACGTTTTTAAAGCTATAATTTAACGTCATAACAAGAGATTTTCACGCAAACTCATTATGTCCCATTCATTTTTTACGAAAGTTGTGCTACACACGTCTGCAAAATTTTAAATCTAAACAATGGTCAAAAAACTAACACTCGTAATTTTAAATTGTTTTAATTTTATTATAATCATTTATTTGAACGAGTCGGCAGGCATTACCGGGTCGTGCTCGTGCCTCACTGTTATGGATAATAGATCTATGAAATAAATAGGAACAAATATTGTGTATGTATTTCCCAGTGTATTTCTTTACATAATTGCCTTTTTTATGCGGACGTTAATTTTATGATTTGATATTGAGTATCGTAAACAAAAAGTTTGTATAAAAACATTGTATAAAAATAAATTAGCAACATTTATTTCATTATACTTTAAATCATAACAATATTTTGTAAAAAAATCAAATGTATAATTTATTTTAGGTCATGTGTTGCCAGCGTGAATAATCCATCACCCCGATTCGTCCCGTGGGTGTCGTAAGAGGCGATTTAATATGGGAAAGGCCAGAAAGACTTCATGATTTACGATAGACGACGGTATACCATCAGATACAAATTCAAAATATTTTTTGTATGTTATAAATTTGAATTTGGTGTTAGTTTATTATAATATTACGTATGTTAGAACTTAACTACACTTTTCGGGCATTAAAATATTTGTTATATTTTTTAAGGCCTGTACTTAGCTTGTGATTATGATACAATAAACCTAAACACATATACTTAAACTTAAAAATTTCTTAATATCACACGGATATCCGCTTGCCAAGTATTGCGAATAAGGCACCTATATTGGAGGGGCCCATGTTCAACAGTGAACTGTCACGGGCTGATAAAAAAGAAAAGAGATGTAATGGACGACACACACGGACGGTAAGTTAAACTGATCATTCAAACTAGGACTGTTGATATTTTTTTAAATGTTGGATTTTCGATATATCGATAAATAAACTTATACATAAAACTCCGATATTGATATATTTATTATCATCGATATATCGAAAATCCGATATTTTAAAAAATACGAGTGCCAATAGTGCAGTCCATAAGAATACTAGTAAAGAAAAATATATTTTAATTTCTTTAACACAAAAGCGGCAAAATATGCTTTAAAAACTCATATAACGGCGCCAAACGTCCGTTTGAGCAAAAAAAAAAAGGTAAAATAGATACATTTCCAAAAATATAATAGCAGCGAAGTCAGTATATTGTCTTGTCTTTCATTGTCTTTATGAACCTCTATTTCTCAGGTATTATTCAAATGAAAGAGTGGCCATAAATATATTATTTTACGGTTTAAAAGGCTTTTTAAACACGCCGCCTGTATTTGTTTGGAAGAAAGGCTGTAGCTTTAAAGATTATGAAGGATGATATTTAAGAAATCCGACAAATGAGAGTTCCACTTACGCCTTGAGGATTCAGTATAACAACATTACTAAACGATAAGTAAAGTCGGATTGAAGGACAAAATTAAGTTTGCAGCGGAAAAAACATTCTCTTAAAAATATCGGTCTATATTACGGTCAATGTTTCCCGCGACTGATGTGAGTTTTCGCAAAAAATATATTTTTTAATGTGATGTAATTACAAATTAACGATTTTTAGTTTTTTTCCTTTACTTTTGCTTAGACACCTTGTTTCTTGCCAAATTTCTTAATACTAGGTCAATGGGCAGTATAGGTTATATAGGTTACTCTTTAGGTTTCGATGAGCGAGTTTGCGGGTATCAAATATGTGACATGGCTATATCTTTCGATTGCGTAGATTAAGAAGCTTAAATTTTTCACTTCCAAGAGATCAGACAGAGATTATAAGTAGTATTAATTTAAACCTGATTTGTTCCTACGAGAAACGGTCTTGAAAAATGGACAGATGAACGAATAACAGTGTTTCTATATCGGTTCCGTTTGTTCCTTTTGAGGTATAGAATCCTAAAAATATCCTTTTTCGGTTTAAGAAAAAATAAACCGTTGATCAATTGATCTTTGTTAATACAACTTTTTACGTGGTAGAGCCATGCTGCAGTTATATTAGTAGTATAGTTGTAGCACGAATGGGTCGGCTCGACCGGGGAGGGACCACGCTCTCACAGAATACCAGCGTCAAATAGTAGCTTAATGCTGCTGTGTTTCGTATGGTGAGTGTAGAGAACCGGAGACCCATTTTTACTGGAAACGAGGCATTCCACCTAAGTCCTCACGGGTGACAACGCATCTGCATTTTGATTCGTAATCGAGGATAGATGTAGATGTCTATGGGCCACAGCAACCACTTACCATCAGGTGGACTGTGTGCTCGTTTATTACCCTATCCTATAAAAAAAACAAGGGTTGCTGTTCTTTTTTATAGTATAAGGGTGACAAACGAGCACACAGTTCACCTGATGGTAAGTATATGCCGTGGCCCATAGACCTACATTTATCTTCAATTAAGAATCAAAATGCAGATGCGTCGGTACCCCTGAGGACTGAGATGGAATGCCTCGTTTCCAGTTAAAAGAGTCGCCGGTTCTCTACACTCATCATATGGAACACAGCAGCAATAAGCTGCTATTTTACGTTGGTATTCTGTGGGATGATTTATTTTAATTTTTGAAGTAAGTGTAGAAATAAACAATACTTCCTTTGGGATGAATATTCTCTGCATGTTCGATAGGAGATAGGCTTGGATGCAGATAGAGAATCAACATTTTTTTTATTTGTTTTATTATATCTGCGTTTGGTGGCGGCATAAGAGGACCCCATGAAGCTGAAACAAGATAAGGCCAGCATATTTTGATAATAATAAAAAACTGCGTTTGGCAACCCTATCAAGAGTGACATCTATAGCGAAAGTCCCTTCTATGGCGAAAGGATGTAATTATGATGATTATTATCAATAATTATGTTAATTTATGATAAAATTTAATTATTTTGCTTAATTTACATAAATGTTATAATACTAGCTGTACCCGCGACTTCGTTCTCTTAGTAATTGTATTTGTCTACATCTACATATATCGACACTAATATTATAAAGAGGAAAAATTTGTTTTTTTGTATTGCATAGACTCCAAAACTACTGGACCGATTTGAAAAATTCTTTCACCGTTGAAATCCTACATTACCTCTGATGAATATAGGCTATAGTACATTTTCAAAAAAGCTAGGGATTCGTATGAAAATTTCGTTAATGTAACCCTCGGCGCGAAAAAAATACCAAAAGAATCCTTATATCGCATACGCTGCGGAAACTATTGACAATAGAGCAAAGTTATCTACGACAGTTTTAAAGAAGATATCGACCAAAAAAGTCCGTGATATCATATGTCTAACTATTACAGTTGTGTCAAAATAACTACTTTTTCATGTTAAGTTATATAATAGTAACGCCAAAAATCCTTATATCGCGTACGCTGCGGAAACTATTGACAATAGAGCAAAGTATTGTACTACAGTTTTATAGAAGATATTAATATCTACAAAAAATCTCCGATATCATATGTTTAACTGTTGCAATTATGTCAAAATAACCACCTTTTCATGTTAAATTATGCAATAGTTACGCCGAAAAATCATTATGTCGCATACGCTGCGGAGACTATTGACAATAGAGCAAAGTGTCGTACTACAGTTTTATAGAAGACATTAATATCTACAATTGGTGTTTTCCATCAACAGTTTGGCATTGTACAGAAAATAAAATTGCCTCCAGAGACTTCAGTATTTACTGGAGAATGTTTTGGTCTGTTGAAGTCTCTGGAGTACATTTTAATCATGAAGTTAAAAAACTCAATAATTTTTACCGATGCTAAAAGTGCCCTACAAGCCTTGGAAAGATTTCCTTTTAGCAATAACAGAAACAATCATCCAGTTATTATTGCATGTCGTGATTTATTGTATCAATGTTACATCAAAAATTACACAGTTTCCGTTGCTTGGATTCCGGGGCATTCAGGTATCTTTGGCAATACCAAGGCCGATAGCCTTGCCAAAGCTGCAGTCAATGACGGAGATCTAGTTCCGTACAAAAACTTTTGTTGTGATTTGGCTCTCCTTCCTAAATCCCAGTTATTGAATTCTTGGACACATATTTGGCGTTCTTCAAGTCAGACTATAGGTCGATATTATAGCACGATCCAGGTGGATATACCTCATAAACCGTGGTTTTCAAATCTGACGTTTGGTAAAGCTATCACCTCGACCCTTATTCGTATGAGGCTGGGCCATGCATGCACTCCCTTGCATTTGGCACGACTTAAACTTTTGCCTAGCGATATATGTGAGTGTGGCAATGACGTTGGGGATTTTAACCATATATTTTTTGCTTGTCCTCGACTTGACCGTTCCGCTTTTATTTCCTCGCTTTTGTCCATTAAAATTCCTTTTCCTACTTCAATTTCTGTCCTTTTATCTTATGTAAATATTGATGTATATAGAATTTTAGCCAGTTTCATTTTTCATAACAATATAAAATTATAATCATTTATGTACTTATATACTAAATTTACCTGATCCTTTTTCAAATTCCGTTCCAACTTCCAATTCAATAAAATAAATCTTACTTCCTAACCTTCTTGCATGGCTAACGCACAAACCGTGCAGGCCAAGAAAGGGAAGAAAAAAAATATCTACAAAAAATCTCCGATATCATATGTCTACTGTTACAGTTATGTCAAAATAATCACCTTTTCATGTTAAATTATGTAATAGTAACGCCGAAAATTCCTTATGTCGCTCACGCTGCTTACGCTGCGGAAACTATTGACAATAGAGCAAAGTGATTTACTACAGTTTTATAGAAAATATCAAAATCTACAAAAAAGTCAGCGTTACCGTAGGTAAGTCTAACTATTACAGTTATGTAATAGTTAGACTTATGGTAATAACTGCTTTTTCATGTTGAAATATGCAAAGCCCCCAAGGCTTTTGCTATGGGATGAGGCTACTTATTAAGAAATTGAAGGAAAATGTAACTGTAGCGACCATCATCACCGGACTGTCAGCTAGTCAACTACCTCATATACCAGGATATTTTGCTGCCACAAAATAAAACAACATCAGATATAATTTACAGGGAAGCTCTGAACTAATAAATTTATGTTTTGTAGATATTAACTTTTTACAAATAATATAATAATATTTCTAAGAAAAATGAAATAACAAAAATTAAAAAAGAACAATAAAGACTGTAAAAAATATTAACAAAAAGATAATTATCTATACCTTAATATTATGAATAAGAAAGATTTTTTGTTTCTTTGTTTGTTTGTACCGAATAAACTCTAAAACTACTAGACCGATTTTAATAATTTTTTCACCAATAGTAAGCTAAATTATCGCAAAGTAACATAGGCTATAGTTTAAATTCCAACAAATTCGGAGATCTTTAAGAAAATTGTAACCCAAAGTAGAAACATTTTGCTTATAAAATTCATTATTTGGCGTGCGCTGAGAAAACTTGATGATACATAGAAATTATATGCTACATAATTAATACTCATTATTACCTTCAAAAAAGACCGCGTAAGGAATATATCTAGTACTACTACTAACTATCATAATTAAGTCACAAGAGTAGCTTTTGTGTTCTAAAATTTAATTAGATCACCGGACGAAACAAAAGTCGGTTATAGTCGTATCGCAGTATTAATTTCATATTCAAATAAATAGTTTTATCATAATGAAAGAGTTAAGAAATAATTTGTAACTCTTATTAAGCATATTCTATTCTTTACTTTAGTTATACATATTTTGGCGGTAAAGTAGGAAATTTTAATATACCTAAATTTTGAGCAAAAAAAATCGATTAAAGATAAGAAATGTTCATATTTTGTGGCAGATCGCGCAAAAACTATAAATGATATCGCTTTCGTATAATATAAAAGGTTGATAGGAAATTCATCAAGGATCATTTCGTACCTCCACACTTTTCATGTACCGTGTTATCTTTAAAACTGAAGAAAACAGCGTTTTGGGGCACTTTCTGGAGCATTCATCCGGGAGAGAGAGGGGATAAAATTTGACTTTATAATATACATAATTATGCCGATAGATAAAAGTACTACATTATTTTGCCAATTTTTTAGCCAAAAATATTGAACTAAATGAGCGAGGTGTCATGTCATGTCGCGCGACGCAGACACGTGATATACGCGGGTGAAAGCCCGGGGCACAGCTATATAAAATATTTTTAAAACAAAAACAATTTTTAAAATTTTTGTGTCTGCTTTTCTGTTTGCTCCGGCTAATCTCCGAATCATAATAAGAGTAATCTAGATCATACAGGAAACGATAATTCCTTTGCAGTAGTGCCAACGTAAATTAATCCATCACACCGTTACACGGTATGTAGTAAGAGGTGAATATAGAAAACGCTCTTTCTATATAGGTATAGCGATATAAACATATCGGCAACGTCAAGCGTGCGAGAAGTCTTACATTGCAATCGTCAATCTTCCTGCTAACCGTGACAGTTGTGGCAAATTACCACCACATTGGGATAAACACAGGTCTTGGAGTAGACTTTTACACGCTGATGCCTTTTTATAGAATAAAGGTGACAAACGAACACACAGTCCTCCTGACGGTAAGTGAATACTCTGGCACATAGACATCTGCATTTATCCTCGATTAAGGATCATAACGCTGATGCGTTGTCACCTAAACGATAACGGACTAAGATAGAATGCCAAAAGGTCTCCGGATCGCTACACTCACTATACGAAAACTGCTATTTTACGTTGGTATTATGTGAGAGCGTGGTCTTATTATGGTTGTAGAAATTTTTTATAAATCGTCCTGTTCCTACAGGAATGGGTTGGCTCGACCGGAGTAGGATCACGCTCTCACAGAATACCAGCGTAAAATAGCAGCTTAATGCTGATGTGTTTCGTATGGTGAGTGTAGAGAACCGGATATCCTTTTTTGCAAACGAGGCATTCTATCTCAGTCCTCAGGGCTGACAACGCATCTGAATTTTGTTCTTAATTGAAGATTAATGTAGATGTTTATAAGTTACAGCATCCGCTTACCATCAGGTGGACTGTGTGCTCGTTTGGCAACCTTATTCTATAAAATAAAATCAAATTTTATTTGTTTAGATTTTTGTTTCTATTGCAATAAAATATTTTACAAAAGGGCCGGGTCAAGTTCCACGGGCTTCCAGCTTAACAGTTGTAATGTGTTATCCGATTATTGAATCTGGGCCACTGACAACATTTGCGTGTTTATTTTTTGCTTTTAAAATGTCAAATTTAATAAATTATTACAATAAGTTGATTTTAGTTTGATAACAACTCAAAATAACAAACAACTGCAGTTGCCAACCTGTCTGCCAAAGAGGTGGACTTTTATAGGCTGTAAAAGATAGATGAATTATATGAATGGTAATTTTTTAAATTAATAATAACCTCCAGATAGAATTTCGTTTACTGCGGCCAGTCTCAACGGACACTAGCCGTTGCGTTCTGCGCAGAACAGGATTATAGTGCACGAGTGTGTGTAAGCACAGCTGCACTCTCTATATTCACTCACTCTCATAGTCCGAGGAGATGGTTATCCAACGCGACCGGAGAGAAATCAGGCCAATACCTTTATGTGGTTTCCGGAGCACGAGGGTGAAACACGGCCAACTCCAGGCTACTGACAATTTCTTAACAGAAAAACTCAATAACTGTTTTTTTGGCCCGACCCGGGATTCGAACCTGGGACCTCGTAATCAACAGTCGCGTTTATGACCACGAGACCAATGAGAAAGTCAAGAGTAAAATTAACATTAAGGTATCGTCAGTATATTTTTTATGGTCAAATGTACAGTACATAACTATAATGACGACACGGATTCCAAAACAAGGTTCTTTTTACTTTTCTGTTTATACATAACGCAAACCTGAAGCTGAAATTTCACAAGACTTTCACAATAAGTACATGAGGCTTAACCTAATTTTTGACATTTTCGGTCAGGGTCGATGTTGACCTATCTTCTCGAAATATTTTAGTTTCTGAGACATGCTGGCATCCCGATAATCTTTAAACGATCAGAAAAACATTTTTTTAAATGTTTGTCCGTCTGTCTGCTTATTATTTCGGGCTAATCTTTCGTAATGGCTGACCCAATTGTAATGAAACTTTACGTACAGATAGAGAGAAATAGAAGTGATTTAGATTACATCTTATCCGAAAATCTTGGAGATTATTTTTTGAGAAATCGAAAATTGATAAAGTAAATAATGTTTGACGATTATCTTAAATTTAAATAACGCCTAACGAGTAGTAAATAACCGTGTAGTTGCGGTATAACTATATCCACTACCCCATATCATCCCGTGGGAGTCGTAAGAGGCGACAGAAGGAAACAAACCAGGAGATGGGCAGCAGTGTCTTCTAATAACGACTAAAAATAAAAATAAAACTGCGGTGTCAACCCACATGTCAAGCGTGGCAACTATGGCAAATATCGCTCCTATGAGGCAATCTATGGGGGAGGCCTGTGTTCAGTAGTAGAGCTTAATAGGCTTTAACGGTAACGGTAAGCCTTTTTTTATAAATAAGGATAAACAAACGAGCACGCAGTTGATGGTAAGTGGATGCTGTGGCCCATAGACATCTACATTTATCCTTGAACAAAAATCATAACATGCAGATTCCTTGTCACACCTGAGGACTAAGATGGAATGCCCCGTTTCCGATAAAAAGGGTCTCCGGATCTACACTCACCATACGAAACACAGCAACA
This sequence comes from Parnassius apollo, assembly GCA_907164705.1. Classification (NCBI taxonomy): domain Eukaryota; kingdom Metazoa; phylum Arthropoda; class Insecta; order Lepidoptera; family Papilionidae; genus Parnassius; species Parnassius apollo. The sequence goes on from CAJQZP010000393.1 coordinate 3,088,384, forward strand.
TTAAGCTGCTATTATACTCTGGTATTCTGTGAGAGCGTGGTCCTACCCCGGTCAAGCCACCCATTCGTGTTTGAACCATACAGCTGCGGCGCGGCTCTACCACGTATAATAAAAATTAATAAATATTCAGTGCCGCCGAGAATTGAAGTAAGGTTGGTATTGCGTATTATAAATATTACCGCAGCTGCATTTGACGTATACAAATGCGCAGTCCGGCGCATCAATACTCTTAATGGATGTTCAATTAAAATTAATCAAGAAGAGCGATGGACCCGGGGACATGTTGGTTAGGTATGCAAAATATTCATGCTTTTTGCCATCGATTTTTTATTATATTTTTTAATTTATTATATTTTTATAGGTTAAAGGTGACAAACGAGCACACAGTCCACCTGATGTTAAGTGGTTACTGTTGCCTATAGAAATCTACATCTACTATCGATTAAGAATTAGCAGATGCGTTGTCACTTGTGAATATTAAGATGGAATGCCTCGTTTCCAATAAAAAGGTCTCCGGTTCTCTACACTCACTATACGAAACACAGCATTGTCAAGCCGCTATTTTACGCTGGTACTCTGTGAGAGCGTGGTCCTTTCCCGGTCGAGCCGATTCCGGAGAGCCTATTCGTGCAACTATAGTACGAATATAGCTGCAGCATGGCTCTACCACGTACAAAATAAGTGCTTGACTACAGTCCACTTTTTGACGTGACAACGTCTAATAAATCGATGAACGCCGGCTGCACGCACGAAAAAGGATGACTCATTGTAACGTTACGCTCATTGTAACGTTACGATCGGAGCGAGGGCGCTGCACGAGCGAGCGAAAGGCACGATCGGCTTGAGCGTTCGGCTTGCGCCGCATCTATCTCTCTTCCACAAAGTATGCAATTATTTCATAAATGTTTTGACAGGACGTTGTCACGCTAAACTGGTGTACTATGTATACAAGTATCGTTTACAGACAACCAATTTTTTTTTATAAAACTTAAGTAACAGTCAAATTTACAGTCCACCTAATGGTAAGTGACTACTGCAGTCCAGGGACAGCTGGAACCAACTATAAATACAGAAGGTTAAAGATGCATTGTCACCTCTGAGGACTACGATGGAATTCCTCACATGCCGTAATTATACTGGTTCTCTACTCATCAGACCGGAATCCATCAGGGACTGCCATTTGGTGGCAGGAGTAGGTAGTTAAGAGATAAGAGGGTAATATTTACTCAAACTAAGGTTGCCAACCGCAAATTTAAAAAAACTAGTATTAGAAGTTGGAAAAATCAGGACAATACAGTTTACAAACAGGACGCAGTAGAGACCTTGTTAACTGTGAACTGAATCGAACCGAAAACGTGGCAAATATGTCTACTATGTATGCAAGTATAGGTATTTTTTCACTTTTTATATGTGATTACGCTTTTTATATTCAATTGATAACATTCATAACATTATAAAAACACTTCGCCACGCTATTGGTTAGCTGTCTATTTGATTCTTTGAATTTTAAAATACACGGCGCGCTTTAAATCCTCAGTACGCTTCTTAAAAACTATCCAGGACATCCCAGGACACTACAAAAACTATATGTCATGGGAAAACCGAACCGAACTAGATTTTTATAGGCTCATTCACAAAATTAAGATTATGCTAGCCGGCAAAATTAAAAATAAATTTACGCAAAAATATTACAAAAATAGTCTTTATTTACAAACTACAGGTCAGACAGCATGAGCAAGAAAGCACTCAATTTAAAATAGTGTCAACATCATCACATGAGTATTTATGTTTACTCATGTGGCATCATCGAATTAATTTGAATTCATTATTTAGACGTCTATATTTAAATTATATTGAATTGTCTGTCTGTAATCTATACATACAAATTAATAAAGTTGAAATGTCTGTTTGTAATGTCAAAATAACAGCTTTTTACTAAATGCATATGAAAGTATAATAAAAACGCAAGTTTTAAAGTTTTTGTCTGTCTGTCTGTTTGTTCCGGCTAATCTCCGAAATGCTAAATTTCAAGTCTCAGGCAACAGCTACTTTCAAAATAAATACCCTTTATCGAGCTCAGGGGGCCATTGTATAATAAGGTACGTGAGGGTACTATGGCCACCTTAAGGTTGCCCTAGTCGATGGCACGAACTAAGTGGTGGGCGGGGTAAAAATGCATGCTATCTCAGCCGACATCACGTGCGAAAGGGATAGACGCTGTGATGAGCAGTAAAAAGCTAGTGCGCACACACATACGCACTCGAGTGACGCAATGCGAGACGGCGTCATCGCGTACCTACCTATGCGATTCATTTTTGAATAATAACATAAACTCAAATGGCAATTTGAGCTCCGTATCGCAGTGGCTTAGCAATGAGGCTGCGCTGGGCGCCGCGGGTTCGAATCCCGCACGGAACAAATATTTGTATGGCCTACAAATAGTTGTTCCGGGTCTGGATGTTTGTCCTTATGCAATTTATGTTTGTAAACTGCCTCCACGATACTGGAGAAAATCCTACTGTGGGGGTAACGTATTTTAAAAAGAGAAAGGAGAGAGAAAACAAATTGGTGTTATTAATAACTTAGGATCTGCTGTGTGAAACGTAATTATTATGAACCCAATTTATGTACTTAGTTGTTATTATGAAAGTTCTTATGTGAACTTAAGTAGATGTTGTTATTATATAATAATTCCATCGATTTGTTTTTACCTACTTTTTAACCGACTTCGAAAAAAGGAGGTGGTTCTCAATTCGATGTTTTTTGTTTATGTATGTTCTGTCCTCCGATTTCTCGAAGATGCCTGATGCCTGAACCGATTTGGAAAATTATTTATTGTTTGAAAGGATATATTTTCCAGATAATCCCACGGTAATCGATGATGGTCAGATCAAGTTCTGATGATGGGATCTTGGAGAAATCGGAGGCACTCTTCAATAAATGACAGCAAATCAACCGCGATTGCTGCTATCGCCTATCTAAGCATTCTTTACACAATCACACAATATAATATCACGCCTCTACCCGCTAAAGGGACGTAACTCTCAACTAAAAACGGTAACATAAAAAACTTTTTTTGAAAAACAATATAACAATTTCTAAAACAAACACAAAAAAGTGTAACATAATTATGTTTTCTTTATGTTTTTGTATTTTACTGTAGGTTATGCAAATATTACTATAAGTACTATGTATTCTAAATAGGTATTTACTTTCTATAGCTAGTTAGCTATAATAGCCCACAGGCAACTCCCCGAAGTATACGTCAGCCAGTGTCAGGATAACTGATTTTTCGACAGCGCGATTTTGATGTGAATGGGGCTTTTATATAGGTTAATTAAATAAATAAAAAATGTTAGTTTGTAAATTGTTTATTGATTGTTTGTGTTCAATAGCGGTTTGAAATATTCTCTTAGTACTTAGAAAGTTATCAACAATAGGCATTGTGTCACTGCAGGGACAAGCACAAACGTCTATCAAAATAGTAACGTATATAAACGGAAATACTAACAGCACAGACTTCCTTACAGAAGTCCAAAGAACACGTCTAGGCAAGGTAAGTAATTAGAAGAAAACTACAATTTAGAGATCGATTGTAAATCAAATTCACAGTACAGGCTACAGACACAATTAGCGAAATATGAATAAAATTTTGATTTATTTTATAATAGATAACGCTTGTTGAAAACTAAACACTGTATGGGAATGGCATCACTGAACGAGAGTCCAAACAAATAAAAGGCGCGATTGTAGAAAGAGATTCGTTACGAAACGTTTGTAGGCTAGGGGGCGTGGCCTATTTATGCTATTCATAACGAAGGCTATAAAATATGTACAACTTAGAAACTAAATCCTATATGTACTTATATGTATTCATAACCCAATATCTGAGGTAGGTTGATACGCTCCTTAGTTTTTATATAGTTCGTATTATTCTGTAATAAATTAAATCTAATCCAAAATATACTATAATACCATAGCAAAGTTACTACTATTTTATTTAGTAGTAGCTTATATAGTAGTATAGTAAATTATATATAAAAAATATGAGTGTGTCTGAGGTAAGGTTAAATATAAACAAATATTTTGCCAAGTGCGAATCGGACTTCCGAGCTTCCGAGATTACAAAATTTAAATACCTATTCATATTACTATCGATCAAAAAAGCAAAAAATACACGTTTTTTTTTTCTAGTAGAAAATCCTTTAATTTCAAATTTATTTTTACCACTTGCTGTTATAGCGGCTACAGAAATACACGTTCTGTGAAAATTACAACCATTTACCTATTACGGATCATGAGATGCAGCCCGCTGACAGACAGACACATGGACAGCGGAGGCTCCGTAACAGGGCCCTGCTGGTTACCCTTCGGGTACGGAATTCTAAAAAGTACTAAGTTGTCCACTTAGATCTGTATAATTATTTCTTCAAAGGACCATATTAGCCTGGTTCTCGTATGACATGACCAATGTAATACCTGGACTGACTTCTCCGAGTTTGTTTCGGCAGATCGGGTGCTTCTTCTCAGTTTCATGTTTTTGTTGTGTTAAAGTGTTTTTTTAAAAAAAACAACTTACAAAACACATTTTATTTATCATTGACTGCCCTTCTTAGATTATTATGTACTTACATAAATTACATTAGGTATATTAGGATATGAGATTCCTATACGTAAGCACGATTATCGAAAATCTAAAAATTACCTATTCTAATTAAATTTATAGATAATTTTAAGATTTTCGATAATCGTGCTTATCTATGAGATGTTTTCGTTAGTTAGCAAATTAAAGTAGTTAAGTACCTAATGTACTACCTGTATCGAAAGTTCATTATTATGTACCTACCTGTTTTCAATTTTAAGTAAATATGCTTCAACAAACTTATGGGCACATTTTAGCAGCTATATTCATCCCGGCTTCAGCAAGTGGACACGAACAAAAGGAAGCAATTTTTCTAAATAAAGAAGTAGATATGTAGGTATTACAACCATAAATAGATAGCAGCGGTTAACCTAGTGAGTATGTGTGAGTGCGCGCTGCGCCCCCCCCCCCCTCCGTCCGTCCCACTGATCGGGGAAACAATTTGTAGCGAAAGGCAAGATGTTTTATAACAAAAACGGGCGCGCGAAATTTCATAAACAGACCTTTGTTAGTCTGGATGTCACGAAAAATCTATTGAATGTGTCTGTTTAAAATAAAATAATTTGCATTTTTGAACAACTAATCTATCCCTGTATGGTAACTATTTTGCAATTTTCGTTCTTCTTATGGTATTTATTTCCGCCCAAAGATGTGTTAAAAATAGTGTTGAAATTCGGAATTTTCGACGCTTATAACTTTTAAATATACTCTTTTTTTACTTTTTTGTTTCCATACAGGGCTAGATAATGATGAGACAAATTGAAATCATTTTTTATTGTGTACGTACACCATCAAACAGTGGAGTTATCGCCGGACTACGTTTGTATGGAAGAATAAGCGACTAGTGTACCCTTAAGACGACACATCGAAAAGGCTATCGCCGTACTGATCCGAGTGAATACATAATTTCTATAAAAACTTGAAAAAACGCCGTCATAAGGTCTAAAATAGCGTAGCGCCCGCGGCGATTAAAAGCGCTTAGAAATTGTCAGAATCTTAAAATATATTTTTTAAAAATTATTGATTTAAGTAATCAAAATAATGAGCAAGTAAATTATGAATATTGATGTTATGAATATATTTGAGTGATTCTCAAGCGTATAGATTAAGTAATTACGTTATAATTTCAACTATAGTGATTTTTAGAGGTGTTTTCGCAAATAATTATGATCGAGTTAAAATGATACAATCGTGTTTTTGAACAATCAAATTCAAGATAAAGATATGAATTTACCTATATCAAAATTGCACTTTCGTTAGTGGTGTCATAGTCCTATATTTTTCCACGGTCTCGCCTTAAGCTTTGCCGCCTTATAAATCCAAAACTAGTAGCAGGACGGAGACAAAAACACAGTCTTATAATAACTAATATATTAAGAAAAAATAGCAAACAAGCTCTGATAATAATTAGGAACACTTCGAAAAATCAACCTAAAAGAAACTAACTACACTACACAATACTAAAATCGACTAAAATATTTACTTTAATAATATAATGTCAACTGTGTAAAATGGCGTCAAAGAGCAACGTCTTTTGATCCACTCATATTAGATTAACCGATGAAGAGCTATCGTATCACAGAGCCATCTATGCAAACAAGGCTAGTTTTTGAGTTATAAGAAAGTGACCATATTAACGGGATGACCATGTTACCTTCATGTACTACAACCATTTTTAAAATTTTTGTTTGTTTGTTTGTCTGCTTGTTCGGGCTAATCTTCCGAATGGCTGAATCGATTGTTTTTCGTTAGGTCGTTAATTAGTAAGTACAAGTGATGATATAAATGACGTTGATAGATACCACCCGGCGAAACCTTTAGAATCTTTAGAACTGGCCGGGGACCGTTTGATTGTGATCGTTGACAGACTGCCCTAGATATTAAATCATACTGTGGTGCCGTAACAAAAGCATGTTCACTCTTGCCTTGAACCCACATTGAAATCTGACGAGACACATGCTGGTAAGTTATTCCACTCCTTTAACTCTCCTCCAACTTAATTCCACTCCTGTACGAATTACGAAAAACAAAAAAAAAACCGTTTAGTTAGAATGTTTTTAATGTTGATAACAAAGAGGTGGAGAACCGTCGAGGGTCGGGTCTTCTGATGGTAGAAAGCTAGAAAGAGAAGCCATTAGAAAGAAAAGGGACAAGTTAAATGCTATAAATAGTTAAAGTTACGGCCTACTACACACGTCTTCGAAATATGTTTTTCTTACTTGTCAGACATGCAGGTTTCTTTACGATGTTTTCCTTCACCGCCGAGTACGTGGTAAATCAGCACTTAAGGCACTTAGCAATTAACTATTTCAATGGTGCCGGCGGGAATCGATCCCGAGTTGCTCGCGTACTGTGAAATTTACAGCGAACACTAACCATCTAAGCTACCACAACAAATAATAATAATTACTGCCACAGAAGTCTAATTTAGTTTTATAATTTCTGCGCATATTCTCTAGAATGTATGGTTTATATTTAAATTTTTAACGGTTTTACTGGGATAAAAACTTTGTCTGGTCAATATAATATGTATAGTCAGTATAGTCAATCAATATAATATATAGTGTAAAATAAAGTTATCCTGGGCAGGTACTAACTATCTTAAGTCATGGGACATAGCGAAAACTCGACACGCAAAAAATTGTGAAACCGCCCATAATTCCTTTTTTTCGTAAAATTCAACTGTCGTCAAGTGTAATTTTCATAACAAACTTTAAATAATTTGTTGCTGCCAAAGAGTATACAGTCACTGCATTTTATTTCTGTCCAAGATATGACTTATTTAAATAACATAATAATACATTAAGTTCTACATTTATAAAACATTATAGCTAAATAACCATTAGCGTCTAGTTCTAGACATGCATGACTTGTGATGGCTGTCTAATATTGTTATTAATATCCGTTGTTTTATCGATTCTCGAAATTATGCTATGTCTAGGTCAATATTGAAAAGTTTTAGAAAGTAATCAAAAGATGCGTGATTTAAATTTAAAAATATTTTTATACGATGCAGTGGCTCGCCCGCGATGTTGGATGTTATCCACTAAAAACCAACAATTACGCCCTTTCGAAGTTCAGCCCGCCATTAGGAAAATATGGGTACGTCTTTAAAACATATATAAGCAATTATACATACACCGCCGCTGTATCGCCCGGCTAACCAGTCTCAGAAATATTCTATCTATTATATAGAAATAAAATTAAACATTTAGATAACCCTATCAAATTAAAACGATAAAAAGTCGATAAAGATATGCAGTTCTAAAATGTTTGATGTCGTGGATAAAAATGTTGATGTTAATTGGCTCAATTCGCCGTTATGATACGCTAACTTCGTTGGAAACAAAATCATAGTCAGTTTGTAGTACATTACGTATTCTGTTCTGTTATTATTATAAGAGCTACAACAGCTCATAAAACAAACGACGCAATGTACTACAAAGTGACTAACAATATGAAGTCAACAAAATTTGCGAATAGGCCTGCTGACAGTGTTGCCGTTTCAGCGCATTTAGTGCTAGAGCTGGTGCAATTCTAGGGTATAATGCGCTTTTTTTTTAAATATCTACGTGCTAAAAATATCTCGAGCGCTTTTATATTTAATTTAGCATTCATCATCATCATCATTACAGCCCTTCACAAGTCTACTGCTGAACATAAGCCTCCCCCAAGCAGTGCCACAAAGCACGGTCCTGAGCCACCTGCATCCATCGACTTCCTGCATGTCTTACCAGGTCGTCACTCCATCTAGTGGGGGCTCGCCCTACACTACGCCTACCGGTACGAGGCTGCCACTCGAGAACCTTTCGATTTAGCATTAGCAAGTAAATATTTAAAAAAAAAGTGCTATAGACCCTATAATTGCACCAGATCTAGCGCCAAACGCTAAATATTTTTAAGACGTAGATATTGAAAAAAAAAGCGCTATAGACCCTAGAATTGCAGAAGATCCAGCGCCAAATGCGCTGAAACGGAAACACTGTCTGCTGATGCTAAATAGCTGCAACAACTTCAATCAAAGAAGACTACAGTTGCGATGTCAAATCTGAAGACTTAGGTAGCATGTATTACTGGCTTTCCAAACCCATCAAATTCAAGAAAGAAAAAACCCTTCGGAACTCAGCAGTGCACGACTGCTATTTGACGGTAGAAATACGCAAGATCGGGGTACCTACCTAGTCGGGACTCCTAGGTAGAGAGAATTCCTACCATCTAAGCCACAAACTTTACCTGGGGCCAATAGTCCGACTAGGTAAGTCCAACTTCGACCGAGAGGTCAATCGACGGATTCAAAGCGGCTGGGCAGCGTTCGGGAAATTACGACACATCTTCTCGTCAGGTATACCTCAATCTCTGAAAACTAAAGTGTACAACCAGTGCGTGTTGCCAGTGATGACTTACGGATCTGAGACGTGGTCCTTCACTGCTGGCCGTATGAGGACGCTTAAGGTGGCTCAGCGAGGTATGGAGAGGGCTATGCTCGGAGTTTCTCTGCGTGATAGACTCAGAAATGAGGATATCCGCAGTAGAACCATAGTGACCGACATAGCCCAACAGATTAGTAGGCTGAAGTGGCAATGGGCCGGCCATATAGCTCGAAGAACCGATAACCGATGGGGAAGAAAGGTTCTCGAGTGGCAGCCTCGTACCGGTAGGCGTAGTGTAGGGTGACCCCCCACTAGATGGAGTGACGACCTGGTAAGACATGCAGGAAGTCGACGGATGCAGGTGGCTCAGGACCGTGCTTTGTGGCATTACTTGGGGGAGGCCTATGTTCAGCTGTGGTCTTGTGATGATGATGATGATGATTATGATGAAGCGAGCTCGATTGTATCTTTTATTTTAAAGATTGGCGGTAGTTTTGTACATATCATATAAAGTCCAATATAATAATAATGCAGTTCTGTAGTACGTCCGCTATGTTTGTCATGATGGTTTTGATTTCTTGCAAGCAACAACCTCGCAATTACCCAGAATCCGTGAGAGCAGCAACAGCATCCTGCGCATGATAGCAGGGAAAAGCTGGATGGTCCTCCGAAAGGGAAACATATGCAGAGGACTAAATCCTTATTGGTGTTTAAGTAATAGCCTAATTATTAAGGACTAATCATTTATGGACCTTTATGTTGCTCGAAAAAACTAAAATAAACCATCAGTTATATTTCAGCTATTTTGCGCTGGTTGGCCGTCTTCTCACTTCTATGGGGAACGAAAGAGGCATTTGCCGGGCACTGAACTCTGTATAGGCTGATGAAAACGAAAAATATGAAGATTACATGAAAGTTTGTCAGCCAATGTTGAACTACCAACTATTTCGAGTTAGGTACTTTCAAACCCACCAAAGCTTAAAAATTATTAGACCTACACACTTATGCACAAATATTTATTTTAGTTCTTTAGTTATTTAGTTCTGAAAAGACCTATTTTTATCATACAATATATATTTATATTGGTAGAGCTATGCTGCAGCTATATTGTGGTTGCAGCACGAATGGGTCGGCTCGACCGGGGTAGGACCACGGTCTCATAGAATATCAACGTAAAATAGCCTGCTTAATGCTGCTGTGTTTCGTATGATGAGTGTAGAGAACCGGAGACCCTTTTTACTGAAAAGGGGGCATTCCATCTCATTCCTCAGGGGTGAAAACGCATCTGCATTTTGATTCTTAATTGAAGATAAATGTAGATGTCTATAGGCCACAGCATCCACTTACCATCTGTGTGCTCGTTTGTCACCCTTATACTATAAAAAAATAAAATACCCACTCATCAAAACCTAGTTCATTTCTACTTCACTTTACCGATACCGTTATAGCCTATTAAAAGTCCAGTGCTGAAAACATGACCCCACTAAGATTGCCTCATAGGGAAATTTGCTATAGGTTTCCGCAGTTTTTGTAGTCGTTATTAGGAAGATGCTGCTGCCCATATTTTGATTTATTTCCCTCTGTCGCCTCTTACGACACTTACTTGTGGCGGCGCTGTCGTCGCGCTACAAGCGAAACACATCGGAGCCTAAATCGCACTATCAAAGTTCCGAACTAAAACAGTATATATAGAATAGCTCCGAATTACAACTTGGAGCGTTGACCGCTCCGCGAGCAGAACAGAGTCAATTTATATTATAATTAGTGCTGTGGATCTTCTCATAAATAAAAATAGAACACCTTCCTTTTCGTTCCATTTCACGGACACATACGGAATTATCTGGGGTTAGTGGATATTATTTTTAACACACGGTGAACTCTAAACAGTTTACCTTACAATGTAAAGTTTACACTGACATTAACATAGATTATTAGGTTATTGACCAACAAGGTAATTGGCGCGGTTATTGGTTTCAAGTAGAGAAAAGTAACTAAATGTGGGCTAGTGCTTTAATATGTGCTAGTGAAAATTCTCGAAAACAAATAATTAAAAGGCGCTGCAAACGAATATCTCCTATTGCATTCATTAGCCCCAACACCGCAATCACTCTATCTCGTGAGTTCTGCGAGAGGTGATGATAAGGTAAGACGTTGTTGCTTCACCGCTCTCAAAAAATTTCGTAAGATGAGTAAAACCTATTTTACTACTCGGACTAAATCATGTAACTATATCTTTTGTTTGTAGAATATAAGTTTAATTTTATGTCTATCAGTAGATTAATTGTTAGTAATGTATGACTTGTGAAGTACAAGTTCAACATTATTTCATTCAAGAATTTTGAATATGGGCTATGTCTATGGTCCTAAATATGGGCCGGCACATATTTAGGTACTTAGAAAGTTGGGTAGTTAGAAATTCTTTTTTCTAAAAGACACCGACGCAATCAAAAGAACCAAGTAAAAATTGGGATGAAGAACAAATGGTTTAAGTAATAAAAGTGGTTCGCGGGAGGACAACAAAATCATCATCCAATTATGAAAAACCACCGAATAAATATCCTAGATTGCCCCTTTCACCTAAATCTTTGATTGAAATTCTTAATGAAGACAGTTTGATGTTTACCGAAGCACCATTCTCAAGGTTCTAGATTTGAAACAGAAAATAAATCTTAATTTTTGGACCTTCAACCTTAACATCCGGATGTGACACTCAAACAGAAGCATCTACTTCTAGAACTTACATGAATCTATAAATAATGGCGAAACTTCACCTTCCAGAATTGATCGCAGTAGCTTAGGGCCTAGGCTTAGTATCTCCTTATGACATAAGTCCTGTACCAAAAAAATCAAAAAGATGTCTAATAGGGGTAGAAAAGCTGCTGTGGCTTCTGTTATAACTTCGTCACCCATAAAGAGACCTTGTTTCAAAAAAAAGAAGAATATTGAAAATATTCTTTAATTTTAATTTTTTAATTTTTTTAATTTTTTTTTAATTTTTTTTTATATTTTATTTTTTGTGCGTTCATGGACTTGGAAAAGGCTTATGACAGAGTGGACAGGAATGTGTTATGGCAAACACTGAACTCATATGGGTTGAGCGCTGGTTTGATACAGGCATTAGGGTCTCTTTATAGGGACTCTAGTGCTTGTGTCAGGATCAATGGGGTCTACTCGGACTGGTTTGGCATCCAAAAAGGTGTCAGACAGGGCTGTGTAGCTTCCCCTTGGCTGTTCAACCTATTTATGGACCGGTGTTTGCAAACTTTGAAAGATGAAGAATGTGGTTTAAGAATGGGCGAGTTAACCGTCAAATGCATTTTGTATGCCGATGATCAAGTCATATTTGCGTCATCGGCGGCTGAGTTGCAAATGATGGTTACATTAATGAACTGGGAATTAAAAGAAAGGGGAATGAAAGTGAACGCAAGTAAGACGAAAGTGATGGTTTTTGAAAGAGAAGAAAGCAAAACGGTATGTGAAATAAGAATAGAAGGAGAGTTAATTGAGCAGGTGGATGAGTTTGTGTATTTGGGATGTGTATTTAGCAGGGATGGTAGATATGATAGGGATATAGAACGACGAGTAAATGCAGGGAATAGAGTGAATGGGGCACTACACTCTATTATGAAGAACCAGAATGTGTCAAAACAGGCACGTATGGTAATTCATAATGCTGTGTTAGTCCCTACGTTAATGTATGGTAGTGAAAGCTGGGTGTGGCAGAAGAAGCACGAAAGTAGAATAAATGCTGTAGAAATGCGTTCTTTAAGAAATATGCTAGGGTTTAATCTGAATGACAGGGTGAGAAATTGCGTGATAAGAGATAAATGTGGTATGCAAGATGATGTTGTGACCAGGATTAAGAAAGGAATGCTTCGATGGTTTGGTCACGTAGAAAGAATGAATGATGAAAGAGTGACAAAGCAAATTTATATGGCAGATGTGAACGGCCGAGTCGGGAAGGGACGCCCTAGAAAAAAGTTTGTCGACCAAATTGGCGATATTTTGAAAATGGGCCACATTAGAAGTACCCTTAACCGACGAGCATGTATGCGTAGATATATGGATGTAAAGGAGGCGAAAGAGGTATGTCAGGATCGTGCCAAATGGAAGTCCGTAATCTCTGCCTACCCCTCTGGGTGACAGGCGTGAGTGTTTATGTATGTATGTATTGAAAAAGAAAAGAAAACTAAAGATAAGAAAGTCGAAGAAAAACCGTAGAAATAACAAAAAAACACCAGACAAGAAAACAACTTGTGACGATGAAGTGATTGACAGTGAGGGTGGAGAGGTTTTCCAGTTTGGTTCAGCCTCTGAACCAGACATCATAATCGACAAAAAAGATCTTGGTTCTGCAGATGCATAATGTATGTTCTGCCAGCAACTTTTTTTTTCAGAAAATTCACGAGATTCTGGATTAAATTCTTGATGAGTGGGCTCTGGGAACATAATCACTGTGCTGGGCCAGAATTTGATAGTTGGATATGAGACATTTGGATGTAAAATAATTCATTTCTTACTCTTACCAAAGTTAATTATTAAACTAGATAAGCATTTATGCTTATAATTTTCTTAAAAGATAATAAAGTTGATATAGCCCATATTTGAGTACCTGTGTATTTAGTGCCAATTTTGCAATTTTGTTTAATGCTCAATTTTGATAGTATAGTTGAGTAATAGAAACATAAGACTGTTATTTTGTTCTGTAAAATATATGTCTGAGTATTATATATAACATTAATATAAAGTATATATATTTAGTTACTCTCTTCTATAGTACGTACTTAAAATTACAAGTGTCAAGAACGTGTGTCATTGTACGTTCCTATAGATACTAAGTGTGATTTAAAGCAACTTTCGCGGACTTGACGCCCGTTATGTTCCTAGCGCTGTGAACTTGGCGGCGTCAGCACTTTTATAGGCGAATCTGACAACAAAGAACGTCGTATGTACCGAACAAGGACCGCATTTCACATTTAAGTTTTTGGTGGAAAATCGTATAGGTAACGGGTAATAAAATGCAAACTGTTTATCGATATACCAGGACTGTATTTATTACAATTTATTTACCGATATAACACTACACTGTAAATAATTATCGATAGATTAGGGTTTACGCAGGCGATTATGATATCATTATTAACATTGCTGACTTTATGAATTTTTGATAAAACTATGAATTTATCATAATTTGGGTGAATTATTGAGTTTGTTGGAGAAAAGGAATTCTTTTCTATGTTTATCCTGCTGGCTTTATAATAATAAATTTTTGTAAATGTAACGTTTTCAAACGAGCACACAGTCTACCAGATGGTAACTATGTGGAGGCTGTGGCCCATAACCATCTAAATGTTTATTACTCGTTTTATAATCAAATTAAAAAAAAAATTTTAGGTTCAATTAAAGCATATAATATGAACGTTAAATCCAACCACCTGATCTAACAGAAAGACCTCTACAGCGAAGAATCAAGCAACTCTTAGATTTAGTTGAACTCCTGGCGTTCAAATTGGCGATAAAGTGATGAACTAAGTAACAAAGATGTGAAAGAAGCAAGAGTGGTGTGTCAGGATCGTGACAAATGGAACTCCGTGGTCTGTGCCTCTTCCTGTGGATGACAGGAGTAAGATTTTATGTGTGGTTTTTTAACTAGCTGGTCCAACAGACGTCTGTCCTTTCTGGTAAGTGTGAGGAGTTTAACTTCGAATTCACTACCCTTTTCACAGCGTACATATAAATTGACTAATACCTCGACCATATCGCCATCTATTATTTTTCGAGATTTTATTTTTAGGACCCTAAGCCATCATATATTGTGAATATGAGACATTTTAATGAATTTGTTAATTAATTGACTACAGCGCCATCTATCGAATCTTAGCATAGATATGAACCATCGTCTTGAAAAAACAAATGTAGTGTATATTTGTTTTTTCAAGACATTCATATTCACATATGATCTCACTATCTAAGTATCCGCGTAATAAAATAAAATAATGGGCTTTACTCAGTTTGAAGAGCATCTCCCACCCTCCCTCAGCCTCAGTTGCATGCACTATACCCGTCACTACCAGTCCCAGTGATACTGGGACTGGTAGTGACGGTAGAAAAAAGAAGAATATTGAAAAAAAAAGAAAACTAAAGATAAGAAAGTCAAAGTAGAGGAAATAAAAACGTAGAAATAACAAAAAAACACCAGACAAGAAAACAACTTGTGACGATGAAGTGATTGACAGTGAGGGTGGAGAGGTTTTCCAGTTTGGTTCAGCCTCTGAACCAGACATCATAATCGACAAAAAAGATCCTGGTTCTGCAGATACATAATGTATGTTCTGCCAGCAACTTTTTTTTCAGAAAATTCACGAGATTCTGGATTAAATTCTTGATGAGTGGGCTCTGGGAACATAATCACTGTGCTGGGCCAGAATTTGATAGTTGGATATGAGACATTTGGATGTAAAATAATTCATTTCTTACTCTTACCAAAGTTAATTATTAATCTAGATAAGCATTTATGCTTATAATTTTCTTAAAAGATAATAAAGTTGATATAGCCCATATTTGAGTACCTGTGTATTTAGTGCCAATTTTGCAATTTTGTTTAATGCTCAATTTTGATAGTATAGTTTAGTAATAAAAACATAAGACTGTTATTTTGCTCTGTAAAATATATGTCTGAGTATTATATATAACATTAATATAAAGTATAAATATTTAGTTACTCTCTTCTATAGTACGTACTTAAAATTACAAGTGTCAAGAACGTGTGTCATTGTACGTTCCTATAGATACTAAGTGTGATTTAAGCAACTTTCGCGGACTTGACGCCCGTTATGTTCCTAGCGCTGTGAACTTGGCGGCGTCAGCACTTTTATAGGCGAATCTGACAACAAAGAATGTCGTATGTACCGAACAAGGACCGCATTTCACATTTAAGTTTTTGGTGGAAAATCGTATAGGTAACGGGTAATAAAATGCAAACTGTTTATCGATATACCAGGACTGTATTTATTACAATTTATTTACCGATATAACACTACACTGTAAATAATTATCGATAGATTAGGGTTTACGCAGGCGATTATGATATCATTATTAACATTGCTGACTTTATGAATTTTTGATAAAACTATGAATTTATCATAATTTGGGTGAATTATTCAGTTTGTTGGATAAAAGGAATTCTTTTCTATGTTTATCCTGCTGGCTTGATAATATAATCAAATTTTTGTAAATGTAACGTTTTCAAACGAGCACACAGTCTACCAGATGGTAACTATGTGGAGGCTGTGGCCCATAACCATCTAAATGTTTATTATTCGTTTTATAATCAAATTAAAAAAATAGTTTAGGTTCAACTAAAGCATACAATATGAACGTTAAATCCAACCACCTGATCTAACAGAAAGACCTCTACGGCGAAGAATCAAGCAACTCTTAGATTTAGTTGAACTCCTGGCGTTCAAATTGGCGATAAAGTGATGAACTAAGTAACAAAGATGTGAAAGAAGCAAGAGTGGTGTGTCAGTATCGTGACAAATGGAACTCCGTGGTCTGTGCCTCTTCCTGTGGATGACAGGAGTAAGATTTTATGTGTGGTTTTTTAACTAGCTGGTCCAACAGACGTCTGTCCTTTCTGGTAAGTGTGAGGAGTTTAACTTCGAATTCACTACCCTTTTCACAGCGTACATATAAATTGACTAATACCTCGACCATATCGCCATCTATTATTTTTCGAGATTTTATTTTTAGGACCCTAAGCCATCATATATTGTGAATATGAGACATTTTAATGAATTTGTTAATTAATTGACTACAGCGCCATCTATCGAATCTTAGCATAGATATGAACCATCGTCTTGAAAAAACAAATGTAGTGTATATTTGTTTTTTCAAGACATTCATATTCACATATGATCTCACTATCTAAGTATCCGCGTAATAAAATAAAATAACGGGCTTTACTCAGTTTGAAGAGCATCTCCCACCCTCCCTCAGCCTCAGTTGCATGCACTATACCCGTCACTACCAGTTCCAGTATCACTGGGACTGGTAGTGACCATTGCAGGGTCTACTTCACCTAAAGACGCCTCGTATAGAGACAAAATACATGTCGTATTATCGACAGTAGTGTCTTTCTTAGTATAGTATAGTTCTTAGGATAGCGGTTGACAGTTGGCAATATGACTATTTTCATATTGCCAACTGTCAAACGCTATCCTAAGTTCCTAGTTCCTAAGATAGGTTTGATTTTTCTTCCAGACTACAGAAAAATTATAAAATTATTGCCTTTGTTAACAGACTACGTAAGTTCCGATGCCGTATACCAGATAAATATAGACAGTCCTCACATTTCTAAGGTTATAGGGCTAGGATAAGTTGGTACGCGTTGGCCCAATGCATGATGGTGGACTTAAATGTCTTGTATTTGGTTTTTTAACTCGTTTTTCAACTCTCAGAGGCGCGCGTTTCCTCACGATGTTTTCATCTACCGCGAAGCATGTGGAAAATCAGCACTTAAAATTACAATTAACAATCTCATTGGTGCCAGCGGGAATTTAACTCTGTATGAACTTTTTAGGTGAGTGCTTATGGCACATTTCGTATTACCTTTCTTAATTTTATGTAATGGATGACTTTATGCTGTAGTAAGGACGTCAAACACTTTCATTACGAAACCCATGGAGCGTCGTAGGCGTGAGATGGTGTTAGTCGGCGAAAAGACCGAAAGTAATTTTTTTTCCAATGCATATAATTATTACATAACGTGTACAATTAATTAGGTGGATTACAAATCTGTTTTTATATCCCGTTATTTTAACTACGTAAAATGCCATTCGTACTTACGCTTTAGTCGGTACGGCCAGGGAATTTTCACCCTCACCATTTACAGTTTTTTCTTCCCCTGGTGCATTGCTGGTATTTTCGGCGGTAGTATTTTCTGTCACATTTACAGAGTCCTGTTCCGTCATTTTAGTTATACGCCTCACACAACACAATACTGGTAAAAAATAAATATAAAACGGCGAGATTTGAATTTAAAAAGTTAATAACTTTTTTAATTTTAGTTATTGTAAAGTTGTAAGACATCCAAGGACTTGAAGCCAAGTGGCCGAAGGCATAGTTATCAGAAATAATCATGTAGCCGTCTTATCGCATCATTAATTGTTCGATTATTTTAAGATATTATGTTGGTTAACGTACGCGATTAGACAGCGGTATACATTAATTAAAACCTATTAAATATAATTCCGATTTTCGCTGTCAAATTATTATTTTTGACAAGTATGAAGTTTTTTAGGCTTTTGGTTCTTCATATGTTATTTTTGCCTATTTCATTTACACAATTCTAATAAATACTTTCTTTTTTTTCGTTTAATCTTAATATATATAAATTACGTGTCACGTTGTTTGTCCGCGATGGACTCCTAAACGACCTAACCGATTTTAATCAAATTTGCACACCGTGTGCAGTTTGGTCCAGCTTGAGAGATCGACAGCTCGGTAATGGTAGTAAATCTTGTAAAATTTGCTATTTAACTTTCTATTAAAAACGTTACACCCAAAGTATGATTAACTCCTGTATCGTGTATTTATTTAAAAAGATAGGTATAGTTAATAATAGTCCTGATATCTAAGAGATTAGACGCTCGCCTCAAATCTTTTATTCAAAGTCAAAACTGTTTTATTCTGCTTCTTATGAACATCAAAATCTACCAAAAATCGAGACCTCTACAGGGAAGAACTGGCAAAATATAAGTGGTAATTCTATTTTACATTGAATTATATATTATAATTATAACAATAACAATTTGTTATGGAAAATTTGAGTTATATTATGTTGACATCACAATTCAATTCATTGTTTTATTTTGTGTGTTTATTTTTATACAAGCAACCCCAGCTCAACGTACGCCGGCATCCGAGTTCGATATCCGTTTGTGAATAGCAATTATAAATGCTATTTATTACATCAAATTTCGCGAGTTAACTGAATGACTTGAGAAATTTAAATTATTTCGAGGACGTTATATGAAGACTGCCAATCAGATACAGGAGAAAATCTTAGTGTGGTAATCCCACACACGATTATTACAAGAAAGATCGATGCATCCATCGACTTCCTGCACGTCTTACAAAGTTGTCTCTTCATCTAATGTGGCATTTTATGTAGCATTCCTTGGCGGAAGCCTATGTTTTTTTTTTAAATTGAGGTTTTATATATAAGAAATGGCCTCACCAGATGGTAAGTGTTGATCGCCGCCCATTAAGAACTGCAACACCAGGGGAATGGCTGGTGTGTAGCCACCCTTCTAAAAAGTAGTACGATATGTAAAAAATTTCATTTTATATGCTTTGCTAGAATAAAGAAAGCCGGCCAAATTTGCAGAGAAGATTCAGAATAAGTACCTAATACATGCAAAAGGTAAAGACAAATTAATTTGAAAATATCTCATTCTGTCCTTTTTATCTTTGATTTGAAAAGGCATTATTTTAACTGATTTTAGTGCGCACATTCATAAACATACATTCGTAAGGGTCGATCGGTAGGCAAAAAAGTTTTCGCTCATAAATCACATTCAATTTGGGATAATTTCGAATAAATTTTTATTACAATCTTTATTCATACACTTGAACTTAAGTTTAAAATTTGGTTATACTTTAAAAAAAAACAACCCCGTATAATACATTGTTATATCGACTATTCCTATGATATCCTGGAGGTCAAACTGAGTGAGATTACAATGGCTCTTCAGCAGTTTAAAAACGGCAAGCCCCAGGCGAAAATCCTTCAGAATCTCTTCAATTCCATCCTCCATGGTGGCACTACTCCGGAAGCGTGGAGCAGAAGTGCGGTGCTCTTGTTCTTCAAGAAAGTTGACAACGCTCTCTTGGAGAACTACAGACCGGCACCACTTCTGAGCCGCGTCTACGTGCAGCTTTTCTAGAGTCATTACGAATCATCTCGTACGAATACAATCTGCCACTTTGCCCGGCGTATGTGGACTATGAGAAAACCTTTGATTCCGTCGAAATTTGGGCAGTGCTGCAGTCCCTTCATCGCTGCCAAGTTAACTGTCGGTATACCGAAGTTCTGAAGTGTTCATACAGTAGAGTTACGATGGTTATCCGAGTACAGAATCAGAGTACGAAACCTATCTAACTGCTGAGAGGTGTAAGACAAGTTGACGTTATATGCCCGAAACTCTGCATTGGAAGACGTTTTCAAGCTACTGGACTGGAAAAGATACGGTATTAACATCAATGGCGAGTACAACACTCACTTTCGATTTGTCGACGATATAGTCCTTAGGGAAGAATCGCTGGAGGACTTAAGCACTATGCTCAATGACCTCAATAGTGTCTCCCAACGGATAGGATCTTAAGATGAACATCGACAAAACTAAGATCATTTTTGATATCCATGTAACACCTATGACGGAGTTATTGGGAGCACTAAGCTAAGTTACACTACTTACTTACACTAACTAAGTTGTTGACGAGTACGTACGTCCAACTTCGTCCGAGAGGTCAATCGACGGATTCAACTCGGCTGGGCAGTGTTTGGGAAATTATGCCACATCTTCTCGTCAGGTATCCCTCATATCTCTAAAAACTAGATTGTACAACCAGTGCGTGTTGCCAGTGATGACTTACGGATCTGAGACGTGTTCCTTCTCTGCTGGCCGTATGAGGACGCTCACGATCGCTTAGCGAGCTACGGAGAGGGCTATACTCGGGGTTTTTCTGCGTGATAAACTTAGAAATGAGGATATCCGCAGTAGAACCGGAGTGATTGACATAGCCCAACGGATTATCAAGCTAAAGCGACAATGCGCCGGCCATATAGCTCTAAGAACTGACAACCCATGGGGAAAAAAGTTCTCAGTCAGTCGTCAGTTTACAGACGATAAAATTAATAATGTTTACTAAAATAAATCGATTACACAAAGTATAAAATCCATACAGGCTATATGGTACATTTGTCCTTTGTCTATTAAGGGCTAAAATATATAAAAGCGCCTCTATATTTTTAATAGCAATGAAACGTATAAATTTGAAAATCATTTTGTTATCAAAATACGCATATTAAAAATAGAATTTAACTTTTCACTAAATTTCCGATCCAATTTTTATTTTTTAGTAGGTTTAGGATTACTTACTGAGCATAAAATCAAAAAATGCTGACAGATCCAGGTGGCATTTCTAGCGCCATCTTGAAATAAAGTTTTCAGCCGATATCTCGGAAACTATGCACTTTAAGGCAAAAGTTATATAAACCATTATTGTAGAGAATAAAATTTGCATCTATTGTTTCAAGGAAAAGTTTTTGTAAAACCTACCGTTTACGTTTTATGGCCCACTTAATGAACCGGTTTTTCTATCGCGGCCAATAACTCTTGAAATATTAGATTAATAAATAAAATGCATTTATCCATTTCTAAAGGCCAGTTTGTTCTCTACAACTTTTGTTTCAAACTTTTTTTTCTAATGTCCATACTTTTTGAGTTATAGGACGTTTAATGTTGGACTACCTACTAAAATTTCAAGATACGCATAGGTGCCGCGTCACCCGCCGAGCATCAGCCGAGCTCGGCCCATGAAGGTTAGAGAACAGGAGAATGATCTATAGTCTATACGTATTAAAGCATAGCCCGCCTGTCCTTGAAAATTGTAGAATATATAGTTGCGCTGAACTCGGTGAGTAGTGACTGCGAAGTTAGCTGTTCATGAGTAAAAGTAGATGAAGTTAGCTGAATAATGTACAAATTTTCATTTCATTTTTATTGAGAAAATTTTTATGATCCGTAATTTTGTAATTTTTGACAAAAAGAAACATTAAAAAATTGAGAAATATTTATTGTGCGTGGATGTGCAAGTGGTTTAGCATCTGATGGGAAAAATAGACTGAAAATGACTTTTATAGACCAAACTTAGTGATCGCAGCGCCTCACTTATGGTGTCCATATTTCTGGGACATTATTTTCTACGGCGATCGTTCTCCTGTTCTCTGACCTTCATGGCTCGGCCGTTGAAATTTTCAACTTTACGCCCGGTAGTAAAACATTAAACGTAAATAAAAATTGGATCGGAAATTTAGTGCAAAGTTGACCAAAAAAAAAGTCTATTTTTACTGGCCTAGTAATACTAGACTATTGACATGAAATAAGGAACCAGTTGATGTAATTCTGAAGCAATAAAAAAACCCGGTCTCGGTACGTCAATTTTTTCTGGAGTTAGCGTGACCGCTTACATTATCAACATCTGGGTGTCCACGTAAATTTTATTTCAAACTTTTTTTTTTTCAAAGTAGCAATATAAAGAAAATATAAGATAGATTAATTAGAATGTTTTCTTGATACATTACTACTCATATTATCGTATAAGTACAATATGGTTATGATAGAGGCATTTTAAGAACACATAATTGCTAGAACTTGAAGTGTCGAGAGTAAAGCACTACCTCATAAGAGGGAGACCTTTCTAAACGCACCTGCAATTCCCTTGGTGTTGCAGTTGTTCATGGGCGACGGTACTTAACAACAGGTGAGCCGTTTGCCCCCTCTCCTATAAAAAAAAACAATTTCATTGGTGCCGGCGGTTATCGTACCCGGGTTGCTCGCGTACTGTGAAATTTACAGTTTACATATCTGAGAAATAAGACAAAAAATATTTCGAAGACATATGAAGTTCGTCAACACGCATTGGGGCAGCACAGCGGACACTACCTTGCTCTGAAATCCTCTTAGAAATGAGAGGAGGCCCGTGCCCAGCTGTGGGACGTATATAAGCTGTAACTTAACTTTATACGTGTTTACTTCAAAATGACGCATATTATTCATAACTTTATCATTAATTAGAAAGAAATGAATTAATAATTAAATTATGCATGTAACATTAGATACTCTTTACCAAACTCTATAACAAATCATTCTCTGTATAGAAACTTTTTTCCAATAAAAATTATTTTAACCTTTAGAAGAGGATGAGAAGTTCAATTTTCACCTTAGAATACACACAGGATTTGTACAGAATATTATATTATAATATTATAGCACTAAGATTAGGATATTACCTTTACATCGAGCCGAATTTTAAAATTACATCATAAATTATTATATATTTGAAAACTTACATACAGCTTAATCACAGTTACCTTTAGATATCCAAACATAGCCTTAATTAACTATGAGATTGAGATGTCGAACACCTCAGTTCCCTCCTTCCCTCCGTGACCATGGGTGCTGTAAAGTGCTCAAAACATCGTGATCGTCGTCAAAAATATTTGGAACATGCAAAAGTACACGCCTCATGAGCGTTTTCACTTAATTAAATTTAAAAATAAGATTATTAATTAGTGTTTACCAAAATAAATCGATTACACAAAGTATGAAATCGATATAGGCTGTATGGTACATGAAGTCTTTTGTCTAATCAAGGGCTAAGAAAATATGAAAGCACCTTTAAATTTTTATTATAAAATAATAAAACTTAAAAGTTAAAAATAATTTTCTTAACAAACTACGCGTGCTAGGCTATTGATTTGAAATAGGGAATCAGTTGATGTAATTCTGGAGCCAATAAAAAAACCCGGTCTCGATACGTCATTTTTTTATGGAATTATCGTGACCACATGCAATATCAACATCCGGAAGTTCACATAAAATTTTTTTTCAAACCGTTTCTTGTTCAAAATAGCAATATAAAATTATTTTTTAGAGAACATAAGATAGATTAATTAGTGTTTTCTTGATATATGAGTACTCATGTTATCGTATACGTGCAATATGGTTATGATAGAGGCATGAGAACACAAAATTGCTTCACCTTGACGTGTTGAGAGTAAAGCACTACCTAACTCTTCGCGTTATAAGGCATGCATTTAGTTATTATACGCGATAACATGCGAAAAAAAAACTAGTTTTATTTAAATGTGTTCGCGTAAACATAAGAAATCAATCATATTGACAACGCCGACGACGAAAAAGCCATTTAAAATGCCGATCCCAAATCTCAGAGATCGGTAGTGATATTTAGCTATAGGTGAATTTGGGCAACTCGAAATGAATATTGCGGCAGACCGTATCTAGTTGTGGACATAATTAGGTTCAGAACAGGAAATAGAAGAATGTTGCAGGATACAATTTATAATGAGAATGCATTTTGGACTAAATATTAACGTTAAAATCTAATTATAGTAATTAGGCATTATACTTACTAACATGCGTTAATAGGGTCGGATTAGCATAAAGACAGGAGGCAATTCCGTATCTAGCCTCATAAGAGAAACCTATGAAAAACAGTAAATCGAAATTTTCTCGGTCAGGTAAAAATAAAACTAAATTAGAGTATTTATTAGGTTAATTATTATCATATAATATATCTTAAATAGGTAGATATATAACTGTAAATTTAGTTATAAATGCTGAATGGAGCAAGTTATGCCCCATTGAGAATTTACAAGTATTGATGATTTCTGATTTGAACAATTAATACGTGTATGCATTATATCAACCATGTTCGAAAAGAAAAGTACAGGAAAAGAGCGACGCGACGCACCGGCAGTGTAAACGTACTCTCTTTGAACTATGGTACCTACCTATAGATATTTACACGATAGGTTCGTGATACTTTTGTCCCTCACCTCGTCCCTCAAAAACTTTTAGACAAAATTCCAAACTTCATGAATAAACCTTCCTAGTTCTTGGGTGTTAAGGTCTGCAAAGTGCCATTTTATTACTTACTGACTGGCACGTAAAAAACGAAGGTCTTGTAGGTTACTTACAAACTTGAAATAATTTGAATTGAATTGAATTTAAGAAAAAAATTGGAAAATAGAAATTATCGATAATCGGTTTCGAAAAGTGTCAACAAAGTTATATCTGCGGTTAACTCTAAGTATCTAATGTACTTGATACCTACTAACCACACTAATGACGTTGTCGACATTTAATTCTAATAGCTTAAATTTAAAAAAATGTGAATCGTAAACGCAAGAAAAATCGTTTAAGGTTATATATTTATTTAGATTAACTGAAGAATAAAACTTATTTTCCTTTAAATTATGATAACCCATCAAAAACATAAATGTAATGGCCCGGCCACACTAAGGAGAAATGCCGTTTATTATCGCGTTGATGGACGTTGTATGTAGGTGTGGCCACGAATTAACGCGATAATTTTCAACGGCATTAACAATGCCGTTTCCCGTTTGCCGATAACTCGAGTGGCGGTACATAAAAACTCCCCACGAACCCGCAATAAAAAATACGAACCTAAAAAAATAAAACAAAATATCTTCCAAGATCCTCAAAACTTCCTTAACATAATCAAAAGTAATTAAAATGTATTCATAACACATAAAGAAAAAGACAATTAGATATCGAACATTAATACTCAATTTCTCACTATGAAATAGTCTCTGAAAAACGCACTTTTGCAAGGTTTTGGTCAGGGTACCGCCTTAACGCGCGAAGTATCGCGTTGAAGCGGCCACACTACGTTTGTCTCATTGTGCACGGTGAGTGAAAAGGGGTTGCACGTATGACTGCGAGGGAGTGGAGTAATGAAAAAGCTTTTCGAGATTGAATTAAAGAAAATTACTTCAAAAGTATACTTTAATTTACGGTATGAAACCAAGAAAAATAAGCAGGAGAAAAAAAAAACAATTTTTGCAGGTCAAAATTCATAGTGTACAGTGGTACGAAACCATAGATATAATACGAAACCCTGGGTACGTGTATCTAATTCGCACTTGACCATTATTTATGATTGGCTTATTAGTTTTTATTTCATTAAAATATATTATTACTTATTATTTAGCTTAAACTATTGGACATCTTTCTAGTGCAATTTGGGTGCGGGAAAAAAAATAAAACATAAATAGATTTACAGTGTACGTTTCCTGTGCATTTTTTAGCATCCACCATCTTCTTTTTCTTTGTATTCTTTTTTCTTTGTTTATTTTTTTATTTTATAAACTATTAACTATATATTATATTTGTTTATTTTTTATTATAGAAGCACAGCAGCATTAAGCTACTATTTTACGCTGGTATTCTGTGAGAGCGTGGTCCTTCCCCGGTCGAAATATTTTACGCCGTTCAACGGCAAATTTAACGCCGTTCAACGGCAAATTTAATGCCGTTCAACGGGAAACGACGTTGACCGTTCAAGTGTAGCCACTCATTTTATCGCGTTAAATTTAAGGCAATAATTGTTGCGTTTATGGGCATTGACGTTGCTCGTTAGTGTAGCCGCAGCATAAAAGGGAGCTGTTCAACACAAACGACGTTCAGCGTTGTCGGCTACGCTGCTAAAAGAATGTACGGTTGGAGTAATACGTTATACTTTAATGCCTGGAAGCCCCCTTTTCATGTTTATGTTTTTGGTTTTTTGGTTATGTTACCTTATTACTAGAGAACAGTAGATATGTTCCGTCTATAAAACATTCAATGAAGTTCAAAAAACTTATTTGGAGACAGGATTTGGTTAACAAAATTAGTTTGTTGAAAGGTATTTGATTATATTTGCGATAAAATTCAAATTAAACGAAATATTTTGGAAAAGTTAAACTTATTAAAAACAATTCTTTTGTACAAAATTTAAAATAATTGTGTATAATAATTATAATAAATAATATAATATATTTAAAATAATTTCTAAAATGCCGTCTTTCTTGAATGGTCAGCAGGTCAATAGTAAGTCATACAAGATAATGTGGGGAACGATGCTTAATTTTTAAAATTTCGATATAATGATATGTATGTATGTATTATTTATGTAAAAAATACTTCGCAATTAAAATTATATACAAAAAATATGCGCCGCATTATGAGTATATCATAACAAATCATTTCCTTAGCACAAAATAAAAATCAAGTTAAATTATATCTAAGATGTCGCCTGATTTGTATCATTAGCTGGTGTAACTGTCACTTGGCTGTCCTCGCGCTCGTACAAATAGCTGGTGGTGCTGCTCAAACCGTAATTATTTGAATTGGCTGGATAATTGCTGTGTTGACTGTAACTTGGTTGACGACCAATGCCTTGGCCATATCGATTTCCATCACTCTCATTGTTGTCTAGCTGGGCCACACCACTGAAAACAAAGAGAAATTCCTTTTTTAGTGTCTATTCAATTATTCACATCTGCCCTTTTTCTTGCTATATAAATCGTATAGACTGATTAAATACTTTAAGGATGCTAATAGTAAAAAAAAAAATCATGTGTAAAGTGCGATTATTGACTCCTGTTTAGTCTGTTAGTGTGTTTGATTCGAACCCGGTACCCGGAGAGCCATACGGAAGGGCTGAACGCGTTTTAAATACAGGTTATAATTGCGCCTAATGGCATTAAAGAGGCAGTGGTTATCATTTTACAATAAAAAACATCTCTGAACAGGCGCTTGCACAAGCTATTGTAAGAGCAGTTCGAAGCTCGACTTGAAGTGACGATTCTATATATTATAGTCGCGGACGTTATAAATACGAACCATTATTATTATTATATCCATATAATTTTCTCATCTGGTTGGGTTCTATAAATATATAATTATAAATGGAAATGAAAAGATACATAAATATATACATAAATATCAATAAAATAAAATAAATATAAAAATACATAAATAAATAAAAGCCCAACCAGATGGAGGCCTTCGGCAGGGGAGACCAAAAGGCCGAGGGTTAGAGGAAAAGGGAAAGAAACCGGCGGACGATGCGGGTGGTATCGAGGAGCACCGCCTTCTGCATTTGAGCCTGGAGCGGTCCGCCACGTAGTCCCAGCCGCCTCAGATGACCCGAGAGGTTGACTGGGATTAGCCCATTTGTAGAGACGACTACAGGAATAATTTCGGTCGGCAGACCACCCCACATGTCCGTCACCTCGTGAGCCAAGTCCAGATATTTTGTTTGCTTATCTGTTTCGGCTTTCACGAAGTTCTCGTCGTCGTCATCATCATCATCATCATTACAACCCTTCACAAGTCCACCGGCCTCCCTCAATGCCACAAAGCACGGTCCTGGGCCACCTGCATCCATGGGGGGTCGCCCTACACTACGCCTACCGGTATGAGGCTGCCACTCGAGAACCTTTCTTCCCCATCGGTTATCGGTTCTTCGAGCTATATGGCCGGTCCATTGCCACTTCAGCTTACTAATCCGCTGGGCTATGTCGGTCACTCTGATTTTACTGCGGATAACCTCATTTCTGAGTCTATCACGCAGAGAAACTCCGAGCATAGCCCTCTCCATAGCTCGCTGAGCGACCTTGAGCGTCCTCATACGGCCAGCAGAGAAGGAACACGTCTCAGATCCGTAAGTCATCACTGGCAACACGCACTGGTTGCACAATCTACGAGACAAAACGATTCAAAAAATCATCTGCATCGGCTTCAAATAACTCCAAACAGTCGCGTGAAATAGTCAATCGCGTCCTTTTTTGTTCAACTGAAAGCAGTCGCGGAACCCACCTCGCAGACACCTTGTGGAAACCCAACTCGTTGACAATGATGTTTTGAGTTCGTTCATAAGAGATGCCTATAATCTCGGCTATCTCTCTAATTTTTAATCTCCGGTCTCCCATTATTAAATCAAGTACTTTTTTAATCTTTTCATCAGTAGTTGACGTCGAAGGCCTTCCAGAGCGGGGTTCATCTTTCACACTCTCTCTACCACGCTTAAATTCTGTTATCCATTTTTTGACGGATGAATATGACAGAGCACAATCGCCTAATGTACTGACCATGTCATCATGGATGGCTTTTGATGATAGCCCCTTCTTATGGAGGTACTTAATGACGGCACGCTGCTCGATTTGCTCCATTCGCGGAAATTATGTCCGATTACTTTATTAATAAATTTATAAAATCACAACTAATTATCGCACACGTTTCGAACTTCACACAATGAACTAGTCTGAACTGAACTAAATATGTGGGTAGATTTGATTTTTAGAATTGAATGGATCTGTGTTAGGCCGAGTACTTTTCAATCCACCTAGGTAGTTTTTAGAGATTGAGGTATACCTGACGAGAAGATGTGGCATAATTTCCCAAACACTGCCCAGCTGAGTTGAATCCGTCGATTGACCTCTCGGTCGAAGTTGGACGTACGTACTCGTCAACAACTTAGTTAGTGTAAGTAAGTGGTGTAACTTAGCTTAGTGCTCCCAACAAATCCGTCATAGGTGTTACATGGATATCAAAAATGATCTTAGTTTTGTCCATGTTCATCTTAAGACCTATCCGTTGGTAGACACCATTGAGGTCATTGAGCATTGTGCTTAGGTCCTCCAACGATTCTGTCATAAGGACTATATCGTCGGCAAATCGAAGGTGAGTGATGTACTCGCCATGTTAATACCGTATCCTTTCCAGTCCAGTAGCTTGAAAACGTCTTCCAATGCAGCGGTGAAGAGTTTCGGGGATATAACGTCACCCTGTCTTACACCTCTCTGCAGTTGGATAGGTTTCGAGCTCTGGTTCTCTACTCGGATAGCCATCGTAGCCCTACTGTACAAACACTTCAGCACTTCGATATACCGACACCTGGCACTTACTTGGCACCGCTGAAGGGACTGTAGCAACGCCCAAATTTCGACGGAATCAAAGACTTTCTCGTAGTCCACATATGCCAGGCAAAGTGGAATATTGTACTCTTCGGTCTTCTGTACAATCTGCCGCAGGGTATGTATGTGGTCTATGGTATTGAAGCCTTTTCGGAAACCGGCTTGTTCGGGAGGCTTGAAGTCGTCGAGTCTGCGTGCGAGATGATTCGTAATGACTCTCGAAAAACACTCTCAGAAGGGAAATCGGTCTGTAGTTCTTCAAGAGAGCGTTGTCGCCTTTCTTAAAGAACAAGACCACCTCACTTCTGCTCCACGCCTCTGGAGTAGTGCCACCACGGAAGACGGAATTGAAGAGCTTCTGAATGACTTCAAGTACCGGTGTTTCACCAGCTTTCAGAAGCTCCGCTGTAATTCTTCTACTGGGACCCTGTCGTTTTTAAGGTGCTGGAGAGCCATTCTAATCTCGCTCAAACTAACGTCCGGGATATCATCGGAATAGTGTCGGATAAGACTTGCTCTTGAATCGTTACTCACACTTGCGTGTGGCTCCAACGATGATGTGTACAGCTGCACATAGAACCTCTCAATCTCACTCAAAATCTTAGGTGTCCTGGAAACGATGCTGGCGTACTCAGTCTTCAGCTTTGACAGTTGGCTCTTTCTGGCAGACAGATCTCTGGCAGAGACTTTGGAGCCCTGGTTCCGCTCGATCGCTTCTTTAATACGAGCAGTATTAAAGTTGCGTAAGTCTCGGCACATGCATTTGGAGATCTGTCTGTTCAGTTGCCCGTATGCTGTCAAATCTGTTGACGATTGCAGCCTCATCTCCCTTCTAACAGCCATGAGATTAAGAGTGTGATCGGAGAGTTTTTGTGTTCTTCTGCGGCGGGTCTTGCAGAACTTAGCTCAGACCGCATGGACAGTTTCCACGAGCTTGCCATTCATATCGTCCACTGTCAATCCTCTAGGCATTGAAAGCGGTTTTGTAATTCGAGCTGAAAGGTTTCGGGATTCTGGACTAGAGCACGAAGGGGACGTAGCATTGACTTCATTAGACGAGACCTCTCCAACTTGAGCGGGCTACTAAAGCACAATGAAGTCAATCTCATTTTTTGTCGAACCGTCGGGGCTCGACCAGGTCCACTTTCTGTGGGGCCGCTTCTGGAAGAAAGAGTTCATCATAAAAAGTCCCACTTTCTTCATGAAGTCGGCCAGCTGCTGGCCCCTTGGGTTCCATTGCCCTATCCCAAATTTCCCTACCTTCAGCTCACCGTTCTTTCTTGTGCCAAGTTTTGCGTTGAAGTCTCCCATTAACACCGTATATTGAGTTTTGGAGGAATACATGGCTCAAAAAAGTCCTCATACATTTCCTCCACCTCCTCATCGGGATGTTCCGACGTGGGCGCGTAAACCTGGCGCAGCGAGCGGAGGGTATGATGGAAGTTAATACGCGAGCTGGACGCCCTACCTTCAGCGAATACCGTTTGGTGATTATGAGTATAAGGTACGCAACCCTCGTCGATACGCTCCCTAATCTTTAAGACGTTGTTAACGAGAGACTTGTGGACATCCAACACCTCCTTGGGACAGATGGTCGCCCTCCCGGTGATAGAATAAATTGCCGGGTTCGAGAATCACCGTGTCCTCCCCCTCTCTTCGGACCTCGGATAACCCTATAATATTCCAAAGCAACTTGTCTATCTCTTCTTCCAACTCCAGGATCTTCTCGTCAGTCCTCAGAGTGCGTGCGTTAAATGTTGCCAGTTCGAGTCAGGTGGCAACCGAACCTCCACCGGAGATTCTTAGCACCCCCTGCCCCGCCGTTACCACAGTCACCACCGTAGCCAGGAATAGCGGGGCCACCGGGGACTGGGGGCCATCTATTTGTGTAATTGTTCATGGGGATACCCCCCATGAACAATTACACAAATAGACGTAACGACATAATTGTTCATGGGGGTATATTGCCATTAGTTGCCACGCTGCTGATGAAGATGCTGCTGCCCATCTCCTGCCTGTTTCCCTCTGTCGCCTTTTACGACACCCACGGGAAGATATGGGGTAGTGGATATTCTTAACCGCCACTACACGGCATTCTCGTCATACGGAATGGTAATGTCGACCAAAAAAAAATATCCTTGACTATGCCCGGTTCATCAGCACAATATCAGGCTTATTCGCAAGAATAGTCCTGTCTGTGACGATGGCCCGGTTCAAGCCGCGCACAGAGCACGGCTTCCGGCAAGTACTTGTAATACGAAAATTTCCGATCCACGAGACCGTGTTTCAGAGCGAGCTCCTGGTGAAGAATTCTGGCCACTGGTTTGTGCCTGTGCAAGTACTCAGAGTTGGAAAACGCCGAACAACCGGAGATGACATGCCTAAGTGACTCACCGGGATGGCGACAAGCTGGACAAATGTCGACGGTACCATCCTTTAGGATGTATCTCCGATAGTTGTTGGTTTTAATAACCTGATTGCATAGACAAAACCTTCGGTATCCTCGAAGAGGTCACCAAAGCGTAGCCAGTGGAGGGAGGCTACTGTGTCTACGAAAGGCTCATGTAGAGCCTTGTAGAACCTCTCGTGGATCTCCTTCTCCTTCCATACGGTCTCCCGGTCGGAAATACTCTGCACTGCCGGGTCTTGCCATTGCTCGTTGGCTACGGATAGAGGGGTAAGTCCTTTATCACAAGAAATAACGTCCTTATAGAATGGATCATCCGATCTCGCCAGGAAGTAATTACGGAGGCTGCACACTTCGCGATTATGCATGGTGAGCGCGCTCAAGAAGCCACGCCCACCATGCTAGAAAAGGTGGGTCACTTTTGTCCCTCCTTTCCGTAGCCGAAATCCCCTTCCAGAGCCCTCCAGTAAGGTACTGAGAGGGTTCAGAGAGAGGCAGAACCAGATTGGACTCAGACAATCGCCCTGGAAGATACCCCTTCTTAGCCTTATATGGTTCTCCGCAGCCATCATCCGCTCGCCCAGATGACAATTAAAAACGTATGAACACACGTACATATTAATACAACAATCAACTTGGACTACGTCCGTATTTTTTATCTTCCATGTAAGTATATAGTCTCATTTTTGTGGATTAATTTTAAAAAAAACCCTACAAATTTTTTACAAATTCAGTATGTAAACGTTATTATACTATAGTACGTGAGGGTAATATGATCACTTTCTAATAACTGAAAAAATACGCCTTGTTTGCATAGATGGTTTTGTGATACAATAGCTCTTCATCAGTCAATCAAATAATAAAAGGTGAGAAGGGCTCTAATTTATCGACGCCATTGTGACCATTGATATTATAGTAAGTATTTTAGTATGGTGTAGTGTAGTTACTAGTTAGTTTTACTTAAGTTGATTTTTCGAAGTATTTCTAATTATTGATAGAGTTTTGTTTACAATTTTTTTCTCAATATAGTATTAGATAAACTATACGACTTTGTGTTTTTGTCTCTGTACACCTCCTAGTTTTGATTTTATAAGGCGGCAAAGCTTAAAGTGACCATCTTACACTCAAGTATCTTACATTTTTAGTAGTAGTATTTCCATTCTTCCCATTTTTATTAGTCCTTATTTAGTTCCTTGTGTTTTTAATTTATCCCATATTATCAATATTGTGTACAACTATAACAGGCATGCATATTAGAACATCACATTCTCATATATAAAAATAAATTTTTATTTGTTCGTACTTTATACCATGTCATACCGTTCATCCGATTGCAGTAAAACTTTGTCAACTTTTTGTTTGCACTTGCACGAAGCGAAGCAACAAAAACTTACGTAGGTAGCGCGTGAAAAATTTATTTGAAAGTTATAAGGTACTTGAGGGTAATATCACCTTAAGCTTTGCCGCCCTATAAAACCTACACTAGTAAAAGTATAGAGACAAAAAACACGAAGTAGAGTATAACTATTATATTAAGAAAAAAATACGTGTGGCACTCGGTGACTGCCGCGGTAAAGCTATTGCATAGCATTTTTTATCAACTTATGCAATTATAATTATTTATTTATTTTATTTATGCAGTTAAGTCTTTGATATTAAATCAAGTTACACTTTTTGAGCGTGGTGACCGATAAGAAAACAATTTTTTTTTCTCTTATTGAATAAATGAGAAGTTAATATTGTTTGAAATATTTTTAATATCTTACAATACATGTAGGTTATTCAGGAATTTTTATCATTGAGTTAGCAGCTAGTGTACACGCACACAAAAACCGTGCCGAAGTCTGCCGAGTGCCGAAGTCTGCCGAACTAAAACGACGTTAGACGATGCACGGCTTTCAACGCCACACCTCCGTGCCCGTCGGAGTGGGGAGCGTGAGGTTTTTTTCGTTACGGAATTTCTGGATTCGGTCCCCGCGCTCAAGGCCCGCGATAGAAGCTATGCATAGCTTAAAAAATAGCAAACAAGCTTTGCTAATTATTAGCAAAGCTTCGCTAGCTAAACTAAGCTAACTAAGCCAACACTTCGAAAAATCTACTTAAAAGAAACTCACTATACTACACCATACTAAAATCGACTAAAATATTTACTATAATGTCAACTGTCAAAAATCTACTTAAAAGAAACTCCCTACACTATACCATACTAAAATCGACTAAAATATTTACTATAATGTCAACTGTCAAAATGGTGTCGATAATGATGGAAAATAGTCCTTTTGACTCTTTATTATTTGATTGTCTGATGAATAGCTAGCGTATCACAAAGCCATCTATGCAAACAAGGTTGTAGTTTTTGAGTTACATGAAAGTGACCATATTAACCGGATGGCCATATTACCCTCACGTACCATATATCATTCAACTTCAATGAAAGTATTTTCATTCCTAATTAAACAATATAACTCTTCCAAATATAAAACAATAATTCTACAATTCTTTCTTTTAGGACTGCAACGCGTCGAGTACCAGCGAGTAATTTATAAGATTTACTTATATACTTCCACAGATTGCTGATGCATCTTATAAATAAATAAATAAACGTCCGAGTTCAGTCTACTGTCAATAGCATTATTAAATTTATACCTTTGATCTCGGTACGGTCTCCTCTCTCCAACGCTCTGCCATCCACTTGCTTGCCCGTATCCCGAACTTAAGTCCTGACGGTACCCACCCGTCTGAGCGTAACCGAAAGAGCTGCGGTAATCTACTGGATCTCTATTTCCGCTCGAGTATCCAACACTCTGCCATCCGCTTGATTGTGGCCTGTGAACATGTTAAAGTTTAAAGTTTCTACCTATATACGTCCAACGGCTGGGCACAGACTTTCTCTCATATCTGAGAGGGTATTAGGGCAAGGAATTGTCCGCCGCGCTGCCCTAATGGGTGATGGTGAACTTCACATGTCTTCGAAATATATTTTTTCTTATATTTCGGACATGCAGGTTTCCTCACGGTAGTTTCCTCACGATGTATTCCTTCACCATCGAGCACGTGGTAAATCAGCACTCAACATTGCAATTAAAAATTTCATTGGTGCCGGCGGGAATCGAATCCGAATTGCTTGCGTTCTGCGAAATTTACAGCGAGCACTAACCATCTGAGCTACCACTGCTCCCTTAACTTGCTTCTATTTATTAATAATTTTGCCTTTAAGTAAAAATTACACTGAGCACATGAATGTGATTTAAAAACTAAATGGCAGCGATGTCAAATCACCTCGAATATTCAGGACGTCCCCAGTACTGACTGGGCCCAGTTTCAGGTCTCCCGGACGCGAAGTAATACCCGCGGCCTCCGGCGTCCCAGCCCGCCTGACCGCGGTACGTCTCGTCCCAGGGCCTGAAACTGCCAGCAAGTTGATTTGCTTAGGAATTTGTAGCAGAGTGTTGCGCATAACGGCTTCTTGACCATAATACAAGAATACAAGAAAGTTTTTAGGTTTTAGTTTCTTTTTATATTCTGTCAGGAATAAAACTAATTTTGTGAATTTTATCGCGTTTAATTTTAGCTTTTTTAATATTAGTAATTTAATATTTTTTATTTCCGACGTTTTGGGCACTTTTCAGTACTCATTCACGTTTCACGTGTCAAGGAGCAGTTTTTTTATAGAATAAAGTTGACAAGCGAGCACACAGCCCACCTGGTGGTAAGCGGATGCTGTAGCCCATAGACATCTATATCGAACCTCGATTAAGAGTCAAGATGCAGATGTGTTGTCACCCCTGAGGTAGTCCTCAAGGTAAGATGGATTGCCTCCTAACCGGTAAACTGGGATTCTGCTTCTGCACACTCTGATACAAGAGCTGCTATTTTACGCTGGTATTCTGTGAGCGCGTGGTACTTCCATGTTCAAGTCGACCCGTTCGTGATACAGGTATAATAATTGCTGCATCACGGCTCTACCAAGTACAACTTTATACAATGGCTGCAGCAAGAATGGATCGGCTCGAACGGCGAGTTCTTACACTCTTACAGAATACCAGCATGAATCCGCTGAATGATGCTGTTTCGTATGGTGAGTGAGATAACCCATTTTCTGGTAACGAAGTATTCCATCTTAGTCTTTAGGGGTATCAACCCATCTGCATTTTAATTCTTGATCAAGTATAGATGTAGATGCAACGAACTCCCTATAGCCTTTAGAGTTCGTTGTGTTAATATTGGCGGCAATATTCCCTTACCATCGGCAGTGTTGCCAACATTAAAATCTAGCTCCCGTTGTTGAGAACACTATAATCCCGTCAAATCTCGTCAAGTACGGTAGACAAGTGTCAATCATTCATTGTATTGCACATTTTTTTTAATTTTTAAACTAAAAAAATGAATAAAATTATAATAAAATTTTCGCCATTTCCAAATTATTTTTATTTCGAAAACAAATCTAAAAAAACATAAGTTTTGTTGTCCCGTTAAAAATTCGTTAGCTATTAAACAACATTTTTTTTCACACTGTCAACCTTGCTGTCCCGTCAAATCTAACGGGAAACCCGTCAAGTTGACAACACTGACCATCGGGTGTAGGTACTGTGTGCTCGCTTGTCACCCTTCCTTTATAAATAAATATTTCTTGGTTCATTATTATCGTTACTATTTATCCAATATAAGCCAGTGCTTAACTAAGTAACTAAGTAGTACTAGTAAGTCGAGATGTATTTGAAATTGTGCACCAAGACTTCAAATATAGAGTCAAAAGAGTCTATCGACTCGGAATAAATACATAATGCATACATGGCTTGGTTAGTTATTAAATTATCATATAACGTCTTTTGTTACGATTTTGAGATGTTCAAAATATGCATATTTCAAAACAAAAATCTTAGTACGAAATTATACAAGCAATGTTTTTCAAATCAACTGAGTACAGCTATGAATAAATGTTGTTTAAAATAAATATTAGAACGCACAATAATAATCAACAAGGTTAATTATTCGTAATTATTACTTAATTACTTAGGTAATCATAATTTTTTGTTACAGAATGTATAGAACATTAAAGAATGTTTATTTTCTTAAATAATATACAAGTATAAAGGCGACAAACATTCATTAACATGTGCCAGTGTCTACGGTCCACTGTCTAATTTCCTCCTTTACGTAGTTCTTGCTTGAAATTATATTATATAGCATTTCTTAATTTTAATTATAGCGAGATGGTGTGTGATAGTATCTATATGGGTTACATTCTAGTAAAGATTAATTGAGATCCAAATTTACACATTTAAAATTTTCAATAATTTATACGTGGTAGAGCCATGCTGCAGTTATATTAGTAGTATAGTTGAATGAATGAATGAATGAATATACTTTATTGTACACCACAAACAAATTTACAAAGAACATAACAGAGAGCAGATTACATGTACAATTTGGCGGCCTTATCGCTACATAGCGATCTCTTCCAGGCAACCAAAGGTGTAAAGGAATAAAACAGTGAATACTAGGTAGGTGGTGCAATATAAATATACCTAATATAATATCAATACATGCAATAAAATAACATATAAATAACTAATACATTAAAAAAAATGATACACATATACATACGTATATACATAAACACACACACATATACATATACATATATATACATATAACATATATATATACATATACATATACATACATATATCCTCAAATATATACCACTAACAATAACATAAACAAATAAATACAAAACTACATAATCACATAATTTGTCCTAATGATTTTCAAACGAATGAGACAAGTAATGCTCCTTAAGAAGTCGCTTAAAGACTACAATAGTCTGAGCTTCGCGTATATACAAAGGTAGGGCATTCCAGAGCTTAATAGACTGTACAGTAACAGATTTATTAAAGAAAGATATATTGTGAGTTGGTACCCTTAAAATGAGTTCTTTAAGAGCGTAAAGGTTCCCCTGGAAGCCCAACAAAACTAAACTTCTCCTTAAGATAAGGAGGAGTAGAAGGGTGAAATAAGACACAGTACAGAATAGAAAGAATATGCATGTTCCGGCGAAATTGGATAGGTAACCACTTGAGACGTGAGCGAAATTGGGAAATGTCAAATTTGCGCAATCCAAATATGAACCGAATACTAGTATTTTGAAGTCTCTCAAGCTTAGTTAGCTGGTCTTATTATGTCACATAGCTTGCGTCAGCATAGTCGAGAATCGGAAGGAGAAGAGACTGTGCGAGCATAATTTTTGTAGGAATGGGAAGAAATGATCGAAGGCGACGCAGTGAACTAAGAGCGACAAAGGTTTTCTTACTTACCTCATTCAGTTGGCGTTTCCAATTTAAGGAACTATCAAGGTAAACACCAAGATTTTTGACATTGTCTAAGTAAGGGATCACAACCGCATCGAATACAACAGGTGGTAAGGAGAACCAGTCAATTCTTGAGATAAAGCTCTGACTACGAAAAATGATAGCCTATGACTTTTTGGGATTGACATTTAGGCCATATGATTGACTCCACTCATGAATCATATTTAAGTCATTGTTTAATGTAGCGATTGCATTCGTCAAATTCTCAAAAGTTGACTGGGTGTAAATCTGGACATCATCCGCATACATGTGGTAGAGAGAAGAAATTTTATGAGTAATTGAATTAATGAAAATGGAAAAGAGTAAAGGTGACAACACGCCACCCTGCGGCACGCCTGCAGTAATATCACACCAAGATGAGTGAGTTTCATCAACATGAATACACTGCCGACGGCCACAGAGATAACTTTGAAACCAGTCAATTACTGATGGAGATATGTTAAGGGAATACAACTGACTCAACAGTATATCGAAATCAACAGTATTGAACGCATTACTGAAATCTAGCAAGGTCATGACTGTGAGTTGTTTATTATCCATACCCCACCGTACGTCATCAGTAACTTTAATTAAGGTAGTAGCCGTACTATGACCAGTTGTATGGTAGTTGTAGCACGAATGGGTGGGCTTGATCGGGGAAGGACTACAATCTCACAGAATACCAGAGTAAAATAGTAGCTTAATGCTGCTGTGTTTCATATGGTGAGTGTAGAGAACCGGAGACCCTTTTTACTGGAAGCGAGGCATTCCATCTTAGTTCTCAATGATGACAACGTATCTGGGTTTTGATTCTTATTCGAGGATAAATTTAGATGTCTATAGGCCACAATAACCATTTACCATCATATAACTATAAAAAATAAATAAATATAAACAGTTACACATTATATAGTTCTACTCGACACATTATAAAAGTCAATAGCTATATGAAACGAGGAGTGAGAAATTAAAATATCCATCTATCCATCGCAGCCTATAAAAGTCACTTTGAATATAGCCCCCCCCCCAGATCTTCATAAGATTTCGTAAAATACCTTATATCTTCCCTCTTTCCTCTCACCTATAGACATATAAAAGACATAATCATATCCACATTTATGTTATATATAATTAATAGTAAAAATAAATGAACCACATAAAAATTGGCACATATAGCAGCCTGTTACTGCCTCAGCACAAACAGGCTCGACCTGGGATCAAAGACCATGCTCGCGAAGATTACATAAACACTCACGCCTGTCACCCAGAGGGGTAGGCAGAGACTACAGACTTCCATTTGGCACGATCCTGACACACCTCTCTCGCCTCCTTCACGTCCATATACCTACGCATACATGCTCGTCGATTAAAGGTACTCCTAATTTGGCCCGTTTTTAGTAAATCGCTAAATTAGTCGATAAATTTTCGCCTAGGTCGTCCCTTTCCGACTCTGCCATTCACTTCTGCAACATAAATTTTCTTTGTCACTCTTTCCTCATTCATTCTTTCCACATGACCAAACCACCGAAGCATTCCTTTCTTAATCCTGGTCACAACATCATCTTGCAAACCACACTCTTCTCTTATCACACAATTTCTCACCTTGTCATTCAGATTCAGCCCTAACATACTCCGAAGATTACCGGTGTAAAATAGTATTACAGACATTATAGTAAGTGCTGTTTCTGTATAAAACTTATTTTACGGATGTACAAAAACACCATTATGTGATAACATACGTAAAATTAATTTTGATCGTTTTATGTATGGTTTTTACGTATAAATAATTATAGTACTGTCAGAACCGGAGACAATTATTGTATTTATTTGCGAGCAAGGGCCCCAGGGGTGGCCATTGGACTATGAGCCACATTATTTACTTACCATCAGGTGGACAGTGCGCCCTTTTAAAAATTAATTTTATTAAAAAAGCCGTGGTAGCTCAGGTGCTAAGAGCTCGCTGTAAATTTCACAGTAGGGAAACAAGCCGGGTTCGATCTGTGCCGGCACCAATTAAGTTGTTAATTGCAATTTTAGGTGCTTATTTACCACGTGCTCGGCGGTGATGAAAAACATCGTGAGGAAACCTCCATGTCTGGAAAATAAAATTATTTCGAAGACATGAGAAGTTAGCCTACACGCATTGGGACGGCACTGCGGACACTTCCTTGCCGTAAAAACTGTCAGAAATTAAATGAGGCTTGTGCCCTGCAATGGGACATTAGATAATGGTATTTAAGTCGTAACTTTAACTAACTTTAAAAAAGAAGCATAAAAATGAGCCACCAATAACAAAACATCTACGATATTGGCGGGAAGTGTGCATGAAAACACCAGAACTATTAGATTTGTTGCTCTGATTTACTCCGCTATTATTATATGGTCATTGAGCTCGTGTGAATAGATTATAGGCGAAAGCGTTGATTTTTAAATCACCTGACTAGTGCCATTATTAGCACTGGTCATTGACATGATTTAATGGGTAACGGTATATTTGTTATTTTCGCGGTAAATGAACAACATCGCCATTGAATTTGTGACTGAAAACGAAATAGAACGTCACTGAAGTGAAGGCTGGATTAGCTTTGGAATTATCCGTTTACGTAACCGTTACATCCTGTTAAAGTCCACTGCTGACACAGGCCTCCCCCATAGATTACCTCATAGGGGGGATATTTGCCACAGTTGCCGGACTTGGTAAGCGCGTTGGCAACCAGAGTTTTAGTTTTAGTCGTTATTTTGAAGAAGATTTTCTGAAGTCGAGTTTGTTGGGGGCGACTAAATCTAGTCCAGTTCAATCCTAAAAAAACACAAGTTTGCGAGTTTACCGATAAAAAAACATCTCTGTCGTATCTCCTTAGTTTTAAGGCACTCCCCTTGCTGCCTCAGCTGAAATCGGAATCCTCGGTGTCGACATATCGAATAGTGTGCAGTTTCGTGGTACACTTGGAGGGGAAGGCCAAATTGGTCTCTAAAAATCTTGGCGTGCTCAGTAGAGCGAGAAGGATCTAAATAATAAGAGAGCCTTCTACTTCTTTAAACTCCTCTCACCCTAAATACACAATTTATTGTTTGTCTACGTGTGAGAGCTGAAAGATTAAACTATAAACTATTTCGTTAAGTAATATTTTATAAAAAAGCAAAATCTCAAGAGGGGTAGCCACTCGGTCCAATAATTAACGTATGCGAAAAACAAAGAATGACATTGCGCGCTCACTCTTACTTGGGCATAGTGCAGCGCAACGCACGTTTCGAAGACTTTCTATTAAGCACCGTTGATCGTCCAGGAGTCTCACACCAAGATATAACTAATTAACTGAAAATGTCTCAGTACCTAATAGACGCTTTTAGTCTTAGCTTTAGCTTTTAGACGCTTTATAATTAGAGAAAAGGGGATATAATAAAACGTTAAGGATAAAAATATCCATTTATGTATATCCGGATCTTTTGGAAACCAGGAATAATAGCATTTTATTAAAAAAAAACGGATGTATAATTAAAATGAATACATTATGCAAACAGCAAATAAATAAATAATAAATGTATGGGTGACATATTTATCATTTTTATTAGTTTTAAAGATCTGTAACTGACTTTCTGTTGTTTGTTATTTTTCAGTTATCCGGCTTCTTACAGATCGAATTTAGTCTAATATCCTTACAATATAATTACTTATCCTTGCAAGATATTAAAATTGCATAAAAATTTATCAAGTAATTTACAAGTACAAACAAACAGATAATCGCCGATAAACGGCTAACGGTATAAAATATTTATAAAGAAAAAAAAAATAGATGTAAATAAATATTTAACGAAAACTCACATTTCATTCCCATTTCGGTAAAACTAGGTAAGCAAAACGTAATAAGTTGTCGATATAAAATGCTAGTGTCACGTAACTGACTCGCGTTCGACTCCTGCGGCCGTGTTCTAGGAAATTTACGTACGCAACAATTTTGTTTATTGTCCATACTATAAAGCCACCGCTGCTTTTAGCTGTTTTACTCGTAGATATGAACTAGCTTAAGAATCAATGGATTTTGAAATGAGAAAACAATTACATTTTTAGAGACAATCGTAGTACTGGAGCTGAATAATTTTATTTAAGCATATTTCATTAAAAACAACATTATTTAAAACATTAAGTACTTATTTATGAAACAAAACTTGTGAGTGAAACAAACGCTCTTCGCGCGCTTGTGTCCTACGAGCCACATGTGCGGCGACAAGGTCACACACTTTTACGACTTCTATTGCCTTATTATTAAGATTTCTGTGAGATATACAGTATTTCGTGGACTCATCTCTGGGCCGGGGAACTCCATTGTCAGCTCCTTCCACTTACCGCATCTAGCTCAGAGCGGTTCGCATCGTCGACGACTGAGTTCTTTCTGATCGGCTCGATTCACTGACGCTGCATAGGGATGTTGCATCATTTTGCGCTTTCTATCGCATCTACTACGTGGAGTGTTCTAAGGAGTTGTTCGGATGATTTCCAGCCGCCAAATTTCACGGACGCATATCGCGTCAAAAATTCACGATACCATCCTCACTATCTGGGTGCTTGGCGGTCCACCACTGTGCGCTTTACAAGAAGTTTTCTTCCTCGTACAACTTCTGCCTGGAATTGTTTACCACCGGCGACTTTTCCGGACCGATACGACTTAGGGATCTTCAAGAAAAGAGCTTACTCCTTTCTAAAAGGCCGGCAACGCATCTGCAATTCCCCTGGTGTTGCGGTTGTTCATGGGCGGCGGTAGTCACTTACCATCAAGAGAGCCGCATGCGCGTTTGCCCCCTCTTCTATAAAAAAGAAGCTGCTGCCTATCTTCTGGTTTGTTTCACTCTGTTGACTCTTACACCCACGGGATTATATGGTTATTATATATATATATATATATATATATATATATATATATATATATATATATATATATATATATATATATATATATATATATATTAATAAAACAAGTGACAATCGATTTCACCTACACCTGATGGTAAGTGGCTGCTGCAGCCCATAAACACCGGCTACCTTCAGCGTTTTAACCTGTTAACCAAGCCTAGCTCACATTCGATCGCGCAATACCAACCTTACGCCCGCCAAGTAGTGATCGAATTAGATCAGAATTATGTAAACATGTCTACCTATGAAAAAACTATTTTTTCGTTTTAAACAAAACCAAAGACACTATGCAATAGATATTAGTATCAAAGACAAAGATATGCTCTTTTATTTTAAACCATAACCTGGCAATGTTTCTTAGAAAAAAAAAAAAAGAAATCACTCTGAACTTTCGGCGTTCCACGTGCCGTTTTGATAAAGGTGCTCCGTCTTTTTTATAGAATTTTATATTTGTGTCTGGACTAAAAACGA
This sequence comes from Parnassius apollo, assembly GCA_907164705.1. Taxonomy (NCBI): domain Eukaryota; kingdom Metazoa; phylum Arthropoda; class Insecta; order Lepidoptera; family Papilionidae; genus Parnassius; species Parnassius apollo. Next base: position 3,132,105 of record CAJQZP010000393.1, read on the forward strand.
AAGTATTATACTTTTTTATATTCCTTGTAATATAGTGAACACATATATATATAATTTGTGGTATAAAAAGTGAAAAGTAAATTGCCAAAAGTGCTTCAAAATCTGGAAGGCCAATTATGGCGGCTGGGTCATAAATGTGGTATTTTTCACATTCTCATTTATTTTTAGTGTAAAATGTAAGTAAAAATAGTTTTCTTACATATTTCAAATAACTTGACGTTGTATTTATTTCAAATTCACACAAAACTATTTTAGAAATATTGTTCTAAATGTCACACAGATAAAATATTAATATTTAATTTTTTTAATTTCTTTATATTTTATATTTTGGTATGAGTAACGAATGGAAACACATAAAACATAAAAATATACATATTTCCAAACAATTTGATATAAATTTCTCCAAAAACAAAAGTGTAGAATTCAAATTAGTAGTAATTTTGTCACTAAAATTGAAGTACATACTACTACTGTGCTATACAGGGTAATTTACGTATTTTATTACAATTTCTAGCAACCAAAAATAATTTTATTCGATAGTTTATACATTCAACAAGAATTCCTGTAAGTTTTATCCATAAATATTGTCTCAAAGTGAAAATATAGCAAAATTTGCAATATAGCAAAAAATTTGCTAATTTTCAAATTTTGCCGCCATTACGGTCCCGAGCGAACGGGAGTATAACATGTCGCGCGCTGTCAGAGCTTACAGGTGGTCCAATCTACGAAGAACGAGCTTACAGTATTGAGGCCTTGCAACAGTATGGTGGGTTTGGATTTAATTTTATCTAAATTAATATTTATTTTAGCAATCTCTATAAGTCTATAAATCTCAATAAAAATTTGGATGTTTTTAAATTTCAGTATTCTCGTGAAATCATGTTTATTATGAATCGGTGTTCTTTTGCAAGGATTTGTGGTTAAGCAAATCTGATGTAATGGCTTTCTGTCATGTTTTTTTTTTAAATGAATATCTCATATTACGCCCTGTAGCTGTCATAAGAGACGACTATGGGGAATGTCAGAGCAATCTTATGGTTTTCGATATATGGTAACATTCCATCTAATTACCCACACCTACTAAATACACCAAACAAAATACGCAAACTGGTGATGAGAAGTAGCATCGAAGGTGCGAAGCATCTTTCATCAATTTTGCGTAAGCTTTGGGACAGAAATATTTCCGCTACGTTACCCCAATGCCTGTTTGTAGAATTTAAGTTTCCTCAACATATTTTTTAATTTATTGACAGTACGATTTTTTCCCGGAGAATGTGCTAAATCTGCACCTAAAGTTGCAAATAACAATTGCTTTGGTGCTTTGAACTACTACGGCTCCGGCAAAGTGACACGGCAATCATAAAATGTTTAAATAAAACTTAACCTCACCTGTCATGCTGTCCCCTTCCAACGCCGGGTCCGTAGCCTCCATATGGGTCATTATACGTGCCGCCTCTATCATAGCGATCGTCATAATAAGGCCTCCTGTAACCTGTATATTCATATCCGTCGTATCTACTTCCGTATCTGTCATCGTATCTATTTGGCTCTGGGTAATATCTATCGTAATACGGCCTCCTTTCTCTATAAGGATCGTCATAGTACGGTCTGTCATATCTATCTCTATAGGGGTCCCGTAGGAATCTATCGTAATAGTCAGGCCTGTATCTATCTCTGTCATCGTGTCTATTTCTATTCCTGTTACCCCTTCTCCCTCCGCTATGTCTGTCTTTGTCATCGTGAGGCCTCCTCTTATCGTTGTCATTTCCATCTTCTGTTGAATTTTTCTGTCCATTATTCCTATCGTTGCTATACCTTCTATCGTCATCGTCATAGTCGTTCTTGTCGTGTTTGCTACCGGATGTTGGTCGATGATTTGATCGTCGGTCGTCATCGTAACTGTCCCGACCTCTGTCGTAATCGTCGCTGTCGTCATCTCTGTCATCATATCTATCATCGCATCTTCGGCACGACGATGATCTGTCGTACTCTAGTCTGTCGTATAAAGGTCTTCTTGCTCCATATCTTTCGTAATAACTTCTCTCCTGGCGTTGCAATGTTTCACCATTTTTTGGAGTTAATATAGCCGATAAGACGGTTCCATCAGCTACAGTCGATGGAAGCTGGATTGTGGAGATCAGTAAAGGAGAGATTATCTAAAACAAAATAAAATAAATTAAGAGTTTTTATAAATGGATTTATAAAATGAATGTTACCAGCCGCGACTCTGGTCATCATCATCATTACAGCCCTTCACAAGTCCACTGCTGAACATAGGTCTTGCGAATCTGGTACCACATGTAAACTAAAATGCCATCATGTTTATACTGTCGTGGAAATTTTTTTGTGGTTAAAGGTATCCCGTATAAAGAATATTGAGAGATTACCAGACTCATGCAACTATAGCTGTAGTTTCGCTCTACCACTTTTAACCGCGACGACTCCGTGACTTAGCAATAGGTTGCAGCACTAAGGGTCGCGGGTTCGAATCCCGCACAGAACAAGTATTTGTATAGCCTACAAATAGTTGTTCGGGATCTGAATGGTTGTCCGTGTAAAATGTATGTATGTAAACTGCCACCCAGGTACATGAGAAAATCCTAGTGAGGAGCTAACGTTTAAAAACTCCATAATATAGCTGCAGCATGGCTCTACAATGTATTAAATATATTGACTACGTAAACTTGAAACAGCTGTTTGCATTAGTAATCATTGTGATTGTGTAAAGCACCTTACACACGGCCCATCTCACTGTACGTCCCGCCAAGGTCATGCACAATGCACGATGAAAACAGACAATGATTAAGCTTGACGTACGTTAATAATAATTCTTAATTGCCTTAAGTTGACGTATGTCAAGCTTACTCATTGTCGTTTTTCATCGTTTTTTTTATAGCAGTGAAGCAAACGTGCATCGCATTGTACATGACCTTAGCGGGACTTATAGCAGGGTTGACCGTGTGCTAAGACGTTTGAGTCTATTTGGAATCACAGTTGGCTTTGCTTTGATGTTTGGAGTCATCGCATTGTATATTTAAAAAAAGAATATTAATTACGTTATTAACATCAAGTAATGTAAAATGCTTGTGTTTGGAGTTGTTCAAGACAGTAGTTAAAGCGGATTTGAACTCACGGTTATCTGAATTTGCAGAGCGTCATAAAGAGTTACATATATTATGTGATCTACATAAAATTAAAAAAATCTATTCTATCAATGATTAATCAAAATACAGATTATGGTTGTAACACTAATGGGTCGACTCGACCGGGGAAGGACCACACTCTCACAGAATACCGACGTAAAATAGCAGCTTAATACTGCTGTGTTTTGTATGATGAGTGTAGAGATCATACTGGAAACGAGGCTTTCCATCTTAGTTCTTAGGGGTGATATGGCATCTGCGTTTTCATTGTTAATCGAGTATAAATTTAGGTGTCTATGGGCCGCAGCATCCACTTACCATCAGGTGGACTGTGTGCTCGTTTGTCTCTCTAATTATATAAAAAAATAATGGGTTGCCACCCCTGTGGACTAAGATCAAATGCCTCGTTACCAGTAAAAAAGATTTACTTACCATACGAAACACTGCAGTAATATTCTGCTGTTTACGCTGCCATGGGAGCGTGGTAGGATCACGCCCTCACAAAATATCCCGGTTCAATCGTCCCATTCGTGCTACAGCTATAGCTAGTAGCTGCAGCGTGAGTCTACCACGAATAAACAATTTTATAACATCTTATTTTTAGGTAACAAAATATTATCGTAATGAAAGAATATAACACAGTTGCTGAATAATACCACCGTCAAATGTATTATGGTTGTGCAACGAATGGGTTGGTTCGACTGGGGAAGAACCACTCTCTCAAAGAATACCAGCGTAAAATAGCAGCTTAATTCTGTTCTAAAGCTCAAAGTGGAAAGAACCGAAGACCTTCTTTACTGGATACGAGACATTCCATCCTAAACCTAAGGGGTGACAACACAACTGTTGTTTGATTTCAGTGTTTTGATTCTTAGTCGAGGACAAATTGAATATTACAGTACTCATAAAAATCGACGTCAAGGATTGCTTAAACTCTTCCCCTTTTTTCACTTTAGAAGTCTTACCAATGTTGAGACAGCTAGATTAGTTTATTTTAGTTACTTTCATAGCGTTATGACTTATGTAATCTTACTCTGGGGTAATGCGACTGACATGGAAGTCATATTTGTTTTGCAAAAGAGAGCCGTACGGGCGATTTACAACTTAAATTGTAAAGAGTCGCTTAGAGAAAATTTTAAGGAAATAAGCATATTAACTTTGGCATCACAATATACTTGCGAAAATGTAAGGTATGTACATAAAAACATAAATAAATTTCATAAGAGTAAAGATGTTCATACTTTAAACACTAGGAACAAACCTTGAACGAATTAATTCGTTCAAGGAACAAACATAAGCTTGTAATACCAGTTACAAGACTCCACAGAATTAGTAACTTATTTACGGGGCAATGTGTACGCTTTTACAACAAAATCCCAGAGTATGTACAAAGTTTGTCATTAAACAAGTTTAAATGTTTTATTAAAAAAAATTGTACAAAAAGGGTTATTATAATATAAATTAATACATAAATGAAAATAACCCCTGGGAATGAGGTGATCGCCACCATGCTGGTTCTATAACAAATCATTCGAAAATTGTAAGAAAATAGATTTATTGTAAATTTAAACATGTTTAAAAAAATCCCGTTTCGGTTTCTTGCTGGTTCTTCCCAGGACAGAGGTTTTTTTGCGAACCAGTTGTAAATTAAAAAATGACTTTCAATAAATATTTTATAATAACCTATGTTGAATAAAAATCATTCATTTCATTTCACAAAATGACAGTATCAGTTTAATGCTGCTGTGTTTCGTATGATGAATGTAGAAAACCGGAGACCTTATTTACTGGAAACGAGGCATTCTATCTTAGTCCTCACAGTACACAGTACAGTAACATACAGTCTGCAAATAACCGAATAGATTTTTTTTGATTCTATGTAGATCACATGTATGTAACTCTTATTGAATTTAATTCTTAATCGAGGATAGATGTAGATGTCTATAAGCCACAACAACGACTTAGGTACCATCAGGTGGACTGTGTGCTCGTTTGTCACTTTTACCCTATAAAAAAAGAAAGGGAGAGGAATAGAGATAATTAATACTAAACTAAGTGTTAATCTACGATTATAAGTGTGGCCGATAGTTGTTATCATAAAACTGCCAACATGTGTCATGTACGTGAGATGTTTGTACACCGTTTACAATTGTATGACATTGTAAAAACAAGATATCAGTCATTTTTAATTACGGTTGAAACGTGTAACAATTATGCCGTTATCACATAAAGATCGGTCAATAACACAGTCCTTTTTTGTTGCATAATTATATGGTGAGCTGAGTTTCCTGTTCATTTTTTATTTGAAGTACTGTTACGACATTTTCCGGGGCTTGCACGATGTTCACTGATATTAAATTATCCTTTATTACTATAGACTTAAACTAAAAAGTATGGCGGTGTAAGAACATCTTCTCCTTTATACGTGGTAGAGCCATGCTGCAGCCATAGACGACTGGGGTAGGACCACACACAGAATGCCAAGGTAAATTAGCAGCTTAATGCTGCTTTGTTTCATATGGTGATTGTAGAGAACTGGAGACTCTTTTTACTGGATACGAGGCATTCCATCTTAATCCTCAGAAGTGACAGCACCTCTGCATTTTATTTCTTAATAGAGGATAAAAATATAGATGTGTTTGGGCCACAGCATCCACTCGCTATCAGGTGGACTCTGCGCTGTCACTGTGCTTTGTCACTGTTATTCTACACATTCGTCTCTTGGGTGTTGAAAGAGATGGCAGAGGGAAATAATGATTAAAATATACGCGAGCAGCGTTTTCCTAATAACAACTAGAAAAAACTGTGGTTGCCAAACTATCTGCCAAGTAGTTTGGCAACCACATGGCACTATGGAAAAGCAGTGGACCTTGATGAATTGTGGTAAGTCAGCATGTAAAAAAGGCACGTATGACAATTCACAATACTGTGTTAGTCCCTACTTTAACGTATGATAGTGAAAGGTGGGTGTGGCAGAAAAAGCACGAGAGTAGAATAAACGCAGTAAAAATGCGGCCGTTAAGGAGTTTGTTAGGGCTGAATCTGAGTAACAGGGTGAGAAATTGTATGATAAGAGAAGAGCGTGGTATGCAAGAAGGTATTGTGACCAGGATTAAGAAAGGAATGCTTCGGTAATTCAGTCATGTGGAAAGAATGAATGAGGAAAGGGTGACAAAGCAAATTTATGTTGCATACGTGAACGGCAGAGTCGGAAAGGGACGTCCTGATCGAAAGTTTGTCGATTTTCGCCCAGCACTCGTGGCATCGTATGAGGTACACGATGGAATAGACGGGTAAAAATATACTCCCTTTACCTGTATGGGAGACACCCAATATAAAAATATTTTTAAAATATTATAACATAGTTTTGTAGGCGTGATCAATATCCATAACAATGCCAAATTACAAATTTGCAGCATCTAGGGTCTCTGAGTAAAACCGCGGACGGATGGCCTGACGGATGGATGGCTGGACGGACACGGCGAAACTATAAGGGTTTCTTGTTGTTTAACTACGTAGCCCTAAAAATACGTTAGTAATGTATTATTCTAATATATTTTAATATTATATACAAGAGGGTAATATGGTCATTCGGTTAATATGGTCACTTTCTTATAACTCAAAAGTACAGCCTTGTTTGCATAGATGACTCTTTGTGATACGATAGCTCTTCATCAGTCAATCAAACAATAAAGGGTTAAAAGGGCGCTGCTTTATCGACGCCATTTTGACAGTTGATATTATAGTAGTGTAGTGTGTGTAGTTAGTTTTTTAAAGTAGATTTTTCGAGGTGTCCTAATTATTGCCAAAGCTTGTTTGATATTTTTTTCTTAATATGTTAGTTATGCTATACGACTTTGTGTTTTTGTCTCTGCCTTTCTCATAGTTTTGGTGCCAAAGCTTAAGGTGACCATGTTATCCTCACGTACCTTAGTGTAATAATAATGTTTCTATATATTACTTGATGCTTTTCTGCTATATACATTTTTTTTTTCTATAAAATATATACAACTTTTCACATAAATTCATTATATATATTTTTAACATCAATCAAGCGGCAAAAAAAATCTCCTTTAAAAAGCGTGGTCCTTCCCCGATCGAACCGAGCAATTCGTGCTATAATACAACAGCATGCATATAAGAAATTAAAAAAATTACTAGTCTGATGTTACTTAAGTACCAATTAAAAATTTTTTCAAGGTCCAGTACGTTCCAGATTTCGGCCCACAGTGTTTTATGCCTCTGTGACATCATTCCATTGTTTTTAGCGGAAGTGGCACATGGAAATTGCATCAAATTATTTATCCTTTTAGACTGATATTTCAATGTTCAATGCCAGTTTTTATTTCGTTCAGGAAATAATTTCAGACTCATAATTAATTTGCATAACAACGAACATAATCTACGTGCATTATAATATAATATGAATGAACTTCATTATTTACTTCTTCGTTTACACCATAAAAAGTTAATTTCTGACAGTGTAATAATTTAGATTATGCCTCGTTTCAACCGACTTCAAACAGGCGGAGGTACTCAATTCGACTGTATGTTTTTTATGTGTGCTACCTTAGAACTTTTTTCTAGGTGAATCGATTTTGATGATTCTTTCTTTATTTGAAAATTAGTGCTTTTTGTGTAGTCCCATATAAATTTATTTAAGATCTGACCTAAAGTTTTTGAGTTACCCTTAATAATGCGTGTTTGTATCTATATTGAAGTCGGTTGTACAAATTTTTTAATGTTACCACTTGTTAAAGCACACATATAACTAGTTTATTGCTTGCTTGCAAAATTTTTCTTTTTCTTTATTAGTTCTTAGCAACCACCTGGACTGGCGCCAAGGGCCTTTTCCATTTTAGGAAAGATTTGTCGTTTCCGTCATACTTGGCAGGCTTGGCTGTAGCTTAAGAGAATCCGTAGCTTCATCTCATCCCGTGTGTGATTCGTCCTATTGGTGTAATAAGTGGCAACTATAGGATTTGCCAGTAAAAGCTTATTACTTGCAATAAATACCTAGGTATATATATATATATGATGCCCATGCCACAAAGGCCAAAGCCGATCTGCTGGGTACTCTCTTTGCGTCGAATTTGACTCTTGGTGAGGAGATGGGAGAACACATCGCCGACCAACCCGTGGTGTGAGTGCTCCTGCAGGATGTGCTGTTTACCGAGCGCTCGGTGCGCAGAGCAGTCCTCTCCCTGGACGTCAACAAGTCGAGTGGCCCTGATGGCGTACCTCCTATTGTGCTGAAGATGTGTGCTCCAGAGTTAGAACCGGTTTTAACGTGTCGTTTCCGGTACTCCTACTTCAAAGGAGCAGTCCCGCAATCATGCAAAACAGCTTTATTGTACCAGATCGCTAAAAAACACGAACGCTCAGATCCGTATAACTACATGCCTATCGCTATCACTTACTTGTTCTCCAAAATAATGGAATCGATTATGAACTGACAGCTCATGAGGTACGTTGAGGATCACCAGCTGATTAGTGATTGCCAGTACGGTTTTCGTCGGGGTCACTCAACCGGTGATCTTCTGAGTTACCTAACTCATAGATGGGCGGCGGCAGTAGAGTCCAAGGGGATGCCGTTGGCCGTTAGTTTGGACATAGGCATAGCGAAGGTCTTCGATCGGGTTTGGCACAAAGCGCTTCTTACGAAGCTTCATTTCGATGGGCTTCCCGAGAAATTGTGCAATTGGATCACCAGCTTTCTTGCAGATGGCAGCATCAAGGTGCTATTCATGCTGGCGTTCCACAAGGCTGCGTGCTATCACCAACGCTGTTTCATCTGCATATCAATGATATGTTGCAAATCGGTAACATTTATTGCTATGCTGACGGCAATACCTACTGGTGATGTTTTATACACCGGCCGTGCCAATATTGCTTGAGAAAACGTCTCCGAGTGCCCGGACAAACCTGTGTCTAAAGTCCCCAGTCCGAGACTTTGTTGAACAAAGTCTCGGACTGGGGGCGATTAAATCTAGTCCAGTTCAATCCCTAAAAACACAAGCTTGCGCGTTTACCACTAAAAAGAACCCCTTCGTCGTATGTCCTCAGTTTCAAGGCACTCCCCTTGTTAGCTTAGTCAGTATCGGAATCCTCGGCGTCGACATAGACCGCTAAAAAGCTTGGCGTGCTCAGTAGAGCGGGACAGTATTTCATGTCGGCACACCGCTTGCAATTTTTCAAGACGCAGGTTCGGCCACACATTGAACACTGTTCCCATCTCCGTGGTGGGGCTCTCCAGTGCCAGTTCCTTCCATTTGATCACATCCAGCGCAGAGCCGTTCGAATCGTCAGCGACCGAGCTATTTCCGATTGGCTTGACTCACTGGCACTGCGAAGAGATGTTGCATCTCTTTGCGTATTTTATCGCATCTACCACGGGGAGTGCTCTGAGGAATTGTTCGGACTAATTCCAGCTTCACAACTTCACCATCGCACATCGCGACAAAACTAGCGATACCATACATACCATCTGCATGACTGGCGGTCCACCATTGTGCGATTTAAAAGAAGTTTTCTTCCTCGCACAACTTCGTTGTGGAATCGACTACCACCAGTGATTTTCTGGACCGATACGACGTAGGAAACTTCAAGAAAAGAGGCTACTCTTTTTTAAAAGGCCGGCAACGCACCTGAAATTCCCCTGGTGTTGCAGTTGTTCATGGACGGCGGTAGTCACTTACCATCAGGTGAGCCGTATGTTCGTTTGCCGCCTCTCCTATAAAAAAGTGCTCACGGGTGACAACGCATATGCATTTTGATTCGTAATCGATAATAGATGTAGATGTATCCTATGGCTATAGCCTATGGCCACAGCAACTACCATTACCATCAGGTGAACTGTGTGCTCGTGTGTCATACTATCCTATAAAAAACACCACAGACTTGATATTTTCTAATCTCTTTCACCTCTTCTATTGGACTCTTTTATTTTGTTCAATCACGTTATAACCTATCATTATCATCATCATCATCATTTTAGCCCTTTACAAGTCCACAGCTGAACACAGGCCTCCTCCAAGAAAAACTACAAATCTGAGCCATATCTATATCCATCGAATTTCTGCATTTCTTACTAGGTCGTAACTCTATCTAGTGGGGGCCACTCATTTCTTAATAAACTTTATAATATAAACTGATAAATAGTCTAGTGAGCTAACAATCCAACATTACTTTCTTTTCTGAGGCGATGTACTAGAATATGAAACTACCTTTTTAAGGGAAGGGTGACAAACGAGCACACATTCCATTTTACACAGGCCACTACGCACTATTCCACTGTGTGTAGTGGCCTATAGACACCTACCTTTATCGTCGAAGAATCAAAATAAAGGTGCGTTGTCACCTATGTGAATTTGGATAAAAGGCCTTGTTACCAGCATCGAAACAAAAGTATATACTACGTACTAGAACAGACACCACGAACGAAATATGTGGAGCAACGTGTTCGGAGGCACAGTGCACCTTTTTATAGCACGGACTAAGTAGGTCTAAGTCCGTGGGCTCTAACGCATCTCTTCTAATATTTGGTACATATTACTTTGAAATTTACCAGTTCTCTAAAAACATTTCCACTTCTCGTCGTTCTATTAGGTCTTTACCTATAAAATTGTCGTTTTAATGAGAAATAACGTATTATTTTAATATTTTGTATTCCTAATGGTTTCTTATATTTACGCGAACACTACATATTGATTAAATCCACTTTTACGGATTTTATCGCGTTTAATTTATTTTATTTTAATTCCCGACGTTTCGGATTCCAGCACCCATGGTCACGGGGTATGAGGTGACTGACGTCCCGATGTCAGTGTTAACCCGGAGTACCTTCAGCTTTTGCACCCGAAAGCACCTGAAACGTCGGGAACTAAAGATCGAATAAATTAAACGTGATAAAATCTGTAAAAGTAAGTTTTTTATTTCTATTAATCAAAGTAATCACCCATTCAATAGATGCTTCTTTGCCAATGCAGTTAATAGTGGATTTATCGAAGTATTCCTAATTATTACCGCAGACCATATTACACTCACGTAGTAGAAATAAACACAAATTCCCGATGTGTAGAAAAACCCACAGATAACTTAATCAAATAAACAACAGTTGTTTATATTCACACTGTGGTTTCTATTCACGCCATTTTACTCGGTAATCTTAGTGCTGTGAAGGTGCTATGTATTAATTTGACAGCTCCGTGGCGCCACAGCTTAGCGATGAGTTACGGCGCTGCGAGTCACAGGTTCGAATCCCGCACGGAACAAGTATTTGTATGGCCTACAAATAATTGTTCCGGGTCGGGATGTTTATCATTGTGAATTTTATTTTTTATTTTATAAACGTTACCTCCACATTAGGAAAAAAAAATATATATATATATATAAACTGCCCTGCACGATACAAAAGAAAATCCTAATGTGGTGGTGACGTTTAAAAGAAAAACAATAAATAAACATATATTAAACAAATGTCTGTCTATTACCTAACTTGTGAGAGACTGGTGCCTGATGAAGAATTAGTTATTTCTAACATGATTTGTATGGTCATTTGTGTAACATGATACGTGACTATAAACTATTCTCACAGAGATCTAAATAATAAGATTCTGTGACTATTCTCTTTAAAAATTATAATGTACTGCTGGGTTTTCCCAGGACAGAGCCATTTTCCGAACCAGCGGTAAATTATGCTTAAGAATGACATTCAATCAGTATTAACTATATATTAATACTAATTGAATGTCATATTTATTATATATAATCCATTATATAAATCCGATGATAAGTCTAAAATAATTTAATTCCAACCACGTAATTATACCTATAGCAATAATAATAATAATAAGAATAGTATTATGAAAGAAATTCAGCAAGTAAATGCAACCAATTTTTTAGGCATAATTCTAGATAAAAATTTAAATTGGAAACATCATATTGTAAAATTAATAAATAGACTAGACAAATTCATTTTTTGCTTTGCGACGTGTAAGATTTATCTCATCATGATGCTCTTATTATACTTATCATGGATATCTATCATTCCTCTTACGATATGGATTGATTGTTTGGGGAAATTCTGTTTATGCGGACAAAGCATATAAAGTCCGGTGGAAATGTATGTATAAGAGCGTTACGTGGTGTTGAATTCTATGAAAACTGTACACCATTATTTCAAAAACTAATAATACTACCGTTGCCTTGTCTGTACATATTAGAAATAAGTAAACTTCCAAACATATTTCATCACACAATGAAGTATTGGGAAAAGCAGATAGCCGAATCATAGGTAAATTATATATACCACAACAAAGGCTTAATATGTATAGCAAAAGTTGTTTTCGTATGGCAATTAAAATATTTAACAAACTACCAGAAAATATAAAAATTTTAAATATCAACAAATTTAAAAGAACTTTAACTCAGTGGCTTGTTGACCGTTGTTTTTACTCCGTAAAAGATTTTCTGACATATAAAATCGAGTAGGTACGAAACGATACTATATATATTTATACTGATTCAATTAAGTTTTTTTCCTAAATCTATGAATTATTAATAAGTTTGCTTTGAACAAGTTACAATAGAGATGCAAATATTATTTATTAAAAAAACGCCTGTTAATCATAAAAAATGTATGCAATTACTATTCGGAAATTGAAGCCTTACTATTAAGTTATATTTCACAATTTGTTAATTATGCGCTGTAATTATTGTTATTGGATTGACATAATATTATTTTATTGACATCTTATTGCTGACATTGTAAAAAACTATAAATTGATAATTGATAATTGTGCTGTTTCTAGCCGATAATACCGGTAAGACATGTAAATGATCCTAAAAGTTATAGCAACAACTTATTGTACCGTGTCTCTGAAATAAATACATAAATCTTAATGTTAGTTTTTTCGTATTTTATGCGCTGCCATACCGTTCATCAGATTACGGTACAAGGAAGACTTAGTACAAATTACTTAGGCCCGCCGCTGATTGCAATTTTTTGTCGACGTGACTTTTTGTCACTTAGTCAAGTGTCAATGAAGTCAATGAAAACTATATTGTGTGCGCTCATTATGGTGACGTGATAATACGGTGACAAATAGTTGCAGCAGCAGGCAACACCGGAGTGACGTGACTGTCACTCGCCCTGTGCATTACTATGGGAGTCCGCTCACTGGTGACTTTTTGTCACTCGGCCGGCGCCGCGCGTTCGGAGTAGACGTATGCTATTTAAAGTATTTGTTAAATAGTATTAATATATGTGTCAAATTACTCTGTAGATGATTGTGATATTGCAATTTTTTATGCCTCTGATTAATAAAGATTTTTTGTTTAATTAAGTAGTTGATGTAGTTTTTGTTACCTCAAAGTTACCGTTAACCTTTCTTCTGCTGGAATAGCTTTGCAAAGCCAGCAACTCATCAAAAGAGTTTATATACATACGAAGATAATTAAAAAACTTTGGTGGATACTGACGTAATTCAGAATATATAGTGTAGAATTTTCCTTTAAATAATCTTTCCGTGTATATAGGATGCACCCAGTAGCGTTTTTTCCGTTTCATTTTTCTTCTACATATTTCAAGAGCACAAATCACGGCAACCTCGTTGAAGTCCATTATAAAAATGAACGCGATTTGTTACCCAAGAACAGATTCAGTGAGCGCATCGTAGGTGACAGCAGGTGACAGTAATAATAAATCACGGTGACAAAAAATTGCAATCAGCGGCGGGCCTTACAGTTTACAGTATGTAGCGCGCGTATCGTACCGACAAGAAAGAATGAAAGTTGAATCATAATACAATCACTTTCAATGATTGTATTATGATTCCTAATTAAACACTATAACTATTCCAAATTTAAAATGAAATGTCCACAATTATTTCTTCTGCGGCTGCAACGGGTCGAGTACCAGCCAGTGTAAATTAAATAAAACAATAATTTTATTTCTAATTCCTTTTCAGAAACGGCAGTGCTCGCACAGAAATAGATGAAAGGGTGTTAACCCAGGCTGACTCTTTGGTGGAAAAGGAATTTTACCGTTACAGCCTTTTAAAATCCACTGCTGAGCAAAGGCCTCCCCCATTTATTGCCTCATAGGGGGTATATTTGTCATAGTTGCCACGCTTGGAACTCGGGTTGGCAATCGCAATTTTTTAGTTTTAGATGTTATTATGAAGACGCTACTGCCAATCTCGTGATTTGTTTCCCTCTGTCACCTCCGTAAACACCCACGGGATGATATGGGGTAGTTGACATTATTAAACCACCCCTACACGGTCTACTTATGGGCACAGAATAAATAATAGTACTACGTACTATGGGTCTAGAAAAGGAATCTTACTACTGAGAAAAATGAGTTAAAATAGTTCGCTAAAATAGTTCATGTAACTAATGTGAAACATGCCTTCATTGTTAAACGACTAATTTACATAATATTCGTTCCACTATAATTGTGATAGCTTTATAATTGCAGAGTCGTGGACACTACACAAAGGTTATGGGATCGTTGCGTAAGAAGATCAAGGTTGTGGGGAAGAGAAACAAAAAAATGTGTTTAATTGTAACACGCATAATGCCGCCGTTTGTTTTAATGAATAGCTAAATTTTGTAATCGCACGAAAATATGCACATCGCGTAAATGAAAATTAAATACATGTGTGACTGTTTTTTTTATAAAATTTTGCATTGTGGCCTAGTTATATTATACCTAGTGGTCGCCTCGTGGTCGCAATTAGACCGTAATTAATTTTTTTGCCGTGTTTTGGCGAAGTAAGTATAACCACTACCCCATATCAATTCGTCGGTGTCGTAATGGCAACAGAAATAGAAATATTTACGTTTTTTATAGCATTTGGTGACAAACGAGCACACAGCCCACCTGAGGGTAATTAGATGCTGTGACCCATAGACATCTACATTTATCCTCGATTAAAAATAAAAATGCAAATGCGTTGTCACCCCTGAGGGCAAAGATGGAATGCCTCGTTTCCAGTAAAGGGTCTCCGGTTCTCTACACGTACCATACGAAGCACAGCAGCATAACGCTGCTATTTTACGCTGGTATTCTGTGAGAGCGTGGTCTTGCCCCGGTCAAGCCGACCCATTCATGCTACAACTATAATATAACTGCAGCGTGGTTCTACTACGTAAAAAACCTAGGCTTGCCAACCCGATCGCTAAGCGTGGCAACTATGGCAAATGCTCAGCTGTGGACTTTAATTGGCTGTAACGATACGAAATGGAACGGTCATTAAAATTTTAAGTTTGTAGGCAAGCTATTTTTCACTTTCAATTAGAAAGTTTATATACAAAATATTAAAAGAGGCTGTTTTGCTTGGAAATCAGGAAAATACATCCCACGGAGAGCTGACAAGGGGAGCATTGGAAATCACACAAAATTTACAGCTTATTTAGTCAACTTGTCAGTAATTATTTGGCAACATTTTACAATTCTTTGGCAACAATCTACGTATAAATCTACTCTGTGCGATTTTTTTACCATAGACTATTATAAACACTCACTCCTGTAACCGAGGGAGGTAGGCAGAGACTACGGATTTCCATTTGGCATGATCCTGACACACTTCTCTCGCCTTCTTTACATCCAAATATCTACGCATATATGCTCGTCGACTCTTAAACTGGCCTATCTTCCCTATATCGGCTGCAACGGTAACAACAAAGATTGTGTCAACTACCCAATTGTGGGATTTCAGATTTGTATGTGTGTTGTTTTGATTATATTCATGTCTATAACCCCATACGAGCCTACTTTGATGTCATCACGTTATGTAACAACGTCCTCCAGACCGAATTTCAGTCACGGCGGCCTGCCTCAACGGAGACTAGCCATCGGCGCTGGACGGGGTTATAGTGTCCAAGTGTACGCGCAAGCGCAGGTGCACTCTCTATTCCTTCGCTCATAATGATAATGGGACGGTCAAGCCACACGACCGGAGAAAGATCAAGTGCGGACATCGCCAATTTTCTGACTCCGGGCAGCTACTGAGAATTTCTCGACGAAAAAACTTAATAATTTATACTATATTATATTATAATTTATACGTGGTACAGCCTTGAGTGGTCCTTGGACCACACTTCACAGAATACCAGCGTAAAATAGCAGCTTAATGCTACTGTGTTTCGTGTGGAGAGTGTAGACAACCGGAGACCCCTTTTATTGGAAACGAGGCATTTTATCTCAGTCTTCAGGTTTGGCAACACATCTGCATTTTGATTCTTAATTGAAGATAAATGTGGAACCGTGAGCTTTGCTGCTTTATAAAATCAAAACTAAGAGGACAAAGACAAAAAATACAAAGCCATATTCTGTTATGATTATGGGTTTGTTTCCATTTCCTTTCATAAGGTCTGCTAAAGATAGAATTACCGGTTGTAATTCTATTTGCTTTGGCGAGAATTAAAATAAAATCCTAATCATCAAAAGTGATAATGCATGTCGTAGCCTTCTTTGTTCCAGGTTGGTTGTGGGCGCCCATGGGCTGATGTAGCCACTTAACAACAGTAAACTCGTTTGTCACTTAAAATGTTACTAAAAATCTATAAAATTTCAATAAAAATATGAAATCTTGAAAAAATTAATAAGACATAGTTTTTTAAAAAAAAAAATTTTTGTTTTTTAAAAACTAAATCAGATCATATTTATACGATTGCAAAAGGAAGAAACAATATTGCATACTACATACCCGTGGCTGTGATGGTTTAAGTACCCTATACAATAAAAATAATTGATTTAATTAAATAATTATCGAAAATAAAGAAGTAATTGATTTCATGAAACATTTCTTAAAAATCTCGAAGATGCATTTGTCACGGGATCTATTTTTTAATTTTTACGAAATAAAGACCTATAAGAAAAGAACGATATGTAAACATATATAATTTTTTTCTTGGTGTATTTTAAAATTTATATTTTAGGATGATTAGTTACTACGTGTTTCTCATGCCTACTTTGTAATATACTTCATCAAAAAGATTTTTGTCGGTATTTTCTCGACTCTTATTTAATACAGATAAAAAAGAACTCACCAGTAACATCATTCGTTCCATCTTCATTTCGCTCCGGTTTAACTGCACACAAAGTTCATACTATGCTGTAAATAACACTGGCAGCAAAACTTGTTTGAGTAAACGAAAAAAAAAGTAAAGCTATGTTTTCACTCACATGTTATTATTAACCTATAATTAATTCATGATTTATTTTATTGAGGAATCGAAAACAACATTTTGCGTTTTAATGTTGATATTTATGCTTCAAAGGCATCCCTCCAACTGAACCCTCCCGTCAGCAGTCATTACTTATAATAATTACGACGATTGTTGGTTTTTTATTTGTCTGTCCATCTCTCTCCGGCGTAGGCCGTCGATTTTTTGTTCTGAAGGTTACAACAAAAACTGTATTAAGCTGTGTTTATGTTCATTATTTGATTATGCGTTTATTACAGTTATAATTTAATAACCTACTCGTAGCTAACTTATTTGAAGCAAATATAATTTTATACATTATCAAACGTCTACATTCATAATTTGGCGGTTTAATATCGAAACTATTTTACTTTTTTGTTATTTATAGTAAATTCATAATGCGTAATTTCATTTAAAAGTACTATAATTTCTAAATTTGAACCAAGAGGTTAATCGATTGATCCGAATCCTCTAAGCTCCCATCGGTGACACATCTGACACGTCCAGTTTGGTTTTAAAAACAATAGTGTACAACCGAGAACTGATACTTTTCTCTTGAAAGGTTCTCGAGTGGCAAGACAAGCGTAATATTAGGACGCCTTCTTATATAAATAATATACTGTATAGTCTCCTTATTAGCACACTGGAATGACCATCTGATGAATCATGAAATGGGAAGTTGATGGATGCTCGTGGCTGAGACAGCATGTAACATAATAAAATAAATGCGAAACTTTTTTGTACCGGTAATATAATTTTAGTTATTGAGATGAATTCAAACAACTTAGAACTTGTTTCGCTGGAATACCGTTATACCTGACGGTAACCGAAGGTAGACCTGACAGTAACCTAAATGAAGGCTTTGGTATCTGCTTTCTTGTCCGATTTATCAGAACAGAACACTTTCAGTCACTACTTCAAAATGCAGTCGTCTAATGGCCACAAATCGACTTATTGCGTTTTACTTTTACTTCAATAAATATATATATAATATTTATTGAAGTAAAAGCCATAATTTATAGTAAAATACTATAATATGAAAGACAATAATATGAAAACAAATGAAGCACGATAGAGAAATATGTTCGACATTAATGGCTTGTCTATTTATTCGCTTTTAAACTCATAGACGAGACTAAGTTAGTCTGCAAAAGAGAGGGGGGGGGGGGGATGTAAGGGTGTCCACTACCATTTGTACTCCGTACAATTTTTTACCCTTTTAGTCTTCTAAGAAAATTTTGGTGTATTCGTTTTTCTTTCGATTACTCTTCCCAGTCTATGAGCCGAGTAATCCGTAACTAAATCCCCTGTATGTGGAACATCCAACTGTAAGCCTTGATTGCTCACCATGAATCATGTCATCCAAATGTAAATATTTTGCAAGCTCTTTGAGAATTATGTTTTTGTAATTTCTGTATAGTTCCCGTAGTTGCTGTGGCCCATAGAAATTTACAAGTACGTATATATATACACGGTATATACGAGTGTGTACATCTATCCTCGATAACGAATCAAAATGCAGAATGCTTTGTCATCCGTGAGGACTATGATGGAATGCCTCGTTTCCAGTAAAAAGGGTCTCCGGTTCCCTAAACTCACCAAATGAAACACAGCAGCGTTCAGCTGCTATTTGACGATGGTATTCTGTGAAGGCGTGGTTCTTCCCCGGTCGAGCCGACCCATTCGTGCTACATAACTAATATAGCTGCAGCATGACTCTACCACGTATAAAATAGTCATATTAAATTGATTGTTCTTTAAGGTGATAATATTGTCGTAACTTTTTATACATTTTTATACGTGTTACGAGTAGTCATGCTTGTTGACGTACAGCGCTGCACTATTCAGCATATAGCAAATAGTTTCTAAGAATATACTTTCTATTGATAATGCCAGCGCACTTGAAGCCAGCAACATCATCATCATTACAACCCATCATAAGTCCACTGCATATCTTACCACGTCATCACTCCATCTAGTGGTGTGTCGCCCTACTTTTTGAAACCTATTTGAAACTATCAATTTATTTGGTTATAGTAGTAGTTTATAGGACATAATTTTAATTGTAGTTAGGTAAAGTTGGCCACCAATAAAACAAGCTGTTCTTTTCCAATGAACTAGGAGAGGAAACGTCATTGTATTCCAGCGCACGTTCACATTATCCACTATTCGTAAATATATTTTTTTAAGTCTTTTAATGCCGTTTGCTGGATGTAAGCTTTTCGAAGAATGCACCGGTCGGCATGCGAAATTTGGATCCAAGTAACTCAGGCCAAGCCTGGGCATCAATGAAATAGTTTATTGCAATATTAATTGTTAATCAACGTAATCGACGGAGAAAGAAAACATCGTGTGGCGAACTGCACGCCTAAGAAATAAAATATCTCAAATATAGTAAATTATTATAAATAAACCTGGGATCCTTGCTGGTTCTTACCAGCGCTAGCGTTTTTCTGAAGCAGTGGTTTAAAAGCACATATGACATTCAATAAGAACCACTCATATGCTTGTAAAAATATTCTACTCTTTTCTATTCTATTGTTTTTCCTGGACCTGCATCCTATCAAAATCATTTAATAACCTTGCAGATTTATATAAAAAGTTTGTTATACTTACGCTGCATTTCAACTGTATTACATTTGTACTTAAGCTTAACGAGAAACAAAGTTCTAAAGTTCTTAATAATAAATAACCTTTTCTTATAACGGTGACGGCTTGGACAATGAAAACGTTCATAATTTCCAAACTCAATTTAAAAAAAAATAACCGCGCACCGAACCGTAACCGACACGTCATTATGTGCTTCATAATCACCGAACCATAGGCGACACATTTATCTACTCTTTGTATCTACTCGTAGCAGACTTATGACAATATGTACTAATTAATTACGATGGTGGGCTACTAACTGTAGATATCATATGTTCTCCATCTCAACAAACAGTGTGATATAAAATTTAAGAATCAAATGACTTCCATGACTTTTTTTATAGAATATGGGTGACAAACGGGCACACAGCCCACCTTATGGTAAGTAGATGCTGTGGTCCATAGACATCTACATTTATCCTCAATTAAGAATCAAAATGCAGATGTGTTGTCACCCATGGGGACTGAGATGGCATCCCCCCTCGTGCTATTCAAAGAGTTGCAAGTCTTGGAAGCAATTGCCTACATTTTCTTTTTGAAATATTGTTTCGGCCGTTTTCACTTCCCTAAACCTTTACGAAATGAGACAATTTTTAATTTCATTAGATTCAGAGCACCTTAATCTAGGTCTGTACGTTTTTTAGTAATTTGGTTTAGTTTAATTTTAAAAAATAAAAAAGCTCGAGGAAGTTTTTCAGTCTAAAATATAGATATTTAGATGCTAATACCGTATGCATTGTTTCTTTCAAATAAAACAAAAACGTACGGATCTAGTTTTCGTTATATCTACATTTCTAAAAATTATGAAAATTAGTACGTGTTCACGGTAGAAAAACGCTATCGGTTCTAGTATGAAAATTTACAGCTTTACAATCCTCTTAAGATGTCATAAGACTTACAACTTAAGACGTAAAAAATCCGTAAAGGAACTATACTACAGCTGTATTAATTGTGGTTGGTGCACGAAGGCGCGGCACGATTAAGGAAGAATTACGTTAGCACATGGTCTTCCTTATAATAATTGAGACCACCTGGGACCCCTTTTACATAGAATGAGGCATCTCATTTTAGCGCTCAGGGGGTGACAAGTGAAATCGCATCTGCGTTTATTATTCTTCTTCGATGAAAATGTAGGTGTTTATGGATAACAGCATCCATTTACTAGCACACAAATTATGTACTGGTTTGTGACCCACCCTTATATATAAACCAGCTTTTCCACGCGGCTTCGTCCGCGTGTACTTTAGGGTTTTTATTTATTTGCGCGGAACCCTAATTCTTTTTCTAAAATTAAAGTAACTTAAGTTACTCCTTATACCATCAGCTATGTGCCAGTGAAAATCCCACCAAAATCGGTCCAGCCATTTTGGTTAACCGGAACAAACAGTCAGATAGACATACATTTAAAAAAATATGCTTTTGTTATAAGTACAGTATATGTATTTAGTAAAAAGCTGTTCTTTTTAACATTACAAACAGGCAAGACAGGCGCAGATCCAGAGCTAAAGTTTGAAGAAGAGTAAGGCATCGAAGCTTTACGCACACCATGTTTTCATCTCAATGTAAGATTAGGGTAAGAAGCAAAATTAAACTGCGAAAAAAAACAGGCCTCTTCAAATGTAAATAAAGTCTTAAAGCACGGTCCTAAGCCTTCTGTATCCATTGACATCCTGCAGACCTTCACCCTATCTACTAATTGTCCTACATTTCGCTTCTTCAGCACACTAACCCGTTAGATCACAAGTAAACCTAGCAGGGAGTAAATAAATCAATCGTAAACAGCTTATATAAGAATGTACTAAATGAAGGTGAAACGTTGAAGAGTCAATAAGTCCTACAACTTAAATAACTGTTAGTTGAACACCTAAGAAAATAATGAGGCTGGTTATTCCATAAGTGTTTTACATTAGCAAAAGTTAGTCAATTAGACTTTAACGATACGCGCTTAATCATTTTGTTGAATTGTATACAATTTAACAAGGGTTGTAGGATAAAAAAGGAATGAAATCATCATCATTTTTAGGACCTTCTATAGGATCTTAGATTCATTTCTAATGAGTGGTTATGTTTACACTCGTATCTAACTAAGTCTGTTACTAATGTATTCCAAAAAGAAATTCATTATCTTAAAACATAATATGTAATCACATGACATACATATCTTAAAAATAAAAATTAATTGACCTTAAATCCGGCGGAGCACTATACTCGACCGGATACTGCAATATCATTAGCTGCGTTGAACTTAATGGTAAGATGTGCGAAGATACTGGTAGATGATACTTCGTTGCTTAAGTCGCGAAAAAACGATTGTAGAGCAATGGATCAGCTAATGTTGCTGTATTTCATCAGTGAAGGGAGTCGGGACTTTATTAACCGATGACAGAGTATACCATCTTAGTTCAGGCGTGATAACGCAAATGCATTGTTATACTTCATCGAGGACTGATGTCTTTATAATTTTTTTTTATAAATAAGGTTAACAAACGAATACACAGCACCTAATCCAGTCAACGTTATTATATGTGGATGCAATGGCCCATAGACATTTACATCTATCCTCGATGAAGAACCAATATGCCGATGCGTTGTCACCCTTGGCCCTGAGGACTAAGATAAATGCCCCGTTTCCAGTAAAAAGGGTCTCCTGTTCACTAAAGTAACTGTACGAAATACAGGCATTCCATCTTAGTACTCAGGGGTGACAACGCATATCTGCATTTTGATCTTAACCGAGGATAAATGTAGATGTATATGGGCCACAACATCCACTTATCATCAGGTGGACTGTGTGATCGTTTGTCACCCTTATTTTTTATTAAAAAAAATTGTGACAAAAGGAGTAATGCCAGTGTCTATAGAACATAGTATCAATTTGCCATCACATGGACTATCACCCTCACTCGTAAGAAATGTCTGCATTTTGATTCTTATTAGAGTACACATTTTGGTGTCTGCGGACAATAAGAACCAATTACCATCAGTATCTATTCTGACTCGTTTGTCACTATTACTACTACTTAAAAAATGTTTCGCACCATCGACGCTGCAGTCTGTTACCGGTCCGAATATTTTACACCAGTTTCTAAACCAGCGCTTGACCACTTTCTCACCTGATGATAAGTGGTGTCGTAGCAAAAGGCAATAAAGTGCACTACCTTAGCTTAACCAAAGCGTATTCACCCTTGCCTTGAAGACATACACATTGTAGTTGGTTAAAAGACATATTGGTAACTTATTCCACTCGTTTTCTCCACTACAGTATTAAAAAAGTTAGACTGTGGCTCTACTCATGACGAACGATGAAGCAAACCGTTTTGTTCTAATGCGTAGTACCCAAGGGGAGAACTAAGGGCTGAAGACTAGTCGAGCGTCTAGTTTTCCGATAGTGGATACGATTGGTCATACCAGCGTCTACCGAAGGCGACGCCCACTGAAAGAGATGCAGTGAAGATATGATGTAATATTAGAGAGACAAATTATGTTACATTGCGTATTAAAATTGCTTTCTTTTATTAATAAATGTCGTTACTAATACCATAACAGCATTTTATTGAAAACAATATGATATCTTCTATTTATTATCCTATATCCTTTATTGAATGTTATCAAATCCGAGTTGATAACCCTAGCTTCAGTAGGCAGTATGTTCTTTAAAAAAACTTGGTTGACCCTGCAACTCATCCCTGGAATTTTCCGCTAATTAAGCGACAGTAGCCTAATGGCAGGGCGCGGATACGAACTCAAAGAGGTCGTGGGTTCGAATCCGCCATTCGACTACTGGCGTGAATCACTCGTTAAGGTGAATATTAGTAATGTTTATAGCATTGTTAATATTCTTTAAAAAAAATTTCAAATGCTAAGCGCTTCAAATTTCACCAAATTATGTTGCGAAATCTCGAAGCTATGTTAAGAAAACGTTTTTTTCAAATTCTTTCTCCTTCGAAGTCTCACAAACGAATGAACCGATTTTTATTTTCCAAACGGCATTCGACGTCACTTTTTGAGCTTATTTTTTTGAGATCGATCGGTAAAGCCGTTTAAAAGTTATTCCAAAAAAAGTTTTTCAAAATTTTTATTTTTGAGATATCTCTAAATCTACTCGTCTGAATCAGTTCCTATTATCACCAAATCTATTCCACATTGAGATCTTTAGAACGCCGCAATAATACCGTATCTCAATTGATCAAGACGTTCAAAAGTTAAATTAGTCAGATTAGCTTCCTGCCTTCCTGGGATCTTAAAACGTCGAGATCTGATGAAAACTCGATTTTCAAAAATTAAACCAGTAACTTCCCTTTTTTTAAAATTTTCAATTTTCTTAGCGGGAAGTTAAAAAGATGAAGTTTTTCATCTTTTTTTTTTCATTTTTTTTGACATATTAGCTCGTATTACTAGAACTAGGTTGTGTCATGCATAGCGTATTACGTACTCTCGGGGCGGGAACTGGCATCTGTCATCCGTTTGTGCCCGCACATTATGGCGGAACTGCGCGTATTTTGCCGCACTAATGACGTGTTCCACTTGCAAAGGATGTACGTTTGAGGTAACGAACAAAACAATAGTTTTTTGATATGCGAATTATAAGTCAACAACCCCACTGTAACTGTTTATTTTAATTTGGATATATCATCACTACACCGTGCAGTGGCATATACGCGGTACCTGGGAGTGACCAAGCTCTCACAGAATACCACCTTAAAATAGCAGCTTAAAGCTGCTGTTTCGAATGGTGAGTGTAGAGAACCGGAGACCATTCTTAGTGGAAACTAGGCATTCCATCTTAGTCCTCAGGGGTGAGAATGCATTTGCATTTTATTTCTTAATTGAGGCTAAATGTAGATGTCTATGAGCCTCAGCATCTACCTAACATCAGGTGGACTGTGTGCTCGTTTGTTACCCTTATTCTAAAAAAAAATGCTTTTGGATTTCTGACTTGCACTGGGTTTTGTTCTCTTCTGCCTGTCAAAATCGTTCGTCTTATTTGGTATAGTTACCATATGCAATTCCTCAAGTATGGACATCATAAAGAAGTGCGCTTGAGTGCGTGTCAAGAACTTTAGCATGGCATATAGTACTACTAAACTCTGAGCTGTCTACGTTGTGGGGCATACCTTACCTAGTATATTATATTCCAGACCACCCCGGACACATTGCTTAGTAGTAAACACATACTCAGTGGTTGCGCCAACGCATATCCTTGCATTTTGTATTTGTTGATGTGTTTGTTAGTTGGGTTGGCTGACATAATCCCCCTCTCTTCCGTTCCTTCCCCGCACGGGTAGTAGGGGGGACTTAGATACTGGTGGATGCATACTTTGGTCCTCCAATGCAAGGCGCGCTCCGCCAAGTAGATAGGGGAGATGGCGGAAGTTATAAGAAAACGCGCGCCGTCATCATCTTCGCAATTTTCATCGTGCCCGCATAGCCGATAAGAGAAAGGCCGCTCACCGCTTCCCCCAGGTAAGTGCCCATCCTTATTACGAGCTGTTTTATTTGTTGTTCCTTTATCTGCAGCAGCTCACCTCCCTAATGTCAGCCAACGCCTCAAATTAATTTCAAAGCAAGTATATTATCCAAAGTCCGCCACGTGCCACGTTCGCTATTTGTTTTGGTTCCTTTTGAACTACGCTAATACAGTCAACTTGATCGTTCGCCCCGCCATACCTTTGGTCACTTTTCGCGCAACCACACAGATTTCTAGTCACTGTTTGTGAAGACGTTAGGGCCTTCATCTAGAATTCTACCATCATCGGGACCACACAGTTCACGTGATGGTAAGTGGTTGCTGTGGCCGACAGACATCTACATCTATCCCCGATTACGAATCAAAATGCAGATGCGTTGTTACCTGTAAGGAATAAGATGAAATGCCTCGTTTCCAGTAAAAAGGGTATCCGGTTCTCTACACTCACCATACGAAACACAGCAGCGTCTGCTATTTTACGCTGGTGTATTCTGTGAGTGCGTGGTCCTTCCCCGGTCGAGCCGACCCATTCATGCTACAACTATACTACTAATATAACTGCAGCATGGCTCTACCACGTCCAATTTAAATATTTTTTTGTAATGTCCGGCGTTCAGGTAGATTGGATCATGTCTTTCGAGAAATCCGCCTTTCAAAAGTGACGATTAGATCAAATATTTCGTGAAAGCTAGATCTAACGTAGAACTGTTCATGGAATGATAACATGGTAATAAACCTTATAAATATATGATACGTGATATGTGTATAGTTTTAAAGATATTGACAGTCAGTCAGTTAATGGTATTTCGCTTATATTTATACATATAATAATCGCTTTCATTCGAGGAGATAACAACAGACTCCTATTACACATGTTTCTCGTTATATGCTGCCCCATGTCCTGCCTTCGGAGTTGCATTATATATCTTAAGATACGAACGCACCGCACCAATAATAAAAATCAGTCCAAAAAATCTTAGACATATTTTGTAATATTACACTTAGCTATCTAAAATTTTAATCTTTAATAAATGTTGATCTTGAAGATTTTAATAACGAATCGTCGTCTATTTTTTTTTTAATAATTTGATTTTTCTTAAATACTTGATCAGCGGTTATAATACGGGTCTACTAAATTACGCCATAAGCCTTATTGAACTCCCTCTTCGGGTGTAGTTGTTTTGTTTTATAATGTATTTTATCACTTTTAAAATGTGATAAATGCAAATAAATCGTACGCTTTTATTAGGTACTTAACTAATGTCGTAGTCAGAAAACGACCTGAAATGAAATGAAATTAATGAAAAAAAAAGGATGATTTTAGATTATTGCATAATACTTATTGAAAGTCATTTTTTATTTACCATTGGTTCGGAAAAAAACCTCTGTCCAGGGCAGAACCAGCAAGGAACCCAGCGGGACTTTTTTAAACATATTTTACTTTGCAATTATTTATTTTGTACAATTTTTGAATGAGTTTTTATAGAACCAGCATGGTGGCGATCACCTCATTCCCAGGAGTTATTTTCATTTATGTATTCTTTGATATTATAATAACCCAACATGTAAACTTGTTTAATGACAAATGTTGTACATTTTCTGGGATTTTGTTGTAAAAGCGTATACATTCCACATAAATGAATTACTAATTCTGTGAAGTCTAATAACTGGTATTACAAGCTTGTGTTTGTTCCTAGTGTTTAAAGTATATTTTTATTTAAAGCTATTTATGTTTTTATGTACATGCATTATATTTTCATAAATATATAGCGATGCCAAAGTTAATACGTTTATTTCTTAAAATTTTCTCTAAGGGACTTTTTACTATTTAAGTTATAAATCGCCCGTACGGGTCTCTCTTGCAAAACAAATATGACTTCAATGTCAGTTGCTTTACCCCATAGCAAGATTCTATAAGACATTACGCCATCAAACTAACTAAAATAAACTAATCTAGCTGTCTCAACATTGGTGAGACTTCTGATCTTTCTTAATAGCAGCATATGCTGCTGAAGTCTTAAGTTTGTCTGCTTATTTAGATATATGGTGCCATTGAAGCTTCGCATCAATAGAAATACCAAGAAAAACAGTGGTATCCACAAGACTCAACTCTTCCCTATGCACATTGGTAATTGAATGTCTACCATTAGGTATTGTAAATATAATAGAACTTGCCAGGCAGACGTTGTTCTGCCCTTTTCGATGACCGTTTGTCATGTCCTATTATAAAAACCTTAAATTCGAAAAAAATTGTGGTTCACTCATGGGCAAAAAACTATCCTATCTCTCAAGTTGGGTCAAACTGCACACGGTGTGTGAATTTGATTAAAATTGGTTGAGTAGTTTAGGAGTCCATCGCGGACAAACAACGTGACACGTAATTTATATATATTAAGATGTATTAAGATGTATCTTATTGCCGTTTAAGGGCAAATTATTGACGTTAAAACAATGTACTAATTTCGATAGAGTATTATTTACATTAGCAAAATTAAGTGACTGTAATTATTCTATATCGTGACTGTCCCCTACAAGATAAGGTAAGTCATTAATTTAGATCAAGAACAGAAATGGGCCAAGAATCGACCCCTGAGGAACGCCCATTGATACTACTGATCCGGAGCAACTTTTACTAAAGAATAAAGGTTTGACATTAGAAGCTATTAAATTATGTGTAAATTATTGGTCCTGCGCCTGAACTCTCTCGGACGGTATCGGATTGCGATTTGACGATTGTGAGGGAATAGAGAGTGTATACATTCGAACATTATAATCCTGTACTGTGCAGATAGGCTGGGCCCGTGAAACAGAAACAGAAACTTTTTTATTCAATGTAGATTATAAACAATACTTATTGAAAGTCACTTTTTTCATTTACCACTGGTTCGCAAAAAAAAACCTCTGTCCTGGGAAGAATTAGCAAGAAATCTAGCGGGACTATTTTTTT
This sequence comes from Parnassius apollo, assembly GCA_907164705.1. Taxonomy (NCBI): domain Eukaryota; kingdom Metazoa; phylum Arthropoda; class Insecta; order Lepidoptera; family Papilionidae; genus Parnassius; species Parnassius apollo. The sequence goes on from CAJQZP010000393.1 coordinate 3,160,525, forward strand.
TAAATAATAGCTTACAATCATGTTTACGATTAACAACAAAAGACAAATTAGAAATAGCTTGGTAGCAATCACTCCTCCCAGGGGTTTCTATCATTCATAAATTCCTTAATATTATATAAGAATTTAATATAACCCTTTTTTATACAAACTTAGTTTAAAAAAATTACCTTTGTGTATGACAAATTTTGTATATTTTCTGAGATTTTATTGTAAAAGCGTTGTAAAATCCCAAGAATGAATTACTGACTCGGTGGAGTCGAGTAACTGGTACAACTAGCTTGTGTCTGTTCCTAGTATTTACAGAATGAATATCACATATTTTTGCAAAACTACTTTTATTTTTGTGTACGTAAATTACATTTTCATAAATGTATTGAGAGGCCAGAGTAAATATATTAATTTCCTGAAATTTTTTGTCTCAGTGACTCTTTTGGTTTTAAATTATATATTGCTCTAATGGCCCTTTTCTATAAAATAAATATAATTTAAGTGTCAGTCGCGTGTCCCCATAGCAAAATACCATACGACATAATGCTATGGAAATAACTAAAGTAAACTATTCTAGCTGTTTCAACACTGGTAAGAGTTCTAATCTTTTTACAGCATATGCTGCAGAACTAAGTTTACTAGCCAGTTTTAATATATGAGGGAGCCATTGAAGCTTTGCGTCCAGTGTGATTCCAAGAAAAATGGTGGTATCAGCAAGACTCAGTTCTTCCCCATTTAAAATTACATTAGAATTAACATGTTTGATATTAGGAGTTACGAATTTCATACATTTAGTTTCAGTTCCATTTAAATGCAAATTATTAACATTAAACCATATCACATACCACACCATACCGTGGATAAAGATATTAATAGTTACTTTGCAACCATCCACTCAATTAAATAAATTGATGTGTCTTTCCTAGTGTGAAGATCACCTCCCGCCCTCCCTCAGTTGCGTGCACTAATCCCGTCACCACTAATCCCAGCACCACTACTTCCCACACCACTATTCTAGGAAAGACACACCATCGACGATAATACGGTACGTGTTTCGCCTCTACACGAGGCATCTTCAGGTGATGTAGACTCTACGACGGCTGACCACTCGGTCGGTAGTGCATGCAATTGAGGCATGGCGGAAGGTGTTTTTCAAACTAAGTAAGACATATCATTTTATTTAATTGAGCGGATGGTTGCAAAGTAACTATTAATATCTTTATTATAATGGATTTCCGCAAATTAACGCCTGATTCTATCAATTAGTCCCGTGGAGACTGGTCGCTGTGACAAAATCTCGGTAGGAAGGACACTCAAACCACCAATCAACCCAACTCTCAACCAATCGACCCAACTCTCAAGCAATCAACCCAACGCTCAACCAATCAACCCAACTCTCAACCAATCAACCCAACTTTCAACTCAACGCAACACTTATCTCAACTCAAGACACAACCGACACACTGATGATAATCACGAGTGTGTTTGTTTGTCAGTTTGTTCACCATTATATTAATGACTTCAAGTGCTGTTAGGCGAGGAAATTTATATTTTCTTAATTGCTCCATTAATGTGGTTATTGATTACAGTTATTAAATATACAATGTATAGTTTGATTATTTGAGTTCGTTAAAGCAGTAGGCCTTATTATCCTACCATAGTCAAATAAGAACTACTAGCAAGGCTTTCAGAAATGTTTAACTTTGTTTTCCTTCATGACAAATGTGACAATTTTTCTTTCATATTTTATTAAAACTGTACTAAACCAATGAATTTTATCGTAATCGTACCGAATTGAATATTTCTCCCTTTTTGTTGAATTTTCATTTTATATATTACATATTGTAATAAGACGAAATGAGTTTAATTATTTTACCCTTTCGAATGGTCTGAGGTATATCAGAAGTTCAAGGTTACAACTAAAACATAGATTAAAATAGATACATGAAATATTTATCATGCGTTATTCCACCCTTAGCGATGAAATTATCTCTTCAAATTTATGTGGGACCACTCGTTAATTACAAACTGTTAAATAAATAAAGAATCGTTTAAATCGGTTTGCACGTTTATCAGAAATCGATGAACATATTAAATTAAAAAAACATACACGTCGTATATGGAACATTCTATTTTTTTAATTCTATTAAACATTATATTATTAAATGAAATGAAATAAAATATTTATTTGCGTTTGGTTAAGGTACACTGAAGATGGTGGTGGATGGATGAAGGTGGATATTAATTAAACATCCGCTTCATCAGCCATTATTAATGGCATGCTAATCTTACAAATATAAAATAATGAAATAATAATATTAATGAATAAAATGTCTAAAATAACAAAATGTCAACAATTAATCAATAAATAGGTAATAGGTATTTAATAAATATTTCACAATTGGTCCAGTAAATTTGTATCAGTCTAGTTGCTATTACGTATCGTAGTTTAAATATTCCTCTACAGTATAAAAAGCCTTTTCACTGAGCCATTTGTATAATTCTCTTTTAAATTCAATGACAGGTAGGTCTTGACTTATGCTGATAGGCGTGCTTATGAACATGAATCGAGAACCCTCAGGTCATCGCCCTCGCACCCTATGACTTTGATGGCCCCTTCAGAAATAATTAATCAGAGCTACAACATAAACATGCAGGCCATACATACAAATATAAGCATAACAATTTCCTCGCTTTTAAAATTCCGTAGCGGTCCCTTAGCCACTGTCATACAAGGAAATCTTAAAAATCCATTTTTATAATTTTCGATCGAATTAGATAAAATAGGTATCATCATCATCATCATCATTACAGCCCTTCACAAGTCCACTGCTTAACATAAGCCTCCCCTAAGGAATGCCACAAAGGACGGTCCTGAGCCACTTGCATCCATCTACCATTAAAATAAGTATAATAAATATAATATAATATGTAGTTTAATATATAGATAGATAGATAATTCTTTATTGTACACGAAAGAAGAAAAATAAAATAGTGTCACAACGGGCGGTCTTATCGCTAAAAGCGATTTCTTCCAGACAACCTTTCTATACAGTTCATAGCACGTTACCCTTAGAAAGGGTTCAGAAAAGGTTTCTATGGCACGTAGCTTTCTCAGTAGGTGTAGCTCGATCGCTTAAATCGTACAAAAGTAGGCTTCTCGTTTTTAAGTAACTGTCACTTAAAGCAAGAAGTGACATTTCAGATTTAATGTTCGTATACAAGCTATCCAATACGATAGACTGTCCTCCTTTGCTAAATTCCTTTTCCTTCAGCATACCTTCTCGGCTTCCGAGAGAGCCTGTTCAACCTGTGAACCCACCAATGCGTAGGACTAAACTTGGTCGTTTCTCGATTTGTTTCATAATTAAATAATCTAAATATAAAAAATAAACCACAGTTATAAATCAGTATTTTAAATAATCAACTAACACATTAATTAGACTTATTTGCTGATTTAATAAAATAGGCTTTTAAAAAATCGGAGCATCAACAGCTTTGTCCGAAAATCTGTTTCTGATTTTTGTAATATTGTCACTGAACAGGGAGAACACACTCTCGTTTTCTTCAGATGAAGGCTTTATACAGTACTTCCAAACTTTCTGTACGTATTCCTGTTGCTTTAAACAACTAAAACTCCTTTTTAACGTTCCTCTTTTTTCCAGAATTTTGGGTACATTTTCTTGGCCTTTTTATTGCTTGTTTTTCTACAAAATACTTGTCAGGTTCGTTGTGTATTTGAGAGCTACTTGTACTAGGTTCAGCGCCCATATTTTCCACATCTGGTGTCCGGATACTAAGGATATTTTAAAATATTCCCATTTCTTTTGTATTTTTATTTTGTATTGTTACAGTTCTTCCGCAAAGCCAATTAGTGCAGTTATACTAATAGTTGAGGTAAAAAAGTCTGTATTTTGAGACTGTGAGGTGGCCAGTGTGCAAATATTTTAACAAGCATACAACTCGTTGTGGTCTTCTCTCTTCTAAGTGAACTTGCAAAGTTTTAAAGAACCACTTCGCCAAATCATTATTAGTCGTTATCGATTTAATTTTTGTGAGCAACACGTCAATTATTGCTTCAGCTATAAATAATGATTCGTTTTGTCGGTCTAAGACTTCCACAGCTATCTTTACTGGCTGCAACAAATCAACAATTGACTACAAAAGAAGAAGATTGTCTTAGTTCCACTTGTCTAACATGTTTAAATCAATCAACGCTTTCTTCACGCAATTTTTGAGTTTCAGAAACCATTCCGCCATCACAATGTTGGAATTCCACTTTGTTTTAACATATAGTAGTAAACTGAGTTAACAAGAAACACCACGTCACACTGGCATCATAAATGATATTGACGACTGACTACAGAACAACTAATATGGCGGCTTGATGGCAGTGCGGCAAACGCATTTACTGTGTTGTGTACTCGGTAGTTACGTAGTAGACAAAGTAATTATTCATTAAACTAACAGATGGCGCTAGGTTCCTTCAATTATTTAAAATAAAAATGATTACATAACCATTTCGACAATCTTGTCTCGTCTCGAGTCTCGACCCAAAAGTCCCGGGACTTCGAGACATGAGACGTCCCGGGACCAAAACCCTATTCTTAATCGAGGATAATGTACTCTGCGCTCGTTTGTCACCCATATTCCCTTTAGAAAAATTTTTTCCTAGCTTTTCAACGTACGGTTCCAATTGGAACTAGGAATCAATCGTCTTCATCTTCATCTCCATTGGCTCGTCAAAGTGTAGAGAGGAATGACACTAGTTTTACTAATTTTTATCGCGTTTTATCAACTTATTTCTCATTCCCGACGTTCCCAGAACTTTACAGGATCCAAGGTCACTACTAAGTAGTTTCATTCAACGTTAAGTGTTCACGTAAATATAAGAAATCATTGTGGAAATACGTGTCTTCAGAAGCACGGGGGTGAAGAAACACCACAAACGTCCTAACTCCGGCTGTAACTGAGAATTACTCGACAGAAACATTCAATAGTGATTTTCGTTGAACCCGGGATTTAAACCCTGGAACCACATGATCAGCTGTCGTGCTTGAAACCAATAAACCAATGCGTATATACGGTTCTATACAATACATACCTATACGTCATGGGCTTCTATACGGTTCATCCAGTTACGATGAAACTTAACTTGAGTTGTTTTGTTTGCGTTCACGAATATTTCTGATAAGCAAGCCAAATGTTGCGGCAGTGAAGGAAAACATCGTGAGGAAACCTGCACATCTAAGAAAAAATAATACTTCGAAGACGTGAGAAGTCCGCCAACACGCATTGGGGCAGGACAGCGAACAATTCCTTGCACTAAAACCCTCACAGAAGTGAGAGGAAGCCCAGCTGTGGAACATACTCGTATATAGGCTGCTACTTTAATTTAAAGCCAAAAGTAAACTCTAACATGATTAAAAAATGAAAATATTAATTTCTTTGCAACCTTCCGCTAAATAAATACAATGATGTGTCTTACCTGGATCGAAGAGCACCTCCCGCCTTCCCTCAATTGCATGCACTAACTCCATCACCACTAGTCCCAGCCCCACTACTCCCAACACCAATATTCCAGGTAAGACACACCATCGACGATAATACGACGTGTTTCGCCTCTACACGAGGCATCTTCAGGTAATGTAGACTCTACGGCTAAGTGACTTAGCGGTCAGCCGCCATGGTAGTTTTCGCAGACTAACGCCTGATTTTATCAATTATCTAACATAATTGATGATTTAAAATCCCGCCTCCGTAAAAACAATTACGTACTCTATGTCACTACCACAACTAAGACCAATCTAGTGACATCCCATATGTTAAAATCTATCAAACCATTTAAGCTACAGAGTGTACCATAGAAATAGACTTACATGCGTAAATACAGTCACCGGAAAAACATTGCCCTCATTCTAGAGCAATCGGGTAAAAAGGCATTGAAAAGCATGATACAGACACTTAAAATAAATTGGCTTCTTCTAGACTATATACCCTACGTTTTTTTTATAGATTAGGGTGACACACGAGCCACTGTCCACCTGATGGTAAGTGGTTGCTGTGGCCCATAGACATCTAGTTGTACTGTATAACTTTTCGTATCAAATGATTTCTTATTCGCAAACACTACACATTGATTAAAACTATTTTTATGAATTTTATCGCGTTTATTTTACTATTTTTTTTAATTCCCGACGTTTCGGGCGTTTTTCAGCACCCATGGTTTCGGGGGACTGAGATGACTGACGTCCCGATGTCATAGTTAAACCCGGAGTACCTTCAGCTTTTTTATTATTGTTTATGGTCCGATCCATGCAAAATGAACTGACTATGTCCTGAGGTCTTGCAGTGGTATGCTTGGGTTTAGTTTTAATTTTATTGATTATAGAATCCCAAGCAGGTGGTAGTACCCAGCCTCCTTCTCTATTGAAATTAGGATGTTTTTTTAATTTCAATAGCCTCACGTATCATCCTTGGTAGGAATGGGTGTTCTTTCGCGAGGATTTGTGGTCTATCAAATCTGATGTAATGGTTGGGGCCGTCTAGGATACGATCGCAAACTGCAGACTTCCCGGAACGTTGATGCTTCACATCAGCTATATATTCTTTTACGGGGGTTCTATTGATCTTTTTGTTTGTCCTATATAAGAGAGACCACATTCACAATCAAGCTTGTACGCTCCTGCATCTTGTAGAGGAATATGACACTTGACTGATGGTAGGAATCGATTAATCTTCTTCGGCGGCTTGTAGAATGTTCTAATAGAAGCTCGCTTCAAGATGTGGCCAATCTTGTCTGTGACACCTCTGACATATGGTAGTGCAGCAGTCACACGCTCGACTGTGGCCGGCTTCACACAGTCACTGTCAACAATAACGAAACAACGTACAAACAACGCGCTGTCTACAACTTATCAAAACAAACACTGGACGACGCCACAATAAAAGTTTTAGAAAAATGTATGAATTTCGCAATAACACCGCGAAAAATACCGTATGAGGACATTATCTCTATTGTTGAGGACTGTCTGTATAAAAATAACATTGATAATGAAGATTTATAGGCCAGACGTCAAGACATTTCGTCTATGTTACGTCGAAGTTCAGCGCCAAAATGAAATATTCCCAAAAATGAATTTAACGCGTTGAAAAACTTACGCAAAAGACTAGAGATTATGATTCTCCGCGCAGATAAAGGCAACGCTACGGTTATAATGGATACGTCAGATTACAATTTTAAAATACAACAATTTTTGTCGGATGAAACTACATACCGAAAGGTCAAAACAAATCCTACAACTAATACGCTTGAAACAACTAGCGATCTAATTAAGAAATACTCCGAGAAATTGAATCTGGACGTTAATTCGATAATACCTTCATGTGCCAAACCACCGAAGTTGTATGGGTTAACAAAAATACACAAACCGAACGCTCCATTACATCCAATAGTGAGTCAGATTGATTCGCCAACTTACAGATTGGCTCAATACTTAGCTAAAATATTATCACCACTCAGAGGACACACAAGAGCACACACTAAGGATTCATACCATTTTGTCAGTGAGATAAAAGACCTACGTCTTACTGACAATGAAACCATGGTCAGTTTTGATGTTCAGTCTCTATTTACATGCCTACCTGTTGAAGACTACATCTCAATTATAACTAACCGCGTAAAAGAACATATAGCAGATGTGAAGCATCAACGTTCCGGGAAGTCTGCAGTTTGCGATCATATCCTAGACGGCCCCAACCATTACATCAGATTTGATAGACCACAAATCCTCGCGAAAGAACACCGACTCTTACCAAGGATGATACGTGAGGCTATTGAAATTAAAAAAAGATCCTAATTTCAATAGAGAAGGAGGCTGGGTACTACCACCTGCTTGGGATCCTATAATCAATAAAATTAAAACTAAACCCAAGCATACCACTGCAAGACCTCAGGACATAGTCAGTTCATTTTGCATAGATCGGACCATAAACAATAATTAAAAAAGCTGAAGGTACTCCGGGTTTAACAATGACATCGGGACGTCAGTCATCTCAGTCCCCCGTGACAATGGTTGGAACAAAAAAAACTGGAAAGCGCCCGAAACGTCGGGAATTAAAAATAATAGTAAAATAAACGCGATAAAATCCGTAAAAGTAGTTTTAATCAATTTTCGTATCAATTTCATTCTCACAATGATTTTACCATAATGTAGATTGTAGTAGATAAGCAGGTCATTTATAAAATAAATACAGAAATAAACTGAGGATCAACACCGTTAGGACACGAATCTGCACATTTTTAGCTAGTTTTAACGCTGGTGGGAATTCTGTGAGTGTGTGTGTGTGGATTTAATTTGTAGAACATTCTATAGTTACCTGTGTACTGTGTCAATTTATTTTTAAAAACGTCGTATTTGATCATTGATTTGTTAGCAATTACGTCGAGGTGTGAAATGCAAAGATGATTAATGATACAGGTAATTTAACTATAGTTTAAAAAGCCTTTTTAAAGTTAGTTAAAGTTGTAGCTTTCGTACAGCCCCTTCCATTTCCAAGTTGATTTTATTTAGACGTAGTAGAGAAATGTTGCTGCTGTAATAGTAGTATAATTGTAGTACGAATGGGTCAGCTCGATCGGGGAAGGACCACGATCTCACAGAGTACCAGCGTAAAATAGCAGCTGAACGCCGTTGTGTTTCGTGCGGTGAATGTAGTGAACCGAAGACCCCTTTTACTGGAAACGAGGCATTCCATCTTAGTTCTCACGGGACTAAGATGGAATGCTCACCCTTATCCTATAAAGATATCTACATCTATCCTCGATTAAGAATCAACATGTAGATACGTTGTCATCCTTAAGGACTAAAATGGAATGCATCGTTTCCAGTAAAAAACGTGTCTGATTCTCTAAATTCACCATACGAAACACAGCAGCATTGAGCTACTATTTTACGCTGATATTCTGTGAGAGCATGGTTCTATCCTGGTCGAACTGACCTATTCGTGCTTCAACCATAAAATATAACTGTAGCGTGGCTCTACCACGTATAAAATTGTAATATAAATATAATAGTCCACCGCGATACAACTATGCGTATTATATATTCCTTATTAAGTTCCAATAAAATATGAGAATGTGTCGCAAAAGACCGAGGGAAACAATTAAGGAAAAGGGAAGCATTGTCTATTTAATAACAACTAAACAATAAAAAATAAAAAATAAACTGCCATTGCCAACTCGCACACCAAGCGTGGCAATTATTGCAAATATCCCGCTTATGGTGTATTCTATGGGGTGAGCCCCATGAACAATAGTGGACTTTTGATAGGCCGTAACGGTAATTTGTATCGACTATATAAAACACTGCGTAAAATTTACCTACACTCTCCATTAAGGATAAAATAATATAATTCTACTAAACCATCAACCTGTCAAGTTACTTAAAGTGAAAAGCTCTGCTGTTAGAATTATTATTAGTTTTTCAAGCACCACCACCATTACCAACGCAATTTAGTCCGCTTTCCGCGCGCGTAATTGACAGTCGTATCGTCATTCTATACTCATACATTTCCCGCGTTTTAACGTATTTTTTAATTATTATACCAAGCCAGCGCTTAACCACAATCCCACCTCAAATATTAAACTGTTATTAAAATATAAATTAAAAACCATTCTTTTATGACGTATAATTTGCTAAAATTATTTGTCACAGACGAAACATTTTTAATTAAATACAAAATTAAAATAAACTTGTTTTAAAATGTTAGAATACATTATTTTCTAGATAACAAAGTGTTTTACGCTGCTCTTTATTTAATATGAAAACATTTAATGTCAGACGTTTTTTAAAATTTATGTGAGCAATAAAATGATAAATAGCCCGCATCTATTCAACGACATACGCATTGATTGTCACTTTTAACTCACAGCTAATAAAATGTGATAAAAATATATACAGACTAAAAATGTTTTATAGAATAGATAATGGCATTAAAAGATCTACATATGTTCCAACCTCTACACCGTGAGAAGGTGTATCATCACCGACAAGCCACTCCGCTCAAAGCTCCACCATCAGGTTTAATTAGGAGCTTCTCTAAGTCGGCTGAAACTCTCGTGGCTACCACTAGATGCGGTAAGGCACTCATGAACCGTACTTATTTTGCAATGTATTGTATATAATATTAAGTTTTTTATTTATTAAGGGTGACAAACGAGCACACTGTCCACCTGATGGTTCGTGGATACTGTGGTGAGTGGAGACATTGATGGAGCACCTCGCATCCAGTAAAACGAGTCTCCGGTTCTCTACACTCAACATACAAACACAGTAGCATTAATGCAATGCAATGTTCTATCATCGGATCACCAAACGCTCCTCTGGTCTCTCTTCGTGGTCACATACCACGCAATCAAACTAAACGGTTTGCTTTGTCGTTCATAATGCGTACAACAAAGGAGTAAAAGGATCGGCCAGCATCTGTGTTTTCATCAAATTACAACGTGTCTTCAAAGCAAGAGTGAATAGGCTTTTTAAGCGAAATCAGTTCGCTTTACTATTAACCATCTTTGGCTGCATCACCGCTTACTACCAGGTGGGATAGAGATCAGGCACTGGCTTAAAATAGGTAAACATTTTTACTCATAACGGAATTTTATTTTATTTTTAATTTGACAATATTTTTTGGCCATCATTGTAGTAGTTCCGTACGACACATGCGACGCTTATAGGAATTATTTTGCCACACCCACTACACTTACCAGACGATACTTAGGTATAATATATTTAACGCGGTAAAACCACGCTGCAGCTATATTATGGTTGTAGCACGAATGGGTCAGCTTGACCAAGGAAGGACCACGCTCTCGCAGAATACCAGCGTAATAGAGCAGCTTAATAATGCTGTGTTTCGTGTTGGTGAGTGTAGAGATCCGGAGACCCTTTTTAATGGAAACGAGGCATTCCATCTTAGTCCTCAGGGGTGACAATGCATCTGCGTTTTGATTCTTAATCTAGGATAAATGTAGATGTCTATGGGCCACAGCATCCACTTACCATCAGGTGGGCTGTGTACTCGTTTGTCACCCTTATTCTATGAAAAAAAACGTGAACAGCAGGTTATGCTAGCATCTGCCAAAATTCATTAGATTTCTCTGGTCTCTTCTATAGTTTCTGACACCCATGGGAAGATAAAGTGTGTAGATTTTCTTACGTCACCAACACACGCATTACATATTGACCTTGAGTTTCGAAGTAGTTCTTCTAAATAATTATTAAATATCACCCGTATTATACCGTGTGGGTAGAGTGGTCATAACCTAAATTTTTGAATAAAAAATGATACTATACCCGAGATGGAGTGACGTCCTGGTTATTATTCTATTGAAGCAGGAAGTCGATGGGTGCAAGTGACTCAGGACTGTAGCGTTCCTTGGAGGAGACCTATTTTCAGCAACGGCCTTGTTATGACGATGATCGGACCCATAAAATTTAACCTTCCTTTGGACTCCTAAGGCTTTTCCGTATTTTCCGCGACTTTAGTCGAAAAGGAAAACATACAGATTTTTTGGTATATTTCTCTGGGTATTTCAAATCAGGGTCAAATCTATTTACTCACCACTAGCTGGGTTTTTTTTAATTATTTTATACAAGTAGATTTAACAAACGAACACTGGGTCCATCTGATGATAGGTATCATTACACCTACATCTATTCACTAAAATTCAGATGTGTTGTCATCCCTGAGGACTAACATAGAATGTTTCGTTACCAGTAAATGGGCCTCTAATTCTAATCCCTTACCCACTCCCATACATAAAACAACTACTGTTTTAGTATCCCTTGAGATTGTGGTCTTTTATCCATCGAGAAAATATAGTAACAGCCTGTATATACGTCCTACTGCTGGCCACAGGCCTCCCCTCATTTCTGAGAGGGTTTTAGGGCAAGGAAGTGTCCGCCGCGCTGGCGCAATGTATGTTGGCTGATTTCACATATCTTGGTAACATTAATTTTTTATATTTCTCAGATCTGAGGTATTCTCGCGGCGTTTTACTTCACCGCCAAGCACGTGGTAATTCGGCACTTAAAATTGCAATTAACAATATCATATTGCCGGCGGGGATCGAACCCGGGTTGCCCGTGTACTGTGAAATTTACAGCAACAATAATATAACAACACATCTTAACAATAATATAGCTGATAAGCAAATAGGGGGGGGGGGATATTCTGGCACAGGTGCCACCAACCACGTTTCGAGATTTTCTTTATAGCATAAAGGTAACAAACGAGCTCATAGTCCACCTGATGTTAAGTGGTTGCTGTGGCCCATAGACATCTACATCTATCCTCGATTACGAATCAAAATGCGGATGCGTTGTCGCCCGTGAGGACTAAGATGGAATGGCTCGTTTCCAGGAAAAAGGGTGTCCGGTTCTCTACACTTACCATACGAAATATAGTAGCGTTAAGCTGCCATTTTACGCTGGAATGCTCTGAGAGCGTGGTCCTTCTCTGGTCGAGCCGATCCATTCGTGCTACAACTTTACCAGTAATATATCTGCAGCATGGCTCTACCACGTAAGAGATCATTGAAAAGTTTTGGTTTACCAGTAATAATTTTTTATTAAAAAAAACTTTCGCTGGGATTTAAACACGTGTTTACCTTAGTTAATATGCTAACAATAGAAACTAAGCCGCGAGTTTGTGAATTAATAATGATAAAGTTCAAATTGTTCGAAATTACACTTCATTCAACGGTTATTATAAAAAAGAAACATACTATGACATTGAATACCTCAATGACCTTGTGACCATAAGTTCTGTAAAGTACACTCAAAACGTTAGGAACTAAAACTAAGTTAAAATAAAACGCGATAAAATCGTTAAAATTGGTTTTATCCAAAATCTCTCGCTTTTTTCTTGCTTGCAATTGTCACCAACAAAAATAACACGATACGACAATGGGTGCGTTTGGCAGAAAAAAGCGCTAGCAAGCTCTTACAAGCGCTGAAATAGTCTTCGGCCAGGACACGATTGCTACTTCAGTAGCGCTGACACAATCCGCCATTTTGCTTATTTAATTTGTTTGTTTTGAAGTAGACTTTATAAGTTTTTCTGTGCAATATTAGTTTTAAGTAATATAATGACATGAATAAACATATACATGTTATTAAAAATTCATGATTGGTAAGTTTTTAATATGAATACTTTACAAAAACATATTTAAATTAGGTTAGGTTCCCCGGTTAAAACTAACTTACGATTTGACAGCGTTTACCGCTCACGATCGCCATTTTGCTTACAAGCGCTTGCTAGCGCTTTTTTCTACCAAACGCACCCAATATCTGACACGTTCCTCCAATTTACTGTGCCGTTACTGTTTAGTTTTGTAGTGGCGGTGTAAGAACATCCCCTATCCCATATCATCCCGTGGGTGTCGTAAGAGGCGACAGAGGGAAACAAATCAGTAGATGGGTAGCGGCATCTACCTGATAACGACTTAAAATAAAAAAAACTGTGGTTGCCAACCCGCTTGCCAAGCGTGGCAACTATGGCAAATATCCTCCTATGAGGCAATCTATGGGAGGGGCCTGCGTTCAGCAGTGGACTTCTATACGCTGTAACGATAATGATAACGGTAATAAATGAAAGTGTGAATACTGTTTAGAGTTAATGCTGTGCTGTGTGGTGTGTTAAGTGATAAATAAGTTCCTCTAGAAATAATTAATCCAATAAATGTTACTTAAACCAGGAAAAGAGCTAAAGAGTCGAAAGGCAAGGAGCACGGAACAGCCAGGAACTGGGTCGTTAAAGGACTCCAACTACGCTCTACCGGCTCTCGTCAAGAATGCTTCCAGAGATGATGTCAGTATAGGGAGTAGATCACGAAACGGAAGGTACGTAGATATATAGGAAATGACCTTAATGTTGCGAACTTAGGGTTCGTGGCAATAAAAACTGCCGATTTAATTACCAAAATTGAAAACACTTTAACTAGCGGATACCAATTAAAACTTAAAACACAGTAATAATTAATCACACTTTGCACTTTAGTTCACTTTATTTCGTTCTAAGTCTTTGCCCGTATTGCCAATTCAATACTGCCTCGGTCGCGGTCCTTAACTCCTTTACCTATACAAAGTAAAGTATAAGCTCCTATGACCTTTTCTACTGAAACATCCAGAATGCTCGAGCACATACCGGTCCCGATCGACTAGGTGTAGAAAGTTAGCCGACACCAGGTGGCGCTAGTGGTGTTAATTATGGCTTGAAACATTAATAAGGAGCAGTGGTGATTTCCATTATATATCCCAACGTCGCGGTCCATTCTGACTGCCTGAATATTTTTAAATTTTACCTTATTTTTTAACATATATTTTATTTTGTCTTTTTTAATCATTTTTATATAGTAAATTTATATATCCCAATCAAATAGATTTTCTTATTTAATATATTAGTTTTTCTTATATAATAAATTTACTACGATTATACGTATAAATTTACGATTTCTAGCCCACCTACCAAGCAATAATTTACGGCTATATTCAGCTGTAGACTTTTATATTCTTTATTGAAGTGTCACTGTATATAAAAACATAGAATGCTTCACAGGCATTATTTTTTAAATAAAACAAAGGCAAAACATTTTTAATTCGATTAATAATAAAAAAGAACAGTCGCGTACGATCGCCCCTTAATATGTAATTCACTGAAAAAATCAGATGGTAACCCGCAACCCACCGACACTTAACCACAACTTACCTTTATCACGCAATCCTGATTTACTAATTTTAGAAAGAATTTATAGAAAATAACGTGTATTTTATAGAATAAGGGTAACAAAAGAGCACAAACTTCACCTTATGTTGAGTAGATGCAGCGGCCCAAGATTAGCTACATCCATCTTCAATAAAAAATCGAAATGAAGATGCATTGTCACCCCAGATGACTAAGATAGAATGCCTTGTTTCCAGTAAAAAGGGTCTCCAGCCCTCCACATTCATCGTATGAAACACAGCTGCATACAGGTTATATTTTACGCTGATATTCTATGAGATCCCTTGCCAACCTATTCGTACTTCAACCATAATATAGCTGCAGCGTAGTTCTACTACATTTATATATTTAAAAGCTTCGACAAAATCAAAAAGCTATCGACAGCTTCGTGGCGAAGCGACTTAGCTTAAGAATTGCGGTGCAGAAGGCCCTGGGTTCGAATACCGCACGGAACGAGTATTTTTATGGGCTACAAATTGTTTCGGGTCTCGATGTTTGTCTATGTGTTTCATGTTGTATGTCAACTACCTCTACGTACGAGGGAAAATTGTAGTACCTAGGCTGTAACTATAATGAGCTATCTTTAAAAAAGTGTTAAGTTTGACGGATAATAGATTCACTTGTAAATTTATGAAAATGAGTTTTAAACTTTCATGTAATAGTAGCGATCCGCCCCGGCTTCGCACGGGTGATTTCTAGATTTCATTCAATTAAATTAAAATCATCTAGGGACCCACTCAAAAGCACACAAAAATTTCATCAAAATCTTTTGAGCCGTTTTCGAGTTAGGGAGACTAACCGAGAGCAATAGATATATATATATAAGATTTATATTTTTTTACCAGTAATGAGGCATTACATTTTACGAGGACTCCTCAGGGTGATAACCTGATGGCAACGCATTTGCATTTTGATCTTAACCGGGGGGTAGATGCAGGTGTTGGTTGACACAGTAAATGAAAATGCTATTTAGAGCATTTAACGTGGTGTGTATGCTTCAAACAGCATTTTAATTTATTGGCGCTCAACACTAAATGTTTAATATGGCAACTAGCGATAATTTGTACTTAATAAAGCTGTAATTGAGTGTTATGAAATTAATTATCGATAAATTTGATAAAAGAAGTAAGTAAGTTAAACGTAGTCTAGAAGAAATATAAACTAGGCCAATCCTAAAGCCGCGTTATTGAAAATACAAGTAGATATATAAAATACTTTAGTTAAACTAAAAAAAAAACTAAGAAGAAGCCCTACTCTATTTGGTACCAAATCTTACAAAGTTAAGGTTCGGTAATTTAATTCTTATATTTTTTATACCTGTATACATACACTACACTGCTACTAAGTACAGATAATTTTTAGTTTTTTTTTTAACTAAGAATATAAACATTACTAATATTCCCCTTAACCGGTCGTGGTAACTTAACCATACGCGAGCAAAAACAGCAGGTTAAATTGCTTGTGTTACGAGTGGTTCACGCCAGTAGTCGAATGGCGAATTCGAACCCACGTCCTTCTTGAGTTGGCGCCATTAGGCTACTGTCGCTTAAAAGTTAAATAAGTTGAAGAAAAGACCCAATTATTTAATATACAAATTTTTGAAAAAGATATCAAACAAATGAATCTATGCAAGGTGCAATAGCTGGGTGCTGTTAGTTAATACGCGTTCTGTATTAACATGATAGGATTACAGAACTATCATTCCTCTTCATCACCAACAAGGGAACTATAAGCTTGTTTGTCACACTTAAATTAAGAAAAAAACAGTGTACACTTTTGTGCAGATATATCAGACTACATAACAGCATACGGTCGGAGGAGACTTTGATAGCATACTCCGAACGGAAAACCTGTAACAATTAACTCAAATACCACATAGTCAGCGGCCAGTATTTTCTCGCCATGTATTTATCGAACCAAAACTTAATTCAAGAATTCCTGCACGATCAAGGCCATCTTTCTATTTAATGAACTTAAAAATTCAACGTACGAATAGAAACAAAATCATTTTTTATCACTGTTACCGTTACCGTTGAGCCTATAAAGGTATTTTTTTTAATATAGAATAGAATGACAAACGAGCACACAGTCCACCTGATGGTAAGTGAATTCTGTGGCCCATAGACTTCTACATTGTCCTCGATTACGAATCAAAATGCAAATGCGTTGTCACCCGTGAGGACCAAGATGAAATGCCTCGTTTCCAGTAAAAAGGGTCTCCGGTTCTCTACACTCACCATACGAAACACAGCAGCATTACGCTGTTATTTTACGCTGGTATTCTGTGAGAGCGTGGTCCTGCCCCGGTCGAGCCGACCCATTCGTGCTACAACTATACTACTGATATAACTGCAGCATGCTTCTACCACGTAATATCTCACGTAACACGTAAAATCTGTATGTAATGTTGAAATAACTGGCTTATACTAAGCTCCGGGGCATGAAGGGTAGAGGTAAGGGGAACCATCTCACATAGTAGAATAGTTGTAAAGTGTCCATCTGTAAACAGTAAATAACAGTTCAAAAACTCTCCACAACAGCGCTGGATTAGCAAGAACAGGGTATGAAATGAACTTAGCAGTTATCGACAGAGTGCAGTGTGCTGAGTTGAGGAATTTGATATTTGTGGTGACTATAGTTGGTGAAACTGCAGTATTTAAAACCTCAACTACTCACGTTGTCTTAAATAATTTAGTAAATATAACCTAGAAAAAGTCGCCGTGAAACACGTTGAAAGTGATTTTGAAAACCATAATATAATTATTATAAAAAAGAATTATGGTGAATGTCTGTGTAATAAAAAGTTATAAAAAGTTCTTTAAAATTTAATTATTCTCTTATTTAGCTACAGTGGCGCCACCCTTATTTAGCGCTCTCCTACGGACACTTTTTAATACATAGACGGTTCTTATTAACTCTACACTCCATGCTCCGGGGGTTATTTGCATGCTATTACATATTGATATAAACAAAAACTGTTCGTGATAATCTTTGGAATTATATTGTCGTAAAGTTGGCGGTCTAAATAGCCCCTAACCACATAAAGGTTATGAACCCCTGCTCTAATTGTTACCTTGAACTTGTGATATTTGTTAGACAACTAAAACGGTTAAATAGTACTCATTTGAAGTCGGTATTACTTTTCATTAAAACGTTATTATTATTATTTGTTTTAACACGCTTCTATTAGCGTGGCGCGTATCTATCTATCTATATATGTAACGGAATATTTTAATATAATTTTCACCAACTTATTTATATCTATTTACTTAAAAATTTATACTCGTATCAAGGACCAATGAATACACAGTAACTTAATAACTTTTTCCTAATATGGTCATCAGGATCACCAGAATAAAATAAAATTATCTTCAGCGTGTTTCTTTAGTTTTTTTAAAACTTTAAGTAATTGATTGTGGTGTTCAATAAAATATATACAAACGTTCATATATACATACCTACATACACATATACACAATTATAATGATGGGGTGCTACATTATCTTAAAACATGAATTATGTGATTTGAAATATAACGATGACATTTCATAAATGTACAAAAGAATTTCAACTCTAGAATTATAAGAATCAAGTGTTACTATACGAAAATTCAGTGTTTTAGAAATGTGAAAATTAATCAGTTAGCGTCGTCTCCTTGTGTGCATTTGAATGATACTTCTTTTTAAACTAGGAAATACGCGTTTCTATTTTTCACGAATATCTTGGCTAATTTAATTTTCACATCTGTAATCTCTTCTCCATCAATAAACATAAATTATGGCAGCACAGCTTATCACATTGTTCCAAGAAATAATGATTCACTTTGGTCGTAGTTTCCTAGTACAGTCAACACAATCAAGGTTGCTGATTCTAGGCCGCTTAGAAATTTACAGTTTAATATTTAACCCTCCTACACCCTACGTGAAATTCACGTCATTAACGAGGTGAACTCTAGAATCGGTTAACGAATTAGTTCGGTGAATTTAATCAGTTTCACATGCAGTATGGAAAGGCAACGATTGTTTTAACTAAAAAAATCTAATATTCTTTTGTTTAATGAGTTACTTTCAATTGTTGACTAGTTTTTGATTTCGATTCATGGATTTTATTTTCTTTAAGATAAAGGTTACTATTGGTCAGATGTACTCTATTTTGCGTTTATTTTGGGCGATTATTTTGCCTTTTTTTGACCGACTTCAAAAGTGTATTCAATTCAACTGTATGTTTCTTTTAATGCGTTTTACTCGGAACTTTTTTTCTGGGTAAAACGATATTGATGTCTTTTTATCTGAAAGCTGGTGTATCTCGGATGCTCCCATATAAATTGGATCAAAATTTGATCAGTAGTTTTGAGTTATCTTTAATAATGCGTATTTAATTTACTTCGCATAAATTTCGAATAAAAGAAATTCGCTTGTATTGGAGTCGGTTGAACAAAATTTTTAATTTTATCACTTGTTACTAGAAATGAAACCAACCGAAGACCAAAAGAAGCCCCAACTTCAAAAGCTATTATACAGAAATATCATTATTTTTTTAGTTTGTAGTCCATTCGAAATCGTCTATATACGTATAATAAATCTGTAGAATAATTGTACGTTCACGATTCACGCGAAAAGTACCGCACAAATTTCCATGAAACTATGTATGTAGACAGTAAATGACCGTGTGTAACATATAGGTAACTTTTTATCCAATTACGGAAGAGTAAAAAGGGTTATTATTTCCTTTTTTTAAGTTTGTCATTATGGCTGTTAATGTTTCTATTAATTCCAAAGATAATTTAGCTTAACGTATGATAAATCTATAGAAAAGTATGTGAAATGAAACTCATCGCGCCACCAACTAAGATGGGCAGAATAACGTCTGCCGGGTCAACTAGTTTTTATTTAAAGTTTAATTGTTTTACCCTTTTGAGTGCTCTAAGAAATAAAGCAAGTTCAAGGTTTCAACAGCTAAAAACCAAAAAAAAAAGAAAAAAAAAAAAAAAAAAAACAAGAGTAATGTTCAAAACCCACCCCCACCCCCCCAAAAAAAAAAAAAAAAAAAAAAAAAAAAATTTAAATAGGTATAAAAATATTCATCCGATATTTTTCCACCCCTCCGGATGCAGACTTTTACTTTTACAGTATTTGACATAAAACCAGGGAGAAGTCCGCCAATCACTAATCCACTGGTGGTCAAGCCAGTTCCAAATTACAATGTTTGTTAACAATTTCCACTCTATTGTTATTGCGTTACATAAAGAAATGGATTATATCTATACTATTTTAGGGGCCTTGCTCCAAAATACATTGCCATGACTTTTCATGTATGTATAAAACTATAAAAGGTATTCGAAATTTACCAGACAACAGGCAAGGCCGATGTATAATTTCCCATTCAAAGAAAAACGTATTCAAAATGTTACTTACAGTTTTAATTGTAAGTAAAGAAATCAGTTTAAGGTTTTGTAATGTATAGAAAAAATTTCTTATTTAGAAAAGACACAATGGTTTTACGTGATAAAGCCACGCTACTTGCTATATTATGGTTGTAGCACAAATGGGTCGGCTCGACCGGAAAGGGACCATTCTCTCACAGAATACCAGCGTAAAATAGCAACTTAAAGCCGCTGTGTTCCGTATGGTGAGTGTAAAGAACTGGAGACCCTTTTTACTATTTGAGTCTATTATGTGGATATTTTATCGAAATTTATTTTAATAAGTGACGCTCAGTTTAGTTTTTAAAAAGGTAGGTCTACTGATTTGGCAATTTTTTCCTTGAAACAAATAGTAACGTATTACGTGTCACGGAAAACAAAAGTGTACGCGTGTTTTTGGACTTGAGATGCGCCTTCGATAGGGTAAACTATAGCATCCTCTGGGATAAATTGTAATTGGTGGGTGTTCCACCTGACATAATTAGAATCCTTATTAATTGGTATAATACGCAGGTTAATGCAGTATTTCTAACGAGTTTGTATTGACTAGTGGGGTCAGGCGGGGGTGGGCTGACTTCTCCTCTGCTGTTTAACTTTAACCTTTACGTAAATGCTCTAATTGAGGAACTCAATAAAAATCGGCTGTCATGTAGGTGGAAAATTTGTAAACAACCTTAGTTACGCAGACGATATGGTTTATTAAGCCCCTCAATCGGAGCCTTATGAAAGTTAATTTCTATTTGTGAGAAATACGCAAGCCACGACTTAGTTTATAATGCAGACAAGTCTGTGGCAATGGTCTTTGGAGCGCATAGTAAAGATGTTTCAAATATTCAAATATTTTATTTTCAGTAACTTAGTCTATTATTAGATATGTTTGTTTACCATTATACCTGAACGGCAAAAATTTGAAGCCTTTGACGAGCTTTCGATATTTGTGTCATATCGTATCGAGTGACCTTTGGGATGATCAGGACATGGACAGGGAAAGGAGCTCCCTTGCTGTACGTGCTAACATGATTGGCAGGAAATTTAATAAATACGAGCGAGATGCTAAAATATTACTATTTAAAACAAATTGTCAATCGCTTTACACGCCGCATTTCATAAATTTAGTCCAGAGCTAAATTTAAAAAGGAAAACTATCGAATTTTTAAGGTTCATTATAACGATTCGTTCCGAATATTATTTCGTTTTCAGAGGTACTCTAGTGCATCTAAAATGTTCGCTGAGGCACGCGTGTCGGCGCTCGATGTTTTGATAAGACATCTTCCAAAAAACAAATAAAACCGACCAATATTTAAACATTGTAATAAAATATTTAAATATTGGTCTAGCATGTTAAGGACGCGTTTACAAAATGGATAGGTATAGAATCGCTCTACTACATTGACAAAAGTCACACACACACTAGTGTACGCACGGTTGGCTGTGGGAATCGTAGTCAAATGAAATTATTTTGATAATTTGAAAGATTGAATTTGTTTTTCATTTCTTATACCTACCTCAGAAATATACTTCGATACGAAATATGAATACCTGCTCCAAAGACTGCTTGGCACTGGAAGCCCTCTACTGGTAGTGAGATGTTAGCTCTGGACTTTGAACTGGTTTTGTCAGTTATAATAAGACCTTACCTACCTGCGGACTTGATGGAGTGACCTGAAGGTGTAATTTGGTGATTACAACAATAGGAACTCCTAGACTAGTGGAACTAGGTGTGCCGAGTTTGGGTTCGTTTTGTTGGTTATGATGAGACCTTACCACCGGACTTGATGGAGTGACCTGAAGGTGTAATTCGGTGATTACAAGTGGAACTCCTAGACTAGTAGAACTAGGTATGCCGAGTTTGGGTTCGTTTTGTTAGTTATGATGAGACCTTACCACCAGACTTGATGGAGTGACCTGAAGGGGTAATTCAGTAACTACTGCTGGAATTTCTGAACGAGTAGAACTAGGTGTGCCGAATTTGGGTTCCGTTTTGTTAGTTATGACGAGTCCATACCTCCGGACTTGATGGAGTGACCTGAAGGTGTAAATCGGTGATTGCAACTGGAACTCCTAGACTGGTGGAACTAGGTGTGCCGAGTTTGGGTTCGTTTTGTAGGTTATGATGAGACCTTACCACCGGACATGATGGAGTGACCTGAAGGTATAGTTCGGTGATTACAAGTGGAACTTCTAGACTTGTAGGACTAGGTGTGCCGAGTTTGGGTTCGTTTTGTTAGTTATGATGAGACCTTACCACCAGACTTGATGGAGTGACCTGAAGGGGTAATTCAGTAACTACTGCTGGAATTTCTGAACCAGTAGAACTAGGTGTGCCGAATTTCACTCCATCAAGTCCGGTGGTAAGGTCTTATCGTAACTAACAAAACGAAACCAAACTCGTCACACCTAGTTCTACTAGTCTAGGAATTCCATTTGTAACCACTTGATTACACCTTCAGGTCACTCAATCAAGTCCGGTGGTAAGGTCTCATCGTAACTAACAAAACGAACCCAAACTCGGCACACCTAGTTCTACAAGTCTAGGAGTTCCACTTGTAATCACTGAACTTCACCTTCAGGTCACTCCATCAAGTCCGGAGGTATGGACTCGTCATAACTAACAAAACGAAGCCCAAATTCGGCACACCTAGTTCTACTCGTTCAGAAATTCCAGCAGTAGTTACTGAATTACCCCTTCAGGTCACTCTATCAAGTCCGGTGGTAAGGTCTCATCGTAACTAACAAAACGAACCCAAACTCGGCACACCTAGTTCTACCAGTCTAGGAGTTCCAGTTGCAATCACCGATTTAGACCTTCAGGTCACTCCATCAAGTCCAGAGGTATAGACTCGTCATAACTAACAAAACGGAGCCCAAATTCGTCACCCCTAGTTTTACTCTGCAAGAAGTTCAAATAGCGGTCACGAAAGTACACCTTCAGGTCATGCCATCAAGTCCAGAGGTAAGGTCTCATCATAACCAACAAAACGAGCCCAAACTCGGCACACCTAGTTCCGCTCGTCCACGAGTTGCAGTAGTAGGTAAGTTTATATATCCTACTTATTTTTAGCTAAATAAAAACTGTGAGTATAAAAATAATAATTTTATCACTTGTCAAGTACCTATGTTTCCAATTTGTTTTTTTCTAATATTTTGTGTATGTACAGCGATCTTTTCAGAATGAGCCGCTGCAAACAGGCGATACAGTGTCCACTCACGACGGCGGCCGAGCGCGGACTGTGGTTTCATCGAAATCTTTGTACAATAAATCAAAGCAGGCACCAACAATAAAATAGCCCTTATTGCAATACATTATGATTCATCCATATTACCAAAATATGTGAAAAAATGTGCATCAGTTTTTATTTTTTTTACGACTATTTGTGACATTTTGTTAAAAAATAAACCCAGGGTTTTTTAATTGAATATGTCTGTCATCTTATAGTATTTTTTAAATTTTTTAAATATGTTGATAATAGACCAAAACATGTACCGAAACACAAGCCGGTATCGTTAATTTTGTAGAAAATGGCAACGAAAGTTCGTTTTTACAATATAAAAAACTACTATTTTCAACAAAAGAGTTACAGACATTTGCAGATGAAGAACCAATCTATACATGGTAGTTTTTACTTATATTTGATTTGGTTTAGTTTTGTCACAAAATCTACCGAAAAACACCCTAATTTTGGTTGATTTGCAAACGCGTCCTTAAGACGTAAGTTTTAAATTATTTAATGGCATTTAATTTTTTTTTGTATTTCAGTATTATTTTAATTTAGTATTTTGAGTTATTAATAGAGTAATCACATCTGTTTGGGCTGGATAAATATATAAAAGGAAAAATAAATATACTTAAATATATATTTAATATACTAACATAAATAAATAATACATAAATAAATAAAAGCCCAACCAGATGGAAGCCCTCGGCAGGGGAGACCAAACGGCCGAGGGTTAGGGGGAAAGGGAAAGAAACCGGCGGACGATGCGGGCGGTATCGAGGAGCACCGCCTTCTGCATTTGAGGCCGGAGCGGTCCGTCACGGAGTCCCAGTCGCCTCAGATGGCCCGAGAGGCTGGCTGGGATTAACCCGTTTGCAGACACGACTACAGGAGTAATTTCGGTCGACAGACCACCCCACATGTCGGTCACCTCGTGAGCCAGGTCCAGATATTTTGATTGCTTATCTGTTTCGGCTTTAACGAGGTTCTCGTCATACGGAATGGTAATGTCGACCAAAAATATCCTTGACTGTGCCCGGTCCATCAGCACAATATCAGGCTTATTCGCAAGAATAGTCCTGTCTGTGATGATGGCTCGGTCCCAGTAGAGCCTGGCGCGGTCATTTTCGAGCACGGCTTCCGGCAAGTACTTGTAATACGGCACTTTCCGGTCTACGAGATCGTATTTCAGAGCGAGCTCTCAGCAAGTACTCAGAGTTAGAAAGCGCCGAACAACCGGAGATGACATGCCTAAGTGACTCACCGAGATGGCGACAAACTCGACAAATGTCGATGGTGCCATCCTTTAGGATATATCTCCGATAGTTGTTGGTCTTAATAACCTGATCCTGTATTGCACAGACAAAACCCTTGGTTTCCCCGAAGAGGTCACCGAAACGTAACCAGTTGAGGGAGGTGACTGTATCTACGAAGGGCTCATGTAGAGCCCTGTAGTACCTCCCATAGAGCTCCTTCTCCTTCCATACAGTCTCCCGGTCAGAAATGCTAAGCACTGCTAGGTCCTGCCATTGCTCGTTGGCTAAGGATAGACGGGTAAGCCTTTTATCACTAGACATGACGTCATTATAGAATGGATCATCCGATCTCGCCAGGAAGTAATCACTTTATTACTTCCTGGCGAGATCGAGTATTAACGAGCTTCTTGGCGAGCGAGTATTAACGATTATGCATGGTGAGCGCGCTCAGAAAGCCACGCCCACCATGTTTTCGCGGCAAGTACAGCCTCATTACCGACGATCTCGGATGATGCATCCTATGGGACGTCATTGTAGTGCGGACTTTTCTATCCAGGGCGTTAAGGTCAGTCTGAGTCCACCTGAGTATGCCAAAGGTATACATGAGAACAGGCATGACCCAGGCATTATACGCGTGTGTCTTATTCACACCCGACAAAAAGGCTGTTAAGCACTTTGGTGAAGCGTCCATAAAACACGTTACAAACTGACTGTTTCATACCAGCCTCATCGATATCGATGTTCTGTGACATACCCAGGTATCGGTATG
Source organism: Parnassius apollo (assembly GCA_907164705.1). Classification (NCBI taxonomy): domain Eukaryota; kingdom Metazoa; phylum Arthropoda; class Insecta; order Lepidoptera; family Papilionidae; genus Parnassius; species Parnassius apollo. Next base: position 3,185,959 of record CAJQZP010000393.1, read on the forward strand.
TTTCAGCCTCGGAAAGGGTCCTTAAGTTGACGGGCATAGATAAGTCTATGCCCTCCGAGTTAGCAACCCTTCCCCTTTCAACATGGAGGACCGCACACTTATCCGTCCCCAGCTCCATTCCAATAGAATTGCTAAATTCACAAGTGATGTTTAGCAATTCCATAAGATGGGAGCGACTGGAGGCGAATAACTTGAGGTCATCCATATAGAAAAGGTGGGTCACTTTTGTACCTCCTTTCCGAAGCTGAAATCCCCTCCCGGAGCCCTCTAGTAAAGTACCCACATAGCAAAGGATCGTACTCCACTGCCCCATACACTGCTCGAGGAATTCTCCAACTGCACAGTCAATTTTGTACAGCTGGAGGACTCTCTTTAGCCATGTATGGGGCACCGAGTCGAATGCCTTTCTGTAGTCTATCCAGGCGGCGGAGAAGTTCCGACGGTTCCGTTTCACCACTTTGCCAATGACCGCGTCGATGTCGAGTCCACAGTCGAGTGTCGTCGAGTTGATGGTTCCTTGGTTCTACGATCACCGCCCCGGTATCCATTTTGAGCGCATGACATCACCTGATTTAGATCCAAGTGACGAGTGAATCTCGCGCTCAAAATGGATGTCAGTGTCTTATATATGGTGGGTAGATACGTGATGGGGCGGTATTTACTCGAGTCTGTGGTATCCTGATCTTTAGGAACCAAGTGAGTAATCCCAGTAGTGAAGAGGCTCGGAAGCGACTTCTAATCGAGAGTCTCTTGAAACTGTCGGGCGAGCACAGCGTGACACACTACGAACCCTTTCAGCCAGTAATGATGCAGCCCGTCGAGCCCCGGACTTTTTCAGTTCGGGGCCCTACGGACCGCCTCAGCCACGTCTTCAGGCGTTATGGTGGCGGGGTCCATAGGCGTAACACTTGCACTCTGGCTCGCCACAAATTCCATCCAAGGGCCCTCGCTGTGGTTTACGGGCTCTGACCACAGGACACGCCAAAATGCGACAGTGTCAGCCTGATCCGGTCCTGGGCCCGGATTTAGTATATTAGCCTAATTTAGTATATATTATTATTATTATTATTAGGTAACAAGGCATTCCATCGTATTCCTCAGGAATGACAACGCATCTTAATTATTAAAAAAATTATATAATTATATTATAAAATAATTATAAATTATTTTTATTCTTAATTGAAAAAAAAAAATTAAAATGTCTATGGGCCACAGCACCATTAGGTGAACTGTGTGCTCGATTATCATCCCCAATCTATGATTTAAAAAAATTGTAGAACTCAATACAATGTTACTAACAATAAAATACCGTCGTGTATTACCTTCTTGCTGTGTGAATTAACATTAGTAGATATTCGAGGGCCCATTTCTAGTAGCACCATAATCGTGGGAAGGGCCGTGTCGCCTTGGCGACATCTTCTCCGAGTGAGATATGTCCTCTCCCAATTCCGGTCAGTGACGTTCTTCAGAGCCGTTACAAACTTACAGAGGGTAGCTAGAACCCTCCACGCCGACACGACTGCTGGCAGCGAGGTTCCGACGCTCCGGATCAACATGATAAACCGCTCCAGTTCCCACGCTGACCATACCGCGAGAATATGGGACACGGAATCATGCTCTCGCGCCATGGATAAATATCTTAAGGCTTACGATAAAACGTAATTCATATCGTGTATGGGAGCCCTAAAATCTCAAATAGAATCCTAGAACTAAAAGGAGCCTTATCAACAAATCGCCAACTGATATGCATTTTTTTATTAGGGGAGTGCAAAGCTGATAAATTCATAGTGGTCATCAACAGTTTCTTTGTGATTTAACATTTATTACAATATTATAGAATAAAGAAACCTTTAGTTCACATTATATAGGCACTAATTTTTAATATGCAATTTAAGATTGAAGACATACAAAGAAGTTGCATGTCCTCAGTGGCCAGTAAAAAGCCCTTGACATTTTCCGCCAAATTGTTTGGGAAACGTCACTTGATACAAGCTGTCAGAGAGACGATATCGAATAGAATATTCAACGAGGCACCTGTCCTTATCTACAGACAAAGCACCGTTTAGAAAGAACCTCGCTGTTTTTAACTCCCGACCATAGAATACTGTAATGTATTATAGTATTATAATGTATAATGTATTATAGTATTCTATGCTCCTGACGCAAACAGAGGGGTTATATTATGTTTAACGTAGCTTCCAAACGCATAAAAGAATTTAGATTTAGTTTTTTTTGTTTGATAGGTCACTTGATCGAGAGAGTTCCTAGGTATGATTCAAGAAAATATTTTCTGCCATTTGAATATTATCAACTTTTTTCTATTTCGGATTTTTTTTAATTTAGGTTATTGTTATGTAATATTTAAAAATAAAATGTCCGCGCGAAAGAAAGTCCTCCAATTCGTTACAAATAAAACTAAATCGATACCTTGTGCATAATAACCGCCATTTTATTTTCTTCATTACTTACGACTAGTACAAATAATGGTGGATGCCTACCACGTGTTCAAACCGTTTGATTTGTCTTTTGTAATGCGTTGAAGAAAGGAGAGGTAGGTATAATTTGCCACTATCTGTCTTTCTATTCGATTACAATATGGATTTCTTCAAGGCAAGAGTGAATAGGCTTTTGTTCGAAGTCAATATGCTTTGCAATTTTCGACTCTATCACCACTTACCATCGGGTGGTATAAAAGACAAGCAGTTTTTAATGGTTATAAAGTGCACATTTTCTCTTGCTTGTCCGTCCGTTTGTGACGTGTTTCTGTTTAAAAATTGGGAGGTATCATAATTAAGCTATGACTTTTCTACTAAGGCCTCAAAGGTAACGGCACATCTAATGCTCATATGTATGAGGTCCAATGGCCACAGGCTGCACCAGCCATATTTATGGAAGTGAGGGTGACAAACGAGCACACATTCAAAATAAAGGGATTATGTGTTCTGAGGCTATGCTGTGACGTATAGACAACGAAATCTATACTCGAATAGAAATAAAAATGCAGATGCATGGTTATCCCTGAGGTTATATACTGGTGACCTTTTTTACCGTCTGAAAAAAAAATAGGATGTAACATGTGAACGGATTAGAAGTCCATGGCACTGATTATTTACAAAAGATAAAAATATTGAATTAAACGTTTGAAATTTTTTATCAATTACTTTGCCCTTTACCCTTGAGCCTGTGACCCTTCGAAGTAACAAGGTCAAAGATACCTACTAAATTTATTCTTTTATTGTCATTCGTAAAGGAGGGTCGGATATGATTTGAATTTTAACAGATTTTAATTTGTTTATTTATTTGATTCAAATTTTTTGTTGTTACATTTCGTAAATTATCAGTGCCATAGGCTTCTACTCCGTTCACATGTTACACCCTATTTTTTTTCAAGACGGTAAAAAAGTCATCCAGTATATTATTTGCCTGAGGACTAAGATAGCGCCTAGTCACCAATAAAAGAAGTCTCTGGTTCTCATCTTATCATATCCTCTCATTTAGCGTAAAATAGCAGCGCAATGCTGCTGTGTTTCCTATGGTGAGTGTAGAGAACCGGAGAGTAGAGGCACACCATCTTAGTCCTCAGGGTGACTATGGGATTCTATGGGCCACATCATGCACTTACCATCTGGTCGACTGTGTTGTTGCTTGTCACCCAATGCTATAAAAGAATCATTCACATGGGAGATACAGCCGTTGAGATATAGCTGTTATTCCGTGTGAGCAAGTTTCTTTTCCCGTCGACCGACCGGCTACAGCGTAGCTACACTATTTTTCTAATTGATATCACTACTTCTCCCTTTGGGGGCGTCCATTAATTACGTGAGGTATTTAAGGGTGGAGGGAGTCAATCAGAATCTCACCCAATCTCACGTGGGAGGGAGAGGGAGGAAAATCTCACGTAATTTCATCCGCAAGAAACAGTGAAAAATTTCGAGAACGTTGTTAATTAACTAAAATATGGCATATACGCAATTAACTACAGAATAACGTATTTACACTAAAAATACGCATTATGAAAAATCTCATAACATCTCACCAGGCTAAGTAGGAGGCTAGAAAATTTCCAAAATCGCCTCACGTAACTTTAGTATGGAATACAAATATATTCGTAACATACTCGTACGTATGATATAATTCTCAAACACTTCCCTGCAATATCGATCGGTGAATCTGACACGCGATGGTCGCATCAAACACAAAAATATTCCCTTATGACACGTTCGTAAACAAGCAATGTCAAATTGACCCATCGGCGCTGCGTACTTCGTGTTTTGTAAATGCATATATTATCGATTGAACTACTCTCATGTTCAAGTTCATATTACTGATTATATTTGGTATTTATACAGACATAGATATGGTGTAGACAGATACTAAGGACTTCCATTTGACACGATCATGAAACACTTTTCTCATCTATTCTATATTTACCGATTAACTTATATAATTAACTTTTCTCGTCTCTTATTATTTTTATAGAATAAGGGTGAGAAACGAGCATACAGTCAATATGATGTAAGTGGATGCTGTGGCCCATAGACATCTACGTCTATCCCCGATTAATAAACAAAATGCAGATGTGACCCTGAGGACTATGTACAATGTCTAGTTTCCAGTAAAACGGGTCTCCAATAAAAAATATCCTCACTTTACTTAATTTTTCCCATCTTCAATATATTGCCAATTGTGTTGATAAACTTCTATCTAGGGTATTGTCAACTCTACCACTCACTTCTGCAACATAATTTTGCTTTATCACTTTTCCTCAATCATTTTCTCTACGCATGGAAGGCAAAGTCGAGAAGGGACGCCCTAGACGAAAGATTATTGATCAAATTGACTATATATTGAAGATGGGCCAGATTAATTGTACCTTTAATCGACGAGCATGTATGCGTAATATATGGATGTAAAGGAGGCAAGAGAGGTGTGTCAGGATCGTGTCAAACGGATGTCCGTAGTATCAGGTTACAGGCGTGAGTGTTTATGTTTGTGTTCAAACTACCGAGAATCAGTGTCTTAATCCTGGTCACAACATATTCTTAGACACCACACTTTTTTCTTATAACACAATGTCTCACCTGACAAAGAAAGATAGACCAAGCTCTGAGTACATATCAAGTGACCAAACCAAAACCATAACCAACTTAATTAAATCCAAGGGATTACAAAAACTTAAGGTTAGATAAGTAGTACAGTTATATCTTCAGAAAAAAAAAACTTAACTAGGCTTATTGTAGACGTGTTTTTCGTCAGGAATCCGTCAGCAGGTCTAGTTTTGAGTAATGGAATTGCAACTGAAGGAACAAGAAAGAAAAGTTCTCCGTTATTAGTCTATAGGATTTGAGTTCTACAGTTATTTTTAAAAGCTTGGCTTACCTTATCGATCAAATTATCCACCATATTCGTTGTGTTACATTACGCATAGTGTTGATGACAACTGGTACAGATGTGACGTGGGCGTTTAACATGATCTTAATTTTGTTTGTAAAGTAAAGTTAAAAGTAAAGTTACAGCCTATATACGTCCCACTGCTGGGCTCAGGCCTCCCCTCATTTCTGAGAGGGTTTTAGGGCAAGGAAGTGTCCGCCGCGCTGCCCAAATGCGTGTTGACGAACTTCACATGTCTTCGAAATATTTTTTTTTCTTATTCCTCAGACATGCAGGTTTCCTCACGATGTTTTCCTTCACCGCCGAGCACGTGGTAAATCAGCACTTAAAATTGCAATTAACAATTTCATTGGTGCCGGCGGGGATCGAACCCGGGTTACTCGCGTTCTGTTATATTTACAGCGAGCGTTAACCACTGAGCTACCACGGCTCAATTTTGTTTGTATCCATGTTAAAACCTAACAGTCGGGTGAAAATATTCAGGTGATTAACATAGCAAAGTTCTCCAAAGATTCAGCATCGGGGAACCGAATGTGGTTCATTGCTTGAAAATGTTTTCTAAAGCCAGCGGTGATCAGTTTTGATTGTTTTACATATAATAAGTGTGATTAACGACAACACACAATCGACCCGATGGAAAGTGGGACATCTATCCACTATAAAGATTCAAAATGTAGATTCGGTGTCCACATCTGAGAACTAGGATACGCTTCTATACATTTATCATTGAAACACGGCAGCCCTAAACAGCTATTTTACGATGGTATGCATGAATAGCAATAGCATCTTGAGAGGGTGGTACACCGGTCAAACCGACCCATTCGTGCTTCAGCCGTATTATAGCTGCAGCGTGGCTCTACGCCCATGTAATAACGTTATTATAGGATTTGCTTTAAGTATGTTACCTCTTACCTATTTCTGCTATCAATCAGAAGTATCTGCACTGCTGCGCTCCAGTCTGAAGGGTATAGGGAGCTAATATATTTACAGGCTGTAAGGCATTCTATCTTGGTCTCCAGGAGTGACGACATATCTCTAGTCTTCTTTATTTGAAGTTGATGGCATGTGTCCATGGCCAACAGTAGTCATTTATCATCAGGTGGTAAAGTTCGTTTATTACTTAAATTTTATTTAAAAAAAATTGTGAAAATTCTATTGCAGTTCAGACTTTGAATACTCTGACCTCGAACTCGAATTGACATCGATATCTAACTGTGTAACTTAAGCGCCTCAATATACCGACAGTCAATCTGGGATATACTTGTTTTCCACCCTTTTTTATAAATCATTATAATTTTGGTAATTAACATTTAAATAAAACTAGTTTTTACGGATTTTATCGCATATATTAACTTTTTCTATATTCCCGACGTTCAAAGTTTTTATTAATTCTTATTAATTTAATTTAAATGTGTAATGTTCGCTTAAATATAATAAATCATTTAGTAATACAGTTTTTTGTTTTAGCGGCAGCAGTAGAGCAGCCAGCTTAGACCGAAGCACACGAGGTTCCACAACTACGCTGAGTGCGGATGAAGACAATATAAATGTTGTAGTGAGGTAAATCAATAAAAATGTACACATCTTACTCAAGCCACGATTCGTTGGCTGCGTAACAAATTTCTTTTGTCCATTTTCTATTTTATAGCTTGGGATCGTACGAGAGGACAATGAAAAAATAAACTTCATAAGCTCCGATAGATGTCGGTACACGCTATCCCATGTACACCAGATCCAATAACCATCTAAGCTCTTCAGCGTCAAAGTTACAAGATATCTGCTACAGCCATCGCTAACCCACCACCCATGCGTGAATATTACGGCAAATACGTGTGGTAAAATTCATAAAGGAATCTGAACTCTATCTCTGTATCTGAAACCGTATCCGCGACTTGCCGTCGCCGCTGGAGACAGCAGGACTAGTTCTTTTTCGTCTGTATATAGAAAACCTAGCCAGTGTTCTTGGCACTATAACGCGAGGAACAGGACTGTAGTCTATTTTTAGTTTTTTTTTAAATTTTCGATTTAAATTTAAACAAAATTGTTTTGGTATATCGATGTTTCACAATAAAAAAGAAGTCAATGACATTATTTTAGCGAGAACCGACGTATTATGCAGGTGGATTATCTCGAAGTATTTTTAATGGTTAATTTTTTAAGTCCTTCAAATGAATACTATTTACATTGTAATTAGGCAGTTATTAAAATGGCTTAAATTGTTTTTGTTATATAGTCTTATTAGCAAAGAAAGTCAATGAATGTAAGTGGCTCAGGGTCGTATTTTGTGGCATGAACAAAATTTCTAATACATGGGGGGTAGCCCAAGCAGGGGAAGGCACGTTTTCTGTGTACATGAATAGTGGGCCACAGCATCCACTTACTACCAGGTGAAGAAAGAGTGTTTGGGTATTCTTCATCAAAAATTATCCATTTTCTGTGATGTTTGTGTTGTTAGCCAACCCATTGGTTTTAATTGCTTTAACGGAAGTTACAGCTTTATCGGACTATTAAAAATAAAAAGGACACATACCGTGTGTGCTTTCTGTTGTACGGCTATATTTTATATCAGTTTATATATTTAGAATCAAAAAACATGTCCTAAAATAAAATTATATAAAATTAATATATTATACTCATATGTGTATTGTTTTCTTACTGTAATAGCGTAACACAAGGATTGCCTACTGTATTTTACATTTATAATTTCACAAGAATATACATGCAGACTAGGAACAATTATTTGTAGGCCATACAAATACTTACACCGTGAGAGATTCGAACCCGCGGCCCTCAACGCCTCAACACATTGCTAAGCCACGACGCCACAGAACCGGCTTTATAAATCGATTTTCAGTGTGTCATTATTTTCTTTCACGACCGAACTAATGATATGTAAACAATAGCCATGGGATTCCTTGCATATTATGAATATTAAAGAAAAGCGGCCTTTACCTGAGTCACAAAGGCTCAGTAACAAACCTCCCCCCTCCCCTAAATTGGTGACGCCAAAGTGATGTTAACAGGCATCCACTTCAGAAAACTACAACCCACTTTGCCGAAGAAGGAAAAGGCGAGATTCCTAGGGGCAAGGTGATCGACCCGAGGAGCAACCAATGCGCCGTATGTTAAATTAGTACAGAGCTATTCTATATATAGCGCAGTTCTTCAGAACTGTGATAGCGTTATTTAGACTTTGGTGTGTTTCGCTCGTGGCGCGACGACAGCATTGTTACAAACCTTCGTGAAATACGTAAAAACAATAATCATCCCGTTTTAATAGAGTCCGGCCGGTTAATGAGACGGAGCGAAGTCACGGCGAACGGGAAATCCTTGAGTTTCCTGGGAAGGGTCAGGTGATCTGCCCCGCTACTGCCGCCGGTCAAAAGCACAAGGTCTTTTCCTACAATGTGGTTTTTGAGCCAGCTGCTTCTCAGGTACATTTCTTAGTCTTGATTACTCTGTCTGTTTTTCGTTTCATTTTCTTTGTTTTTTGTAAAATAAATTAATATATGCATTTGTTTAAGTAAATTAGCTTTTTATTGATAGGTTATATTACTATATCTGTACATAGATACATACCTCATAAGTACAATAATCATCATATCAAATTAATTTTAAACATTAAATCTCAGCTGACACCATATACTCAGTGTTAATTTACTCGTATTTTAGTTTTTTAGCATTTTTGTTGTAATGAAAAGCTGGAATATTTTTTAAAAACATTGATTCTTTGAGAGGAAACTAAAGAAATGATTAACAAATATGATGCATAGGTACATATCTGTGTGTATTATGTTTGTAAATATTATAACTACTTATAAAACTAAATGAGACTTAGCTGTTAAACAAAAAGTCAGTGACAACCCTGCAACAGTAGGCATTTAAGTCTCGCATGGCGCGGAATTTATCCTACTATTCTGTTTTTACTATGTACTGGCATGGCATGTAAGGCAATATTTTTATATATGTCCATATTATATGTCGTTGACTTATAGGCTCTGATTTCTGATAAGTTGCAAAATAAGAATCTCGTATTTATACCGTACTAGGGGTTCGCCCCGGCTTCGCACGGGTGATATCTGGCTCTCGACAACAGCGCCATCTACCGGGTACAATTGTGAATTTAAACCATTCTCGAATCAATTTAATCACACACACAAAATTTCATCAAAATTGAGGCATTTGGGAGAAATTCGGTCACATACACATAGACAGAAAAATTATATATGTATATATGTATATATGTATATATGTATATATGTATATATATATATATATATGAAGTCTGTGTATCGTCAGAGACTCAAGGGCAGTATAATATATCTATTAACAGGAGGACGTGCTGGAATACTCTGGAGTGAAGCGGTTGCTCGAGATGGCGGTGGAGGGTTTCTCATGCACTGTCTTCTGCTACGGTCAAACTGGAAGCGGGAAAACGCACACTCTTTCGGGACCTCCGGGACTGGTAAGATTATACTTTAAGCCTCTCTGTTTATCGGTCAAAATACTAAAATAACAGCTAAAAATTATCCTCAACACCTTCCTAAAATATTTATTTTACCATCAACAGTCCAGTCTTATTAGCCTCCTCCATAGATTGCCTCATGGATGGGATACTAGGAAGCTTAGAGGATACTTTAGATTTAGACGCTTGGAAAGCGTGGCTATTATTTTGGATATTACCATTATTTTGGTAACTTACTAGGTAACACAGTTTTATATTTTATTCTACAGTTATCAAGAAAATGCTGCTGTCCTTCTGCTGGGTCAGTTTACCCCCGTCTCTTACCATACCCACAGGATTTTATGGGGTAGTAGATATTCTTATAATATTTATAATATGGCAGGTACAAATCGTCTGATGGTATCGTATAAGAATCCATAACCTCATTAAGATGGTCTTATGGGAGATGCCAGAAAAATATTTGGCTTAAAAATCTTTTGACTTCTCGTTCGAGACGTAAATACCCAGACTGATGATGAAGAGCAGTGTCAAAAGTGCTCACTTTCTTTAATTCGCCTGCTATGATGCTGCTTCTTTAATTAACCTACCCTATGCAAACCCTCGTAAAAAGATAGAGGTTAATTTACCAACAGCGGAATTAAACGGATTTGGAAGAAATTTGCACAAAGGGACATAAGGACATTTTAATTGAATATATATATAGGACATAGGACATTTTAATTGACAGATGTAACGTAGAATAATAAAAATTCTTTGTTATATATTACTTTGTACGTGGTAGAGCCACGCTGCATATTATTGTTGTAGCACGAATGGGTCTGCTCGACCGGGTAAGGGCAACACTCTCACGGAATACCAGCATAATATAGCGATTTAATGCTGCTGTGTTGCGTATAGATAGTGTAGAGAGCCGGAGACCCTTTTTACTGGAAAGAGCTATTCCATCGTATTCCTCAGGGTTGACAACGCATCTACATTTTGATTCTTAATGGAAGATAAATGTAGATGTCTATGGACTATAACATCCACTAACTATCAGTTGGACTGTGTGCTCGTTTGTCAACCGCTTTCCATAAAAAACAAAAACTTCTTATTAAAGTACTCGAGAGTAACGAATTGTTTTTAAAAATTTCTTAGTCCGCATTAGTTCACGTGTTCGTGATCACTGTCAATTTGTGTTCTATTGTAGTCTCTTACATTAACGCGAACATTACAAATTGAATGAAACTAGTTTTTTTTATGGATTTATTGCGTCTGATTAGCTTATTTTCACATATTCTCGACGTTTCGACTCCTAAACTTTTAGCCGGATCTACACGTAAATTGGATCAAATTTTAATAATTATAAGTTCAATTCAGCCGTGGTTATGTGTACATCGGTCTAGAAATAAAGTATCTTCGGCTATCAATAGTACAGAATTTGAATGAAACTAGTTTCTACGGGTTATGTCACATTTAATTAACAAACACTTAAGCAGTTAAGCACTTAGGACTAAGATGTTCCGAACGAACATTCTACACTCTAGAATGTTCGTTGGGAACATCTCAGTTCCAAATGCTGTAAAGTATTATAAAAATATATAAAAATAAGTTAATTAAATGCGACAAAACCTGTAAAACTAGTATCATTCAAGTCCTATCGAGAGCTGAAGATACTGTAAATTACCTATAAACGTAACATTACCTACGACGTCCAAACAACCACATAAACGCAAATGAAAAATCACCAGGACGATTGATTAATAGCTTTCGTTACGATTCATTATGAAAACAAATCGATTTAGTCCAATTACGGAACACGATAATTCTATAGAAAGATCAATAAAACAAAATTTGGCAACTGAAATAAATCATAATAATTATTGAGTGTGTTTTGTATACGATGGTATGTTAGGAATTTTTATTTAGATTTAGAGGCACGCAAAATAAGTTTTAATTTCTCCTGTTGTAATATTGCTATAAAAATTAGTAAATGCTATTAACAAAGGAAAGTTTTGGAAACTTTTTTCGAATTTTAATTATTTTTATGTAATTATTGTGTAAAGTTGCGTTCTTTTATACTGCGAAAAAGCTTTGCTACATTTTGAATTTAAGTATAATTTAGGTTTTTAAATGTTTGCTTTGTTGACTGCCTTGTTTATCGTATTAAGTGTGTATTGTTACTGCAAATAAACAAAGAAGGCTTAGGCTGTTACTTTAATTGAAACTGGGAACACCTACAAACATGTGGCCCAAATATTATGAGTACAAAATCTGTGCTACACCTAGTTCGCAAAAGGTATCGGCAGATCGGACAATGTACGAGACTTGCAGGACGGGGACGTAAACTGAAAACTGTGGCCAGAGATGACCGTTTTATCGTTACCAGCTCAAGCTGGTAACCGATGTTCTGAGGTAAGAACGAAGCTTCATTAAGTAAATAAGCTTAAAAACTGAGAAGACTGAAATTACAAATAAATTCACACTTGGCTACCATCAGTTTTTGAATATTAATTTTTGGTCCGATTTACGCCAAACGAACTTACAGTATCGTGAAGTCTTGCAGTGGTATGCTTGGGTTTGGGTTTAATTTTGTTAATCATAGGATCCCGAACAGATGGCAGCACCCAACCATCTTCTCTATTGAAATTAGGATGTTTTTTAATTTCAATAGCCTCGCGTATCATCCTTGGTAGGAATCGGTGTTCTTTTGTGAGGATTTGTGGTTTATCAAATCTGATGTAATGGTGGCGACGATCTTGAACATGTTCACAGACTGCAGACTTCCCGGAGCGTCGGTGCTTCACATCAGCTATATGTTCTTTCATGCGGGTTTTTATAGATCTTTTTGTTTGACCTATGTAAGAGAGACCACATTCACAATTAATATTCAAAAACTGAAGGTAGCCGGGCTAACAATGACATTGGGACGTCAAACATCTCAGTCCCCCCCCCCCCCGTGACCATGGTTGCTGTAAAGCACCCGAAACGTCGGGAATTAAAAATAAGTAAAATCAGTTAAATAAACGCGATAGAATCCGTAAATTTAGTTTTATTCAATGTTGTTAGGTTAGCTAATTACGTAATAACTTAAAACAGAAGGACCGTTAAGTAGGGACTGAACAAATTAACCGACTTGGTATTAGATGGATCTCACAACTTTTTATGGTAGAAGAACTGAGTTGCGAGACTTGGTTTTTTTACAAGTTATGTTTTTAATGGCATTACATATACGAGTACTATGAGCCTTAGTACTGAGCATACGTAATCGCAATACGCTAGTTGGTTCAAATTAACAATTTCAGAATTGAATCTGGGTATGGGCCCTGAGCTACCACTATCCTATGCATGAGTTCATTTTTAAAGCAATAACGGAAACAGCCGATCAAAAAAAGTACATTCACATAATCAACACCAAAGGCCCAACAATTGCGGCGTCCTCGCGGTCCGATCGATCGACTTTGACGCCTCCAACTTATCGCCGTAGGTATTACCGGACAAATCGCATTGTTACATTATCATTTGTCAGCTTTTGTTATAATGAACTTTAAAATAACTTGAAATTTATTTGTTTTCTACTGTGACGAATTTTACGGATTTCATCGCGTATTATTTTTACTCAGTTTTTAAATTCTTGATTTTTGGTTGGCTTACAGTAGTACGATCTGCTCTCGATACGACGATGCACTCAGTATTGAGCCGTTTGTAGGTTTCCGGTGCTGCTGCTGCTGCTACTGGTGCTGCTGCTTTTGATGATGATGATGATGTAGTAGTAGTAGTATGTAGGTAGGTATGATTTTTTTATAGGATAGGGGGCAAACGAGCATACGGCTCACCTGATGGTAAGTGATTACCGCCGCCCATGAACAACTGCAACACCAGGGGAATTGCAGATGCGTTGCCGGCCTCTTAAAAAGGAGTAGGCTCTTTTCTTGAAGGTCCCTATCGGAAGTCGTATCGGAAAAATCTCTGATGGTAGTCGATTCCACAAGGAAGTTGTTCGAGGTTAGAAAACTTATTTTAAATCGCACGGTGGTGGACCGCCAGTCATCCAGATGGTATGGATGGTATTGTGAGTTTTGTCGCGATGTGCGATCGTGAAATTGTGCGGCTGGAATTAGTCCTCAGTTCCAACAATTCTTCAACAAACAATTCCTCAGTACACTCCCCGTGGTCGATTCGATAAAATACGCAAAGAAATGCAACATCTCTTCGCAGTGCCAGTGAGTCAAGTCGATCGGAAAGAGCTCGGTCGCCGACGACTCGAACAGCTCTGCGCTGGATGCGATCAAATGGAAGGAGCTGGCACTGGGGAGCCCCGGCCGAAAGATGGAAACAATATTCCCTGTGCGGCCAAACCTGAGCCTTGTAAAGTTGCAGGCGGTGAGCACACCAAACTTTTTAGAGGCCAATTTGCCCTTCTCTTCCAAGTGACCACGAAACTGCACGTCACTCGATATGTCGACGCCTAGGATTCCGATACTGGCTGAGGCAACAAGGGGAGTGCCTTGAAACTGAGGAGATACGGCTAAGCGGTTTTTTTAACGGTAAACGCGCAAACTGTGCATCTGGGGATTAAACTGGACTAGATTTAGTCGCCCCTAGTCCTAGACTTTGTTCAATAAAGTTTCAACTTCAGACAAAAGTTTGTTCCGTTACTCTGCGACGTTTTCCTGAGAAATATTGGCACGGCCGGTGTATAAAGCATTACCAGTGCGTCTGCATAGCAATGAATGTTACCGGTTTGCAACAAACAACGTTGGTAGCACGCAGCCTTGTGAAACACCAGCGTAAATGGACTTGTAACCGGAGCATGCACCGTCTACTAAGAAATTGATGCTCCGATCAGCAAGAAAACTGATGATCCAATTGCACAATTTCTCGGGAAGCCCGTAGGCAGGAAGCATCGTAAAAAGGGCATTGTGCCTAACCTGATTGAAGGCCTTCGCTATGTCCAAACTAACGGCCAACGCCTCCCCCTTGGACTCTACTGCCTCCGCCTATTTATGAGTCAGGTAACCCAGAAGATCATCAGCAGAGCGACTGCGACGGAAACCGTACTGGCAGTCACTCATCAGCTGGTGATCTTCAAGGTACTGCATGAGCTGGCTTTTATTAACGGATTCCATTATTTTAGAGAACAAGGAGCTGATGGCAATAGGCCTCTAGTTGGACGGATCAGAGTGGTTATCTTTTTTAGGGATCGGGTGCACGAACGCTGTCTTCCATGAAACAGAAACATAAACAGAAACTTTTTTATTCAATGTAGATTATAAGCAATACTTATTGAAAGTCAATTTTTTCATGTACCACAGGTTCGCAAAAAAAACCTCTGTCCTGAGAAGAACCAGCAAGAAATCCAGCGGGACTATCTTTTTTTCAAATAATAGCTTACAATCATGTTTACAATTAACAACACAAAACAAATTAGAAATAGCTTGGTAGCGATCACCCTTCCCAGCGGTTATTATCATCCATAAATTCCTTAATATTATAATAACCCTTTTTATACAAACTTAGTTTAATAACAGTTTTGAACTTTGCCTATGACACATTTTGTATATTTACTGGGATTTTGTTGTAAAAGCGTATACATCGCCCCAAGAATGAATTACTGACTCGGTGGAGTCGAGTAACTGGTACTACTAGCTTGTGTAGCATGATTTCGGAACTACGCCGAGGGAGTAGGAGTACCGGAAAAGACGCGTTAAAGTCGGTGCCACCTCCGGAGCACACGTCTTCAGCACAATAGGAGGGACGCCATCCAGACCACTCATTGTTGACGTCCAGGGAGAGAAGTGCTCTGCGCACTGATCGTTGGGTAAAAAGGACATCCTGCATGGAGCACTCACTCCACGGCATGGTTGGCGGTGTGTTCCCCGCGTCATCAGGAGTCGAGTTGGACGTTGAAAGAGTATAGTAGCGTATTGCTGCTGTGTTTCGTATGGTGAGTGTAGAGAACCGGAGACCCTTTTTACTGGAAACGAGCCACTGCATCCTTACGGGTGAAAACGCATCTGCATTTTGATTTGCAATCGAGGATAGATGTAGATGTCTATGGGCCGCAGCAACCACCATCAGGTGGACTGTGTGCTCGTTTGTCACATTATCCTATAAAAAAGAGAGCCCAGCATATAAGCTTTGTCCTTTGCGGCATGGGCCAGTGAGTCATCTTTCCTGTGCAGAGATAGGAGAGATGGCTGACAGAAGTTCCCTTGGACAGCCTTGACAAGAGACCAGAATCCACGTGTTCCCGTAGAAAACGAACTAGTTTCTCGCCAATTCTGCTGATGTGCTCCAACTTTACCTTGACAATAAAATTTTTGAAAGACCTGGCGGCAGAATTGTACTTCTTTTTAAGAGCGCTGGTATTTGCAACCCGAGACGTCGATACGCGAGCCCAGGCCTTGCAGCACTCTTGCTTATGACGTAGTGTAATTTTGCAGGAGTGACCAAACCAAGGCTGGGTTCTGCCTTCGATATGTTCCACAAACGATGGAATAAAAAGTTCCATTCCCTGTAGCACCACATGAGCGACAGAATCAGCAACAACGCTGGGATCATCCGGCGAGAAGCAAAACCGCCTCCAAGGGTAGGATGCAAAAAAAGATCGCATCCCGTCCCAATCTGCAGACCTGTAATGCCAAACACGGCGGCAACCTGTAGTACGCTACCGTGATGAGAGCATGAGTGGCACCGTACTCCGGATCAGACAATGGTTCGAGGAGTCATTGACGGAGACCTGATATCTGTCCGGATGAGAAGTCAGTAGAAGGTCGAACAGGGAAGGTTTTCCACATCTGGGATCCACGTAGGCGAGGTAACCAGTTGTGTCAGACCAATCAGTGACGAAGCCTCCATAGAAGCCCAGAAGCCCGGCTTGACTTATCAAGCTGAATCAATCAATAATATCACCTAATGAAATAACTCGTAAACTGTTTCAAACTATTTCAAATTTCCCGGGCACTCTGTTCGATACGTTCGTAGCCTTAGGGATACTAGTGTCATACATATCAGGAGAGTTGAATTGTGCGATTGGTTGTCTCTCTCGCACGAGGGGGCTTTTTACCGGGCTTTCGAGACGACGATCGCTCTCTTTCTAATCTGTGGCAAAATGTTCTATAATGAAATATATAGTATGGAGATAAAAAGTCCGGCTTTTTAGTGACCATTTATTTTTTTCTCAGAGCGGGACGCCTTTAAAATTATTATAGTTTTAACACTTTTGACTGCCTTCTTGGTCTAACGGTCGTAAACGCAATTGCTGATCATGTGGTCCAAAGTTCGAAACCTAAGTCGTGTCAAGAATCATTTATTAGGTTTTTCTGTCACAAATTCTCAGTAGCAGTAGTATTACACTTGGGCAATATAATCCAAATGCGCAGATGGCTATTTTCCGTTGAAGATAGCCGCCGTTACCAAAATTCAATCTGGAGCTCTTTTAATATAGTTTTATAATTAAAACACATAGTTGTTTGAATCTTTTAATGATCAAAAGTGAATTCTGAACATCAAATAAATACTAATTGGAAATAACTTATGTTATTTGATAATTTATTGTAGATTAATTAAAAATTGTCACTTCGTAACTTTAAATTCAAAAGTGAAGCTTTTCAGAATAATCACGTAACTATACAAGCCATGCTGGCAAACCTGGTACGCACGGTGTTATTATGATGGCATAGGTGACAGAGTTTGCATGATTGTTACGCTTTAGTTTGTCAAAGCCGGACATTTTTACGTATTTTGGTGACAGCGCGACACAAACCTTTAAATTGGGAACGTCCTGCCTAAAGTGGGACGTATGGTCACGTTAGGTATGAAGTTAGTCGAGACACGGAGGCGCGTGGGTGACGCCGATGATATTTTTGCAAGTTCACGTCAAATTTCAATGTTTGCATTGTGTGTTGAGCTTGAGCGAATATATTATAATGTAAAATATTGCGAGTTTAAAATTTATACTTTTTTAAAGATTTTTAGTGAAAATTAAGGGAAAGAGTGTTCCTTGTGATGAATATAAGTGCTAATCGACGAGGAAAATGTAAAATCTTTAAAAATGAAATTTTAATTCAATAAACATTTCTTCACACTTTAATAGGTACAGAACTCTTTAGTATTAAAGTGTAATTATTCTAGGCGTATTTAAAGGTTTATTAACTCAATACTTATATTACCATATGACTTAAAAATATAATTTTGAACTGCAGCATAAAATATGAGATACCTACGTATAAGTTTAATTTTATAGCAAATAATTGTTATAATCTATTTTTTTAAGTGAAGCTCAAATTTTAATGTAATAAATTAAATGAATATATTATGTATTGAGGTTTTAAAAAATATTTCCTTTAGTCTCCAGTATATTAAATTTTAATAGCGTCATCTACTTAATTCATTGAATTAATTTTATCGAACTAACATTGATTGATTCTCACGGTGGTACGTAAAGATTACGCTAGATGGCACAAACACTCTATTGGCTAATTTAATATTTATATTACCTTAAGAGTTAAAAATATCATTTTGTACGGTTTGTTAAAATTGAAAATGAATAATTATATAATAAATAGTCATTATTTTATGGTAAAAAAATTTGCAAAGCTTTGTCTTCTCATTATACCATATCTAATTACTGTCGTAATCTGTTGTTCTATGCATATAACTTAAACAAAATAATTCCGATGTTTCACATCTGACAGGCGTCTCTTTTTCAATTTTGTACATAGTTTGTTTGTACTTTGTTCATGCTTTTCTTTTGTTCATGTATTGTATTGTATGTAAATATCTTTTTCTTTCGTTCAAGCAAACCCAAACGGCTCTTTTCAAAGCCACCGAAGCTATGCAATTGCATATGTCATACAATCTATCTAGTGGTAGTATACCTTCTGTGTGCTTTGTTAAACATGTCCTCGACAGAACTGAATATGAAGTGTGGAGACATATCAAGATTCTTGGGCTTGCCCTTGTTTGGAGCCCTAGCTTCGCCACTGCAGACCATATGCCATAGCAAAGTCATAAACAGATCTACCCGCATGATCGGTTAAACGAGAACCAAGCCATTCAGCGTGGTGAGCGTTAAAATTACCAATTATCACGATCTCTGTGGATAGGATCTGTTGTAGCACGGAGTCTGTCACGCTATGGGAGGCACTCGTAGACGCGGGGATGGTCGTGGCTGTCTACGCGCAGCCATAAGATGGACAGGTCCGTACCCTCAAGGTTGCCGAGGCGTCGAAAACAGATGGCCTCTCTGACGTACACGCAAACTCCAGCCCGGGGCGAAAAAGAATGTGTTCTAATTTGTACCCCGGGTAGGAGAGATACGAAGTATCAGCCGGAGAGGACACCTGTGTCTCGGTTAGAAAACAAGGTTAAAGAGCAACGCCGGCTTCACTGTTTCCAGATCGTAGTGGACGGCGTTAAGATTTGAATGAAATCCCCTGATGTTGTTATATGAGATGGCGAATCCTCGCCACAACGAGAGGGTCCATACCCAGCAGTGGTCTTTAACGGGCCAATAAAGAAGATGAAAGATATGTTTATTATATTTGCAGATTGAAAGCGGAGCAAGTCCATATTCTTCGGAGCACGGGCTGGTGGTGCGTTCTTTCGTATATCTCTTCCAACTGATACGTGATCGCCCTGACTGCCATTTTATCCTAAAGGCTTCCTTTCTAGAAATTTATAATGAGAAGGTTAGTACCGTCTAAGAGGAATGTCCTGTTGTCAAAGTGTTTGTGTTTGTATGTGTGTGTGTGTGTGTGTGTGTGTGTGTGTGTGTGTGTGTGTGTGTGTGTGTGTGTGTGTGTGGGTGTGTGTGTTTCTGTGTGTGTGTGTGTGTGTGTGTGTGTGTGTGTGTGTGTGTGTAAGCGTGTCCACGTGTGCATGCGTATGTGTGTGCTTTCTTTAATTATTGTTTTTGTGTCATGGTACGGCCAGTGTTGGTCCGACACAAGAGTGAATACTAAAGCGCTAGATCTGGTATTTAGAATTTTCCCATGTTATTATACCGCAGGTAAGTTTGCAATAAACGTATCGTAAATGTCGTAATATGCCATAAGAGCTGTTGTTTGTGATGCATACATTGTAAGGTTCAGTAATATGTAAGCAAATCAGTTGATTTTAAGTACAAAATGGACCAATGTGTATGCCAAGAAAGGAAGTTTCATATTCTTGTTTCCTTTGTTCGTCATTGATTAATATATTCAGCTTTACTTCATATTTTTAAACTATTGCATAGCTTCTATCGCGGGCCTTGAGCGCGGGGACCGAATCCAAAAATTCCGTAACGAAAAATACCTCACGCTCCCCACTCTGACGGGCACGGAGGTGTGGCGTTGAAAGCCGTGCATCGTCTAACGTCGTTTCAGTTCGACAGACTTCGGCACTCGGCAGAGTTCGGCACAGTGTTTGTGTGCGTGCGACTAGACGTATGCGTGTACACTAGCTGCTAACTCAATGATAAAAATTCCTGAATAACCTACATGTATTGTAAGATATTAAAAATATTTTAAACAATATTAACTTCTCATTGATTCAAAAAGAGAAAAAAATTGTTTTCTTATCGATCACCACGTTCAAAAAGTGTAACTTGATTTAATATCAAAGACTTAACTGCATAAATAAAATAAATAAATAATTATAATTGCATAAGTTGATAAAAAATGCTATGCAATAGCTTTACCGCGGCAGTCACCGAGTGCCACACGTATTTTTTTTTTACTAATTTGTATCAACAAATATTATTTTAAAGCATTATTATCATTTACGAAACCAATGTCAGTTTTTTAGCATGAAAAGAAATGAATAACGTGGCAATATCATCTGCTACTAAAGTTAATAATTTATTATAATATATATTAGAAATGGGGTATCATTTATAAACAATATATGTAAAACTGGACCAAGTGCACTGCCCTGTGACACGCATATCTATTAATTTGATATGGTGATGTATACTGCTCAAGTTCTTTATTATAATTTTTAGCATTTGTTTTAGATCTTCAAGATATGATTTTATCCAATTAAATGCCGGTCTGCAAATGCCAAGTTTTTAAACTAGAAGTTTATGTGAAATGAAATCAAACGCGTTACTCATCTACGAATATTAATGAATTGTCAACTATTTAGACGACAATTCATTAATAATTTTATTAACAACTTTTTTACAAGAAAAACATGCATGTGTAGTTAGAGAGATATTATAGTGCAGTAGATTTTTTGCTTTAGAAAACAAATTATTCACTTTTTACCACATTAAATTTTGAGCCGAATTCTATAATACGCTTGTACATTAATTTTACCAGTAAAAAATCATACGAATTAGCAGCATCATCTTATCATCAACTCTCCTAGTTGTAATTATGATAAAATTTATATTTATCACATAAAATATATATTTTTAGGTGATAGATTTGCTCAATCCAGGCTCGTCGAGAAAACCTCTGCAAGTGCGATGGTCCAAAGAGAGCCGCAGCTTTTACGTGGAGAATCTGTTTACTGTCGATTGCGAGGAGCTTGACGATTTGTTTGCTGTCCTTGAAGAAGGTGATTTAAAACTTTTTATCTCAAAAGTCATCCCACTTAACCAAACTTATCCATACTCGTTGTACCGTTCATACTATAAGATTAAAGGTAAATTCGGATGCAGTGTCAGATACATCGGATGTTCCGATCTCAGTACAATCAAATCTAAAACCCAACAATTTGAGTTTTTGCACAGATGTTGGCGTCAGCCGGAAATCAAACCCAGGAAATAGCAGCCACTCTTACCACTAGGTCACGTGGTTGTCATTTTTTGTAATTTGTAGATAGATTTTCCAACCTTAGACCTTAGATTTTCCAATACGTGCAATTTATATGTCCTTCGTCAGCACCTCCGCAACAATTTATAAAACAATGACGCGCTTATCTTTGAAGGAACCAACAGCGTAAGGAAACCTGTCATGTAAGACAAACAACTGACGTGGAAACTCTCTTCTACGCTGTAACTAATATAGAAAAAGCCTGTTAAGTTTTATGAGAAATCGAAACAAAGACAAACGTTTAATAAATTTTCGACTACACTTGTTAATTTGTGGCCGTGGTATGAAGCGGGGAGCGGCCGACACTCCGAGTGATAGTTCGGAGAAGTTCTATATATACTGTCTATGATTCGGAATGTTGATAGCGTGATTTAAGCTTCGGTGTATTTCGCTTGTGGCGCGACGACAGCGCCGCTACATCACCCCCCTGCTCAGACCGGAGGTCGATAGTGCAGCCTCGTTGCCGACGAATGTGCAAGTGCCAGGAGATTGCCTTGTAGTCTGCGGTGAGTCGAGAAGAAGGCAAGTAATTTGCGAGAGTGCCGTGAAGCAGAGGCGAGCAGTAAGGCTCAGAGCCGTGACGAACACTGTATGGCGCAGAGAGTAGCTTGAAGGAACAGGAAGCATTATTATTCCAGTGCTGCGATGAACCTTGTGAAGCTAGATGGCTTGCAGGATATGAAGACTGCAGACGATATCTGCTCGGGAGCGAATGGGTTGGGTATTCTATGACGATGATGAAGCTTGAAGTTTCCGAAGGTTGTTTGGTTGTGTGTTCAAATCACGTCGGGTGGTCACCACTGTGGCCGTGGTATGAAAAGGGGAGATCTCCAGCCGGGCAAGGTGTTCTGCCCGGGGAGCGGCCGACACTCCGAGTGATAGTTCGGAGAAGTTCTATATATACTGTCTATGATTCGGAATGTTGATAGCGTGATTTAAGCTTCGGTGTATTTCGCTTGTGGCGCGACGACAGCGCCGCTACAAATTTATCGGTTTACGATAAATCTGTAAAGCTTATGTTTATACCCTAAAATATCAATTTCAATATTGTGAAATTATTATCAAATTAATAGAAAAAATTGCTTTATTTCTTGATATAGGCAATTTACAGTAGAGTATAGACTTATTTCTTTATATATGAGACTACTACTACTAAGTGACTACAACTGCAATTCCAGGGGCCTTTTAAAAAAGAGTAGGCTCTTTTCTTGAAGGCCCCTAAGTCGTATCGGTCCGGAAAAATCGCTGGTGGTAGACGATTTCACAAAGAAGTTGTGCGAGGAAGATAACTCCTTATAAATCACACAGTAGTGAACCGCTAATTATCCAGGTGGTAAGGATGGTATCTCGAGTTCTGTCGCGATGTGCGATGATACCGCTCAGGCTGGAACTAATCCAAACAATTTCTATGAGCACTCCCCGTGATAAATGCGATAGAATATGCAAAGAGATGTAACATCTATTCGTAGCGCCAAAGAGTCAAACCGATCAGAAAGTGCTTGGTCGCCGACGAATCGAACCGCCCTGCGCTGGATGCGGTCAAGTGGAAGGAACTGGCACTGGGGAGCCCCGGCCCAGAGATGGAAATAGTATTCCATGTGAGGCCGAATCTGCGCCTTATAAAGTTGCAGGCGGTGTGCCAGCATGAAATACTGTCCTGCTCTGCTGAGCTCGTCAAGCTATTTAGAGGCTAGGTTGGCCTTTTCTTCCATGTGACCACGAAACTGCACCTCATTCAATATGTCGAGGCCGATAATTTAAATACTGGCTGAGGTAACAAGGGGAGAACCGTGAAACTAGGGAGATACAACAAAGGGGTTCTTTTTAGCGGTAAACACAAAATTTTGTCTTCTAGGGATTGAATTGTACTAGATTTAGTCGCCCCAATCAGAGACCTTGTTCAAAAATATCTTGACTTCAGACACAAGTTTGTTCCGGTACTCAGTGATGTTTTTCCGAGAAATATTGGCACGACCGGTGTATACGAGTAAAGCATCATCAGTGCAGTCTCCGCTAGCAATTAATCAGTTTACAACATATAATTGATATGCGGAAGAAACAGTGTTGATGATAGCTCGCAGCCTTGTCGAACACCAGCGTTAATGAGCTTGTAATCGGAGCTTGCACCGTCTACTACGACCCTGATGCTCCGATCAGCTAGAAAACTGATGATCAACAGGTATCACAAGATCACAATTTCTCGGGAAGCCCATAGGAAGGAAGCTTCAAGAGCGCTTTGCGCTTTGTGCCAAACCCGATCGAATATTTAGTCTTCAAGTGAAGATATTATAAGGCACCTTAGCGAAACACGTTTTACCGTTTTTAGTTAATATTTGTAAGCTATTTATAAGTTTCATTTCTAAAGCGTGAGAGCTTCACATATTTTTAACTAGTTAATATAATGCCTCATTATTACATTTAACTCCCCAGTGGTGACAAAGTATCCATAATTTGATTCTTAATGAAGGTTTTATAGAGGTGTCTAAGTGCCTCAACATACAATTACTTCAGGTGCACCCAGTTCGTTTGCCATCCTTAGGTACTTTTATAAAAACATGCAGTGGGTTACTCAAAATGCGAACTGAAATATAAATAATAATTAAGAGCGATGATGAAACTAAATTATAAATATTATAAGGGACGTTGATAGGCTTACCCAGTGATGCAGCAATAACAGAATGTGCTTAAATACAATTAAATTGAATCATGATAAATACTCCAGTAAGCAGAATTTAATACATGTATTACTTTATTCATAATATTAAAATTAGTATCTAACATTACTATGAGAGCATCTAAAATGTTAGACTTTGTCATAAGGAACTCGAAAAATATGCATTATAAAACTAAAATATTTCTTTACAGTACTAGTCTTAATAGTATATATTATAATCTAGTCCTTAATATTTTAGAATATTATAGTGTGGTCTAGAGACCCCACTATGCTACACATTTATTACGAAACGTTTTCTCCGGCATCTAGCATTTTCTGTAGGTTTACCTATAAATATTAAATTGCATCAGTTTCATTTGTTACCTTAAAGTGTCGCAGAACGTATAATGATGCAATTTTTGTACATAAACTTTTACATTTAATTGCCCCAGTTCAATGGAATTTTTTCAGTATCGTATCCCTCGAGATGACCCCGCAGCGCTATTGCACCATTTATTTCACTTATTCCTAATACAGTTTTCTTAATGGTGGTTCCATTGTTCCAAAACTGTATTGAAAAGGAATTTGCCTTATGCCAGATTCTGTAAAATTAATATCTGTTAAAAATTTTAACTGTATCCTATAAAAAAACTTTCCGTGCGGTAGGTGTATTAGATAGTAATTTTTGACTACCGCTACACTATAAGCACAAAATTTGTAATAAGGTAGGTGATGGTAATATTAAACTTTGCCACTCTATAAAACCAAAACTAAGAGGGCAAATACAAAAACATAAAGTCGTATACTAAAACTTGTAAAGATACAAATGGCAAACAAGCTTTTGTAATAGTTAGTAACACTTCGAAAAATCTATTTAAAAAAACTAACTACACTACAACATACTAAGATCTTTTAAAATATTTATTTATGAGAAAGTGAACATATTAACCGGATGACTATATTGCCCTTACGTACTATAGTACTGTACTAAAGTAAGACCAACACGCCATCATGAGGTTTTTATTACAAAATACGAGTTATGAACGAACACACAATCTACCTAATGGTAAGTAGATGTTGTGGTCCGTTGACATCTACATCTACGCTTAGTTGAAAATCAAAATGCTGATGTGTCGACACCCCTGAGGACTGCGATCGCAGTAATCTATGACTGCGATGGAATGCCTCGCTCGTTTCCAGTAAATATAGTCAGTGAGTAGTTAATACTACAATAGGTACGTTTGTGAAGGCACGCGCAACCGAGCGGTGGGCGCACACGCGATGAATGCGCACTCGTCCCGCTCGCACACACTGTTGAGCGTGCGCGTGCGGCGCGACGTACGCAGCGAGCGTGACGTCACGTGCTCCACGCATGGCAAGATCAACTTCGTCGACCTCGCCGGCAGCGAGATCACCAAGCGCACGCACAGCACCGGCAAGACGCTGGAGGAGGCCAACAATATTAACAGGAGCCTCATGGTGTTGGGTGAGCTAGACCAATATTTTGTAGAATAAGGGTGAGCAAACACAAGAGAGCACACAGACAACCTGATAGTAAGTGAATGCTACAGCCCATAGACATCTATATTTCTATCTTCGATTAAGAATCATAATGCAGATACGTTGTCAACTTTGAGGATTAAGATGATATGTCTCTCGTTGCCAGTAAAAAGTCTCCGGTTCTTTGCACTTACCGTATGAAATACAGTAACATTAGGCTGCTATTTGACGCTGATATTCTTTGAAAGCATGGTCCTTCTTCGATCGAGCCGACCCATTCGTGCTGCAGCATTAAGCTGCTATTTGACGCTGATATTCTTTGAAAGCATGGTCCTTCTTCGATCGAGCCGACCCATTCGTGCTGCAGCATTAAGCTGCTATTTGACGCTGATATTCTTTGAAAGCATGGTCCTTCTTCGATCGAGCCGACCCATTCGTGCTGCAGCATTAAGCTGCTATTTGACGCTGATATTCCTTGAAAGCATGGTCCTTCTTCGTTCGAGCCGATCCATTTGTGCTGCAGCCATAATATAGCAGCAGTATGGCTCTACCACATACCATATGGCTCTACCATATACCATATAATTTATTCAATAACTTGTTAATTACAGCCTACAGTTGTTTGACTGTCTTAGTTTTAGTGATACTACCGACTTTTGATGTGGTAAGTGCGACTACTTATCGTGTGGTTCCGGGTTCAAATTCAAGGTCAAGCCAAAATTATTAATTAGGCTTTTCCGTCAACAAATCCCTAATAGGAAATAGGTGATGTTTCACCACCAAGCCTCACAATCTCAGAAAACACTTAAAGCCGTTAGTCCTGATCTCTGGTGCCACCGGACGTGGAGCCTGATCTCTCTCCGATCGAATCGGATTACCGTTCCATCGGTCTATAAGAGTGAAAAAATAGAGAGTGCATTATAATCCTGTCCTGCGTAGATGGTAAGTTTCCGCTGAGACTCACTGCCGAGACTGAAATAAAGTCTAGAGGACATTACCGCCTTTCAAATATCCATGGCTGTACATAGGTTTTCCACATAGATAAACTCATAGGGGGATATTTACCGTATTTTCCACGATTTAGAGGCGGTTTCGCAAGTGCAGTTTTTTTATTATTTTGATCAGTTTTCTTACAGTCCTTATCACTACCCCAGATGATCCCGTGGGTGTCGTAAGAAGCAATCGCACCCATCGAATGATATGGGTTAGACTCTTATGACACCCAAGGTTGAGAAGTGGTTGCTGTAATATTACACTACCAAACCTAAAATTTATATATATTATATATGTCACAGCCAACTAGCGTAATTATCCTTTCAGTTAACACCCTAGACTTTTTATTAAACGGCTCCTCTCGATTAATGAAATTTATAAGGTGACCATGCCATGTAATGCCGCCGGTCTGTGCCTAATTATGTCCTATGTGCTATATTATATAAATGTACGCGGATTAAGGGTGGTCCTAACCTACTGTCGCTGATATTACAAGATAGGCGCAATGTTGTATTAGCCGAATCGGCTGAATTTATTCAGCCGCTTTGCGAACTGCGCCGTTTAGTAAAAAGCCTAGCCTTTTACTAAGCTAGTTGGCTACGACATATAGTGTATATTATTTAGACCATGTTGTACTGTACAAATATATAAAAGAAAATGATAAATATACATAAATAAATCTTTAAATTTACATTTGATTCGTTACATATTACCTATTTATATTATATTATTGTTTAACAGGTTACTGCATAGCACAACTAAGCGACGGCAAGAAAAGAGGTCACATACCGTATCGCGACAGCAAGTTGACAAAGCTACTAGCAGATAGTTTAGCGGGGAATGGAGTCACGTTAATGGTAATGTTCTTCTTGATTTTTTAACTTCACGTAATAGTCTTGCTCGAATCCATTCAATCATTCAATAAAGCCTATCAAAAGACCACTGATAAATATAGGCCTCCCCCATAGATTTCCTCAAAGAGGAGGATTTGCCATAATTTCAACGCTTCATTGACTGGTTGGTAACCGCAATTTTTTATACATTATTTTAGGAAGATGTTGCTACCCATCTCCTACTTCAGTCTCCCTCTGTTGCTACTTCCGACACCCATGGGATGATATGGGGTAGGTAGTGGATATACTTTCGCCACCACTGCAGGACATAGGCCCCTTTAGTTAAAAGAAGAGTTTGTCATAATCACCACGATTGGTCGGTGGATTTACGATCACAGTCCCTTTTTTTCACAGTGGGCCTGACCACTGAAAAGCGATGGCCGATGAGGCCGAATCCCAATGTGCGCAATAAAATTAATCAAGTGGAATTTAATATTTTGATTCCTCTGATGTTGTATAATGTAGATTATTTATTTATGTATATAGGTTTTATGGCTGCTGTCGAATTTCAGGATAAATCAACGTGTTAGGGTGGGCACCAGACAATATTGTAAATTAAAATGTAACTCAGCTTTAAAAATAAGACTCCAGAATCTCTTGCAGATTCTTCTCCGAAAAGGTTTTGTTATATTGATGATAAATAAATATTGCTAAAAAGAAATTTCTGATAGAGTCTCTCTGACAGAGTGCCGGATATGTGGAAAGTCGTCCGGCACGCGTTGAAACTTTGGAAATAAAAACTTCTTTAGGCACGTTGGTACAGAATGGAATACAATAGAATATATTTTTTAATTTAATATAGATTAGGTACGTGTAACTCTTATTCACTAGGTTCAGGAAAAAATCTGTCCTGAGAAGAAGGAACAACAGACCCAACGGGATTTTTTTAAATAAATTTTATAATGTGAATGGTTACAAAATATTATAACAGAGTAGATAATAGTACTACGTAAGGTTGGGCACTTTTGGGTTGGGGGAAAAGCACTGGACAAGCGTCACTCTTATACCCTCAGATACTTAATACGTTGATAAATATATTTTCTAATAAAAAATTTCTACGTATTCCATTAAAATATTTCTTCACGACCCAAAAATAATATTTACAAGTTTGTGAATCTAAGTTTTCATTTCAGACGTGCAATCCTAAGCATAAAATAAAATAGCCTTTTATACCTCATTATTTACACTTAATAAATTTGTTAGAAATTCATTTTTAATAGCTAGTACATGCATTATTATAATATTAGAGTTACATTCAATTGGAAAATTAATTTACACTCAAAATCAATTTAATAACTTTAAGTACATGCATTACTATAATGTAAGAATTATATTTAATTGGAAATTTCATTACACTGAATAAATTTGTTACAAAATTAATTTAATAACTTTAAGTACATGAATTATTATAACATTAGAATTACATTCAATTGGAAATTTCATTTTGCATTTAATTTGCTTTCTAATTTAATTTTTATATAAAACAATTTTGACATTTTAGTTTCACAAATTTATATTATTAGTATTTTCTTTAAATAATATTTTCTTACAATATAGATCTTATTAATTTTTTAAATAGATTCGTAATTATTTTAGTACTTATTTATTATTTCAAGTACATTTATAATTTTAATTTATTATACCTGTTATTTGAGGACCCCTCTTCGGGTAAAGGCTGCCCATACTTGTCTGTCCTGTGCCTTGTTCATCCAGTTTTTCCCAGCTGTAGCCATCACCTCGTCGACCCATCTTTCTTTTGGCCTGCCTTTTGCACGTATTCCAGCTGGTCCTTGCCACTCTGTCACCAATTTAGTCCATCTGTGGTCAGAAATGCGTGCTAAATGTCCTTCCCATCGCCATTTCAACCTTTGACCGTGATGAAGAACGTCTACTACTTCTGTTTTGTTCCTTAATTCAGAGAGGACGCGGCAGCGCACAGTTAACATTAGCTCCGATATAAAAGCAATTAAAAAGTGCCTTTTGACTAACGCATTCAGGGCACCATTGACTTTGTTCCCGGCAGCGCCACGCCTGTCCACATCTAAATCACATCTTCCATCCCGGCTGAAAGCATTCCCCAAGTATACAATTTCATTTACCTGTTCTAGACATTCCTGATTTACCCATATTTCACATTTCGTTCTCTCTTCGTCCTTTTCAAATACCAGAACCTTAGTTTTATTAACATTCAAACGGAGACCTTTAATTTTACATTCCTCTTTCATACACGTGACTAATGCCTGCAGTTCTGCTTCTGATGGTGCAATAAGCACTGCATCATCAGCATACAACAGACAATTTACTTTAATGTCACCCAATTTCACACCCAAACAGCTATTTTTCAGCTTCTGTAAACAGCTGTCGAGATACAGTATGAACAGCCAGGCAGACATGACACAACCCTGTTTTACGCCCGCTTGGACGCTGAACGCTGAACGCTTGAACATGGGTGACAGGTCATGCCATATCCGCACACAGGCTTTACAGTCATAGTAAAGTGACTGCACAGCTCTTAACAATCGACCATCCACACCATATTCCGGCAACAGTTCCCACATTTTCTTCCTTATAACCTTATCAAATGCTTTCTCCAGATCCACAAAAGCACAGAAAATCCTCTGGTTAACAGCCAGAAGCTTTTCCGTGATCATGCAGAGAGAAAACATTTGATCCCTCCCACCCTCTTCCAGGTCTAAATCCGCATTGTGCCTCCCATAATAATCTTTCCGATTTCTCTTGCATCCTACGTGTCAAAACCTTCGAGTAAACTTTACTTGCTAAACTGGTCAAGCTGATCGCCCGATAGCACCCGCAGTCAAAATGTGAACCTTTATATAAAGGCACAATGACCGCGGATCGCCAGTCATCCGGGACACCTCCCGTCCGCCAGCACAAATTGTACAGCAGATGAAAGCTGTTCCAGACGTGAGGCCCACTGTACTTGACCATTTCAGCAGTAACTCTGTCTAGTCCCGCAGCCTTACCACATTTCAAACTTCGAATCGCACGTTCAATCTCTCTCATGCTGACGATTTCAGTGTCATCGAGGTCCGTGTTTGGCGTGCCAGTCACAGTCAGTTCATCCTTCACTAAGATCATGACACGCATACATTTCTCTATAAAATTCGCTCCATCGCTGCATGACGTCCGATTTTTCTGAGAGGACGTCATTGGTTTTCGAAAGCACTTTGTTCATTCTTAAGGCTGTCACACCACTCCGGGACCTTCCAACCTCTTTCCAGAAGAGTTTGGAGTTTTCCTTAAAGTTGTGCGACAACCTTTCGTCCGCTTCTATTCTACACCTTTCACGTACTTCCTCAATCAATGTTTTCGCATGAAATTTCTGCAGCTTATATCTTTCTTTCATCTTCTCTCTCATATGCTTATCGTCACTAGAGGCCAAGTAGTCTAACCATGCTTTTTTCTTCTTCTTTACAGCTTCTCTCACTTCATCATTCCACCATGCATCTCTTCTTTTACTACTACCTCTTTTTATCATTCCACATACTTCTTCCGCTGCACTTACCATTCCATCCCTAAGGTTCTGTCATGTTCTTTCCACACATTCTTTTCTGCCATCGATGGTGTCAATCTTTTCGGCTACCCACGTGTAATATTTTTCCTTAGTATCCGCTTCCTGAAGCTTCCAGCTTCGGATGCGACAGACCGACTGTGGTTCTGTTACTGCCGTCCGGTAGCGCCAACCCGCGAACAAACCCCTAAATCTAGTAATTACTAGATAGTGATCCGTTCCCAGGTCAGTACCCCTGAACACTCGTGTATCCATCACCTGTTTTCGCAGTCGGTCATCCACCAGGAACAAATCATTCATACTTCTCTCATTCTTTCTTTCTCTAGTGTACATATGGATTTTCCTGTGATTAAGCATAGTGTTTGTCACAAGAAGACCCTTTTCGTTGCATACAGCCAGTATAAGTTTGCCAGCATCATTAACCCTTTTATCGCCAAACTTTCCAAGCACCGACTCGTACCCTGGTCGAGCGATACGTACCCATCCATTCAAATCACCACATACAACAGTTCTTTCGTTTCCCTTAACCAAATCTAGAACTTCTCTTACATTCTCCCAAAACTCCTCCAGCTCAGTCCTGGACGACGAAGCTACCGGCGCATAAACAGCCAAAAGGAATAACTTCGTCGTCCCAGTTTAAAGCGAACCCAGAGAAGTCTTGAGTTCACAACCTTATATTCAGTCATAAGATCGACCAACCGGGACGACAACAGTACCCCCACTCCCTGGCAGGCGTTCTCGCTTTCCAGGACTCCGGACCATATGGCTAACGTCCCGCCAGGGAGCTCTTCAGTACCACTGCCTTTCCGTTTGGTCTCCTAAATACACACGACATCTAATTCTCTTTCTTTCATTATTTCGATCAACTCATTCGTCTTATCTCTCATGCCCCCTCTAACATTCCACGTGTCACCTTCCGCCATGTCGGGCTGTGCGTGACGGGTGGTGGTCCCCATCGCCGCTTTGCGCGCTGCATTCCACACCAACGGGGACGAGCCGGTGTGCGTCGCCTTGAGGGGACGCCCTAACCCTCGTTTGAATGGGTGCGCAGCTGTGTAGAATTGCAGCCCTGAAAAGGGCTGGCAGGGGTCACGACGAGCACGCTTCTACAATGACCCTCCATATATCTTAAGTGAATTTAAAATATTGTGAAAAAATAATAACCTCAAAATACCACAAAGTACACGTTTATATTATATTTAAAAAAAGACAGCCATCTACCGGGAAGTCACGAAAATTATCCTTAAGTGTTAGTGAAAAGGAACCCAGACGGGCGGAAACTTTCGGGCTCTGAAACAGAAGGGAGGAATCGAGGCTGCTCTCGATCCGGCCTCCTATAACGCCTACGCTGGGTTCGGGAACAACGTATGTGATCTCCGCAACGGAGTAACACACAAGGGCGATAACCTCTTCCTTTTCAGCGAGTAGGGTCAGACGGAGATTACGGGTCTTCCGAAGTCGTCCCGGTCCCAACGCCTTAATTCTTCGATATGGACTGTATAATCTTGAGGGATGAATTACTTGGGAATAAAACAGCAATTATCTTCAAACCGTTCCGTGAGAGAGTTATCACTTTTTCCCTATCACTTCCCTATATTCTTCTTATTGACTGCTGGTTTTTCACTTTTCTCGAACTTTTTTCCCGAACGAATTACAATAAAACTCATTTACTAAGCTACCCCAGTGCTATACGCGAAAGTGAGCCGCGCCATTCGCGCGCTTGCGCAACTCAATTACATGAATTTGTTCTATTACTCTCTCACGTTTTACTTAATTACTTTATTTGCATAAGTCATACATCAACATAATTTACGTGTATAGATAGCACAAAACAATATCTACACTACGATATACATTACATTTTTATATCACGAAAAACCTATTATTTATTTAACCAAATATGCCTATTTTACTCACAAGTTCAAACTCGAAATTTCTTAAATATTTAACACAGAAAGTTAAAACAATGTTTTCCACTTGAAATTATACATATGTTAACTAATACAATAGTTTAATTTACATTTTCTCTATTTATTTCACTATTAAAGCACTTTTAAATTTCTTATACAAAACTATCATTATTTCACTTATACACAGGAATTTTCGCATAAAAATAACACAGAATTCACCTTTTTAGCACGTACAATCAACCTGAAATGTTTTATAAGTCATTTTTACATAAATTGCTGAAATTACAAACATTTTAAATTTTTACATATTCGGCCTCCTAAGGGCGTGGCCAGCGTGCTTCCGTGAACTCACTATTTGAACAACTAACTTTTGCACGGCTCTCGGCTATCAGAAAAAATGAAAGTCTGATATACACCAATTTTAACAATATTGGGTGAATAAATGCTTTTACACAATTTTCAAACTGTAGGAAACTATTTCTAATCAGATTCTTATCAGTTATCATGTTTCTTATCAGATAACAATATAAGTGAATGTTCTCATAAATCAATCATGGCAAATAGGCATTTGTTTTCGTACAAAACATATCAAACTTATATAAGACAATACTTATGCGATTAATTTCCGTTAATTCTATTTATGCACAGAGTGATCATCTCGACCGGGGAACAAATCCGATCTTTAACTTTATTTAAATATTCTTTTAAATTTACATCATTGGAAAGATGATTTCAACCGGGGAAACAATCCGGTAACATAATTTATATCTTAAATTCCTTATGAATTTATTAAGCGATATTATTTAGGAAAACAATAAACTAGTCCGGCCTGGGAGTCGAACCCAAGACCTTCATATCATTAATTCAACATTTCTTCAAGATTTAACTAA
This sequence comes from Parnassius apollo, assembly GCA_907164705.1. NCBI lineage: Eukaryota > Metazoa > Arthropoda > Insecta > Lepidoptera > Papilionidae > Parnassius > Parnassius apollo. Next base: position 3,219,969 of record CAJQZP010000393.1, read on the forward strand.
GCATTTTCTTACTAGAACATTGTTGCTCGATAATTTGTTTTTTAGAAGCTATTCGTCATCGGTTGACTTAATAAACTGAAATATTCTTATAGGCGCGTCGCCAACAGTTAGTGAGTGCAGAAAAGAGCGACATCTTGTGCACTGTACTATCGATCATATTCACGTTGTTGAACAGGTAATAGAAAAATATAATGAAGTTAGAAAACCACTATTTTTGGTGTTTATCGACTTTGCTAAAGCTTTCGAATATATTTCACACAACAGCATATGGAAAGCTCTAGAAAACCAAAACATTCCCCAACAATACATAAATATCCTAAGATATATCTACCATGAGAGCACTAGTAGAGTCAAATTAGACCGAACCGGACCAGCCTTCCCAATAAAAAGAGGGGTGAAACAGGGAGATCCACTTTCACCAAAAATTTTTATAGCAGTATTGGAACATATCATCAAAGGCTTAAAATGGACAAATAAGGGTATAAATATAAAAGGGAATTACCTCAGTCATCTTAGATTTGCAGATGATCTAGTAATATTTTCCGAGTCAGCAAAACAGATAGAGTCGATGGTAAATGAGCTAAACAACGCCAGTCAAAATGTAGGCCTGGAACTAAACACTACTAAAACCAAAATAATGACGAATAGAGTTCAATTACCTATAATTGTGAACAAAATTCCATTAGAATATGTTGATGAATATGTATATCTCAGTAAATTAATATCATTCAAAAGAACGAGACATGTTGACGAAATCCAAAGGAGAATAATGTCAAGTTGGGATGGGGCCCACAAGGAGATTCTAAAATCGACTCTACCTCCACCATAAATCTCAAAAAGAAGATAATAGATTCTTGTATACTGCCCTGCCTTACTTATGGGTGCCAAACATGGATATTTAACAAACATAACAGTAACAAGATCGCAAAATGTCAAAGACGAATGGAAAGGACAATTCTTAACATAAAATTGAAAGACAGAGTAAGGAACTCGGAATTAAGGTCCTAAGCTTAGCAGTTTATTTTTCTGACAGAAAATTTCGTAAAATGAATAAGGCATGAATTAATATATTAAACAAACAAATACAACTTGTGAAACTATTTACGTTTTTTTTTTTCAGATTGCTTGTATTGCTCCTACGCGGTCCAATTTAAATGAGACCGTCAACACTTTGCGCTATGCCGCTCGAGCAAAGAAAATCAAGTCGAAGCCTATTGTTAAGATGGTAAGTATTTTTGGCAGTGTCACCAATAAACACTTCATACCGCGGCGCGGGCTTCGTACATGGGCGTCGGTAAAAGTTTTACCGAACTTTCGGTCGAATTTTCGTATTCGGTGCAATCCATATTCGGCCCATCTCTAATTTAGATGCTAATAACTTATATCATACACAATATTTCCATAAAATAAAAACGTACGGACCTAGTTTTTCAGTATATCTACAACATTTCCACTGTGTTTACGGAAGGGAAAGCGTTATCACTTTTTGTATGAAAATTTACGGCTTCACAATCCTCTTAAAAAGACTTCAACCCATTTTCTTCACGTTCAGCGTTCATCACGTATATCCGAGGTTATAACTTACGCGCTGTAAATTTCACACTATTTGAGCATCCAGAATTCGATCCCAGCAATAAAACCACCGTGTAGTGGCGGTTGAGAATATCCATTACCCCATATCTTCCCGTGGGTGTCGTAAGAGGCGACAGAGGGAGACAGGCAGGAGATGGGCAGCAGCATCTTCCTGATAACTACTGTGATATAATAAAAAAACTGCGGTTACCAACCCGCTCGCCAAGCGTGGCAACTATGGCAAATATCCCCTCATGAGTAACGACGCAAACAAACGGCCCCCAGTCCCCGGCGGCCCCGCTATTCCTGGCTACGGTGGCGACCATGGTAACAGCGGGGTGGGGGGGTGCTAAGAATCTCCGGTGGAGGTTCGGGTGCCACCTACGACGACTCCACCTGGCAACATATAACGCACGCACCCTGAGGACTGACGAGAAGATAGTGGAGCCGGAAGAAGAAGAAATTTGGAGTAGGGCAACGGAACCGAAGGGGCCAGCAGCTGACCGACTTTATGGAGAAAGAAGGACTCTTTATGATGAACTCTTTCTTCCAGAAGCGGCCCCACAGGAAGTGGACCTGGACGAACCCCGACGGCTCGACAAAAAATGAGATTAACTTCATTATGACGACCAGACGCCAACTGTTCAGTGATGTCTCAGTGATCGCAAGGGTGATAACTGGCAACGATCACCGAATTGCAAGAGACACACTGAACCTAAACGTTAAGTTGGAGAGGTCTCGTCTAATGAAGTCAACGCTCCATCCCCCTGGTGCTCTAATCCAGAATCCCGAAACCTTTCAGCTCGAGTTACGTAACCGCTTTCAGTGCCTAGAAGATTGCAATGCAGAGGACGATATGAATGACAAGCTCGTGGAAACTGTCCATGCGGTCGGAGCTAAGTTCTGCAAGACCCACCGCAGAAGAACACAAAAACTCTCCGATCACACTCTTAATCTCATGGCTGTTAGACGGGAGATGAGGCTGCAATCGTCAACAGATTTGACAGCATACAGGCATCTGAAGCCGTGGTACCTCAGATGGTTAACGCTCGCTGTAAATATAACAGAACGCAAGTAACCCGGGTTCGATCCCACCCGCATCAATGAAATTGTTAATTGCAATTTTAAGTGCTGATTTACCACGTGCTCAGCGGTGAAGGAAAACATCGTGAGGAAACCTGCATGTCTGAGGAATAAGAAAAAAAATATTTCGAAGACATGTGAAGTTCACCAACACGCATAAGGGCAGCGCGGCGGACATTTCCATGCCCTGAAACCCTCTCAGAAATGAGGGGAGGCCTGTGCCCAGCAGTGGGACGGATATAAGCTGTAACTTTACTTTTACTTTAATAGGCAACTGAACAGACAGATCTCCAAATGCATGCGGCAAGACTTACGCAAATTTAATACTGCTCGTACTAAAGAAGCGATTGAGCGGAACCAGGGCTCCAAAGTCTTCCAGAGATCTGTCTGCCAGAAAGAGCCAACTGTCAAAGCTGAAGACTGAATGTGGCAGCATCGTTTCCGGGGCACCTGAGATTTTGAGTGAGATTGAGAGGTTCTATGGGCAGCTGTACACATCATCGTTGGAGCCACACGCAAGTGTGAGTAACGATCCAAGAGCAAGTCTAATCCGACACTATTCCGATGATATCCCGGACGTCAGTCTGATCTTCTTCACCTTAAAAACGGCAGGGCCCCAGGCAAGGAGAAGGAGCTTCTGAAAGCGAGTGGAACACCGGTACTTGAAGTCCTTCAGAAACTCTTCAATTACGTCCTGCATGGTGGCACTACTCCTGAGGCGTGGAGCAGAAGTGCGGTGGTCTTGTTCTTTAAGAAAGGCGACAACGCTCTCTTGAAGAACTACAGACCGATTTCCCTTCTTAACCGCGTCTATGTGCTGTTTTCGAGAGTCATTACGAATCGCCTCGCACGCAGACTCGATGACTGCCAGCCTCCCGAACAAGCCGGTTTCCGAAAAGGCTTCAGTACCATAGACCACATACATACCCGCGGCAGATTGTACAGAAGACCCAAGAGTACAATCTGCCACTTTGCCTGGCATATGTGGACTATGAGAAAGCCTTTGATTCCGTCGAAATTTGAGCGGTGCTACAGTCCCTTCAGCGGTGCCAAGTTGACTATCGGTATATCGAAGTGCTGAAGTGTTTGTACAGTAGGGCTACGATGGCTATCCAAGTACAGAACCAAAGTTCGAAACCTATCCAACTGCAGAGAGGTGTAAGACAGGGTGACGTTATATACCCGAAACCCTTCACCGCTGCATTGGAAGACGTTTTCAAGCTACTGGACTGGAAAGGATACTGTTACGAGCTTGAGGTTCGTGACAATAAAAATTGCCGATAAAATTACCTAAATTAACACTTTAATTTACTTTACACAATTAAAGTTAAAACACTAATAATTTAAAGACACTAATTCACTTAATTCCACTCCGAAGCTTCGCTTGTTTCGCCAAATCAACACTGCCTCCATCGCATCTTGCAGCGCCTATATATTTGAATCAGCAAAGAAATATCCAGAATGTTCAAGTAAACACGGGCAAGGTACCGAGCGTTCGAGTTTCGACTAGGCGCTGTCGGTTGAGTAATTTGTGATGTCATTTTCTCAATGCTCCCCTCGCTCTCGTTCCTGACACTAGATGGCGCTAGTTGACTTATTCATGCAACACTGCCCCCTCCTAAGACATGCTCGTCCCGAGCATTATCGGTCCCATAATAACGCGCCAAGCGATCCACATGGACGATCTTAGGAGTCCCTCTTGCGCCTTTCTGTATCCGGTAGGTCACATCGTTGATCCTGGTTACAATCCGGTACGGGCCGTCCCATTTAGCTTGAAGCTTAGGAGATTTCCCTTTGCTGCGGACTGGATTGTGCAACCACACAAGTGAACCTTCGTCGAATCCTTTGTTGTTCATTTTGCGGTCATACCGGGTTTTCATCTTTTCAGACATTTGCTGGCCCGATTGTCTGACGTGCTCATAAACGTCATTCATTTTTTTCATTAAGTTAAGTCATTTGCATAATCGGTTATACTGCGTGGAGCATCGGATGGTATCCCGGTGATCAGGTCTGCAGGCAGCCGTAATTCTCTTCCAAAGTTTGCGAAAGCTGGTGTCACTGCTGTACTTTCGTGAACAGAACTTCGATATGACAACAAAAACGGTTGTATGTGCTTGTCCCAATCTCGTTGCCGATTGTCTACAACTTTTGCTAGGTACCTCTCCAATGTCTGATTAAATCGTTCCACCATTCCATCAGATTGCGGGTGATAAGAAGTCGTTCTTGTTTTATGAGTACCCATAACTCGGCAAGTTTCCTGGAATATTTGAGACTCAAAATTCCTTCCTTGATCGCTGTGAATCTCTAAAGGTACTCCAAAACGACAGAAAACTTCATGAACTAGTTTATCTGCAACTGTTGAAGCTTCTTGATTTGGAATGGCGAAGACTTCTGGCCACTTAGTGAAGTAATCCATCACAACCATGAAATACTTGTTACCGCTTTCACTCTCCGGAAACGGCCCCGCCACGTCAATGGCTATTCTCTCCCATGGTGCACCAACATTGTACAACTTCAATGCACCTCTACTACGAGTCTGAGGTCCCTTTACAGCCGCACAACTTGTACATTTGCGACACCAGTCCTCGACATCGTTTCGACAGTGGACCCAGTAAAACCGTTCTCGGATCTTCAGTAGAGTTCGTTTAACTCCCAGATGGCCTCCTGACCAATCATTATGGTACAGCTGTAGAACATCCGGTACTTTAACTTTAGGGACAACCATTTGCAAATGACAGCTGTCTCCCCGAACGTTTTCCCATTTACGACACAGAACTCCATCCTGAAGCAGCAAGCTGTCCCACTGGGCCCAATAGCTTTTAGTGGTCGAACTCATCGCTGAGACGTCACTCCACTTGGGCTTGGGAGCACTGGCCTTTATCCATTCCAGAATCGGCTTGATGTCCGGATCTTCCTGCTGTGCATGTAGTAAGCTGTCCTTCCACTCGTTGCTGAGGTGGTCTGCCCTGAGCATCCTCACGGATACCACTTCCTTACTCTCTTGCCTAGTACAATGTTTGCAATCTTCAGGACAAGGTCTTCTTGACAATGCATCTGCGTTGCCATGAGATTTCCCGCTGCGATGTTCGATCTCAAAGTCGTATTCCTGCAGTAGTTCAATCCACCTCGCAACTTGTCCTTCTGGGTTTTTAAACTGCAATAGCCATTTTAGTGCAGCATGGTCAGTTCGTAAGTGAAATTTTCGTCCCAGAAGATATTTGCTAAAATGTTGCAACGACTTTACCACAGCTAGCAATTCGCGTCTTGTGACACAGTAGTTCCTTTCCGGTTTTGACAACGACTTGCTGAAGTACGCTATCACGACCTCTTGGTCACCATTACGTTGAGACAACACACCGCCAAGTCCTATATCACTTGCGTCTGTGTCAACTATAAATTCTTTGCTTGCATCAGGGTATCCCAAAATAGGTGTTTTGCACAGACGGTCCTTGAGCTCCTGGAATGCGATGTTACAACTTTCATCCCAGCAGAAATGTCGCTTCTCCTCGGTTAGCTTATGCAGAGGTTTGGCTATATCTGCAAAGTTCTTCACAAAACGTCGGTAATAGGAGCACAAACCCAAAAAATGCTCTAACCTGCGTCTTGTCTTTTGGAACCGACCAATCCTTTACAGCTGCGATTTTCTCTGGATCCGTGCGGATACCTTCTTCCGACACTACATACCCCAAAAAGTTGACTTGCCGTTTGAATAGTGAACATTTCTTCGGACTCAACTTAAGGTTGGCACTCTTAATCTTCCTGAGCACGCGTTCCAGGTTTTGAAGGTGTTCCTCAAACGTACGGCCCACGATGATGATGTCATCCAAGTAGACCAGACAGGCCTCGCCAATTAGCCCGGTAAGTACAAGTTCCATCAGCCTTTCGAACGTTGCTGGAGCATTGCACAACCCAAACGGCATTACTTTGAATTGCCACAGACCCTTTCCCGTCGAGAACGCAGTTTTCTCCTTGTCCTTAGGGTCAATTTCAACTTGCCAGTAGCCACTTTTTAGATCCAGCGTGCTAAACCATTTTACTCCTGTAAGCATGTCCAGCGTGTCATCAATTCTTGGCAAGGGATAGCTGTCCTTCTTTGTAACTGTCATTCAGACGGCGGTAATCAACACAGAACCGCATGCTGCCATCCTTCTTCTTTACCAGTACCACGGGTGAACACCATGGACTAGATGAAGGTTCAATAACACCATCCCTCACCATTCCCTCAATCATGGTTTCCACTTCCTTTTCACGTGCTACCGGCAATCGTCTTGGCCGCTGACGGATAGGCAACTCTTCACCTGTGTTTATTTTGTGTTGAACTAAACCAGTCTTTCCTATGTCAGCATCGTTTGATGAGAATACATCGGCGTACTCGAGTAACAACTTCTTCGCCTTCACCAATTCGTTCGGGGACAGAACACTGCGACAGTCTTCCAAAAGTGTGGTCACTCTCGTTTCTGAATCCTTGCTGGGGGTCCCACTCGATATATATTGGCACTGACGTAACCAATCCACTTCCTCACAAGTACCAACCAGTGTACCTTTTTCTATAACCTGTTCCCGGTCGCAAAGGTTCAGCACACGTACTCCTGAGATGTCAGTGGTCCTGACCAAGGTTCGAGCTACTTTCCATGGAAGGTCATTGTTTACCCTTTCCACAAGTACACAACGGTGAGCTTGCCCAGCGTTTCGTGGAAGACTAACCGGAACAATCGTTTCCGATCTCGGCGGAAGAACAATCTTCTTGATGCTGTACACGTTCCCTGGTAACGCACCTTCCATAAAAAGTTCCTCCTGTCCACATTTCAAAACACCTTGCTTAACGTCGATCTCACAACAATTATTCCTCATAAAGTCTAGGCCTAGGATGCAGTCGTCCATTATATCAGCCACGATGACATTATGCAGGTAGATCACGTTGCCTAGCTTCAACTCCATCTCCTTCTCTCCACGGACGGGTATACGCTGACCGGTGGCTGTTACCAAATTAATGCGTTCTCGGTTGTATGCGGAGTCCCCAAGGAACTGACTTATAAGTTGGGAACTAACAACCGTACGAGAGGCTCCAGTGTCTATGGTCAGCTTACACGGCATTCCGTTGATCTCGCCCTTTATGATTAGGCTGTTCCCATCATGGGTTTGTGAGATCGAGATCCTTGGGGCTCTTTTAACATCAGCCAGCACCCGCCCCGCAGTTCTGGCTATTACTCGTTTCCCTGCCGCTGCTGGGCGGTGCTGTTGGCCGCACTACCCTCCTGAGATCGTTCAATTTCCCTTTCTAGGGTTCGCTTAGGGCAGCTGGATCGAAGATGGCCCTTTTCCCCACAGCCATAGCACCTTGGGCTGTATCCTTTGTTGCGGTCGCGAACTGTAGCTGCTGCAACCTCCCTGACGCGATGGGAACGATGATCCTGCCGCACGGCTTCCACTTCCAGTGCATGGGCCAAGGCGTCCTTAAGCGTCTCGTGGTGCCCGAGCCTCACAGCAGCTCTGACTTCCAGGTCGCGGATGCCGTCGATGAATGTCTGCACCAGGTTCCCTTCAATGAGCGCAGGTACAGACCGGTATGCTTTTCGCACCAGTTTCTCCACTTCTAGAGCCCACTGCTGCAGGTTTTCGTTGATGCGCTGCACACGATCTTTAAGCTGCGCACGAAAGACGTGTTCCAGGTGAGTGTCGCCATATCTCGCCTCCAATGCCTCAAGGAGTTGCTCATAAGTCACTTCCTCACCGAGAGCTTCCAGAACTGTTAAGGCCTGGTCGCGCAGGCCTAGTGTGAGAGCAGTCATGGCCTGACTTTTATTCCAGCCGTTCGCCTTCATAACAGCCTCGAACTGGATTTTGTAGGCTGACCAGGAAGAAGTCCCGTCAAACGGTGGCACCTTGAACCCACGTAGCGAAGGTGCTGAAGTTCCTCTCGTCCGCGCTGCAGCTGCTCCTGTAGCATCGCCATCAGAGCACCTAAGTCAGGTGCTGCAGGTGTAGGAGCTAATGACGGGCCCGCAGCCTCCGTGGCTGGCAGTTGGCCCTCCGACGTTTGTGGCGTTGCACCACCAAATCTCCTCTGGTCCGTCTCATGCTGGCGTTGACTGCGGGTACGGACACCCTCCGTTTCCTCCTTAGGTAAAATCGGCATGATTTTATCCCACTTCTGACACCAATTGTTACGAGCTTGAGGTTCGTGACAATAAAAATTGCCGATAAAATTACCTAAATTAACACTTTAATTTACTTTACACAATTAAAGTTAAAACACTAATAATTTAAAGACACTAATTCACTTAATTCCACTCCGAAGCTTCGCTTGTTTCGCCAAATCAACACTGCCTCCATCGCATCTTGCAGCGCCTATATATTTGAATCAGCAAAGAAATATCCAGAATGTTCAAGTAAACACGGGCAAGGTACCGAGCGTTCGAGTTTCGACTAGGCGCTGTCGGTTGAGTAATTTGTGATGTCATTTTCTCAATGCTCCCCTCGCTCTCGTTCCTGACACTAGATGGCGCTAGTTGACTTATTCATGCAACAATACGGTATTAACATCAATGGCGAGTACATCACTCACCCTCGAATTACCAACGATATAGTTCTTATGGCAGAATCGCTGGAGGACCTTAGCACTATGCTCAATGACCTCAATAGTGTTTCCCAACGGATAGGTATTAAGATGAACATGGACAAAACAAAGATCATGTTTAATGTCCATGTCACACCTATGCCGATAGTTGTTGGGAGCACTATGCTCGAAGTTGTTGACGAGTACGTTTACCTGGGACAAATAGTCCGACTAGGTAAGTCCAACTTCGACCGAGAGGTCAATCGACGGATTCAACTCGGCTGGGCAGTGTTCGAGAAATTACGACACATCTTCTCGTCAGGTATACCTCAATCTCTGAAAACTAAAGTGTACAACCAGTGCATGTTGCCAGTGATGACTTACGAATCTGAGACGTGGTCCTTCACTGCTGGCTGTATGAGGACGCTCAAGGTCGCTCAGCGAGCTATGGAGAGGGCTATGCTCGGAGTTTCTCTGCGTGATAGACTCAGAAATGAGGATATCCGCAGTAAAACCAGAGTGACCGACATAGCCCAACGGATTAGTAAGCTGAAGTGGCAATGAGCCGGCCATATGGCTCGAAGAACCGATAACCGATGGGGAAGAAAGGTTCTCGAGTGGCAGCCTCGTACAGGTAGGCGTAGTGTAGGGTGACCCCCCCCCCCCCACTAGACGGAGTGACGACCTAGTAAGACATGCAGGAAGACGATGGATGCAGGTGGCTCAGGACCGTGCTTAGTGGCATTACTTGGGGGAGGCCTATGTTCAGCAGTGGACTTGTGAAGGGTTGTAATGATGATGATGATGATGATGAATAAAATTGTTAACAGCAATTGTACGTGCTGATTTAACCATGTACTCGGCAATGAAGATAGTCATCGTGAGGAAATCTGCATGTCTGACGGATAAAATATTTAGAGTACAAGTGAAGACCGTCAAACATATATTTGTAATACAATTGCTCCATAATCCCAACCTCATTAAGAGTGTGCGCAGGAATTGCACAATTTCTCCCTCTCCCTTCCACCATCGGACAACCAGACGTTTGGCCAGTCTAAACCCTTTCGTTGTTGACTTACCATGCATTCGAACCAAACGGTTTGCTACGTCGTTCATCACGCATACAGCAAAGGAGTGGAATAAGTTGCCAGCATCTGTCTTTCCATCCGATTACAATGTCGGTGTCTTTAAGGCAAGAGTGGATAGGTTTTTATTAAGTCAGTGTGCTTCACCATCTTAGGCTACATCACCACTTACCATCAGGTGGGATCGTAGCTAAGCGCTGGCTTAGAACAGTGAAAAACAACCCCTTTTAGAAAAATGACAAAAGTTCTGTGCCCAGCGGTGGGGCGCATATAGACTGTAATTTTACTTTATTATTATATAGAATAATACAATGAATCTAAATAATCCTTCAGGATGCAAGAGACGCCCTAATTTTGAGCCTTAAAAGGGAAGTAGAGGCGCTTCAAGCAGAAAACCAACACCTAAGAACAGCTCTACACGTCCATAGTGATTACAACATGGACACGTTGGGTAAGTTTTACTTGTACATTATAAAGCTATTACGAAATTATTTCCCGTATGAGTGTTTTGGGAAACGTAGCAGATTTAAAAGTAAACGCCGGTTTAACGCGCCTACCTTGCAAACTCGGCGATAAGATATTAATATTCTACATATTATTATAAGATATTTCTTGCATCAGAATCCCGTGAAATTGATCTTTATAACAAATAAATAAATTTGCATTTAAAATAACACCAAAACTAATAATCTTTAATTCTTTTAACCCTGTTGTTCTCAACCTTTTTGCATCACAATGTTGTGCCAGACTCCAGAGCACCAGAAAATTTAACACTGCCTGTTGCCGCCATGCTGACATTTTCGATAGTCGGACCTTACGATATCCAGACAAAATAGACTGATGTATTCTCTTATGCCGCCTCTACAAAACATTATTGCAAAGACAGTTAGTTGGAATTTACAATCATGTTGGGTAATTCAATGAATTCATTTACTAATGGTCGCTTTTTATTAATTAGGAACTAACTCGTTGTCAAGACCCGAGTTTTAGAGCCGCTACTCTAAACTGCACTTAGTTTGTTTTTATTTAAACTGACACCTAATAAGATTATTAGCTAACGACACAATATCTATACTTCGTAGGAAACAAAACTCGATTATTACTGAAAATCAGCGTTGTAATAAAGTGTCTTTGGCACACAGCATTCACTGATCGTCATCAAGTCCAGTATTTTTGTATACCTAATAAGGTTAACAAACGAGCACACAGTCCACCAAATAGTAAGTGGATGTTGAGGTTATAGACATCTACAATACATCTATCCACGATTAAGAATCAAAATGCGGATGAATGCGTTGTCACCTCTGAGGACTACGATAGAACGCCTTGTTCCCAGTAAAATGTGTCTCCAGTTCTCTACACTTAACGTACAGCTGCTATTTTACGCTGGTATTCTGTGAGAACGTGATCCTTCCCCGATCGAGCTGATCCATTCGTGCTGCAACCATAATATAGCTGCAGCGTGTAAAATAAACTAGTAAGATTATCTACCATTGACTTATATATTTCTAGCGTATCTACATAACTAATGTATTATAATATTAACAAAACTCAATTATCACTGGAAATCAGCGTTGCAATTGATGTAAGTGTCTTTGGCCCACAGCTCTATTGATTAAATGCTCGTTTGTCATAATTACATATCTAAAAAGCTGACAAATCATTGGAAAAACTTTATCCAGAAGTAGACTTACTGTTGTTTATGAATAGGAAATGGGTGTACGCTACGCTGCTAACACTAAAACATTGAAACCAGGTCACAGAAACCCGAGCACCCCGCGAGTGGAAACCAACAAGCTGTACCAGCTGCCGCAATCGGAGCTGGTGGAGCTGATTCAAATCCATATGGAGGAGAACTCGGCGCTGAGGAGAGAGAACAGCGAGCTGTTCGGCGTCAGAGACCAGCTGCTAAGGGACCAAGAGCTTCTGAGTAGGGAGAATGAGAGGCTGCTAAAGAAGTTGGAAGACGTCAATTCGTAAGTACCTAATATACTTCTTATAATCTTTTCTTCACTTTATAAAACTAAGGTTTTGAATACGTTGAAGCATCAATGGTGCAGCAGAATTAGGTACCGTTCACCATCAGACTGCCAGTCGTTCGGCCGTTCACCACCATTTCGATGTCGACATACAAATCCTAATGCTTTGCTTTATCGTTCCTAATGTGTTGTGAAAAAGAAAGGAGTAATTTGCTTCAAGGCAAGAGTGAATAGGCTTTCATTAAGTCAGATCGCATTTACCATCTTTGGCTACATCACCACTTACTATGGATTAGGATTGTTAAAGTAGTAAAAAAAATAATGGTCGCAAGAAAAACAATATTGGCAGACGAAGTTCTGGCGCCAAATTATTTTTTTTTTCATTTTTATGCTATTGGCTACAATGCCTTCAGCTAGAAACAGTACATCAAATGCCGTAATACATTTTATGAAATATAAAATATGTTAAAAAATGTTTTCACAATATCTTGATACTTCATATTGCGACATTTATGTAGCTTAAGCCAGCAGATAGACGCTGGCAACAATATCTTAAGTTCTAAATGCATATGACCAAATACCCACCGACCGTTTTGTTGTCCGTTAATAGAAAAGCTCTGCCCTATTCACCATACCGTGTGCATGAATTAAATGACGTATTCCTGCGCACCCTCTCCGGAAATATGTTGATTCTTGAGAATAAACATATTGAATTTAATTTGTATGAATAGGTTTAAATTTAGAATGGAACAAATTCCTGTTACGTTTAATAAATTATGTTTTAGGTCGTTATTTGGATTGTGCTGATTTAACAGCAACAGGTCAGTGGAAGTGCTCACTAAGTGTATGAATTTATAAACGCACTAGCACGCATGACGGTTGTTAATAAATAACCCTTTATTTCTAAAATACTAATCATAAATAAATAGTTACTAATTAAAATATATTATAAGTTCGAACATAAATAAAACCCTATTAAAATAATATTTATATTTAATACACATTACCTAATTTTAAATATCGCCAAATAGTTTCATTTGTCTCAGCATGCGAAAATTCACACTGTTTTTTTTTTTACAGAATTATTAATCAAGGAAAGCTGTGATATAAGACAAGCAGCCATTTCTTTGTATTATAAATATAATATTTTTATTTTTACTTGAATTATTAAATATGTTTTTGTTTTCAGAGTGTGCGTTCGGTCTCCAATTATACCAGCACGTCCAACTTACTCTGAAATTGGATCCAAGGAGCCAGATATTTGGACCAATCCCTCAATTTCTTCGGCAAATAGTGTAGCCAGTAGACTAATTTAGAAAAATGAAGATGATATTGTTAAATTTAGGCGTTGACAATAAGAATTTAACCGATAAGGCGCTATGATGTCCTTTATTAATACAACAGAGGGTTTCTAAAGCTTAGGTGATGATTGATTCTTTAATATGTATAATTTAATTGCAAATACTAGGTTCTTGCCTGTGTGAAACTGCTTTATTCTCATCTATATATGAATTATGCAAACAATTTTATAAGTTATAGATACCTACTTTATATTATTTGTCTTAAAATGCAAATACTACACATTGAATAACAAAGCAATGGTTGCTGTAAAGTGCCCGAAACGTCGTAAATTAAAAATTTTAAAATTTAAATTTAAAAACGCTATTAAATCGATAAAATTAGTTTTATTTAAAATTAGTTTTTTTTATAATACTTAGTTGGGCTATAGTAACAAGCATTTCAGATTATACAGCCAGTATTCGAAAACGGCGATTTATTTGGAAAGAGTCAAATACTTTATTAACAGGTTTCCTAAATCAAATGTTTTGTTCCTAAGATTTGATTTAGGAAACCTGTTAATATTTAGAACTTTGAAGAACATGTAGAATTAAAAATAATAAAATATAGAAAATATATAATTGAAGTAATTTTAAAAAGGTGCTCTTACTCATTTTCTCTTTTTGTGAAATGACAAAATAAAGACAGTTCAAGATTGAATGACTTATTATATTTTCGCGAATCCTATTTTTAAGGACTTCATCTCGTTTAATTTTTCTTATTTAAGATTCCAGACGTTAAACTCGATAAATTCGTAAAAATAGTTTTATTCAATTAATCTAGTAGGTATTTACGGATTTCTTCGCGTTTATTAATTTATTTTATATTCCTGAAGTTTCGAGTACTTTGCAGCACCCATCTAGTAGGTACTATTTATGGCACCCATCGTCACGGAGGTACCGAGGTGTTCGACGTCCCAATGTCATAGTTAACCACGACTACCCTCATTTTAAAATTATTAATTTTTAATCCGATCTAGTTTGTATTTACAAGAGACACATGGGACTCTGTAAGGAAAGCAGCAGAATTAGGCCTTGCTAGGGTTGTGAATTGGCTCAATCAGAATCTACTAACTTTGAATGTATCTAAAACTAAATATATCTGCTTTACTATGTATAACAGCACCCAATCTACACCTGATTTTCATATTAAAATTTACGATTGCTCTGACGTCCAAATCTCTAGTTGTAAATGCTCTCAAATAAATAAAGTCTCAAATATAAAGTATCTCGTCATGGTTGACCAAAGACTATCTTGGTATTCACATCTAGAATTAATGAAAACTTATTTCGATATTTAAGTCTCTACATGTCTCCACGAAGTGTTTTTTTTTTTTATTTAAGAAAATATACATAGCTCTGGCTCAGTCAACGTTGGGCTACTGTATTCCTATATGAGGTGGTGCAGCAAAAACTAGGTTCCTTGAGCTTGAAAGGGTTCAAAGATTTTGAATTAAAGTTATGTACTTAAAGCCCTATAGATTCTCTACAACTGAACTTTATGAAGTGAGTAATTGACTTTCGGTAAGAAAACTTTACATTTTAGCAACAGCTTTAAAACTTCATAGTTTCATAAATTACCATATGTCTTCAATCACCAGACGTAGAAAATATACAATAGGTACCCTAAGAAGATTCATTTAAAACCAAGTTTGCATCAAAAGAGTATACTAGACGTTCAGTTTATTTATTTAATAAAATAAACCAAAAAATCAATATTTACTCTATGAATTACCATTACTGTAAAAAAACCGTAACAGACTGGTTAAGAAAACTGTCCTATGAAGAAATCTAATTCCTTCTCGAAAATACTGCCTTATGAATTTTCACACTCATACAGAATTCCCACGCTCATCCATACACACACACATTTTTGCACACTATCATGCAATTATACCTTACTTGCAATTTAAATTGTTTAGCTTTTGATTTATTTATGTTTTTTTGTTATTTTATTGTTTTGTGTTACTTATTCTAATTTAAAGTAGTAATATAATTGTAATAAGGAAGAACGGGGCCCTCTACTACAGGTATCTATTTACTTAAAAGAGGGTGCCCAACAATATTGTAACAACTTACTACTCGTTTTAAAGTAATAAATTATTTTGGGGTATCTATATAATTTTCTCATCTGGTTGGGTTCCATAAATATATAATTGCGAACGAAAATGATAAATACACATAAATAACAATACAATTAAATAAATACATAAAAAATATATAAATAAATAAAAGCCCAACCAGATGGAAGCCCTCGGCAGACCAAACGGCCGAGGGTTAGGGGGAAAGGGAAAGAAACCGGCGGACGATGCGGTCGGTATCGAGGAGCACTGCCTTCTGCATTTCAGCCCGGAGCAGTCCGTCACGGAGTCCTAGTCGCCTCAGATGACCCGAGAGGCTGACTGGGATTAGCCCGTTTGCGGAAACGACTACAGGTATAATTTCGGTCGACAGCCCACCCCACATGTCGGTCACCTCGTGAGCCAGGTCCAGATATTTTGTTCGCTTATCTGTTTCGGCTTTCACGAGGTTCTCGTCATACGGAATGGTAATGTCGACCAAAAATATCCTTGACTATGCCCGGTCCATCAGCACAATATCAGGCTTATTCGCAAGAATAGTCCTGTCTGTGACGATGGCCCGGTCATTTTCGAGCACGGCTTCCGGCAAGTACTTGTAATACGGCATTTTCCGGTCCACGAGACCGTATTTCAGAGCGAGCTCCTGGTGTAGAATTCTGGCTTCTAGGTTGTGCCTGTGCAAGTACTCAGAGTTAGAAAGCGCCGAACAACCGGAGATGATATGCCTAAGTGACTCACCGGGATGGCGACAAGCTCGACAAATGTCGATGTATCTCCGATAGTTGTTGGTCTTAAGAACCTGATCCTAAATACCTGATAATAAATTATTATCAGTATTGTCAGTTTGACCTTACTCTTTCGTACTAGTTTCATTCAACGTATACTATAGTATTCACATAAATATAGTAAGAAATCATTAGATACGGTATAGAGACAAATAATATCTACGTATTAAAACTGAGCGAAAATCAACGGCCGGTCATTTTAATAGGAGAGCGATACCAAAAACCTATATAAATTAAAGTGGAAGCTGCAACCCATAGAATGAACATGAATCAAAATGCAGATGCCTTGTTATCCCTGAGGACTAAGATAGAAGGACTTGTTACGAGTAAAAAAATAAGGTATTTATCCACTTCTTTATACTCGCCATACGAAACACAGTTGTTATTTTACGCTGATATTCTGCGAGGACGTGGTCATTCCCTGGTCTCGACCCATTCGTGCTACTACTATAACGCAGCATGACTCAATATAGCATGGAGCATAAAAATATACTTTTTGAATATGTACATATTTATTTATTTATTTATATTTCCTACTAACATCTACCATTACAGGGAAAACATAAATCGATAAATGTAGCATCTCAATTCAAAAAGTAACAATTCCAATTATAAAAGATTACTAAATAAAACACAATAATTAATTTAAATAACAAGATATAATAATTAATTTAAATGACAATACAAAATTTTAATACTAAATAATTTGAAATTTGTTTTTAAATTTTTCATAATTTGAAAACATTTTATCTTGATGTTTTAGTCTAAAACTAAATAAAGACAAACAAAAAACTAATTAAAGACAAAGAAGAATCAAATACGTTTTTGAATGTATTTATTTATTTGCTTAAATATGTAACGAACTCGCTATTTTTGTAATATAGAGAGTGAATATTATTATTTGTAAATAATCAAAGATTATGTAGTTCAATTACACGAGTCTGTAGCAACTAATGAAAATTAATAACTTGACAATAAAATGTATTATTACTGTCTGTCTTTGTCTTATTTAACAAAGAAACGAATATTCTTATAAAACTACCTAAATGATTTGAAAGTTGTGTCCACTTCATGACTATGGTTAAACAGTTACAGCTAAATACCCCACAGCTGGGCAAGTCTCCTCTCATTTTTGGGAGAATTATGAAGCGATTAGTGCGCAGTTAGTTTGTGGTCCGCAGCGACGCTCTATTGGCGTAGTTCACCTTCACATTCAGTCAAATATTTTTATACAAAATTGGTTTTTGCAAAGTTCTTTTTGAATGCCGAATGCTACGCCATCGCTTTGCCAAGTTCCTACTGCGGGGAGACATTAGTAAAGAAGATTCATCAATTTATTCCTAACAGTTTAAAGCCCACACAGATTGCCTCATAAGGGATATAATATTTGCTAGTCTTTTTTTTTATAGGATAACGGTGAAAAACGAGCACACAGTCCACTTGATATTAAGTGGTTGCTGTAATCCATAGACATCTACATCTATCCTCGATTACGAATCAAAATGCAGATGCGTTGTCACCCGTGAGGACTAAGATGGAATGCCCCTTTTCCAGTAAAAAGGGTCTCCGGTTCTCTACACTTACCATACGAAACACAGTAGCGTTAAGCAGCTATTTTACGCTGGTTATCCTGTGAGAGCGTGGTCCTTCCCCGGTCGAACCGACCCATTCGTGCTACAACTATACCAGTAATATAGCTGCACCATGGCTCTACCACGTAAAGAAAAGTCTCCACGCTTAGCCGGCGAGTCTGCTTCAACTCTGTTGGAAGACTGCTTCCCATCTCCTGTTTTTCACCTCTGTCGCCTTTTAAGACCCTTATATGTAGTAATTGATATTCTTAAGTATTCTGATATTCTTAATAAGAATATCCACTACCACACATCACATGATTCACATGTCCTCAGAATATTTTATTCCTCAGATATGCAGGTCTCCTCGCTACATTTTTCTTCAACGCAGAGTATGCACAGCATTTATAATTGCAATTAATAAATCTTTTGATGGTTGTTGCTCACAGCATTAAACACTTCTGAAAAAACTAGCGAACCCCGCGTTTCTAAAATACAGGATTCATCAACTTTAATAATGCCGTAGCACACCATAACAGCTCCAAATTTGGAAGTCATGTCACATTACCATTTGTACGAGGGCTGTTCGGAGCATCGGTGAGGTTGTGCGCACCGAACGCGAAAGTTCTCGTGTAAAACCTCGTGAATATTCCGGATCCAATCTGCAATTTACCTTCACCTTCACCTAGTAAACCTCTTCATCATACGTGATTCGCCTATTCTCTTCAATTACTATTTTTTCTATTCTAAGGCAGTGCTTGATTACTATCTAACCAGATAGTAAGTGACGATATTTTTCACTCTCTAGGTTTCCTTTCGTAAGAGAGTCAAAGGGCGACCACTTCTTTCTTCACTTATTTTTTTTCAATCTTAATTAGTTGACCGTGCTGTAAACTGTTATACCAGCTGCCGCGGTCGCCTTAGAAATATATGCGGTACGCCTTTATCCTTAAATTACATTTAAAGTTTATTAAATGATCTCGTCCGGTTTAAAGTGACATTGGAAATCGTAAAATCATTGCGCGAAAATGTTCCCAAAGCTGATCCATTTTTCACGAACACAATAATTTAAACAAAATTGGAAATTAGAACATTGATATTTTTACTTCTATTAAATAACTTTATATTTAAAATAAATTATTCTAAGATTAATATAATAATAATAAAGTTAATGTATTTTCATACATTACAACCTACGAGTATATTCGCTGTGTGTAAAAGAAAACCTCATGGTGTAGAATGAAAAACCAAGATCAATAAAAAGGTTTAGGACCATTTTATTTTTATCTTTAACACAATTTAGTATTACTTATTTACATAGTACAGTGACCAATGTGCTTGTATATTTATGTCAGTTTTTATAACTAGAAAGTGAAAATGTTGGTTAATTTATTTAAAAAATAATTCCCTTAATTTACATGGTAATTATATTAAATTACAATGCACACAATGTGACATAACGGATAATGCACAATAAACACTGCAGCAGTCTTTACATGAAGCAGTTCACCAGTTTAGTAAACTGCAAAAATTGGCAGTTAATGTTTTCTAAAACCGTATTTTTTTCTCTCGTAGAACAAATCTGTCTTTGAACTTCCCAAGTTGACAATCTTTGGACACCCATCTCTCTGAAAGAAGTAAAATTTAATTTATAGGATTTATTTTGTACAACACTAGAGTTGTTAGTACCATCTTTCACATTCCTTCAACCATACAGCAGTTCCGCTCTGCTGTGTTAGTTAGTGGTCTTAGTTTGATAGGAAAGAAAGCATATAAAGTTACTGGCTAATAAAGTTATTTTATCTTAACCCTCGAGGTGAAAATGTACTGGCAGCAGCTGTACACTGGGTGCAGCAGTCGCTTACCATCAAGTGGATGATAGCTTTTTCTTGATTGTCACTCTTATATTATACAACTTCCACATTGTTCTAGTGGTTGAAAATGCAATTGTTAATTATGAGTTCTTGGGTCAAGCCAAAAAAACAGATCTCGAGTTCTTCCATCAAGAAATCAGTCAGGAAGTAGACGGAAAGCACATAAAACTGTTGATCCAGTGCCTGATCTTTGTAAAGTTGTGTCGGTTTACTGTCCCATGGAGGGAATCGATGCATCTGTGCTTGCGCATGCACATACACTAGGGCACTATAATCCTGTCCTGCGCTGCTGGCTAGTCTCCTTGAGATTAGACCAAAATTTGGTCTGGAGATCATTATTATTTATACACAGCAATTTTGACATTTCTATTAGATATAAAAATAACATTTTAATTTTTATATAATATTAAAGTGCCTTGCAAGGGAAGTCTTCTTGATGATAAATGTATAAGGCACACCTGCAACCAATATTAAACACTGACTAGGGCAGGATTAAAGGCAACATGGAACATTGCTTAACGGCCCTGTGGGTTTAAAAAAAGATTGTTTTAGTGATATAGTAAGTTGGAAAAAGGGGGGTCATCACCTGCATTGCCTAGAGGCTCCTTGTCACCTAAGCTAAAACAAATATAGGCCTAAAAACAAACTGATTACTTTTTTATATCAATTTTGGCTCCCCTCTTTATTAGATCATGTTGTCAAGTATTGTCACATATTTTAATAAAAACAGCTTGGTATTATAGAATTCAAAATTAAAAATATCAACATTATATTTGTTATATAATTTCAAGACACAATGTACATACACCGCTGAACTATGTTGCTGAGCACAGGTCTTGTCACATTCCCAAGAAAGTTTCACCACTCCTTTTTTTTATAGAATAAGAGTTAGAAACAAGCACACAGTCAACCTGATGATAAGTGGATACTGTGGCCCATAGGCATCTACATGCATCCTCGATTACCTCTTTTCCAGTAAATAGGGTCTAAAGTTTTCTACGAAAAACACAGCAGTATTAACCCTTAGAGTCGAGCAGCCTACACATGTGTACCAGACATAAACACATGTGTACCACAAGTACTACCCTTTGAAAAAGATTTTTTTTAATTAAAACAAAACCAAAGACACTATGCAATAGATAATAGTATCAAAGACAAAGATATGCTCTTTTATTTTAAACCATAACCTGGCAATGTTTCTTAGAAAAAAAAAAAGAAATCACTCTGAACTTTCGGCGTTCCACGTGTCGCTTTTATGAAGGTGCTCCGTCATTTTTATAGAATTTTATATTTGTGTCTGGACTAAAAACGAAAGTATTATACTTTTTTATATTCCTTGTAATATAGTAAACACGTAGATATATAATTTGTGGTATAAAAAGTGAAAAGTAAATTGCCAAAAGTACTTAGAAATACAGAAGGCCCATTTTGGCGGTTGGGTCATAAATGTGTTATTTTTCCAATTCTCATTTATTTTTAGTGTAAAATGTAAGTAAAAATAGTTTTCTTACATATTTCAAATAACTTGACGTTGTATTTATTTCAAATTCACACAAAAATATTTTTGAAATATTGTTCGAAATGTCATACAGATAAATATTATTATTTTTTTTTTAATTTTTTAATATTTTAATATTTTGGTATGAGTAACGAATAGAAACACATAAAACATAAAAATATACATATTTCCAAACATTTTCATATAAATTTCTCCAAAAACAAAAGTGTAGAATTCAAATTAGTAGTAATTTTGGCACTAAAAGTGAAGTATATACTACTACTATGCTATAAAGGGTAATTTACGAATTTTATTATAATTTCTAGCAACCAAAAATAATTTTATTCGATAGTTTATACATTGAACAAGAATTCCTGTAAGTTTTATCCATAAATATTGTCTCACAGTGAAAATATAGCAAAATTTGCAATATAGCAAAAAATTTGCTAATTTGCAAATTTTCCCGCCATTACGGTTCCGAGGGAACGGGGAGTATAACATGTCGTGAGCTGTCTGACCTTACGGGTTAAGCTGCTATTTAATGCTAATATTCTGTGAGCTGTGGTAGCTCAGATCATTAATGTTCACTGTAAATGTAACAGAATGGTAGTAAACCGTATTTGATCCCCACCGGCACCAATTAAATTGTTAATTGCAATTTTAAGTGCTGATTTACCACATGCTCGGCGGTGAAGGAAAACATCGTGACGAAACCTGCATGTCTGAGGAATAAGAAAAAAAAATATTCTGAAGACATGCGAAGTTCACCAACACGCATTGGGGCTGCATGGCAGACACTTCTTAGCCCTAAAACCCTCTCAGAAATGAGGGGAGGACTGTGCCCAACAGTGGGATGTATATAGGCTTTAACTTTACTTTACTTTCATTCTGTGAGAGTGTGGTCCTTTCCCCGGTCAAGCCGACCCAATCGTGCTACAACTATACTATAAATATAGCTGCGGCATGGCTCTACCATGTATAAAATATTCAGTATACTATACCATATACTACTTCTGATACTATACTAGGTGGTAGGAATCTTTTACTAGGGAGTAAGACACTTTTTGGGTAGGAGTCCATCCGAGTAGGTACCTACCACAGCCCCTTACTGTTTCTGCCAGCAAATGGCAGTTGCTGCACAGCTGTATCCCAGTCTGAAGGGTAGAGAGCCAGTATAGTTTTCTTAGAAGAAGGCTGCACTTTCAAGTTGGCTGCAGTTGTCAATGGACAGTAGTAACCACTTATAGTAAGTTGGAGAGTAAGTTCGTTTGCCACTTCAATTTTATAAAAGGTTTAAGAAGCCAATATACGTCTCCGAGACGCGGGTTTCCATTTTATGAGGAATCTAAAACCTACCAAAAATATGTATTTCAAAATTTCAAACAATTTATATAGTGATCAGCTACTCACATCCTTTTCTTGAATGGTACATTCTTTGCAATAGTACGCATCTGAAACACCAGGACCTCCACATATTACGCACCGACCCTGATATGAACCATAATTGCATTCATCACAAATTCGAACCAGTGTACAAGGCCGCACATATGAATCACAAATAACGCATTTACCGTCACATTTTTCACATAGGCGACCGATAGCTGTAAAAAAATATCAAAAGTACATAAATAAAATGTATCTACGGAAAAGAAATGCCAAATGATAACAAAACTCACCAACACCAGGCTGTTTTCTACAGAAAATGAGATCTGGATGATGCTTAGCCATATCTCGTGATTATAAACGTTTTATTTATAACAAATTTAATCATAAAACAATGCAGTAATTAATTTTAAGTATTTAAGTATATAACCTTAAAGTTGTTGTTGCTTGTTGATATTGTTCCATAGAGTAGAGTAAGTATTGTTCACAGCACAGATTACAAGCAAGTAAATTTCTTAAGCCATACAGTCTAGTCCGATTTGTTTTATTCATAAAAATTTTAGCAACATGTAACACTTCGCAAATAGAAGTGTTAAAAAAATCTGTATATTTATGTATATATTATTAATACCAAGTATTTTTCCATTGGGTTGGGTTAAACTTGAGTCAAAATCTCCCAAAATTGCGTAATACTACGCATCAACATAACATTATAAAGAACTTTGTGAACAAAATACACGTCAGAATAGGCTGCTTAGTTATAGATCCCTTTGCCTTAAAATAGTAAAACACTAAGTTTTTGTTCATGACCAATTGTCAGACCATGTCAGACGCAGTTTTCACGTGGATTTTAAAATAATTTTGTAGTATTTTGAAAATGACCGAGGATAATGAAAATAGTGATAATGATAGTAAACATTCTGCAGAAGAACTAGAAGAGCAAACTGGGGATAGCCAAAATGGTGTCAATGAAGAGGAAACTGTAACTTTTAGAGACTTGGTAAATATACTTTACTACCTTTCTTTCAACTATTTTCAATTATATCAGCTTACAAAATAAACACGCTTATAAATTATAGCATTTAATATTATATTAAAAAAAGAATTGGTTAAATACTCTTAGATTGTTATATTATATGTTCAGGTTTATCTTTTAGTTATCTCACATATTTATATTTATTGCAGGGTGTAGTTGATGTTTTATGCGAAGCTTGTGAGGAATTGAAATGGAAAAATCCATCAAAAATTCAGAAAGAAGCAATTCCAGTGGCTTTGCAAGGCAAAGACATAATAGGTTTAGCTGAGACTGGATCTGGCAAAACTGGTGCATTTGCACTACCAATCCTGCAAGCGCTTTTAGAAAATCCTCAGAGGTATTTTGCACTTATTCTCACACCTACCAGAGAGTTGGCATTCCAGATTTCTGAACAGTTTGAAGCACTTGGTATGAATTTGTCTTTAATCAATAATATGACTATTTTATAGTATAATTTTCTATTAATATTTAAAAAGTAGTTACAGTAGTAGTAGTAGTTCTAAACATCTCATTGTTGGGCATAAGCTTCTCTTATTTCTAAAAGGGTTGTGGAGAAATTAATCAACTATACTTTTTCAATTTGTGTTGTGTTGAGAGATGTTTTCCTTCACGACCAAATATATAGTAAATCAGCACTTAAAATTGCAATTAACAATATTATTGTTTAAATAAAGTGTATTTTACAGATTTTATTGTTAATAAATGCTTTTATTTCACTGATCATGAGGGGGGGGGGGGCACTGACCTTCAGCTTTTATTATACAGAGCTGCAAAGGCTCTACAAGGCAAAGACATAGCTTCACAAACATTAGCTTTTTTATCATATTATTTTGGTTGATATAAAAAAAACTTGGGCAAAAAATACATTGTGATTGAGTAAAAACCAGAATAGTTGTAGATTTTTACCAAATAATGATGTTTTTACATAAAATATATAGATATTTCTTTAAGGTTTCAGATGTTAATGGTATATTTGCTTAATAATTGTCCTATTGCTCACATTTTAAGTAATGATTTTTTAGGTGCCAGTATTGGTGTGAAATGTGCGGTGATAGTGGGTGGAATGGATATGGTCGCCCAGGCACTCATGTTGTCAAAAAAGCCACATATTATTATAGCAACCCCGGGTCGCCTTGTGGATCATTTAGAAAACACAAAGGGATTCAATTTAAAAGCACTAAAATATCTGGTAAGTGTAGATGTATTCACAATACAATGAGTGTCCTGATGTAATAGGGACAATTTATACTGCTTTTTTATATGTCCATACTCTTTAACATCAGCGATTGGTGACTAATGTCATGAGGAAGCTTTGCTTGGGATTTCTTTTATTTTTTATTTTATTTATAGAATAAGGTGACAAACGAGCACACAGTCCACCTGATGGTAAGTGGTTGCTGCGGCCCATAGACATCTACATGTATCCTAAATTACAAAACAAATTGCAGATGCGTTGTCAACGTGACGACTAAGATGGAATGCCTCATTTTCAGTAAAAAGGGTCACCGGTTCTCTACACTCACCATACGAAATACAGCAGCATTAAGTTACTATTTCACTCTGGTATTCTGTGAGAGTGTGGTCCTTCCCCGGTCGAGCCGACCCATTCGTGCTACAAGTATACTACTAATATAACTGCAGCATGGCTCTACGACATATAATTTCTATCTTTGCTTGATAGACTTAGAAATAAGAATATCCACAGTAAAACCAAAGTAACCGACAGAGCTCTATGGATTAGTAACCTAAAGTGGCAATGGGCTGGTATATCTCTCCAGGAACTAACAACTGATTGGGAAGAAAATATCTCGAGCAGCAGCCTCGTACCTGTAGCCAAAGAGTATGGTGGCCCTTTCCTAGATGGAGTGATGAGCTGGTTAGACATGCAGGAGGTCAATGGATGCAGGTGGCTCAGGACCGTGCTTTGTATCATTCCTTTGGGGAGACTTGTGTTCAGCTGTGGGATTGTGAAGGGCTGTAATGATAATGATGATGATGTGTGTCTTAAATATTCCATGTTTTTGAATTTTAAACCTAAAAACCTAATTATTTAGCATATGTGCTAAGCGTGACAATTACAGCAAATCTTTCACACAGTAGGAGAGACCTACGTTCAGCTGTGATATTTTACAGACTAATGAAGAAAACCAATGTAGAACACTGTTTTATATGTACACTGTGGTAATTATTCCTTACCTTTTAGGTTATGGATGAAGCTGACCGCATATTGAACATGGACTTTGAGGTGGAAGTTGATAAGATTTTACGAGTAATACCACGGGAGCGTCGCACATATCTATTCTCTGCAACAATGACGAAAAAAGTACAGAAGCTTCAGCGTGCCTCTCTGCAGGATCCAGTGAAAATAGAGGTGTCAACGAAATACCAGACTGTGGAAAAACTGCAACAGTACTACTTGTTTATACCTCTGAAGTATAAGGTATGTTTTTGTAACTTAAATAATATATGATAGCTATTAATCATGTCTCTGAAGTCATACTTATCAATCTGTAGTTTTTAAATGTCAGTTTTGGTCAATATTTTTATTGTTATTTGACTATTACCATACAGGATATATTATATTGTTCCATATAACTATTCAAATAGAAGTACATGCTGATGTTAATTCAGCTATATAAAGTAAAACTTAAGACATAACTATGAAAATAGATGTCAATCTAGTCGCAGAGATATGAGTGGTAGGAGTCATTAAATGCTAAAGCCTTGTACATAGTTAGCATTTCACTGTACCACTTCCCTCCTGTGTATTTTGTATGACTATGGCATATATGTCTCTGAAACAGAAATCTGTTAATGGTTTTGCACAGATATCTTTAGTAGTACAAATACACACTCTAGGCTTGTCATGCTCAAAGTTGTAGAATAACTTATCATTTAGGTTGTCTTTAGTCTTTTGAATTTACCAGCCCCAACACATGGCTCCTTGATTATGGCAATGGCCGTCCTTTAAGCCTCCAACCATATGCGTAACTGAGCCGACGCAGTTTCACTTTGGTGGAGGTTGGCCTGCACTAGGCTAGTTTTGAACGAAAGGCACGCCATCATTGATTGCGTCATCCTCTGCCAGCAGATCTCGGGTCTCATTGTCATCTGAATTGGACTGCAAAATGCAGTCCTCTTCGTCACTCAGTGAGCTGCCGCTGAGCCCAAACTTTACTGCTGGCTTCGGCAGGCCGTTTTGACACTGGAATTGGCTTCCAGTAATCCTGCTGCATCGGTATCCATGACATCCGGGTTGTTATCTACCTCTTTGCTTGGTGGAGTATTAAAGAATTTTCCTTCACAACCCTGCAATTTTACATAGACCGCCCGACATACGCATGCGTTACGGCGTCCGGCTTTCATCAGGGTGGGATATTATCCTCCGTCATCAAAAGAACAATTTTGCAATTTCTCACGACCGATGTCACAGTGAGTTTTGCCAGGGCCCCTGGATATCAGGGATAAATAATCATATTTGATTCTCTGTGGTATCTCTGACTGTTTCTTGATAATTTTCATAGATTGTTTCATACAGAGAATTTTGCCATAGTTGCCACATTTGGCAGGAGGGTTGACAACCGCAGTTCTTTCTTATTTTGAGTTATCAAACTGCTGTCCATTTTCTGTTTTAGTTTTGCTCAGGAGCTGTACCTTCTGACTATACAAATATCTGCTTTCGTTTAATTTGAATGGATGCTCCCAGGACGTGTACCTGGTGCACATTCTGAACGAGCTGTCGGGTAACTCGTTCATCGTGTTCGTGTCGACGTGCGCGAGTGCGCTGCGCGTGGCGCTGCTGCTGCGCGCGCTGGGCGTGGCGGCGGTGCCGCTGCACGGCCAGATGTCGCAGCACAAGCGCCTCGCCGCACTCAACAAGTTCAAGAGCCGTGCGCGCTCTGTACTCATCTGCACAGATGTCGCTTCCAGGTCAGTCTGAGTTCACTTCGGCGACTGTTTGAATATTAGCCTGTAAACTGGACATGCATGCTGCATGGGTAACAGCGAAATTCCTTTGTTAACTCAGTAACTTAGGCGCAGTTTACTGCTTTACTTTAGGCGCAATTTACTGCCAGCTCATTGCGTTAACTCAAATTTGCGCCATGGCGTGATTAATTTTACCAAACACCTGTTAACTGTGATTTCAATTTTAATCTACTGTCTAATTATCTTGGAACCCATGCTTGTAAGCAACTGCAAGAAAACAGCTACAAAATTATAAATAAGATAGACCGAAAGTTTTTTACTAGGGAAACTGTAAAAATGTACTAAACTTAATGAAAAGCATTTTCATTTTGCTATTTTAAGTCGCCCATTTCAGATCACAAGCAAGTTTTAAAAGACAAAGTTAAAAAGTTTGAGCCAGCTCCTCTCAATAAATTACAATATGAAGCTGTAAACTAGATTATAAAACTATGCCGAATAACAAAGAAACAAATGAATCTAAATCATATGATAAATTGGAAAAAAACTGTCAGACATTATAAGAAAAAGTATCACTACTAAAGAAAATATTCTAAATCCCCCACGACAGGACTGGTTAAATAAATAAATAATTGATGAAATAAATACCAGAAATATGCTATGGAAACAATATAAACAGAACTCATAAAATGTTATTGTAAAAGATAAAGGAGATGGTCCATTTCAAGCCCAGTCTATGTACACTATACCTTTAAAAAGCGAAAGATTCAGGTATTAAAAATAAAATAAGAGAATAAATCAAACTAAATAACTTGCTAAAAATAAAAATGCAATCCCAATTTTTGATGATTTTTCAAGATGGGGCCCTTCCAGTCATAAAATGATATGTAAAATGATATTTTTTTGTTTGTTCCGAGCTTGTTTGTGTAGTTATGTACTCATACATACGTTTATTGTGTTCATTTTGGATTTTTTTTGGAGATTTGGTTGTTTTATTTGGAATTTCAATCCTATTGCTTGAGTTTCATGTGGTGCGAAGTTCAATTTGTATTTTTTCCCCCATGCCACTATTCGCTCTAAAGCCGGATTTAGTTTTTCTTCTACTGCATTAGCTGAATGTCCTTTTGCAATAACAAGTATGTCATCCACATACGCCTGTATACGGACATTTAATTTTGAAATTGATTCGAGAAGGGGATCTAAAAGAATATTCCAGAGGATAGGTCCACAGGTTGACCCTTGTATACAGCCTTTGGTGGTTGATTTTGTGACTTCTGCTCCTGCATACTTTAGTAAAATGCTTCTAGATGACAGGTAACTAGTGACTAACTTGAGAATCTCTGGACTAACCCTTTTCTTTTTCATTTCTGTGATTATTTGCGGCCACCAAGCATTATCAAATACCCCTTCAATGTCGAGAGATACTACTACAACGATCATTTTTTCTTTGCCCTGTCTTATTACCGTCATTGTATCATATAAAGCGTCTTCTGTGCTGTGCTGTGGCATGAATCCGTATTGCAAACTGTTGAGTTTATCTTCACTTCCTAACTGCCATAGAAGTCTCCCTACAAGTAATTTTTCTAAAATCTTCTCAAATACCGGTAGTAATCCAATAGGTCGGTATGATTTAGGTACTGAATAATCATCTTTCCCAGGCTTTGGAATGACTTTTATAACAGCCTTTCTCCAGATCTCGGGGAAGTGCCCTAATTCTAGACACTTGTTGAAAATTGCCTTCAACGTTGACGGTGAAGTTTTGTAAGCCTTAAATCTTCTCCTGGCGCCTTTTTGGGGCTCATTCTTTGTAGTACCATTTCTTATTTCTTCTTCGGTGAATTTCCGAAAATTAATAGAGTCATATCTTAGATCTTTAATAATTGCATTCGATTCATCACAAACTTTTCCTTGTTCTTCGGTGTCCTTATTT
Organism: Parnassius apollo; assembly: GCA_907164705.1. Taxonomy (NCBI): domain Eukaryota; kingdom Metazoa; phylum Arthropoda; class Insecta; order Lepidoptera; family Papilionidae; genus Parnassius; species Parnassius apollo. The sequence continues at coordinate 3,249,663 of CAJQZP010000393.1, forward strand.
ACTTCATCTTCAGGGTACAATACTTTAGCTAGTAACATAGCTGAATCATCCGGATTGAGAGTTTTTTCTCCTATACGCAAAAGTTTGTCTTCGTTTATTGTTGTGCATTTCCTAATAATTCTGTAAATGCTCTGCCATATTGTCTCTTTTTCCTGCTTTGTACATAGCTCCTTCCAGCTCGCAGTAATTGTAATTTAATTATGTTACTCACGTATTTTTCTTTGGCTGCTGTAAATTCTTCGATAAGAAGGGGTTTACGCCTTGCGTTCGCAAATCTTATTCTTCTTCTTATTCTTATTAATTCTCGTCGTTCAGCTCTTAACTCCTTAGTCCACCAGGGTGTGCAGGTTGTGTGAATTTTTTTAGAGATGTATCTTTTACAATGGATTGTTTAATGTATTTGTCTAAAATGTCTTCCAAATCATTTGTTGTTTTTATCAGATTAACTTTTATTTCTGTGATTTTATCATTTTTTAACCCTTCTTTTAAAACATCTCTAAAAATTGACCAATTTGCCTTAGCGGTGTTAAATAGACGTGTAGACTTTCTGGAGGAAGTTTTTTGTTTATTTATGATAATTTTTATTTGGAATTGAATTGCTCGATGGTCAGAAAGTGTAACAAAGTCTGGATCTACTCTCCATTTCTCTACCTTGTGTAGTAACGCAGATGTACAAGCGGTTACATCCACCAGACTGCTATGGAGTTTTCCAGCTCGATACTGATAGAATGTAGGGTCATTTCCTTGGTTTAGTATGTTCATGTCCATTTCTGCTATCATTTCCGATAAGTGTAATCCCCTCCTATTTTCCTCTCTGCTACCCTACCAAGGACTCTTTGCATTGAAGTCACCTGCCAAGATGATGTCCTCGGTGTCCATGTTTGTAGTGTATTTCGTAAATAAGACACGGGTAAGCGGATTGACGGTTTATTCGTGACTGTTCGACGAGCCTTTTACAATTAATCACTTATGTATTTAATGTACCCTCATTACAATCCTCCCCCCTTAATTAAGACTTACAATTAGTTATACATATAAGTATTTTATACTATACTGTTATACAGGAAAGGAAAAAAAATATTTAAAAAAAAAGAAGTATATAAAAATAATATAGTGTGATGGTAACTACTCTTTATAGCGGGGGGGGGTTATCCAAACGGCACTTGCGTACCGGCCGGAAGACCTGGGGCGGCGTTGCGGACGGCACAGGCGACGTATGAGGTGATGGAGCACGAAGTGTTGACGTTTCCCTTGCCGTATCTAAGCAATCACTCTTATCTATTATTTCAGTTCCCTCCGGTGCTTGTGATTTCCTCCCGGTGTCTGTTATGGCAGGGTTTATTCTAGGCGCATTAATTTCCTCTGCACCGGAGCAAGACAAAGACTCGGAACTCGAATTTGGCTGACTATTACTACTACGGGGATAAATCAGTGAACTACTAATTCTACGTTTTAGCTGGTCGATATGCTTATGTGACTCCTTACCTATGGTGTCTAAAACTTTGTAGTCCGTTACGCCCAAACGTTGCGTCACTTGTCCGGCTACCCACTTGTCGCTCCCCTGATATTGGCGAAGCCATACATCATCACCCGGCTGCAGGCCACGTTCACCAGTGGGAGCGTTCTCTTTCTGGTTTATTTGAGTTTTAATAATTTTATTCTCAATATCCGGTCTAAGTATGTCTAGTTTAGTACGTAATCTTCTTCCTAACATGAGAGAAGCGGGACTTTCGCCCGTAGTACAATGTTCGGTATTTCGATAATGCAATAGGAAAGTGTTTAAAAATAAATTTATATCTTTATTTTCCCTCACTGCCTTTTTAATAACTTTCTTGACAGTGCGTACTGCGTTTTCCGCGGCACCGTTTGAAGCCGGGTGGTACGGTGCGGTGAAAACATGTTGTATACCATTATTTGTTAAAAACTGAGAAAATTCCCTACTGGTAAATGGCGGCCCATTGTCTGATACTAATTGTTTAGGTAGACCCCACCTAGGAAAAACTTCGGAAAGTTTAACTATAGTGTGGCTAGCTGCTGTACTCGGTACATAAAGTAAAAGTAAAGTAAAAGTAAAATATACTTTATTGTACACCAAGGAACATATTACATTATTTATATATTTAAAGGGACATTGGTACAACAGGCGGCCTTATCGCTAAAACAGCGATCTCTTCCAGGCAACCTTAGGGCAGAGGATACTATTTTAAAAGATAGCGGAAGGGGTGTACAGAATATGATAAAGAAAGATAAATAGAAGAACATAAATGATTAAAAATGAATGACGACAGGTAGTAACTTAAGAGGAAAGGTAATAAAGTTTTAATTTATTTTTAAATATAGGAAGAGATTTAGATTTTTTGATATGTAAGGGGAGAGAATTCCATAGTCGTATAGCGGTAACCGTAAAAGAATTAGAATAGAAGGAAGAGGAATGTCTAGGGGTACTTAGAAGGAGATTATTTTGAGATCGTAAACTACTTAAATATATAAATCGGTCTTTCAAATAAGAAGGAGTGGTCGGATTGAACAGAATGCAGTAAAGAAGATGAAGAATGTGAGTATTCCTGCGAAGACGAATCGGGAGCCACTTGAGCTTATGGCGGAATTCGGATATGTGGTCATACTTTCGTAACCCAAATATAAACCTTATGCAATAATTTTGAAGCCGCTCAAGTTTATTAAGTTGCTCGTATGTTAGGTCAAGATAACAAGTGTCCGCGTAGTCAAGGATCGGTAAAAGAAGAGACTGAGCCAGCGCAACTTTAGTAGGAATGGGGAGAACATTGCGTAATCTTCGAAGTGAACCAACTGCGGCAAACATTTTTTTACTTATTTCACTAACTTGCGGTCCCCAAGACAAAGTCTGATCGAACATAATACCTAAATTCTTAACTTTGTCACTGTATGGGATAAGTGTCCCATCGAATATGATTGGCGGGAGCAGCGACAAAGTTAACCGAGAGATTAATTTCGAACTCCCAATAATAATGGCTTGAGTCTTCAATGGATTAACTTTAAGCCCAAATGAATTACACCAATGAGAAATACGAATAAGATCTTCATTAATTAATCTAATTGTATTGGGGAGATCCGCAATCTTACATTGAGAGTAGATTTGTAAATCATCTGCATATAGGTGGTAAAGAGAAGTTATGTGGGAACAGATCGAATTGATGAAGATAGAGAACAATAGAGGAGACAACACGCCACCTTGTGGGACGCCAGCTTTGACAGCAGACCAGTCAGAAAACGTGTCTTGAATTTGTACACGTTGCCGGCGCCCTTGCAAGTAACTATGAAACCAACCAATTACTTCAGGAGATATGTTAAGAGAACTTAGGACAGCGAGTAAAACATCAAAGTCTGTAGTATTGAAGGCATTACTAAAGTCAAGCAATGTCAATACTGTAACCTGCTGACTATCCATGCCCAGGCGAATATCATCAGTGATTCTAACCAAAGCCGTAGTCGTACTATGACCGGGACGGAAACCAGATTGGAATGAATTCAAAAGGTTATGATTGGACAGGAATTTGCTCAGCTGTTGGTATATTAGGCGCTCGAGTACTTTAGAGAGAAAGGAAAGGATGGATATAGGACGGTAATCCTCATATGTCGGATTAGATTTTTTAGGGAGTGGAGTTACTAGGCCGTCTTTCCAGGATGAAGGAAAAACACTGGTGTCAAGGGAACGGTTTAAAATAAGTGTAAGTATAGGAGCTAAAAGATCGAGTATTGGGATAATCATCTTACGACTAATGCTGTCAGAACCAACTGCGTCGGAAGTAATGGCTAATATATTCTTCTTAACATCACTGACAGTAACTTGGCTAAAGACAAAAGAGGAAAAATTGGGAGTTGATATAGCAGAAAGTTGAGCAAGTGTATTTTTCTTCGTAGCACTGTCTATAGTGGCGCTAGAGAGGAAATGAGCATTAAGCTTATTTAAATTCAAATTAAGAGATTCTACATTACGCTTTGCTTTTCCAACCCCTAAAGATTTGAGAAAGTTCCAAACTTTAGTTGAGTTATCTTCCTCAGCAACAGATTTATGGATATGGCGTCGTTGACTATCTCTACACACCATATTGCAGCGATTTCGTGCCCTGTTATGTTTCTCTCGGTTAGAATCATTAGGATTCATACGATATTTAGATTTCGCTATGTTCTTTTTTTCTTGAAGTTTTTTTATATCGGCAGTGAGCCAGGGGGCAGGAAGATGCTTCATTCGAACTGGACGAATTGGAGCGTGAATGTCATACAGTTGTGTAAGTATGCTGTTAAAAATAGATATCTGCTCATCAACCGAACCAGCATTCGCAACTACTGACCAGTCAACCTTAGCAGTATCTTCTCGTAACTTATCCAGGTCCATTCTACTAAAATTGCGCCGGAGAAGGATCCTTCGCTTAGCCTTAGGAGGTTTTAATTTATAGGACAGGTAAAGTAGATCATGGTAAGAAAAAGCGGAGGCATTGCATTGACCATGCTTTGCAACATGGTCAATGGAAGAAACAAGTATTAAATCAAGGAGAGAAGGTACACAATTAGGAAAAGCATGAGTTGCTGAAAGTGGGAGAATATGTAAGTTAATGCCATTAACAAGAGATTTCAGACGGGATGCTCTAGCATCATTTTTGAGAAGACAAGTATTGAAATCTCCCATGACAATAGTGTGATTATAAAGCGAGGAGTATTGTTCTAAAAGAATTTCAAATGCTGAAAAATAATCAATTGTAACATTTGGACTGTAATAGACACCGAGAAGAAGCTTTAAATGTCCAAACAATATTTCGATGAATAGGTGTTCAGGGCCGGCGCTAGACACTGGCTGCGAAGTATTTAAAACTGTGTAAGGAATGTGTGATCTTAAATAAATCGCCACGCCACCGCCAGCGCGCCCAAGGCGGTCGTTGCGAATCAAGTGGAATCCGGGAAGAGAGTAAGATATTGAAGGCAAACATGGTTTTAACCAAGATTCAGAAACTAATATCGCATGTATATTTTCATTATAAAATGAGGACAACATGTCAGGATAATGTGCGGGAATACTCTGGGCATTTATATGAACAACATTAAAGTTTTTCAGGGTATCTGAGAAATGAGAATCAAGAGTTTCACTTAAAGAAGGGATGCTATGATAACTGTCATTACTGCTCAATCCATCTGAATCACCGAGGGAAAAAAAACTGTCGTCTAAATTATCATTATTGAAAATCATAGATATCAAACTATAAATATAATATAAATAATAAATATAAGAAAAAAAAGAAAAAATGGTTTACAAACCCACCCGCCAGTTGCAAGGAAAGATTCACTTCATAGAAGAAAAATTAATAGCATTTACAGAAAAAAGAAAAAAGAAAAATAATTGTAACTATAAACACACAAAATACTTATTTATAAACTTAAAAATGAACAAAAATAAACAAAAATAAAAAATTATAAACAACATGGTTCTACTACACAAAAACCCTTGTAGCCACGGCAGATATTTTGTCTGTGGCTAGATGTCAAACAGTACTGCTGTCATACATAAAACACCTCTAGCCATTTAGTTCTGGCATCAATTATTACCAAGTAAATTTTATTGAAAATTGTCCCTAAAAAATCTATATGTATACGAGACCAAGGCTTAGCTGGCCATGGCCACGGGCTTGGAGTGTGCCGTTGGGGCGCGTCCGCCTCGGCCGCACACACGACGCACGCTCGGCACATCGTTTCGATTGCCTCATCGATCCCCGGCCACCACACATAGCTTCGAGCTACCGCCTTCGTTTTGACGATTCCCATGTGGCATTCGTGGAGTTCGTTTAACACCCTACCCCTGCAATTCTCCGGTATGACTACTCTATGACCCCACATGATGCACCCTAGTTCTTCGTATAGTTCCTTTTTTCGGTTAAAATACGGTTGCAATGATTTGACCTCATTATCGGTGGGCCAATCTTCTCTTAAGTATAGTATAATTCTACCTAAAATCGGATCGCGCTGGGTTTGTTTTTTAATTTCATTATAATCCAGTAACATTTCACTTTGAGCGAAATGTAAATACGTTTGTTCAGGTAATTCTAAACATTCGTTCTTTGTGGATTGAACCGATACCGGTAGACGAGATAAGCCGTCCGCACAGTTCTGTTTACTACTAACGTACTCTATGTTATAAGAGTAAGCGGATACCGTAATCGCCCAACGCTGCAATCGGCTCGCAGCCATTAAAGGAATGCCATGTTTTGGGCCAAAAATACTGACAAGCGGCTTGTGATCAGTACGTAAGGTGAACCGTCGACCATACAGGTATTGATGCAATTTTTTTAAGCAAAAAACAATTGCTAAAGCCTCGCGATCAATTTGTGAATAATGTTTCTCCGCGTCGCTGAGAGCTCTCGACACATAGACCACCGGCCGCTCGCTTCCCGCTGCGCCGGCGCACGGCTGAGTGAGCACGCCTCCTATACCTCGAGCGCTAGCGTCACACGTCAGTATTAACGGTTTGTTTTGATCGTAATGCAATAATACTTCAGCACTGGTTAAGATTTTTTTTAATTTTTTTAAAAGAATCCTCGCAACTTCTGTCCCAGTCCCAAGTAACCCCTTTTTTTAATAAGCGGTAAAGTGGGGCTAAGGTAGTACTTAAATTTTTAATGAACTTAGCGTAAAAATTGACTAATCCTAAAAATGATCTTAAGTCCGAAACGTCCTTGGGGCGCGGAATTTTTACTATAGCAGCTACCTTGTCAGGATCAACTTTAATGCCATCTTTTGAAATAATATACCCTAAATACTTGACCTCGTCCACCATGAATAAACATTTGTCTTTCCTCAGCTTCATTCCGTTTTTATGTAATCTACTAAGCACCTTCTCCAATATTTGTAAATGCTCTCTTTCATTAGAAGAACCTATTATTATATCGTCTAAAAATACTTCTACCTTTTCGATATCGTGAAAAAGATTTGACATTATACGCTGGAAAATTCCTGGACTTGATGACAACCCATATACTAGCCTGTTATACGTAAATAAGCCCCTATGTGTATTTATAACGGTAAGGTTTTTAGAGTTATCTAGTTCGATCTGATTGTAGGCTTGTGACAGATCGATTTTAGAGAATATTCTAGCGCCATTCATACCTACTAACAAATCATTAATCCTAGGCAAGGGAAATCTATCGACCAGCAATACCGGGTTGAGCGTCACTTTATAGTCAGCACAAATTCGGAGCCCACCATCCGCCTTACGTACCGGCACCAGAGGTGTAGCCCAGTCAGAGCTCTCCACGGGTTCAATAACCCCCTCCCGAAGCATCGCATCCAGCTCAGCATCCACGCGGTCCTTGAGCGCGTAGGGCAAAGGTCGTGCGCGGCAGAACACCGGTGTCGCCCCTTCCCGGACTCGCAGCGTCGCCTTGCCGCCCGCGAACCGCCCCAAGCCGCCGGAAAACAACTTGTTATATCTGTCGAATAATAATGACAAATTATTGTTATTAAAATGGTCATCCAGCACCATGCTGTGGAATGTCGAATTTTAATTTGCAGTTCTGACAGCCACTGTCTACCCAACAATGAAGTCGTGCCCCCATCTATTACAAACAGTTCTAAGTGCTTTGTTATATTTCCATATCTAACTTCGGGCTTGATGATGCCTAAAGGTTTGATTCGACTTCCATCATAAAATTTTAGAACCAGATCGAACTTGTCCATAGGTCTAGTGTAAAAATATTTATTATAAGTCGCTTTACTTATACAAGACACTGCCGACCCGGTATCAATTTCCATATTAAGTTTAAATCCGTCTAATAATAATGTTAGGCTCACCGGTTTATAGCTATTTAAACATAGATGGTGTAGATCCTCCTGTAACTCCGTTTGACTTTCCACGGATGGTGGCTCGTCGTCCGCTGACGGTGTCTCGCACTCTGCCGCCTCCACATGGTACATGTGGCGTCGGGAGCCCGCATTTCCCGTGTACTCCCCTCGTTTGGGACATACCCGGCGTAGATGACCGCTCTGTTTGCATTTACCACACACGAATTTCTTATAGCGGCAATCATCACTTCGGTGGTACCTCGACCCGCACGCTCTGCAATATAGCGCATTGCCGCCGCCATGTTCTCGACCTTTAAAAGCCCTCGGTGCGCTGTCCTGCTCCCGCGTTCGAGCGCGGCTTGTCGATGACGTCACCGCATGCAAGGCGCTGTCCGCGCCGCTACCGCCGAGCCCGTCGCCGCCGCCCGCCTGCTCCACCGCGGCCGAATCCCGCTCCGCCGCCTCTAAAGCGCAAGCTATTTTCACGGCTAAGGAATATTTCAGATTATCTTCTGCGAATAATCGTTGACGGATGACATCACTTCTTAGCCCACACACCAATTGATCCCATAAATTGTCCTCTAGAGTTGAATGAAACTCGCAGTATTTCGACAATTTCTTAAGTTCGGTTATATACTGCGGAATCGTTTCTCCGTTCAACTGTCTTCTTTGTCGAAAACGATATCGCTCCGCCATGAACGAGGGTTTCGGTTGAAGATGTTCCCGAAGTATTTTTACCACTTCTTGATACGATTTATCTCCCGGTTTAATCGGACTTGTTAAATTACTTAATAATTCGTACGCTTCGTCTCCCATACCGGCGATTAATGTCGGCAACCACATTTCGTTTTTCACTGCATTTACCGTAAAGTACATTTCTAGTCTCTCCACGTATAAAGTCCAGTTTCCTGTTTTGACGTTGAATTCACTCACTTTGCCGATTGACATTATATTTAATATATGCGTCCACGTAATTTACCGAAAAATAAAAACAACTTAATCCTCGTCGCCACTGTAGTGTATTTCGTAAATAAGACACGGGTAAGCGGATTGACGGTTTATTCGTGACTGTTCGACGAGCCTTTTACAATTAATCACTTATGTATTTAATGTACCCTCATTACAATGTTCTGTGCAATTTTCACAATGTTTGTGATATCTTCATCTAGGTCCCCATTTTTTTCCAAGTACACATTAATTAATCCTATACTACGGTTTCCTACTTTAATTATAAAGCTTACTATATTTTCACTTATGTATTCTGGATTTTCTATAATTAAGTACGTGGGATCAACAATGATGACTACCGATTTAACCGGTTTATCAATTATGTTAGTCACTGTATAACGCGGCGATTACAAGTAACATGCCCTTTTGAACCGATATATGGTTCTTGCAGTAAAAGAAGTGTAATTCTGCCATTATGCCGCCATTCCTCGTCCAAGATTAACTTGCACGATTTTTACAGTTTGCGTGTCTTCTGGCATATTATTTATAACGTTTGTGCTCATCTGTGTTTGTAAGATGTCATTTGTCTGAAATACTTTAACAGTATGCAACTAAGGATCTCGCTATTCGGTCCCATTTTTGCCATACCAAGCATTCAGCACTGTATGCTGCGTGACTGTGGTCCCCCTTGACTTTATTTTTAATGCAATTCGCACATGAAGGTGTAGGCCCATGCATCTATAGCACTGGACTATAGGTGACTGGTCTATAGCTGGGACTATTTGGTAGCCCACATGCACCTTTTGGTCTTTAAGGGCCTTCCAAACGCAAGGGCTTACTTCGATAACTATGTTATTAACTGCATCTGTGCGGCCTTTTATTCATCTTAGGACCTTAATCTTAATATCATCTTTTTCTATATCTTTGAATAGCTTCACATTCTGCTTTACGAGTGCTTCCTCTATTTTTTTATTATTGAGATCGTTCGATATTCCTATTAACTTTATAAGTGGGTTTTTAGTAGATGATTTTGACACTGTGAGCTTTTTATCAGAATGTTTGATCGCACTTTGTAACTTACTACGGTCCTCTTCTGTATTGCACGTAATGATCACCTTTTGATTTCTGACTCTTCTGACATTATTTACTCCCACTCCTAGTTGCACCACGTCAATATTGTTTTTAATGGTACTGACAACATCTTCACTTGTGTGCCTAGGGTCGGAGGATTCAATAAGAAGAGCAAATCGAGGTTTGATGAGAGCTTCGGCATACGATCTTGTTGGACCGTTAATTTGCTGCTCTTTGGTTGCATAATTATATTTTTTGTGGTTGTTGTTCTCCTTAAGTGAATTGCAGTTGCATACTTGTAGGTTGTCAAGTTTTTCTCTAATCTCTGCTACTGCTAGCTCGGTACCTACGCCGGAGTTATTTTGAAATGCCCACTAACTTGCTCCATGTTTCTTGAGTTCTTTTATTTAATCCGTTAATTTTCCTATCTTTTGCAAGATGGGCTCTATGGCGACTGTGAATTTGTCTGTGGATATCTCCTGTCGGGATGTTCTGTATTTGTGCTTGTAATTCCTGCACAATATTTTTCATGTCACATATATCACTAACAATGGAGTCTACTCGAGTCGTCGACTCAATGGACTGAGTGATACATTTCACATCAATTTTCTGGTCTTCCAAACTGTTTTTGAGGTGTTCAACTTCGAGACCGACCAACTTCGAGGATTTTATGTACTCGAACGTATCCCTGTTCTGGTTCACTATCATCGTAACATCTTCTGCAGGAAATATTTGCCGGTCATCAGAGGGACAGTTAGAAGAGTCTTTTATCACTCTGATAAAATTTTCGTTTATTTCCTGCCGTATCTGATAAATTGTCTTAATAGGATCATCCATCTCATAATTAAGCCATCCCCTTATAGCTTCTGCGGATTTTTGCGTGTCTTTTAAAAGTTCTTGGATGTCTTTGAGCTTTTGCATACAGGAGGAATGAATTTCTGCGAGTTGTTTGGTGTGTGCTCTGTCAACTCTAACCAGCTCTTTTGCTGCTCGACTGCGTTCTTGCTCTAATGCGAGCCGTCGGGAGCGTGGGTCTGAGAGTGAGAGCACTGTTTCATATAGCCCTTGAAGGCAATCATGTACCTCCTGCTTGCACTCCCGCTTCATGTTCCCCGCTTTCTTCAATACCTCTTTCCCTGAGAGCAAACATTCGTTAGCCCGCTGTGTTGCAAGATCCATGGAAATGCCAGCGCGCTTATATGAGGGGGGTAAAATACTAGATCTCTTACTGTTATCACTGATGATGCTGTCAACATCTGACCATTCATCGTCAGTGCGTTGTACACGCTTACAAATTCCCAGCAATTCCAATTCTGCCTCCATGTCTCTTGCAACAGAGCTGTTTTGTTCCGAGGCACTGTCGTATTCCTGTGGATCGTTTGAAGATACGTTCTCTTGCTCTATTGGTTCCTTTGTAATGGCTATAGTATGCGAGTCTGGTCGATTACTACATCCAGGTTCTCCTAACATAGCCCTTTGAGAGTCCTCCATATCCTCAGTTGGTTTTTGCGTGGAGGCTGCGTTCTGTAAAAGCACTTTTTTCCGCAAAGTTGGTGCAGATACTGGGCTTATGACTCTACCAGATCTAGAGGACTTGGATTTTGCCACTTCAGTACACGTCTTGCCCGAATTAGATGACATTTCCTTTTTTTTTGCAATCGAATTATTTAAAGTAAACTATTGTGATATATAGAGCAGGACTCTTTAATATCTATTCTGAATTCACGGCTTGATACAAGCTCCCGCTTCAAAGACTCTATGTGTCGACTCTATATAGAGTCAAAGAGTAAAAAGTATACTTAACTGTCAGTTTAGTCAATAGCGTAATATGTCCTGTTGTTTAATAGATGGAATTAAACCAAAAACCGTGTTTAGGCCGCATAATTTGCATTTGTTACACTTGCCCCACTGTCGCACTTACCTCGGGTGACTCTCCCCAAGTGTATATTAGTACTCATATTTTAAATAAAATATACACACAAATACAACTTTTTCAAAGAGAATACAAACTACACAAAATTAAACTTAGGTGAAACAACAATATTGAATTATTAACACAGCAAACAAATTTCGGTAAAAAATGTATAATGTGTGACGGTTCCCAAATATATAATTACTTAAAGATATTAGAGACTCAAAATCAATGCACACATTTTTAAACGTGGAAGAGCCATGCTGCAGCCATAATATGGTTGTAGCACGAATGTGCGTGAACGTGGTCCTGTGGACCACGCTCTCACAGAATACCAGCGTAAAATAGCAGCTTAACACTGCTGTGTTTCGTATGGTGAATGTAGAGATCCGGAGACCCTTTTTACTGGAAACGAGGTGTTCTATCTCAGTCCTCAGGGATGACACGCATCTGCATTTCGATTCTTAATCGAGGATAAATGGAGATGTCTATGGACCACAGCATCCACTTACCATCAGGTGGACTGTGTGCTCGTTTATCACCCTTTTCTTTATCACAAAGAGACTACTTAAGTATCATCTATAGAAAGAGTAAACAAAGACTTATCTAATATAAATACTTTCATGTTCAATAAGTAGCTTAAATAAACACATAATAACTTAGTTCATACCTACTTATACACCAAAACAACGAACTATTCAACTTATTTCGAATTAATATATAATATAAATATTACAACAATGCACTGAAGGTATGAATTTAGGTATGACACCACATTTTTCTAAACTATCTAATGTAATCAACTATATCACTATTTATTCCATTGTGCGCCTGCTGCGTCCAGCCTTTCCACAAGTCAGACATTGAACAAGCTAATTTTGCTGTACTTTTAAAATATTATTTCCAGTAGTTTTTTATAGACAAGCTGTTTAAAATTGTCCTCAGGGGTTTGGACATTCCGCACGTGGATGTGGTCATAAACTTGGACATACCACTACACAGCAAGGACTACATCCACCGAGTGGGACGCACCGCTCGAGCTGGCCGGGCCGGGAAAGCTATAACTTTTGTCTCACAGGTAAGTTATCTGGATTACGGATATTTTTTTATTTTTATATTTAATAACATTTTTATAAAACAATTGTTTCGTATAGCTTTGGATAAGCAGAACACTGCTGTATTTCTATTTAAAATGTAATCAGTCGGTATAATCATAACTTGTAGGGAATTTATTGTTCTTAGTTCAAGGTTTTTACATAAACAATTAGAAATTGATGAACCAGGAGACCTGTAGAATTACTTGCTCATGGATATAGAGTCGTATAAACTCTTCCCAATATATTTTACTATCATTAAAACTTATTGTAAATTAAAAATCTCCAAAGATCGTTAAATAACATAGAGAATATAACCACTAGAGAGCGTATAGGCAGATTTCTTCTAAGCATACGACTCACTACTGCGGGCCGGGGGACGAGGAAGAACGCGAGGCTGCAAATGGTCAAGTTACGTTGTTATGGCTATCTTTAGGGTTGCTCTTCTTAATAAAGGAAAATATTCGTTATCGATAAAATGGATTTTATCATTATGAAAAATACTCAATTAAAATTATAGAAATAATATTTAATCAAAATCAATCGGTTACAACGAAAACATTTATTTATTGTATTATTATTGATTTTTAAAATGAATTAATTTGTTATATTTATTTCGAATTAAAGTTTAAGGGTCCTGATTGTTCTTTGTAAAAAAATTTAAACAAGCGTCTACATATTTGTAAATTATGCATCTTGCTAATTAAATTAAATGATTTGTTGATTCTATTTCAAATTGATGAAAATGAATATACGGGAATCAATAATACCTAATCAGAGATTTTAAAAACCGTTCTCATAAAATAATTGGTACTATATTTCGAAGACAGCACTTTTGAACCACTCTCACTGTTCGCTCTCTTATTAAAAATTTTACAACGACGACAAATATATATTACTGTAGTGGATCCGTACAATAACTTGTTTTTAGTGTCCTTTTGAAATTGTAAGCCGTTCTGATTTGGTACACCAATCTAACTAATTTAACTAGGTAACTATAAATTTTAACTAAGAAAAAATACTGACAAACTGAGAACCTCCTCTTTTTTCTGGAGACGGTTAAAGGTAGATAAGTATTTTTTCACAGTGTGTGAATTGAATAATCTTTTTATTAATTTTTATTTTATTATTTTCGATATCGACTTTGAGCTATTAAAGGTAACAGTAAGTCCTAATGTTTACGATAAACATACAAAGGGAAAGAAAGGGATAGAAGCATTAGAATTGTCTAATAATAGAACGAGACTTTTCCAAAAGACATCAACGCGCGACTCAACCATGTCGTTATTTCACCGGCCACCGTTTTAGATAGACCCCTACAATGGCTCATAATTTGAATAAATCAACAATAATTTTCGTATTTTTTACTTAGCAATGAAAACTTACTACATTCTTTTTGGACATCTGTCCTGGAATGTTTTCCACACCACTTCAACGCGCATTTTGATGCATTATAATTGCATAAAAGTTATAAAAATTTGCATTAATTTAGCGTGCACACAGCTCTAACACTTGGACAATACTAAAATGGTTAATAGTACCATAGCCGATGCATAGGCGACAAAATACTAATAGTTTTCGAGCGTTGGGGCATTGTATGCGCAGTCAAGTGGTTATTATAGTCTTTGTTAAATAATAACAAAAAGCTGTCTGCACTGGTTGCTGTCGCTCTTGTGTCTGAGAACACACAGCCCGCAGTTAAGGTGGATACCTCGAAAATTTGGTTGTTGTTCTATTTAACATATTTTTTTAAGTTTTATAGATTACAAACCAAAATTTTGGTGCATGATTTCTGACTATATGATCTTGGATTGCATAAAAGGAAAAAACGATATCATGTAATTTTCTCGATAGAAAAAAATTGCAAAGTAGGCGCTAATTATTTACATTTCTCGATGACACTACATTATATATTCTTACGAATAATTTCATGGAATAATTTTTAAGGCATAGTAAATAATCATATCTAAGTTCTCATAAACCAGTTTTTTAATCCATAAAGAAGTTTTGTTAAAATAAATAAAAATGTTGTTTGGCGCTTACTTAGTTTTTTCCGAGCGCTTGCTCGGTATGGCTATCTCATAATTTACGTACTATGAAGTCATTGCATCACTTTCATTTTGATACTCCCGCAGTCGTCCGTTAGCTTCACCGAAAAAGGAATAAGCCACGCCCCCAAAACTTCGATTCATTTTCAAGGTATCCTCTTAACATTCACGTTCGGGCGTGTCTGTGCCCGCGCACACAGAATGAGAGCGCGCGGACGTTCAACAGGCCAGTCTGCCAGACCGACTGCGACGCTCCTGCACTATCAAACTTTGCACAGAGCTACAGTAGCGAAGTCCGGCGGGCGTGTCTGTGCCCGCGCACACAGAATGAGAGCGCGCGGACGTTCAACAGGCCAGTCTGCCAGACCGACTGCGACGCTCCTGCACTATCAAACTTTGCACAGAGCTACAGTAGCGAAGTCCGGCGGGCGTGTCTGTGCCCGCGCGCACAGAATGAGAGCGCGCGGACGTTCAACAGGCCAGTCTGCCAGACCGACTGCGACGCTCCTGCACTATCAAACTTTGCACAGAGCTACAGTAGCGAAGTCCGGCGGGCGTGTCTGTGCCCGCGCGGACAGAATGAGAGCGCGCGGACGTTCAACAGGCCAGTCTGCCAGACCGACTGCGACGCTCCTGCACTATCAAACTTTGACAGAGCTACAGTAGCGAAGTCCGGCGGGCGTGTCTGTGCCCGCGCGGACAGAATGAGAGCGCGCGGACGTTCAACAGGCCAGTCTGCCAGACCGACTGCGACGCTCCTGCACTATCAAACTTTGCACAGAGCTACAGTAGCGAAGTCCGGCGGGCGTGTCTGTGCCCGCGCGGACAGAATGAGAGCGCGCGGACGTTCAACAGGCCAGTCTGCCAGACCGACTGCGACGCTCCTGCACTATAAAACTTTGCACAGAGCTACAGTAGCGAAGTCCGGCGGGCGTGTCTGTGCCCGCGCTGACAGAATGAGAGCGCGCGGACGTTCAACAGGCCAGTCTGCCAGACCGACTGCGACGCTCCTGCACTATCAAACTTTGCACAGAGCTACAGTAGCGAAGTCCGGCGGGCGTGTCTGTGCCCGCGCGGACAGAATGAGAGCGCGCGGACGTTCAACAGGCCAGTCTGCCAGACCGACTGCGACGCTCCTGCACTATCAAACTTTGCACAGAGCTACAGTAGCAAAGTCCGGCGGGCGTGTCTGTGCCCGCGCGGACAGAATGAGAGCGCGCGGACGTTCAACAGGCCAGTCTGCCAGACCGACTGCGACGCTCCTGCACTATCAAACTTTGCACAGAGCTACAGTAGCGAAGTCCGGCGGGCGTGTCTGTGCCCGCGCGGACAGAATGAGAGCGCGCGGACGTTCAACAGGCCAGTCTGCCAGACCGACTGCGACGCTCCTGCACTATCAAACTTTGCACAGAGCTACAGTAGCGAAGTCCGGCGGGCGTGTCTGTGCCCGCGCGGACGGAATGAGAGCGCGCGGACGTTCAACAGGCCAGTCTGCCAGACCGACTGCGACGCTCCTGCACTATCAAACTTTGCACAGAGCTACAGTAGCGAAGTCCGGCGGGCGTGTCTGTGCCCGTGCGGACGGAGAATGAGAGCGCGCGGACGTTCAACAGGCCAGTCTGCCAGACCGACTGCGACGCTCCTGCACTATCAAACTTTGCACAGAGCTACAGTAGCGAAGTCCGGCGGGCGTGTCTGTGCCCGCGCGGACAGAATGAGAGCGCGCGGACGTTCAACAGGCCAGTCTGCCAGACCGACTGCGACGCTCCTGCACTATCAAACTTTGCACAGAGCTACAGTAGCGAAGTCCGGCGGGCGTGTCTGTGCCCGCGCGGACAGAATGAGAGCGCGCGGACGTTCAACAGGCCAGTCTGCCAGACCGACTGCGACGCTCCTGCACTATCAAACTTTGCACAGAGCTACAGTAGCGAAGTCCGGCGGGCGTGTCTGTGCCCGCGCGGACAGAATGAGAGCGCGCGGACGTTCAACAGGCCAGTCTGCCAGACCGACTGCGACGCTCCTGCACTATCAAACTTTGCACAGAGCTACAGTAGCGAAGTCCGGCGGGCGTGTCTGTGCCCGCGCGGACAGAATGAGAGCGCGCGGACGTTCAACAGGCCTGGTGTACTGGTACAGTAATGGTAATTCAGTGACTGGATTAAAGAATATCGACAAATTGTTTCGAAAAATGCTTGTCTGGTGCTCAACAGTTTATTGAAAAAAAAAACTGTTGTGATCTGCCAAAAGACTTTAAAAATAAAAGAGTAGCCAAATATAAAAAGATGTTTGATTATGGAGGCAAGGATTAACCTATACAGTCTCCTAAAAGTCGGTACGAAACAGATTTTTTCAACATCATGCTTGTTCAATTATAACAAATATGGATTTGAGATTTATGGCTTTAAACCAACATTATGAAAATTTTGGTTCGCTTTATGATTTAAAGAAGTTAAAAAATATTCCAAACCATCTAATATTAAAGTAACTGACAAGACACAGCCCTGCGAGTGGGTGAAAGCAGTGAATTTCAACCTTACGAATTATATGAAGATTTACAATTAATGACCCCTAATTTACCTAACTTCGTAACAGATGTGTGAAACAGCTTCTCCAATACGTTACAGAAAATAATTTAAAAAAATATACCCCAACATTTACATCGTCATATAACAATACCGATCAGTACAGCCTCCACTGAAGGAAGCTTCTTAAAATTAAAACTTATTAAAAATTATCTCAGGAATGCAATGTCACAGAAAAGACTTTCAGCGTTGAAAGTTTCATCTATCGAGGCAGATATAGCATCCAAGCTATATTATGAGGCTATAATTAAACAATGCAGCAGGATATAAAGCAGAATATCTATTTCTTCATTTTTCTTTGAAATTGTTTGGTGTTGGTACTTAATGATTTTGTATGAATAAAAATTTCATGGAATAGAATAGAATAATTTTTTATTCAATATAGATTACAAGTAATTCTTATTGAAAGTCAATGTTTTACGTTACCACTGGTTCGAAAAAAACCTCTGTCCTGGGAAGAACCAGCAAGAAACCCAGCGGGACTTTTTTTAAATAAATTTTACAATGTCAAAGGTCACAAAATTTATTTAAAAACAGCTTGGAAGCGACCACCTCATTCCCAAGGGTTATTATCAACCATGTATTCATTTATGTTATAATAACCCCTTTTTATACAGTTTTTATTTAGTTAAATATTTAAACTTGATAATAGACAGACCTTGTATGTTTTCTGGGACTTTGCTGTAATAGCGTATACATTGCTCCAAGAATGAATTACTGACTGTGGAGTCGAGAAACTGGTAGCACCAGTTTGTGTTTGTTTAGTGTTTACAGAGTGTATGTCACTTTTTTTACTAAAACTACCTTTATTTTTGTGAACATACATCAAATTTTCATAGATATACTGAGAGGCCAAAGTTAATATATTTATTTCTTAAAATTTTTCTCTAAGAGACTCTCTCGGTTTAAGATTGTAAATAGCTCTAATGGCCCTCTTCTGCAAAACAAAAATAGTTTCTAAATCAGCCGCATTCCCCCATAGCAAAATTCCATATGACATTATGCTATGGAAATAACTGAAATAAACTAATATGGCTATCTCGACACTAATATTTTTTTACAGCATAAGCTGCAGAGCTTGCTAGTTTAGATATATGGTGACCCCACTGAAGCTCAGCGTCGAGAGTGATGCCAAGAAAACCAAGGGTTTCAACAGGACTCAGTTCTTCCTTTAAAAACACTTTGGTACTCGGATTATTAACATTTGTTGTTGTAAATTTAATACATTTAGTTTTATTGCCGTTTAAATGTAGATTATTAACGTTAAACCAATGCACTAATTTCGATATAGCATTATTCACTTCGTTACATTTAAATGATTGACGTTTTTTAATAATCAAGGAAGTATCATCAGCAAATAGTACTATATCATGATTATCCCCTACAAGGGAAGGTAAGTCATTAATATACACTAAAAATAGGAATGGGACAAGAATTGAGCCCTGAGGGACACCCCTATGTAGGGGCCATCCGGAATATACCTAATGTCAAGTGTTTTGTTTTTCATTTTATATAATTCGTCTCCTTGCGCGGGCAGAGGGCCTCGAAAAATGTATCTTACCCACATAAAATTTAGTTCTTGCGCCGCCACTGCTTATAACTATAACTTATATAACGAACAGCAATACGCCGGCGGTCTAATTCCCGCCAAAACCAGTGAGGGTAGATATTACTTGCGCCGTAAAACTAGTGATGTAACCGCATTATTCGTAAACTCGTCGTGTCTTATCGATGGTATTGTTTCAGTATGACGTGGAACTGTACCAGCGCATCGAGCAGCTGATCGGGAAGCAGCTGCCACTGTACAAGACGGACGAGAGTGAGGTCATGGTGTTGCAGGAGCGCGTCGCTGAGGCGCAGCGCCTCACTAAAATTGTAAGAAACATTGTTTCATATTTTCTGTCAGGGGTATGAAAGTCCTCAGTAGCATGCTTTTATGTTGATACTAGCGCCATCTCACAGTCATTAAAAGCACTATTTTACCTACTATTTTTACATATTTTACTCAAAAAATACTGGCGCTACTGTTAATATTTATTATTTATACCGAAGCTTAAATCCGCTATCAAAGTTTTGAATACTGCGGTGTATATATAGAATAACTCTGAACGAATTATCGAAGCTTTTCTATTCATGGTCGTTTAAAATCAGCTCAATGTATGAAAAGTTATAATTTATAGCTAAACTAGTTAGTTTGTAAATAGAAATGTTTCATTTTAATTTTATCTAAAATGTACGAAATAATACTTATAACTGAACCAAGTAGTTAGCGCCCTCTAGTGTATTTTTCGGTAATTTATAATCCCAACGCCATCTATGACAGCGCAGAAGAAACTTTCCTCTTTTCGTCACCTATTAATTTGTGAGAGTGGCTCATCTATGCCCTATATAGTATATTATCTTTGTATTCTGTTGTAGATTTGGAATAATCGCAAATCTTTTGTTTATTAAACTGAAGTGACAAAAATACTTACGGTCCACCAAATGCTTGGCTACTGCAGCCAAATTTCAAGAACGCTACAGATACTATGCGTGTACAAGGTATACCTCTGAGAGTGGTGTTAGTACCAAACCAATATTCGTTTCGAGACACAGACTCAAATGTGTGTTTTAATATGGAAGGAATCTGAAGATCTATTAATGTTTCGTTTCTATTAACCCAGAACGGTTAGCATCACATGGGTACTTCGCATCCACATATTTTGCGCCATTTCAATATAATATTTGTACATAACTATGGAATTATTTAACAAGCAAAAATAGTTAATTTCGCGTGTATTTCACTCTGTTGTATTTTTTGCGGAACCTGCCATAGAAATCTGCCATAGAGTACGCAATTATTATCATATAAATTATATACATTTATAATAATATGTATTATATTTTGATCAGCTATTGTATTTGACTTACAATAAAAATTATACAAAAGTTGCTAAACCTAAACTTTAAAAATAGCCCTAGTCGAGTCCATAAATATACTCAATATAGGACTATTTATGCTTTTAATACCTACTTAATCTTAGTTTAATAGGTAATTTGAATTCGTCTCTGCCATGATTTATGGCTTATTTACAGTTTAGCTTATAAAATGTTTATTTTATAGGATAAAGGTGACCAACGAGCACACAGCCCACCTAATGTGAGTGGGTGCTGTGAGCCATAGACAAAAACATAACCGCGGGGACGATATTAAATATATTCACAGACTTCAATGTTCAAGATCGTTCCCGCCATTACATCAGATTTGTCAGACCAGTAATTCTTGTAAAAACCGTGGCCCAAGACATCCACATCAATCCTCGATTTTGTTTTTTATTGTCACCCATGAGAACTAAGATAGAATGCCTTGTTTCCAGTGATATAGTCTCCGGTTCTCTATACAAAACATAAAAGCATTCAGCTTCTATTTTACACTGGTATTCTCTAAGAGCGTGGTCCTTCTCCGGCTTAGCCGAACCATTCGTGCTACAACCATAATATAGCTTCAGTATAGCTCTACCACGTATAATGTATTTCACTTGTATATAATGTATTTTGTCCTCATAGGAAATGAAAGAGCTAGAGGATAAAAAGAGCGTGAAAGGCAAAAAGCGCGGCGCCGAGTCCGACGACGATACGGAGGAGGCGGCCGGCGTGCGCAGACGCATCCGAGGGAAACCCAAACATGGCGGCAAGAAGAAACGATAAATAAACTTTCTTCTAAACACGCGACTTTTATTTTAAACGTTTTCTTAAAAGAAATTGTAAGAAATACTCACTACAAGCTAATAAACATGTACGGCCTTACTCATAAAAATCGATGTCAATCACCAAGTTACAGCCTATATACGTCCCACTGCTGTGCACAGGCCTCCCCCATCTTTCTGAGAGGGTTTTAGACCAAGGAAAGATCCGTCGCGCTGCCCCAATGCATTGATGAACTTCACGTCTTCGAATTTTTTTTTCTTATTTGTAAGACATGCCGGTTTCCTCACGATGTTTTCCTTCACTGCCGAGCACGTGGTAAATCAGCATTCAAAATTTCAATTAACAATTTCATTGGTGCCGGCGGCTTAGACCATTCAACCCAAATGTTCTAAGGCCAGCGGAGATCAAACCCGGTTTGCTCGCGTACCCTCAAATTAACGGCAAACTCTAATCATCTGAGCTACCACGGCTCTTAAATCACTAAATCTCAATAGAAAAGGCAAGTATGGAAATAATTAGTACTTAATTGGGACTTGAGATGTTAACATAAGTAAACTAATCAACGTCGCTCGTTGAATGAATTCGAACTCGCAATTTTATTTTTAACATTCTAATATTATTTATTGCCTGCAAAATTAAAAAGAACACTTATATACACACACTGCGCCTCTTTTTTTGAAGTAGAATAAAAAAAGTTACTAATCTGTCATAATAGTAATGCAACTCTGCAAAGATGATGCAAGTGTGTATTTACATAAATTCACATTCATAATACAAATAGATCGAGACGGTATTTCATACCGGCCACTGCTTACAGCTATGCAAAGCCTGTATGGAATACTGTGCTCATCTCTGGGCCAGGGCAGCTCCTTCCACTGCAAGCTTCAGTGGGACCCCCATATATCTAAACTAGCAAGCAGACTAAGCTCTGCAGCTTATGCTGTAAAAAAGTTTACATATGTCACTAGTGTTGAGACAGCTAGATTAGTTTATTTCAGTTATTTCCATAGCATAATGTCATATTGCATTTTGTTATGGGGGAATGCGGCTGATTTAGAAACTATATTTGTTTTGCAGAAGAGGGCCATAAGAGCTATTTACAATCTTAAACCGAGTCTCTTAGAGAAAAAAATTAAAGAAATAAATATATTAACTTTGGCCTCTCAGTATATCTATGAAAATTTGATGTATGTTCACAAAAATAAAGGTAGTTTTAGTAAAAAAGTATCGATCTCCTTTTTAAAACGCCGGGCTATGCGCATGTAATTCCCCTGATGTTGCAGATGTTCATGGGTGGCAGGTGGCAGTGTTCGCTTACCATCAGCTGAGCCGTATGCTCATTTACTACCTCTTTCGTAATAGAAAAAGGAGTGCGGTCCACCGTCATTCGAGCAGCCAGCTATAGTATCCCTCCAGAGTGTATATCCATTATGCAGTATGCTACAGCTTACAGGTTGTAACTTCTAAGTCGATGTGACCACATATCGAGGTAGGAATCGGCCAGCCTTTTTCCTAAATGTCAACCTCATCTGCTAAAAGGACTTTAGCGACGGACTGGTAGCGGAAAATTCATCCCAGACTAACGGAGTTGCAAGCTGGCTAACCTGTATGCTGCATATTTAAGAATTTGCTCATTTCCCTTATCGGAGTATCCTAGTAGCGGTCGCGCTTCCCATGTGAAGTATATTCGCTTTAATATTACTTATTTTTACCATCTCGAAAAAATAGTGTAACAGGTGAACGGATTAGAAGCGTATGGCACAGATATTTTACATTCATATTATGAAATAGATCTATCAATAAATACTACCACTAATTTGAAATAAACTTTCGGTACTAAAAAATAACCACAAAATTTTAGAACTAAATAAAGAAATCAATAAAAACTGCTATCGAAATTAAAATAATACGTACCCAATTAGTAGTATTTATTTTTTAGATCAATTTCATATGTTAATGTAAAAAAAATATGTTAAATATCAGGCTTCTATTCCGTTCACCTGTTACACTATTTTTTCAAAACGGTAAAAAAATCATCCATTATTTTAATAAGTGGCAGGACTCCTTTTTGCCTTCGCAGGTACCTACCTTACTCCCTCAGTTACCCATTCCTGCTGCCAAACAGCAGGGCGTCCACGGCTGCATCGGAACATAAAAGATATAGAGAGACACTGTAACTGAAGGATGTACAGCATTCTATAGATTCAACGCATCTGTAGCCTTTTATTTGTTACTTATTTTATTTGTATTTTAGTTGCAGTAGCCATTTACCATCGAGTGGAGTGTTGAAGCCTGCGCTCACAGACGGCCCGACGGGGCACAGTGTGACAATACACACTTCGACATGCCAAACGCTCCTATGGCAACTCGCGTCGTGCTAAAGGATCCTGTGGCATTCCTCGGCATGTCAAAGGATCCTTTATCAAGGCAACCCCCATCGTGACTAAAGCACCTGCTTCCGGGCTCACTGAAATCGCCGCCGCAACGGGCTAGATTCAACCTTGTTTCAATTTCCTTCGAAACGTCTTGCTGTTGTACGTCATTCTACGTACTACATTCACGTCTGCGGCGTGCCGTAGCATTCTGAAGAATGACAGCAAGAAGAGCAGCAAGACTTTTCTGTATATTCGTGTTTAAATAAAGGAATGTCTGTACTAACTTCATTAAAATAAGGTCGAAAATCATGTGTCCACGAAAAAATCCTTCGACACGCCGTGCTGTCTGTGAGCGCAGGCCCTTAGATCGTTTGTCACTTCATATTTTATTATAGTGGAAAAATAAACAGGAGACTACTTGAAATTGGCAGCAGTCAAGTGGCCGTTTGCCAAAACTAAGGGGAAGAAATAGACAAATGAGAGGACTTATATTGGTACCTTATAAATTGTCATAGTTGCTATACTTGACAATCAGGTTGGCCACCGCAGTGTTTTATTTCTACTAAGCTGTTATCGGGAAGACACTTCTGCCCATCTGCTTCAATTTCCCTCTGTCGCCTCTTGCCCACGGAACGATACGGGATGGGTAGGGGATACTCTTACACCGTCACTACGGTTATCCACTCCCTCCATAGCCCTCTCAGAAATGAGGAAGACATATATAAGCTGTTAACACCTTCAGACAAGAAAGCCAATAAAAAATTTTATGCACCTTTAGTTAATTTGTTTGGGAGCCAACACAGAACTCTCGCCAGGTATCGACAGCCAAACCAAGCGGCCTCACAGATAAACATGGTACACAAAATATAAGATCACATCACAAAAACAAAAATTTCTCGATGCTTTCTTACAGTTTATTCTACAAAGTAAACAGTCGTCTCTCCCAAAAAAAAAATCTAAAGAAAATAAATAGGACAACGCGACCGATCCGCGTCACCATCGTAAAACTACGCGAGAATAAATCACAACATGGTTTCGAATGTTTTTTTTAATCGTTATTTATTATTTCTATACAAATAGAACTGTACAGTGAATTTTTTAAATTATTATTTACCACATTTCATCTGCTCTCACGATAGACTTTTTACAAAAATGAAAATTATCCATAACACGCACGGAATAAACGAGATCGCGCGCTACATTGTACCGCTGAACTAAGCTTCGCACTCGGCGCCGCTCGCAACACCCACCGAACATTTCACCGCTGTATCTCTTTACATTGCACACACTTCTGTAATATATATATATATTAAATATATATATATATAATATATATATATATATATAATATATATATATATATATATACGGTTGAATCCATTCATGCAAAATCACTATCAATTTTCTATCGCAGTTGAGAAAAATTAACTAAACCTGTCACTACAGCTGATGGAATAATAACTTAATGCTGACTTCAGTGTCTACTAATTGATTCTGTAACTTCCAGAATAGCTGAACATTTAACATTATCCTACACTCGGTTTAACATGTTTCTTTGTGACTTTTATAAAGAAATGCATATTCTGAAGTAACACTGGAACAATCTCTACCTAGCAATCACCTTTCAAACATCACCCTGGCAGAAATTGGTAGTAATATGTGCAATGTAAACACGCCTGACAAAATAACCAGCCTGAATAATGTACGTTCATAAAAATAACACCGTACACAATTCAGTTGGTGTCCTAAAATCTGTGGTTAGCGACTATGAAAACCTTGCAAAATCACACTATGGTCTCACAAAATAAGTCTCACTGTCTGTACGTAGAGGACTTAACATCTGGCAGTAAATTTATTGCATTATTCTACATATTTACAGTATAATAAACTTTTTCACTTGTTATATATGTTGCAGCAATTTTATTGATTTATATATTCGATTGAACACCCTTATATCATAAAAGGTTATCTCTTGATAAGTTGCTAATATTTCTTAACTTAAATAAAATGTTTGGAACCCCAACAACCTGAGAACAATACACTGCTAAACATAGGCCTCTCGTCTCTTCCATTATTTCCCAATTTAATCAGCACGCTTGGCATACGGGTTGGCAGTTGGCAAAGATGCTCTTTGATTCTGAATATTTTACATCTGATACAAATATGAGAATGACATGTTAGTCTTCCCTTCACAAACAATCCCTTATGTTGCTTCTTACCTCACCTACAGGATCAGATGTGATGATTGGATTCTTAAATTATGTTACAATGAATACTACATACAATAATTTAATGATTTCAACCAACATACACAATTTGAATGTTCAAGTGATTTAACAAAATATTAAAATGTTAGGTGTTCAATCGAATAGCAATTGACTGCAACATACACTATCAATCTGTAAACCGCAAATCTTTCACCATATAATATACTACAATAAGGCAGT
Source organism: Parnassius apollo (assembly GCA_907164705.1). Classification (NCBI taxonomy): domain Eukaryota; kingdom Metazoa; phylum Arthropoda; class Insecta; order Lepidoptera; family Papilionidae; genus Parnassius; species Parnassius apollo. The sequence goes on from CAJQZP010000393.1 coordinate 3,275,633, forward strand.
GATTTCCAAGCATGCTTTATCTTTTGTCGAATAATGCATAGGCACCAATAAGAGGCATTCAGAAGCTTGGTTTCAAGTGAAACAGTTAATTATACAACATTTTTCATAAACGTCTTAGCTATGTTGGCATAACTTACGCATACCAATGCTGTTACCTATTGTCTTTGGGATAACTAAAATACTAAAGTTAAATACATTATCAATATTATGAGATCGCTCTACAATCTTGTCCTTACATAATCTAATTTTTACATATCCCCCATTACATTTCAATAGTTAAATAGGTCAAATTATATGCAAGTATGACACAACGTAAATTGACAGATTAGGTATTTTTTTTTATAAATGTTATTTGTATACCGTGGTATGCATAAGTTAGCTCTTAGTATTTAAGTCAAACTAGTCCCAGTCACTACAAAACAAGTCTAAAAACAATCACCCAGAGCAATATCGAATTTTATTATTTCACCACTTCCAGTAGGGCAGGTATGACTAGCACAAACATTGGGCACTATTGTTTGTCATAGACAATAATAAATACACCAAACATCAAAACATTACGTTTTATAAGTTAAAAGGCATAAACATTACTCTCTTTTAGTTACACATACAAAAAAAAGGTCATACAAAAATTTATACAGAAAACAATCAAAATATTCAGTGATAGCTTTACAAAAAAAAAGTTAACAGGAACATAATAATTTATTACAAGATCTTTACATCCGAATACGCTCCGGGCGTCCCTATATCGATATCACATTTTGTTATACTAGCCCCGCAGGGCAGAACTAAAGTTATTGCATCACATGATATTTCTCGCCATTACATTCGCCTGCAAATTCTTTTATTGATCACTATACAATAACACAACTGCCAGAAGAGTGAAATTTATACACCAAAACTTTTCCCTCGGCCATTTCGTTTCATTTTAGCTTCACTTATGCTACTACGAGTATCCCATCTCACTAAATCTATTTCGATATGAACATTATCCAGTGGCATATGAGACATTTTCGTGAAATCTTGTATTCACATTTACAAAGTCGAGTTTTTAATAAAATAATTATAATTTACGCTCGTCAATCATCACAGAGATTAACGAAGCATTTCATAAATATAATACTCGTAACGGAATGAAAGAGAATTTAGTTTTCCATATGGTCATGCACTTGCAGTCTTCGCTTTGTTATGCAAGTGGGCGCTGGAGTCATGGGTGCAAGCTTCGACCTTACGTCAATGGTGATAAGGTTGGTTTTGCAAAAGTTCCGATACATGTTGGCGCGTACAGTCACTCACTGAAGTTCACTCGCGATATAGAGCCGCGTGAGGCTCCAGGCGACAGGCGACTCACGCTCGGCGGCTGCGGCGCGCGCACGCTCCTCTGTACACAGTCCGAGCTCAATTCAAGTCACGGTCCTCTAAGTACTTGTACTCAAATGTGAAGCCTTCCTTTTTCCTCTGGCCCCACTTCTCATAGTCGAAGTAGATGTATGTGCCCTGTGAATATTAAACAACATAAATTTACATATTCTTTGGAATTTATTCTTTTAAAAATTGTATTTAAATTAAAACTTAAATCTGTTTAATTTTTTATTTTAAAAACTAGCTTTTCACCTTAATTTAAAAACCTTTGGTACTATAAAGTAGTTTACAGGCAAGTAGTTCAATTATCAAGAAACAACTAAACTCAGTCAATTTTTTTATTACATCGAAAATTATGAGCGATTTGAAAAATGTTTTCACAGATCGATTAATTTTAGGTAAATGGTAAATGTTCGCCTTATCCTATGATGTTGAAGCAGAACAAGTGGTAAAATAAAAAATGTTGTACAACAGACTTCACAGTTGAAATCAATTAAATACGCCGCATTATTAAAGATTACTCAAAAACTACTGTTCAGATCTTGGTCAAATTCATATGAGACCACATGAGAAGCATCAGCTTTCAAATAAAAAAAGTTTCATTAAAATCGGTTCACCTAGAAAAAAGTTCTGAGGTAACACCAATGATTTCAAAAGGAAAGATAGGCGCATCTAAATATTTTACTCATAACTTTTTCATACAAGAAAAAATAGCTCATCTGTCACAATACAAACGTCATATCTTAACACGACGTAACCAGGGTCGGATTTCGTAGTATAATTATCCTAACTGTACCATTATTTCATAGTTTGTAGTATATAGTATCGTAATAATACTAAGCGCAAATACCATCATTTTACAAGATCGACTTGTATTATTATTGGGTTTTTTTACTTTTTAATATTAACCTTACGATATCGAGAATTTCTGTATTGTACTAGAGTACCGCGTTTTTTAATAAAATTAGAATTAGCTCCCTTTCTGGCCAATCGGTGCTCGATTGATGCATTTATGTTGCATCCTTGATACAACTATAATGAGGGGCTACCACGATAAAAACTCTATGCTCCAGAAGCAATCGGTTTGAAAACAGAATTTCAAAATATTTTATGAATCAGATTTTCAGATTCAATTAAGCAGATATGGTTTCTTTTATATTCTTTTCGTTTTACCCTTATTGAATATAAAATATATTAGGTACCAATATTCAAAATTAAACTTATTATAGATTTTTTAGACAAAAATAAAACAGAAATAAAAATAAAACCGTCAAAAACGAAACGTATAGATAAACTAGACGCGTGACGTCAAAATCCCGCCACATGGGAAAAAAGAAACATGAAACGTCAAACGTGATATAATTTTTTTTAAATAGTATAATTTTATTTTTCATGAACAATATTTTTGAGGGTCTGAATGCAACCCTGGCCTAATATTGGTAACGTAACTAACTGTAAAATAAAACTTTAAAAATGCGTTCATATAATAATTTAATAGTAACAAAATTAATACAGTGTTTTAACCGATGATGCGATATCCCATGTTCCTTTTTAATCTTCGTATCGTAATTTTTACATTCTTTTACCACGCAGCTTGACATATTTATGACAGACAAATCTATCCTGCGCGCGCACCACTGTCGACCGATTTGCGTTGGCCCTAACTGTAATTTTAGGGCCAGCGCACTGGTCCGTTTTAGTTGTTCGGTCGGCCCGGTCCTAGTCCTATATATAAGCCAATGGGTAACACACATTAAAAAAAACATAAGTCAAGTTTAATACCTCCTCTTTCTTTTGGAGAAGGTTCAAAATTGTAAAAATTGATTTTACAAAAACTTGTAATAAAAATAATAGTAACGGTGACTGTGAATCATGTCTTAACAGCCTGCAAGTAACACCTTGAGATAAATAGAAGAGTTATTATAGAAGCATGGATATATAAAAATAATCTGAATTATTGGGTGTCTTATATAGGAAATTCCTGAAAAATCCAAAAAAACAAACTGATGATGGTATTAGGTATTTATTTTAAGACTTTCTAACAAATATGAAGTTAACCATTTCAACATTACAACAGATTAGAACAAATTACCCTAATAGCTCGAACACAATAGAGAAGTAAAACCCCATACCTGCTCATACTCCTCATTGATAACCTTCGGTTCCTCATGCCTCTGAAACCACATCATGTACTTGGTGTGAAAGCGCCAACTTTGTTTCTTCAACGCTTTTGCGGCAAGGTACTGTGCTTTCGTGCCCTCCATATAGTAGAAGACAAAAAATAAAGTCTCTGTCGATAGCCGCTGGAAGAACTCAACCGAGTCTGAGTGCGGTAAGAGCACCTGGAAATATAAATATTACAAGTTTAAACAATTTAATAAAAACTAATTATGATTAAAAAACGAAAACGTAATGGTGACCATGGATAATATGGGTGCCAAAAGACCTTTGATAAATTAATGATAGTTATCTTGACATTTATCCTCGATTAAGAATCAAAATGCAGATGCGTTGTCACCCCTGAGAACTAAGATGGAATGGAAGATTGCAAAATTCATATATTTTTATACTTTTTTTTAATAGAATTAGGGTGACAAACGAGCATACAGTCCACCTGATGGTAAATGGATGCTGTGGCCCATAGACATCTACATTTATTCTCTATTAAGATTCAAAATGCAGATGCATTGTCACCCCCGAGGCCTAAGATGGAATGCCTTCCAGTAAAAAGGGATCTCCAGTACTCAACACTCCCTATCCGTAATATGGCAGCACCTGCATCTAAGAGCGTGGTCCTGCCCCGGTCGGGCCGACCCATTCCTACTACAACCACAATAAAGTCGCAGTGTGGCTCTACAACTACTACTTCTCTATCAACATATTCATCACCATTGTTATTAGAGCCCATCACAAGTAGAATGCCAAACATCGGTATCTCCCTATATTGCTACATAGGATTTGAGCCACCTGTTTAAAACTTGTGGGGGGATTGTCCCCCCACACTGCATTTGTCAATATGAGACTGTTAATCCAGAACTTTTCTTCCCCATCGGTTGTCGGTTATTTGAGCTATATGGCAAATAAGAGGTATAATATAGTAATCATCGATCATTCGTAGCCATGTTGCAGTTATAATGTGGTTATAGTAGGAATGGATCGGTTCGACTGGGGTCGGATCATGCCCTCACAGAATACCAGCATAAAATAGCAGCTTAGTGCTATACTATGTGCCATATGGTGAGTGTAGAGAACTGGATGATACTCTTCTTACTGGAAACGAGGTATTTCATCTCAGTTCTCAGGGGTAACAATGCGTGTGTATTTTGATTCTTAATTGAATATAAATGTAGATGTTTAATAGGTCATAGCATTGACTTACTATCAGGTGGATTGTGTGTTTGTTTGTCACTCATATTGAATAAAAAGAAAATAAAATTAAAGTGTCAAACGCTTTAATAGGCTACATCATGGTAAGAGACCACTGAACTTTACTACAATACATTGACATTTGCAACTAAGTAGTATTTGACGGTATCATGTTGCTTAGGCATTTGACTTTGGTATATTTGATTTTTGGGATATGACATCTTAAAGGCAACGCATCCGGAAACCTGCAAATTCCCTGGTGTTGCAGTTGTTCATGGGCGGCGGTAGTGACCCTCAGGTTTGTCCCCTTTTCTCTAAAATATATATGTCTAGTGAGTGACCTGGTTGTAGTATACGGGCGTCTGGCAGACGTTGCGCGGCAGGTAGGCGCGCGTACGCTCGGAGTCTGCGGGGTGCGGCATGTGGTAGAACGACGCCTCCATCATGCGGAACTGCACCTGGTGTTCCTGCAACACGACCAACCTGCACTCTACACTCTGTTCAACAACGTACGGCACACACGCGACGGTGCGACACAGCTGGTGGAGACCCGAAATCACCACGTCTATCGATCGATTTATTCATTTTTTGAAAACGTTACCCCCGCACTAGGATTTTCTCCAGTGGCGAAGCTAGGGCAAGCCCAAGATATGGTTTTGTTGTTTTTAGCAGTTTAATAAAAATACACCAATCTTGAGCTGTCTCCACTACTTACACTTTAGTTTCATATTCAGTACTGACAAGGACGTGTTTAACAAAGCACACAGAAAGCATACTACCGCTAGATAGATTGTATGACATAATATGCAATTGCAAACCTTCGGTGGTTTTGAAAAGAGCCGTTTGGCTTTGCTTGAGATATTTACAAACAATACAATACATGAACAAAGAACAAACAAACTATGTACAAAGTTAAAAAAAGGGACGCCTGGCAGATGTGAAACCTCGAAATTATATTTTGTTTAAGTTATATGCATAAAAGAACAGATTACGACAGGTATTAGATAGTTATAATGAGAAGATAAAGCTTTGCTAATTATTTACCATAAAATAATGACTATTTCTTATAATTATAATTATTCATTTTCAATTCATAATAAACCGTACAAAATGATATTTTTAAACTCATACATCACTATAAATTAGCCGATAGCGTATTTGTGCCATCTAGCGTAATCTTTAGGTACCATCGTGAGAACCAATTTTCGTTCGATAAAATGACTTTACGTATAGAATTAAATAGATGGCGCCATTAAAATTTTATATACTGAAAAGGAGACAGAGAAACCTAACTGGAAATAACTAAAGGGAGTACTATTCTTTAAAAACCTCAATACAGTCTTCTGTATTCTTTTGATTTATTTAATTAAAATTTGGGCTTCACGTTAAAAAAAGATTGTAACACTTATTTCCTCTAAAATTAAACCTAGGTCTCGTACTTTATGCTGCTGTTCAAATTGATATTTTTAATTCGTATGGTAATATAAATATTGAGTTATTAAACCTTTAAATACGCCTAACTTAATTAAACTTTAATACTAAAGAGTCAAGTACCTATATTTAAAGTATGAAGAAATGTTTATTGAATATTAAATTTCATTTTTAAAGATTTTTACTTTTCCTCGCCGAATTAGCACTTCAACACAATTATATTCATCACAATGAACACTATTATCCTCCCATTTTCACTGAAAATCTTTGAACACAACAAAAACACACAAAAACATTGAAATGTGAACTGAACTTGCATACGAGGGGCCCGCAAACACTTCGCTAGTCGCTAACGCACTCCTAAACAACTTCATGGCGAAGCCAAGCTTGTTGGCTCAATAGTAATTGCTATATAAACATTTAGTAGTTATATTTCATTATAGAATATTTTGCCATAGGTTAGAAAGAGAGCGATCGTCTTCTCGAAAGCCCCGTAAAAAGCCCACGCCAGCGAGGGAGACAACTAATCGCTCTATTAAAACTCACTTTATGACAGCAGCAGTGTCGCCACAGACTACCTTTGTATAAACGTATCGCTAAGGCAATACGAGGTCATCGGTCAACATGTGTCGAACAGTGGAGTGCACGGGAAAATTGAAATAATTTGAAACAGTTTATGAGTTATTTTATTAGTTGATATTATTGATTGATTCAGTTTTAATAAGGCAAGCCCGGCTTTTCGGCTTTTATGGAAGCTTCGCCACTGATTTTCTCCTGTATCATGGAGCCAGTTTACATACATAAATTGCACAAGGACAAACATCATCCGCCGAACAAGATATTCAGAATTCAATGCTGAAATCCAATCCTTTCCGCCTTTCAAACCCTACTCCATGGAGGTTAAAGAACAGGAGAACGATCGCTACGTGCTAAAGCATAGCCCGCCTGTACTTGAAAATTGTAGAATTTATAGCGGCGATGACGTCGGCGAGTAGTGACTGCGAATTTAGCTGTTTATGAGTACAAGTCGATGAAGTTAGTTGAACAATGTACAAATTTTCTTCGCGGTATTGGTGAGAAAATTTTCATGCTCCGTAATTTTGTAATTTTTGACAAAAAGAAACATTAAAAAATGGAAATATTTTATTGTGCGCGGATATGCAAGTGGTTTAGCAATCGGATCGGAAAAATAGACTGAAAATGACCTTTACTGAGCGAACTTAGTGATCGCAGCGTCTCACTTATGGTGTCCATATTTCTGGACACTATTTTCTACGAAGATCATTCTCCTGTTCTCTAACCTCCATGCCCCACCCTTTTAATACTGCACTAATAAAAGGGTGGGGTAAATGACGCATTTCCTTGTAATATTTTCCAAATGTCACCATGTATCACAGCATATGGAATTTCGGTTTGGCATAATTAAACCAAATTTCCTGTAATCAGACAGTCGCTAAAAACCTTCCCTATTTACGAGCCAAAAAGAGTCTTTAGAGCTTCTTTTATTGTTTAAAAAAGTACTCACTTAAAAATATGCCATGTCTCTACTAAAGAATTAAAGCGACAGTAGCCTAGTGGCAGGGCGCGGACCGCGAACTTAAAAGGTCACGGGTTCGAATCCACCATTCAACTACTGTCGTGAACCACTCCTAACACAAGCATTTTAAGCTTACCAGGAGTGGTTAAAGGGAATATTAGTAATGTTAATTAATAGGATTACTAATATTTTTTAAAAATAAAAAAAAGAAAAAAGAAAAAAAATTAAAACGTGATATTATTAATCTATATAAAAATGTTATTACTATTTTAAATACACATATACTACAATTTGCTTAAAAACAACAATGTTTTGAAATCTGGCAACACCGTCGTTGGCGACGGTATCTTTAAATGTGTAAAAAAGGTATTACATGAACAGAATCATATCACAACCTAGAACCCCCCTCACAAATCCGAATAGTTTTTTTTTAAATATACACATAATACAAAATATTACATATCCATTTTGCACTTAGTGGCCGAAAATTTAAGCGGAAAATCTAGTCTTATCTGTTACTCCAAAATTTTATATTCATATTCAATATTCACTATCGACAAAAATCTAGCCAGTCTGTTAATTTACCTTTATCCCAATTTTTCTTTTTTTTTCTTAAGCTTTTTTGTATATTAGTTGTGAAATTGTTATTTTTACCTAGCCATGATTATTACGTGGTAGAGCTATGCTACAACTATATTAGTAGTACAGTTGTAGCACGAGTGGGTCGACTCGACTGGGGAAGGGCCACGCTCTCACAGAATGCTAGCATAAAATAGCAACTTGACACTGCTGTGTTTCGTATAGTGAATGTAGAGAACCGGAGACCCTTTCGCTAGATACGAGGCATTTCATCTTAGTCCTCATGTCCTCATGGGTGACAACGCATCTGCGTTTAGATTTTTAATCGAGGATAGATAGATGTAGATGTTTATGGGCTACAGCATCCACTTGCCATCAGGCGGACTGTGTGCTCGTTTGTTGTTGAGATACAACTTGTTTGCATGTTTCGTTCTAAGATTTAGAGACTTTTTTAAGTTTGTAAAGCTTATATCTTGGTGCCTAAATAAATAACAGAACAAAAAAACAATTTAACTTATTACCATAAGAGAATACTAACGGATGTCAAAGGTAAAGGTCCCAGTGGTGCAACGCCTAATAAGGGAGGGATGTGTGCTTGAGATAGTGTCACTCCTCTTCTTGTGTTCTGTAAAGAAACAAAACAATAATCATGTTAGAACAAACAAAATAAACTTACTACTACAAAGTTTGGACATTACGTATATAATAATTTTTCATATATACGTTAATACTCTACTATTATTGAATGAAACCAATTGGGTATTTGACAACTTTAATAATTTACTGCATCATGTAACTTGAATTTGCTACTATGTAACTAATTATAGTATGTATGATACAGAATGGGTACCACGTATTTGCAATAAAGGAAACCATATATTTGTTATCGTCTCTGCTAACGATATACAAAAAAAATAAACGAAATCAGTCCAGTAATTAGGTCAAAAAGTAGCGTTTTAAATTTGAGCTAATTTGAACTCTCTGTAGAATTAGGTCACTAGGTCAATGTTTCAATGAACTTGAATACTTGAACATTAAAAAGCGACGTTGCCACGCAGTGCAAACTATCACGATGTTCTTCGACAGCGGTGTCTTTTGGCAGCGTCGTTCAAAGGCAACGGCGCACTAGATATTTATTTTGTTTGAAAGTTTAAATTCTTTTAATTTATATTTAATTTTACTACACTCATATGTGGTTTCATTTATTGCATATTATATATTATAATATATTTTATTGCATATATTAGGATTCCTTAGTGTATACGTAATTTCTATAGAAAGGTTTGTTTTAACAACTCTTAAAAAAGTATTTCAACTGACTAGAATGTCCATATGCTTAGTTTTACGAATTCTATCACGTTTATATTTAAGTTCTTGTTAAGAGCCTATACTACCTCAAATTGCTTAGCATGATCCTCCATTATGCTCAAAAAATATTGCAGCATTAATTTTGAAATAAATACACGATAAAGTTGAGCATTAATGTTAAATACAATGTTAGACGAAAACACGATTCCGTAAAATTTTCTCGATAGAAAAAAATCTAAAGCTACCTCCAAACCGAACAACAAACCGCTGATATCCACAAAATACTTCAAATTAGATTATGAAACTTTGCATACTAACTGAACTAACTAACGGGTGTCTCACGGCAGAGTTAGGATTTTAAATTTAAATATTTAAAAAACCGTTGCAAGTAAGCGCGGGGGGAGGAGCGCAGTAGCTTCGTCGTTCGTGCGGATTCGTTAGTCACGATGTCGCAGTGGTCGGGTGAGCACCGCTCGTTCGCTATCGAAGCGTTTTTGAAAGGTGGAGAATCGTATGTTGTGGCTAGGAGACAGTTTTGTACTCACTACAATATCAGACGTTTACACGATGGACCAAGCGAAAATTTGATTCGTAAATGGATTATTAAGTTTCGAGCTACCAGTTCCGCTATAAATCAACCGCGACCGGGCCCAAGCAGAACTTCAAGGACGGAAGAAACAATAAACGAAGTGGCAGCTAGCGTTCGTCGCAATCCACGCTTGTCAATACGCAAAAGAGCGGCGGCTTTAAACGTCACCAAATCAACCGTAGAGCGGGTTTTAAAACGTGATCTGAAATTCTATCCCTATAAAATAAAGATAGTGCAGGAAATAAATGAAAATGACTACAATTTACGTAAAAGTTTTTGCCAGACAATCATTGAGAGATTTCACACTTTGAATACTGTGTTTTGGAGTGACGAAGCACATTTCCATTTATGGAAATGTTAACAAACAAAATTAGCGCTTTTGGTCAGTTGTCAATCCCAGACAAAAACATCAAAGACCGCTGCATAGCCCGAAAGTGACATTGTGGTGTGCTCTTTCGGTCAATGGAATAATCGGGCCGTATTTTTTTGAAAATGCGACAGGTGCTACGATAACTGTTTCTGGTGAGGTGTATCGGCAAATGATATCCAATTATTTTATACCCCAACTTCAAGAACATCCAGCCTACAGCTCAAGAACGCTCAAGTAGATGGTGTGGCGATGGGCTCACCTGTGTCTCCCATAGTCGCCGACATATTCATGGAGGACTTTGAGGAGAAAGCCCTTCTTACTGCTCCTGTAAATCCAAGGTTCTACAAGCGGTACGTAGACGACACTTTCACAATTTTACCATCTGACAAAGTAACTGCATTTTTAGACCACCTAAACTCCATAAACTCTAAAATACAATTCACAATGGAGTTAGAGGCAAATAATTCTTTAGCTTTCCTAGATGTTTTAGTCATCCGAAATCCTGATAACACTATTGGTCACACTGTGTATAGGAAAAAGACCCATAACCAACCGATATTTAAATGGTGAATCTCACCATCAACCTTCACAGTTAGCTACCGTGGGTAAATCTTTGTTTCAGAGAGCACGAGGGATCTGTGACAGAAAACATCTGGCCGCGGAGCTTCAGCACGTCAAGCAAGTATTGCAAGACAACAAGCTTCGGGTCCCGCGCCTACGTCACAGTGAACGAGTGAAGCCGGCCACAGTCGAGCGCGCGCCTGCTCTACTACCATATGTTAGAGGAGTCACGGACAAGATTGGCTAAATCTTGAAGCGAGCGTCCATTAAGACATACTACAAGCCGCTGAAGAAGATTAGTCAATTTTTACCATCCATCAAATGTAATATTCCTCTACAAGATGCAGGTGTGTACAAGCTAGATTGTGAATGTGGTCTCTCTTACATAGGTCAAACAAAGAGATCTATAAAAACCCGCGTGAAGGAACATATAGCTGATGTGAAGCACCGACGCTCCGGGAAGTCTGCAGTCTGCGAACATGTTCAAGATCGTCCCCACCATTACATTAGATTTGATAAACCACAAATTCTCGCAAAAGAACACCGATTCCTACCAAGAATGATACGCGAGGCTATTGAAATTAAAAAACATCCAAATTTCAATAGAGAAGATGGTTGGGTGCTACCATCTGCTTGGGATCCTATAATTAACAAAATTAAACCCAAACCCAAGCATAACACTGCAAGACTTCATATGATACTATAAGCTCGTTTTGCGTAAATCGGACCAAAAATTAATATTAAAAAACTGAAGGTAGCCGGACTAACTATGACATTGGGACGTCAAACATCTCAGTCCCCCCCGTGACCATGGGCGCTGTAAAGCACCCGAAACGTCGGGATAATAATAAAAATAAATTAAAGTAATTAAACGCGATAAAATCCGTAAATAATAGTTTTATTCAATGTGTAGTGTTCGCGTAAATTTAAGAAATCATTATGAGCTTACTCCACTTTACACACACACTGTGTTAATGGGTGACTTTAATACCTGCCTACTTAAAGAAAATGCCCGCTCCCGTCGGCTTAAATCTCTGGTTGAAGCAGCTAATTTAAATATTCTTCCCCTTTCTGAAACTCATTTTTTTCCTAACTGCATCCCTTCTCTCCTTGATTTGGTTATTGTTTCTTCTCTCGACCATGTTGAAAAATATGGTCAATGTGCTGCTAATGCCTTCTCATATCACGATCTTTTATTTCTTTCTTATAAAATAAGACCACTTAAAGCCAAATCAAGGATACTTCTGCAGCGTAATTTTGTGGAAATGGATTTGGACAAATTACGAGAAGATGCTGTGAATACGGATTGGAGGGCTGTAACAAGCGTTTGTACTGTTGACGAGCAGGTAGCAGTATTTAACTCGCTCCTTATTAAGATTTACGATGTACATGCTCCTGTTCGTCCAGTTTGTGTACGCCATCCTCCAGCCCCATGCTTAACCGAAGACTTTAAGAAACTTATAGCGAAAAAGAATGCTGCAAAGACCAGACACAAGTCAGATCCTACAAATGACTTGATTCGGGAAAAGTACAGGATCCTAGGTAATCAATGCAACAAGTTGTGTAGAGACTGTTCAAAACGAAGATCCAAGCCATGTTTGGAAATTCCTAAGGTATCTTGGAGTTGGGAAATCACATTCAAGCTCAATTCAAAATGATATAGACTTATATTTGCTTAATCAGCACTTTTCTTCTGCTTCTTGCACCGATAATGTTGCGAAGTCAACTACAACTCAACTTTCAACGTTACCCACTTCTGACTATCCTCCATTTGTGTTTAGGCAATTTGCAGATTGTGATGTTAGGAAAAACATACTCTCTATCCATTCTGATGCTTTCGGAAGTAATGATATCAGTAGTAAAATCATTATTCCCTTACTTGATATATTAACACCTATTATTACCTTTATCCAAAATTTTTCTATATCCACATCCTTCTTCCCTTCCCAATGGAAATATGCCCAAATCATTCCTTTGCCCGAAAAAGCTAATCCTTCGAGTTAATCGGAGTATCGTCCCATTTCAATTCTTCCTTTTCTGTTCAAAGTCCTAGAATGTCTTGTCCAACAACAATTAAATTCATTTTGCACAAGAAATGATATCCTCAATTCATATCAATCCGGATTTAGGCCGGGACACAGTACGACCACAGCATTATTAAAAATCACTGACGACATACGTTTCGGAATGGCTCACCGCCAAGTCACAGTAATGGTGTTGCTGGATTGCAGCAATGCCTTCAATGATGTAAATCATGATATACTAATTGGTGTACTGCGTTCTCTTAACATATCTCCAACTGCAATTGCCTGGTTTCGTAGTTACTTATATGGACGTCGCCAACGTGTTCGGGTACAAGACAGAATGTCTTCGTGGCTTGATACCGTTGCTGGCGTTCCACAAGGTGGCGTGTTATCTCCTCTCTTATTTGCACTCTTCATAAATTTTATTACCTCCGGAATATCTTCTCTCTACTACTTGTATGCTGATGATCTCCAGATATATCTACAAACAACCGTAGAGGATCTGCCAAAAGCAATTTGTGATATAAATAAGGACTTAGCGTGTATTCTTGACTGGAGTCGATCTTATGGATTAACTGTTAATCTGATAAAATCCCAAGCTATTATTACTGGTAGTTCAAGAATAATCTCCAAATTAAATAAAACTCAGTTAAACCCTATAACATTTAACGGTGTTCAAATTACTTATAAGGATGTAGTGAAAAACTTGGGAATCTTGATAGATTCTAATCTGTCTTGGTCTCCTCAAATCAACGCAGTGTCTCATAAAATGTTTGCAGCTTATGGTTCACTCCGAAGAATGAATTACTTCTTACCCATCTCCACCAAAATTATGCTTGCCCAATCTTTACTGCTCCCCATTCTCGATTATGCTGGCATAAGCTGTCTAGACATTACCGAAGAGCAACTTAACAAACTTGAGCGACTCCAAAATATATGTATAAGGTTCATATTTGGACTTCGTAAATATGACCATGTATCAGAATATCGCACTAAGCTCAAGTGGCTTCCAATCAGTTTTCGTCGGAATACTCATATCCTTTCTGCTAAAAAGGAATTCCTTTGAAGAATATTATATCAGCTACTACAGATGGTGCTCCAGCTACGACGGGGTATCGAAAAGGCTTCACAGCGTACATAAAAAACAACATTCCAGATGTGCTTGCTGCATGTACATTACGTTATACATCAACAACATTTTTTGCTGTTTCAAATGAATAAATATTTTTTTTTTTTATAGAAGAGGGGGCAAACGAACATGTGGCTCACCTGATGTTAAGTGACTACCGCCGCCCATGATCAACCGCAACACCAGGGGAATTGCAGGTGCGTTGCCGGCCCTTTAGAAAGGAGTAAGCTCTTTTCTTGAAGGTCCCCAGGTCGTATCGGTCCGGAAAAATCGCCGGAGGTAAATTATTCCACAGAGAGGTTGTACGCGGAAGAAAACTCCTTTTGAAACGTACAGTGGTGGACCGCCAAGCATCCAGATGGTGTGGATGGTATCGGGACGTTTGCCGTGTAGTGCGTTCACGAAATTTGGCGGCTGGGATTAATCCGAACAATTCCTCAGAGCACTTCCCGTGATAGATGCGATAAAATACGCAGAGATGCAACATCTCTTCGCAGCGCCAGTGAATCGAGCCGATCGGAAAGCACTCGGTCGTCGACGATTCGAGTCGCTCTGCGCTGGATGCGGTCAAGTGGAAGGAGCTGGTACTGGGGAGCCCCAGCCCAGAGATGGGAACAGTATTCCATGAGCGGCCGAACCTGCGCCTTGTAAAGTTGCAGGCGGTGTGCCGGCATGAAATACTGTCCCGCTCTGCTGAGCACGCCAAGCTTTTTAGAGGCCAATTTGGCCTTCCCTTCCAAGTGACCACGAAACTGCACGTCACTCGATATGTCGACGCCGAGGATTCCGATACTGGCTGAGGCAACAAGGGGAGTGCCTTGAAACTGAGGGGATACGACAAAGGGGTTCTTTTTAGCGGTTAACGCGCAAACTTGTGTCTTCTGGGGGTTAAACTGGACTAGATTTAGTCGCCCCCAATCCGAGATTCTGTCCAGCAGAGACTCGACTTCAGACACAAGTTTGTCCCGGCACTCAGAGACCTTTTCCCGAGAAATATTGGCTCGGCCGGTGTAAAGAGCATCACCAGTGCTGTCATCTGCATAGCAATGAATGCTACGGGTTTGCAACATATCATTGATATGCAGAAGAAACAGCGTTGGCGATAGCACGCAGCCCTGTGGAACACCAGCATTAATAGGCTTGCAATCGGAGCTTGCACCGTCTACAACGACCTTGATGCTCCGATCTGCAAGAAAACTGGTGATCCAATCGCACAATTTCTCGGGAAGCCCATAGGAAGGGAGCTTCGAAAGAAGCGCTTTGTGCCAAACCCGATCGAAGGCCTTCGCAATGTCCAAACTAACGGCCAATGCCTCCCCCTTGGACTCTACTGCCTCCGCCCATCTGTGAGTTAGGTAGACCAGAAGATCACCAGCTGACCTACCACGGCGAAAACCGTATTGGCGGTCACTAATCAGCTGGTGATCCTCAAGGTACCTCATGAGCTGGCAGTTTACAACGGACTCCATTATTTTGGAGAACAAGGAAGTGATGGCGATAGGCCAGTAGTTGGACGGGTCTAAGCGGTCGCCTTTTTTAGGGATCGGGTGGACGAAAGCCGTCTTCCATGATTTTGGGACTACGCCTAGGGAGTAGGAGTACCGGAAAGGACGCGTTAAAACCGGTGCCAACTCTGGAGCACACGTCCTCAGCACAATTGGGGGGATTCCGTCAGGCCCACTCGACTTGTGGATGTCCAGGGAGAGGAGTGCTTTGCGAACCGAGCGCTGAGTGAACTGCACTTTCGGCATGGAGCACTCACACCGCGGGATGGTCGGCGGCGTACTCCCCCCCGTCATCGAGAGTCGAGTTACACGCAAAGAAAGAGCCTAGAACATCGGCTTTCTCCTTTGCGGTGTGGGCCAGTGAGTCGTCCTCCCTGTGCAGAGATGGAAGAGATGGCTGACAGAAATTCCCCTGGACAGCCTTGGCGAGAGACCAGAATGCACGGGTTCCAGAAGGAAGACGAACTAGTCTCTCGCCAATTCTGCCTATGTGCTCTGACTTTGCCTTGGCAATGACTCTTTTGAAGAACCTAGAGGCGGAATTATACTTCTTTTTTAGAGCGATGGTGTTTACATCCCTGGAAGCTGATGCGTCAGCCCAGGCTTGGTAGCACTCCTGCTTATAGCATGATGCTATTTTACAGGAGCGACCAAACCATGGCTGAGATTTGCCTCCAATGGGCACCACAGAGGAAGGAATAAAAAGTTCCATGCCCTGAAGTACCGCATCAGCGACAGAATCCGCAACAACGTTGGGATCGTCCGGCGAGAAGCAAACCCGCCCCCAAGGGTAGGATTTTTTTTTTATAGGATAGGGTGACAAACGAGCACACAGTCCACCTGATGGTAAGTGGTTGCTGCGGCCCATAGACATCTACATCTATCTTCCATTACAAATCAAAATGCAGATGCGTTGTCACCCGTGACGACTGAGATGGAATGCCTCATTTCCAGTAAAAAGGGTCTCCGGTTCTCTACACTCACCATACGTAATACAGCTGCATTAAGCTACTATTTCACGCTGGTATTCTGTGAGAGCGTGGTCCTTCCCCGGTCGAGCCGACCCATTCGTGCTACAACTATACTACTAATATAACTGCAGCATGGCTCTACCACGTAAATCATAAATATATGGATGTAAAAGAGAGAGAGTTGTGTCAGGATCGTGCTGAATGGAAGTCCATAGCTCTACCACGTATATAGACCGCAAAGAAAGACCGCATCCCATCCCAATCGGCTGACCTATAGTGCCAAACACGACGGCAGCCTGCAGAATGCAACCGCGATTTCAGCATGAGTGGCACCACACTCCAGACAAGACAATGGTCCGAGGAGCCTAAAGGGGCGTCGACGGAAATCTGATATCCGTCCGGTTGAGAGGTCAGCAGAAGGTCCAACAGGGAAGGTGCATGATCCTCCACATCTGGAATCCGCGTAGGCGAAGTAACCAGTTGTGTCAGACCATATGCCAAGGCAAAATCATGAACAGATCTCCCCGCATGATCGGTTAAACGTGAACCGAGCCATTCGGCGTGATGGGCGTTAAAGTCGCCGAGGATCACGATCTCTGCGGAGGGGATCTGCTGTAGCAACGAATCTGCAGCCATTTGGACGTGGTCGAAGAGTCGGTCTGTTTCGGCATTACCGCTATGGGACCTATAGAGGCACCCGTAGACGCGCGGATGGTCGTCGCTGTCTACGCGTAGCCAAAGGATGGACAGATCCGAACCTTCAAGTCTGCCGAGGCGTCGAGAACACATGTCCTCTCTGACGTAAACGCAAACTCCAGCCCGAGGCACAAAGGAGTGTTCCAGTTTGTACCCCGGGCAGGAGAGATACGAGACATCAGCCGGAGAGGACACCTGCATCTCGGTCAGAAAGAGAAATCTCTTTCTGAAATTGATTGATTGATTTTGACAGTTTTGTGTTACTAATGATGAAGATTTCAACCATTTGATTTTTCACACAGAAGTGCGTTGGCTATCAAAACGAAATTGTCTTACTCGATTTTACAAACTGACTCTGTTGTAGAGTTCTTTGAAAACAAAGACACAGAATTGCGCGACAACTTCATCACATCAAGGACATGATATCGCATACCTGACAGACCTTTATAAATTGCTTAATGATATGAATCTCCAACCTCGAGGCGATGACTTGAACTTAATAAAAACAAAAAATGTCGTCACTGCTTTTACTTGCTCTTACACAAGAAGAATATGGCAGACGTGAGTTCCATAATTTTCCCAATTTATCAGTATCCTGCAACAACGACTACTTACTTGTCTAGTCAACATTTGGAAAATCTCCACAGTGATTTCATTGAAAGATTCCAGGACATTTTGAAATTGGAAACACCAGACTGGGTGTTAGATCCTTTTTCAAATGTTATCATAGCGGTATCACCCCAACTGGAAGAAGAACTTATAGAACTGACAACGAACGAGGCAATAAAAATCAAATTCAAAAATGACTACCAAGAATTTTGGCTACAAAAGTCAATCCCACAGTTGTACCTTTATCAATCGGTTGTGGTCGATCATTCAACGATTTTTGATAGCATTCCCATCGTCATATTTGTGTGAATGTTGATTTAGCGCTGTGACAACGCTGCTTACTAAAAAAAGAAATTGTTTGCATGTTACCGAACGCTGCGACTTACGACTGTTTTTAAGTAAAATCGAACCCGATATCAACAATCTTGTTAAAAATCATCAAATTCATCCATCTTGTTAGTTTTAAAACTAAAATTGATTACCTATCTATATTGTTTCTTTTAATCTGATTAAAATACATTCTTAATTTTATATAGTTGCGTTTTAATTGCTCTCACCGGTAATAATGTCTAGTTTAGAATGTAAGTTTACACCAATCGTGTTATTGTGTGAGTGTATTACGCACACAATAACAAAATAACGCATACACGCACACGCACATTTGTGCATGCGCATTAGTGAAACGAGTCGACCAGAAAGGACTCGGTCGTCGACGATCCGAGCCGCTCTATGCTGGATGTGGTCAAGTGGAAAGAGCTGGCACTGGGGTGACCTGGCTCAGAGCTGAGAATGTTATCTATGTAAAAAAGTATTCTATGTGAGGCCGAACCTGCAACTTGTAAAGTTACAAGCGGTATAAAAGATATAAATATGCTAAGGAAATGTGTTGTTATAAAATACCAGAACTCATAAGTAGGAGCAACGGGCTTTACATGCTACCAATACTGATTATTGGCTCCACCTGGTAATATTATGTGCGTGCGTGCGTGCGTGCGTGCGTGTGTGTGTCTGTGTGTGTGCGTGCGTGCGTGCGTTTTATGTGTATACTTAATAATTACATTATTTGTAAATGGAAAGTTAGCACCGATAACAACGCAGGCGCAGTACAGAAACCAATATTTATCGGTGCTCCGCCGAAATTCAGCGCTGCTGCAGTACCTGCGGTAGCATATGCTGAGTCGGAATCGTTTTCGGCATCACATTACTTACTCTTTATGTTTTTTTATTTACTATTAAATGTGAGTTCTAAACATATGTGCATATGTATGAGTGTGTTTACCTGTGTGTGGTGCGCGTCGAGCCCCGCGCGCTGCACAGCCTCTTGCGCCATGCTCTTGAGCGAGGCCGTGCCGCTCGCCGCACCGCTCGCCGCGCCGCTCGCCGGACCGCTCGGCGTCGCCGCACTGGGCGGCGGACTCGCTACGCCACTGTAATCGTGCAAACGTAATAACATCATTAATTCTAGTGTAAGGGGCAAGGTTAAAAAAAACAGAGGATGCATACGATTTGAATTTCGATATTTTTTAAATTTAAAAATTTACTTTAAAGAAATTAATAATATCTGTGCCATCATCATCATTACAAACCCTTGAAAAGTCCACATACTTGGTCAGAGCTACTTGCATCCATCGACTTCTTGTATCTCTTACCAGGTCGCTCTACGTAATCTAAAGCTGGCTACATACAGATACATGTTTTTTTTTTTTTATAGAAGAGGGGGCAAACGAGCATACGGCGCACCTGATGTTAAGTTGATGTAATTGCAAAGACATGCTCGTCCCGAGCATTATCGGCCCCATAATAACGCGCCAGGCGATCCACATGGACGATCTTAGGAGTCCCTCTTGCGCCTTTCTGTAACGGCTCTGCAATGTCAAGGGCTGTTCTATCCCATGGTGCACCAACATTGTACAATTTCGATACTCCTCTACTACGTGTCTGAGGTCCCCTCACAGCCGCACATCTTGTACATTTGCGACACCAATCCTCGACATCGTCACGATAATGGACCCAGTAAAACTGTTCTCGGATCTTCAGTAGAGTTCGTTTAACTCCCAGATGTACTCCTGAACAATCATTATGGTGCAGCTGTAGAACATTCGGCACTTTAGTTTTAGGGACAACCATTTGCAAACGACAGCTGTCTCCTCGACCATTGTCCCATTTACGGCAAGGACTCCATCCTGAATCAGCAAGCTGTCCCATTGGGCCCAATAGCTTCTAGTGGTCGAACTCATCGCTGACGCGTCGCTCCACTTAGGCTTAGTAGCATGGGCCTTCATCCATCCCAGAATCGGCTTGATGTCCGGATCTTCCTGCTGTGCATGTCGTAGGCTGTCCTTCCACTCGTTGCTGAGGTAGTCTGTCCTGAGCATCCTCACGGATACCACATCCTTACTCTCTTGCCTAGTACAATGTTTGCAATCTTCACAAGGTCTTCTTGACAATCCATCTGTGTTGCTATGAGATTTCCCGCTGCGATGTATGATAGTAAAGTCGTATTCCTGCTGCTGCTGGATGGTGATGTTAGCCGCACTTCCCTTGTGAGATCGTCCACCTTCCCTTTCTAGGGTTCGCTTAGGGCAACTGGATCTAAGATGGCCCCTTTCTCCACAGCCATAGCACCTAGGGCTGTATCCTTTATTGCGGTCGCAAACTGTAGCTGCTGCAACCTCCCTAACGTGAGGGGAACGATGATCCTGCCACCGCCAGGCGGTGCCGTCAGCTGCACTACTCTCTCGAGATCGATCAACTTCCCTTTCTACAGTTCGCTTAGGGCAGCTGGATCGTAGATGACCCCTTTCCCCACAGCCATAGCACCTAGGGCTGTATCCTTTGTTGCGGTCGAGAACTGTAGCTGCTGCAACCTCCCTGACGCGATGGGAACGATGATCCTGCCGCACGGCTTCCACCTCCAGTGCATGGGCCAAGGCGTCCTTAAGCGCCTCGTGGTGCCCGAGCCTCACAGCAGCTCTGCCTTCAAGGTCGCGGATGCCGTCGATGAATGTCTGCACCAGGTTCCCTTCAGAGGGTAGGTACAGACCGGTATGCTTTTCGCACCAGCTTCTCCACCTCTAGAGCCCACTGCTGCAGTTTTTCGTTGATGCGCTGCACGCGATCTTTAAGCTGCGCACGAAAGACGTGTTTCAGGTGAGCGTCACCATATCTCGCCTACAATGCCTCAAGGAGCTGCTCATAAGTCACTTCTTCACCGAAAGCTTCCAGAACAGTTAAGGCCTGGTCACGCAGGCCTATCATGAGAGCAGTCATTGGCTGACTTTTATTCCAGCCGTTCGCTTTCATGACAGCCTCGAACTGGATTTTGTAGGCCGACCAGGAAGAAGTCCCGTCAAACGGCGACACTTTGAACCCACGTAGCGAAGGTGTTGTAGCTACTACGGGAGCTGTGACTCCTTCCCCCAGTTTGAGGTCGTCCAGCGTTTTCTTCACGTCAGCCATCACGTTGTCTACCCGATTGTTCACTTGGTCGATTCGGGTTTCAGATTTCTCGATTCGGGTTTCAGCTTCCGACAGGCGGTTGTCATGTTGAGCAGCCTTATCCTTCACCTCCTTCATTCCCTTCCCGAAGGTAGCGTGAAGGTCCTTCATGAGGAGCATCTGCTTTTCCAATCGACGCGCTTGTTCTGTTCCGCCTGCTGGTGGGCCTGTGCGTCCTGCTGCTCTTTCAACCAACGGGCCTGTTCCTCCTGTCGACGGGCAGGTTCCTCCTGTCGGCGGGCCTGCTCCTGCAGCATCACCATCAGAGCACCTAAGTCAGGTGCTGCAGATGTAGGAGCTACTGACGGGCCTGCAGCCGGTAGCTGGCCCTCTGACGTCTGCGGCGTTGCACCACCAAATCTTTGGTCCGTCTACTGCTGGTGTTGACTTCGGGTACGGACACCCTCCGTTTCCTCCTTAGGTAAAATCGGCATGATTTTATCCCACTTCTGACACCAATTGTTACGAGCTTGAGGTTCGTGACAATAAAAGCTGCCGATTGAACAGAACATTTGCCTAGCGTCGCTATTCTCGTGGTCGCTCGCCTAGTTGGCCGAGTACAGGCGAGCCAACGTGTATATGGTTAGTTTGACGTGCTTTGCCACCACTCGGGATCGATCGCCACGACTGGTCTCACTGCGGAACATTGTCGGTTTTTCTGCACAAATCAAAGGCGCTCCTTGCCTGCACTCGGCAATTCTTGTCCATATGTTAGTTGGCTTTGTCAGTATATTCACTCATTCAAACTTGGCCGACATGCAGACTGTAGAACCCGCCTTGTAGACATGTGTCGATCATGCATGATTCGTTCGTTTGAGCTGGTACACTTAAAAGTATTGATGGTTCATTCATTTGTTTTTGAATGTACCAGTACAACCAATCACAAACAATTGACGGTACCTTTTTAACCCGCGATTTGTTTGGATTGTGAATGAGCCGCAAACCGACCGAATCCCGAATGATCTGAATAAACAGGCGAATCGAATTAACAATGCAGACTGCAGAGCATAGAGTAGAGTAATATATACACAGAACACCATTACTCCTAGCGGAGAATATATACAGAAACTGCAGAGTATCAGGAGTATTTATTATTTTAAGTTTTTTTTTTCACTATAATATTGTTACCTAAATTAAAAATCATTTTACATTTAAATCTATGAGTTAAAAATATCGTTTTGTAGAGTTTACTAAAAATAACACTTCAAAAGATTTTAGGATAAATGACTTATTTAATGATAATTTTCAACCATCTTATATAAGTATAAGTTAGGTAAAAGTTTAATTTCATAGCAAATAAATGTTTCAATCATTTTCAGACATGTAAAGTAAGATGAAATTGTGTATGTTCAGACTCACAAGTGTTAGGAGTGAAATTTAACATTAAGCATATTTATAAAATACATGATAACTTGACGTTTTTGTGTTTGTCATCTAGCGTCGATTGTCCTTACCACCTTGAAAGTTAATAAGTTTAATTCGATAAAATGACTTTATTACCTACATCATGTAGTAGATGGCGCTATTACAAATCTTAAATTTTCGGTTCCCAATAGATCTCACAGACTCACAGAGTACTGGAGCCTGAAATGATCCATTTGAATGATCGATCCGAATGTACCAGTACGCGTGATGAAATGTACTAGAATGATTCGGTCGCTAGAAATGAGTGATTTACACATGTCTACCGCCTTGTATTAATTTGCCCAAGTTCACGTTGGCTGAGATTGGCCAGCCTTGTGAGGATTGTAGTTGCTGGCTTAACTACATCCACTTAAATTTTTGATTAAGAGTCTTAACGTGCGCGTAAGGCGTGTGTGTATAAAAGAAGTGCTACACTCACTTGTCGTCGACGTACAGCGGGTGCGTCACGAGGGCGTGCGTCGCGTGTTCACATGCAGAGCATGCGTCACGCGGGCGAGAGAGCCGGTATAAAAGTAGAGGTTGACTCACTTGTCGGCGAGGTGCGGCGTGTGCGCAGGCGGATGCGTCATTAGCGCGTGCGTCGCGTGGGTCACGTGCGTCACGTGCACGTGCGACGCGGGCCCGTTGAGCGCGGGCGAGGAGTCGCGCGGCGCCGGCGTCACCGACCCGGCGCCAGCGCCGCTCGACGAACTTGCACCACTTGACGGGGTCGCCGATGCGCTCTTTGGCGTCTGCAAACGGAAATTTCTTATAGTTACATGATTATTACACATTAAATGATAGTTTCATTTTACGAATTTTATAGTGCGTTCAATTTTAACATTTTTTTATCCACGACTTTTCGGGTGTTTTATTGCACTCATTGGGGAGGACTGAGGTTTTTGGCGTCTCAGTGTCAGCCCAAGTCAAGTTTTGAATATTAATTTTTGGTTCAATCTACACAGAATGAGCTAGGCTTGGATTTGAATTTAATTTTATTAATTATAGGATTCCAAAAAGTAGGTAGCACCCTTCCATCGTCTTTTAATTTCAATAGCCTCACGAATCATCTTTGTTAAGTATCAGTGTTCTTTCTATCTATCAAATCTGATATAATGTCAGGGACGATCCTGAACATGTTCACAGACTGTAGATCTCCAAAAGTGTTGGTTGTTCACGTCAGCTATATGTTCTCTTACGCGAGTTTTTTTTAGTCCAGTCAAAATAAAATATAAGTTTGCTATAATTCACATACACCTGAAAATTGGTACAGACTAGATACACTATTACAAAATGATATATCGAAAGTCCCCACCGCTCCTACACCTGCTAAAAATTTGTTCAAGATCAAAGGTCAAAAATATAGGTTTTTTATATACAAAATATAGGCAAAAAACCTATATTTTGCTATAGTAAAAGCAAGACAGGTGAAAGTTGTAGATCGTGCAAAAAATTTATTGTTTGTGTATGTGCCTAAAAAATTTCTTCTTATACTTTTTCCCCATGACGCACCATTCTTGAGATAGAGATTTCAAAGATTAAAAATAATAATATGCGCGTTTGCGCTGTCCTCATAAATAACTCTACTCAAAGAGGGCTGATAATCGTCTGCTTACCAGATGTCGCAAGTTGGGACGGAGGTGAAGGTTATTTGTTTGAAGCGAGTGCACTAACTTTACACTTTTTAATAATCGGTTATGTTCCTCCCGTTTTCGTAAAAATTCATCAGAATAATTAAACTTTGTCAACTTATTACTTTTTTTTTATAGGATCGGGTGACAAACGAGCACACAGTCCACCTGATGGTAAGTAGTTGCTGTGGCCCATAGACATCTACATCTATCCTCGATTACGAATCAAAATGCATATGCGTTGCCACCCGTGAAGACTAAGATGGAATGCCTCGTTTCCAGTAAAAAGGGTCGCCGGTCTCTACACTCACCATACGAAACACAGCAGCATTGAGCTACTATTTCACGCTGGTATTCTGTGAGAGATATATACTTGCAGATTATAGGCATATAGTATCGTACCGACAAATTTATTTGAAAATCATAACCTGCCACAGCTGAACATCATTTCATTTCATTTCCCCAAGGAATGTCACATGGTCCTGAGCCACCTGTATCCATCGACTTCCTGTATGTTTTTACCAGATCGTCACTCCATCTTCATGACTTCTATATATATATATACAATAGCTATACTTTTGTGCACACCTGTGCTGGCCTCAATTCCAAGTACCGTAACAACGTAACAACTTGGGTCCTCATCAACTGCTTGAAGGACTACTTCCTCGTAAGGTAATGAAATTCTACCTTCACCATGCATTTGGTTTGGCAGTTGGCCATCAGAGAAGAGTAGACGGTGCACATTGGTTAAAACTCTGTGATCTTAATAGCGATCAGCATTAGGGTATCTCTCGCAATACCGTCTAGTGGCTTCACTGGCATTACATTGGCATTCCCAATAAATGAGGTGCATGTTGGCATATTCCTGTGTGGTGTACACAGCCATGTTATGGTACAAATACACAATAACACGTTAGTCCAGGGAAAAGCAAAGGTCGTCGTAATGAGATCACAAATGTCCAAATCCAAATCACACGCAAACAAGTCCAGTAAACGAAGCCAAAGTAGTAAGAACACAAGATATCACCAGCGAATACGAAAAGATGCGTAGTAAACTGTAGTAAACGAAGTAGCGTTGCGTACTGATTTCACAGAGTACTTGACTGATTTGTAGTGCGTGTACCAATACCAATAAGAGTTGTCACTACCTGTCTTGCTCACACTTAGCATGGCTCTCTGTCTTGTTCACTCATTTGCGTCTGTGTCTCATTAGCGTCACTATCTGTCTCGCTCACACTTTATGGAATGTCTCTCTCTATCTCATTTAATCGTTTTAATGTAAGTTCCAAAAAATTGTTAAAAAACTGACTTTGTTTAACAAAAAACTTTTTATAGCTGATCCAAGAAATAATGGAGTAAGTGTTATACCACGTTAGGATCCTTATTAAATGCGCTAACTTTTAAAGCTACTTGCCAAACTGACGTAGTAAAATTTTTTTCCAGGACGGTCAGTTGAAGTAGTGCGAAAAACTAATTCGTCTCTCTGAGCGATCGGCACAGGGTTTAGGATTACAGGTTACAGAAGCACTATTCAGGATGACGTAAGAGAAAAAAATTGGCAAAAAGTAAATATTTGTAGCAACAGGAATGAAAAAACTGTCTCATGGTGTACATTTTATCGAAAAAAAAAAATTACTATAATTTCTGAAATACATGACTTAGATTTTTTTTAATATTTTTCTGGTAACTAGTATGGCCTCGCCTATCAGAAAGTTTCGGCTTGACGTCGACTTCTGGGACTATATATATATAGTCTATATACAATGTGTTCGGTTACCGGTGTCGGAAATTTAATGCCATAAAATATAATCAATTTCATCGACAAATCATGTCTCAAATCTCATTTAGACCTAGCTGTATTTATTTAAATGGCAGCCATTTAAATTTTTCAGTGTCACCACCTCGATCCCGCGCATTAAAATTACAATATTCACCGATGTAGAAGTCCTACATTCTTAAAAGATGTTTCATTGGATAGATAAAGATACACGTAATAAAATAAAAGCAAACTTTTAACTGCAAAATTGTATTTAGATAATAAAAAGACTAAGAAAAGAAAAAAAATGTAAAAAAAATATCGGTTATTTTTTCACATTTTCGACTTATAAAAAAAAGTAAGTAATTTACCTAATGATTTTTTACATTAATTAGATAGATCAGAACACTTCCTAACCAAAAACAAAAATCTTTATTGTAACCAAAAAAAAATCAGTATTGAGTTACAATACTGATTTTTTTTTTGGTTTGAATATGACCTTTGAAAAATTTGTCGCTCTGGTTGCAGACAAAGTGAAAAAAACTGTGTTTGCAAAAACTCTAAAAATCTTGGGCCATTCATAGTTTCTGGTAAAATTATCCAATTAAAATATCGTCTTTTATTCCAGCTTCTATCTTTCATTAGCGGGTCTTCTGATCCCAAGTTCAGCTATCCGCAAATGTATCCTTACAAAAGTGCGAGCATTTGGTGTAGGCCTGTTGGGAAACATTCTGGCGTACTTTGTGACAGCTCTGTTTGCGTTGCCGTTGCGCAATCCATACACAAAGTGGATATCAGCGACATGCTGGTTTGAGTATTCACCATCTGCCATTTTTGAAAATAACTAGAAACTTCACCACAAACTTAAAAAGTTCCACAAAACGGATTTTTTTTTAATAATAACAACAATCACAACGCGTGGCGAGGGACGAATGTTTTTGCTGTCCCAAGTACACTTGCTTAGAACATCAAACAATGGGCTTTGGGTTTTTCTACCTGCTCTTGAACTATCATAAATGATCCTGCACGTGCAGCTTGCGTTTTTAAGAGGTTGTGTTTGATAAAGTACAATTCCTAAACTATTTAATTTACAATTAAGATTTTTATGTTTTTGGTTAGGAAATGTTCTGACCTATCTAATTAATGTAAAAAATCATTAGGTAAATGACTTACTTTTTTCATTAAAGTCGAAAATGAGAAAAATAACCGTTTTTTTTACATTTATTTTCTTTTCTAAGTCTTTTTAGGATCTAAATACAATTTTGCAGTTAAAAGTTTGCTTTTATTTTATTACGCGTATCTTTATCTATCCAATAAAACATCCTTTAAGCATGTAGGACTTCTACATCGGTGATTATTGTGATTTTAATGCGCGGGGTCGAGGTGGTGACACTGAAAAATTTAAATGGCTGCCATTTAAATACAGCTAGGTCTAAATGAGATTTGAGACACAATTTGTCGATGAAATTGATTATATTTTATAGCATTAAAAGCTCCGACACCGGTAACCGAACACATTGATATATATATATATATATATATATATATATATATATATATATATATATATATATCTAAAACGATGTGTCATTAAATAGAAAACCCTTAGCAGATAGATGTAAATAGTGGAAGAAGTGATTAAGAGAAATTTAAAAAAAAATCATGTACATTTTTTTAATATACGTTTTTTTAAACCATATTCTTACATTCTTATCTCATTTCGATTTTTGTTTACAAAACTTTCAATCTTTATTTTGTAAATTTTACTCCAAAGTAAAATTACAAGCATCATTATTTCGGGATACAGTGGACCCCCGGTAATCCGGCACTCCTTGTAAACCGACATGGTCTAATATTTTTTGACAATCTTAGAAATTTTTTTTGACAATCTTCGCTAATGCATGATTGAACAAGTTATAACTTGTACGCACCACCACTATTGTGCTCGACGCGTAGGGTATTGTTTCGATTCTGATTGCTTAGTTTGAATTTGACATAATGAAGTATTATTTGTACTTCAGAGTACATATATAGAATCTTATCTTTGGATCTGTAATTTTTCAGATTACAAGGTACTCTTTTGTGAAAAATTCCAAATTATAGGGAGTCTTAGGCAGTACTCTATAATCGGACAAATTCGATAGTTTGACACTGCCCTGCAAAATGTTTGTCGGATTACAGGGGTCCACTGTATATGCTTTGTATTCCAAAGCAAAAATTAGGCAATTAATTTATGCATAGTAGAAGAGAGTAATTTTAAAACGATTATAGGCTATAATAGCCTTAGCAATAGTAATAACTATAATAAACAGAAAATCTCTCTACTTTCATGAGTGGGACACTTACAGGTGGGGGCTGCGTGGGAGGCGGTGGATGCGTGACCGTGTTGTGAACTGGCGCGATCGAAACCGGACCATTCTCCACTACTTCTGCAACGAGCATAAACACAAATGTTAATTTTGTACTCTGTCTAACAACTTATAGCTTGTTAAACGGTAGTGGAATCTCGATTACTTTAATATTTAGTTTGTCATTATAAAATTTAAAACAGGATTAAGCTATAACGAATAAATTTTATACAAAAAAAATAGGTATTGAAGAAGATCGTGTTCATAATATTTAAAAAGGAACAAACTTGGAAAGGAAAGATTATATAGATGTTTTTGAAGAACAAAAATAGTTTTGTTAGTTAAATAATTGTTTAATCAATAAATTAAAACTGTACGTGATTATATTTTTAAAAGAAGTAAAAGACCTTTAGTTATCATTATCATTATGAAACATTAAAATTCTAAATGACAAAACTAAAATTTCTTAACATTGTGGATCATTTCATTTATAAGTCTTCTGACGAAGATCTTCGATCTGTTCTTTCGAAACAACAAATCGAGTTTGAGGTAACAATACTGTATCATCCAGTTTTTATACGCCAAGGTTATCCAATGGGAATATTTGAGGGCACTGCCCTAAACGACTTGTCGCATTTAATTCAGTAAATATTGTATAATCGCAGTTTTTTCTTATTATTAAGTTGTTTTTATTATGAAGATGCTACTGCCCATCTCCTTGTCTGTTTGTTTACCTTTGTCAGCTCTTACGACATCCAGAGAAGATATGAGGTAGTGGACACTCTTACACCGCCACTACAGGTATTAATTTTTATAGACTTGATGAGTCTTCTGTAATCTTGTGGGCATTTAAAAAAAATATACATGATTGTTTATAGCTTAGATTTATTACGCTAATAAATAAAACTTACTTTATATTTATTGCAACAATAAAAAAATCTTTTAAACCACCTTTCCCACCTTACAATAACATCAGTTAAAAATGAACATGTGCACTTAGCTCTTTATAAAAATGACTTTCACAAGTGGTGCACAATATTCACATGCACTGACTGGTCTTACAGATATTATTAGATTGTCATAATTCGTAAATATTAAATAAAAGTTCGAGATTTTAGCATTCATTTTTGGAATTGAAACAATAAGAGGGTTGTGATGATTTTCTGATGGCAGTACTGTACGGGCGATATTATAGTATAGTATATTACAATATAATATTTTCTTTCGTTTCATATTCGTTTTAAGTTTGTTTTCTTTTCATAGGTTGTCTATAAAAAAGTGCTGTGTAGCTGCTTAGATGTTTATTTTATTTAGTGATGTTTTTTGTTTGATGTAATTTGTATTGTACTCGTATCCAATGTAAAAATCATAAGATAACATCAGAAGCAGGATGATTATAAACTAAACTTGTTAATATTAACAAATTTCGTTTATACACAAATATCGATGCAATCAAACCCTGGATCCACGATTCATTAGTCGCCGACTCTGACCTAACTCACTAGATCGACGATTTTTAAATTACTTTTGTACATAATTGAGTTGATGTAAAACAAAGTGCTGATCAAATTAACAGAAACTGTACTAAAAAGCACTAGAAAACTTCAAACTATTAATTTCAAATACATAAACTAAACACGAGAAATGGACGGAACTCTACGTAAGCACAATCGTGTTTTTAAATATCTCAAACAGGTGATTAATTGGAAGTGTTAAATAGCCTGTTCTTATTTACTCCGAGAAAGACTGGCACGCGGCAATATTTTTTAACCATGTGTGAAACAGTGTCGATCAAAATAATTTTAATTATATAAATTAATCATGAGATATAGACGAAACACTATATACGCGCAAGCAATTTTGTTTTTTAAATATCTCAAACAGCCGATAGTTTTCAAGTGGTCAATAACGGTGTTATTTACCCTGAGAAATACCGGCACACTCCAATTGTTATATAACCGACATTGAACTTCACACAATTACATTACAACTACGCAACATAATTAAAAGAAACTACACTTTTAAAATAAATCTCAATACAATGCATGCACATAAAAACCATCTGTTACCATCGTCCATATTTGACGTTTGCGCGGGAAAACATTGTCGTCCTAAAAAAAACAGAGGATGCGATCGTTACCGATAGAGCCTATCGACTGAGTCCAGTCCCCGTGTAAACTTGGAAGTGCGCCAAAAACGAGTGTTTGTACGAAAAGTGGACGCTTGCCAAATGTGACTAATCGTAATAATGTCGGCTGATTATCTCAGATCCATTCACACTGTTTGATAAACGGAGTAATTTGTTTTGTAAACAGTGCAGCGTACGGTAAAGTTATCGCGTAGAATTGATAACGCTTGTTATATTTTAATCTTTCATCATAATTTAAGTTTCAAAATAAAATAATGTACATAATATGATATTATCTTTTCGTGTAGATTTTCATCATCAACTTTTTTTTAAACTTGATATGTAATACTGCAGATTGAAAATTTATTACGTATATTATATGCAGCATGTAATAAAGAAATAACAAATTATTATAAAAAGGCGGTAAAAAAGATTTATTGAATTAAGATTTTTAACCCAACTAGCCAGCAACTACATAGTAAACTTCAGTGTGATGCCAAGTATCGTCGCTGTTGTTCCGGTAGTTTTGATATTGAGCCAATCTTCCTTCTACTATAATGCTAACGCAGGTATATACAGACAAGGTGTTATTATATATTTTTTTGATATTGTCTTATTTTTACTTACTTTCAGCCAGCACTTTGCTACTTTTATTTTAGAAAAAGAATAAGGATTCCGCGCAAAAAAATTAAAACCCAACAAATCCAATCGTAATAAATACCACGCAGGCGAGATCGCCAGAACAGTTTTTACGTAACTACGAGTTCAAAAAGTTAGCGGAATGAAAGTTAAAGGAAGTGAAATGAAATATGAAATTATTTTTCCTTTTTGATATAACTCTTTTAACCCTTGTGCATTCCTCAAACTTTACAAATAATTTATTTTTACCCTCGAAAAAAATGTTTTGCCAAGGTCCACCCTCAAACCTTTTTATATGTAGTAAAGCCATGCTGCAGTTATATTAGTAGTATAGTTGTAGTACGAATGGGTCGGCTCGACCGGGGAAGGACCACGCTCTCACAGAATACCAGCGTCGAATAGTAGCTTCATGCTGCTGTGTTTCGTATGGTGAGTGTAGAGAACCGGAGACCCTTTTTATTGGAAACGTGGCATTCCACCTAAGTCCTCACGGATAACAACGCATTCGCATTTTGATTCGTAATCGAGGATAGATGTAGATGTCTATGGGCCACAGCAACCACTTACCATCAGGTGGACTGTGTGCTCGTTTGTCATCCTATCCTATAAAAAAAATAAAAATATAGGCAGAAATTGCAGACTTCACTTGTTTGTCATCCGTAAATTTCTTTTCTCGAAGCTCTCAGATCTAGACTATACAAAGGATGGTTTAAAATTTTGAAGCTTCACTTGTGTAAGGAAGCCATATAAACTATTCATAATACTTTGCACGCCTCGAAAGTGACCTTCGTGCAACTGATTAAAGCGCCGAAAAAACAATAATGCGGCACGCGTATAAAATCAAAATGCACTGATGAATGTCTGCATCACTTAGTCCGTTACGCGCCTGTGTTAAGGCCGGTACTACTGTAGGGTTAGGTGTTGTGAGAAAACAAATTGAATCCTTTGATATTAGTTGCTTGAAGAATACAACAAAGTGTATGTACTTAATTTATATAAATATTAGTATTCAAGGTGAGGAAGGTTAATATGCAACAACTAGAAAAATTAAGATTATAACAAGGAAACGAACGCGTGAAGTGAACATCTTTGAAACTCAGATAATTTACCTAAACTCTGATTTTTTCTTCTCTGAATCTTTTCAGAATTCTGACATTTCACAAGTGTTGCTACTAAAAAAGTTCTCCACCGAAAAAGGGACATATTTGATCCATTTGAGGGCAATAAAAAATAAAACTCTACGTATTTTTTAAGTTTTACCTACAAAAAGGTAAATCTAAATATTTACTTACTCAAGTAACCTAATACAAAAATAACAAATATTTCAATATCACGAACAATATATCGAATTAACTTTAATTACTTTATTTTATTCTTTAGCAGGCATCACTGCCTACTTATTGCAGGTTTAGTAAACCTTTAAAAAAAAGTTAGCTGTCATGTCGCGTCTGTCACATTGATTGACTTTCATTCGACTTCTTTGAATGCTCAAATGCGCTCATGTGTTCTCGGTGTTTGCTGCTATTTGTTGTTATTATTTTGTTATTTTTGTTAAGTTTCTGTTATTATGTTAAGTTTTTTCTTGTTGACTTCGTGTTGTTATCGTTTGTTGACTTTTATAAACATTATGGAGCCACAACCTGGCCCTTCCCGGGAAGCAGCCCCATCTGACAGAGCACAAGACTCTAGACTTTCTTTCTCCCAGAAAGAAGCGTCCTCATGGTGCTTTTACACCCAACGAAAAGACCATAATTCTAAATATTTACAAATATAATATAGAAAATTGGCCGCAAACAACGGAATGTGCTAAAAAGACTTCTGAGATGACTGGCATGGGTCTGTCAAGTGTCTATAAAATTAGAGTTTCAAAAGCCGAAAAAGAGTGGACCTTAACTAGTTTTCATACAAAAATTTGACGAATTTACTTTCGCTAATTCGACGAAGATTCACGCGGTTTTTTACAGGAACGAGATTCCGACTATTGAAAAGGTAAAGTTATTGCTAATTCTTTAACCCCTCGTTGCTGACATCCCCCATTGTTTTAAAACTATACTTTAACCTGTGTTGCCTGTCTACATTTTAACTGTAATGTAAATGCTTATTTCAGATTCACCAAGAGATAGCTGGTGATTCAGACATGCCTCGAAATCAACATTAAGAAAAGTATTGAAGCATTTAAATTTTAAATACGTAAGTCGCAAACGTTGAAGTGCGCTAACAGATCGCAAGGAGATAGTACTATGGCGTCAAAAATACTTGCACCGAATTAAACAATATAGAAGAGAAGGCAGGTTTATATATTACCAGGATGAAACGTGGGTAAACGAAGACAAGTATTGAATAATGTGGTAATTAACTTTTTACAACCTATCTTTTCTTCAAAGTATTAGTCGGCAATAAATTCTGTACTTATGTAACACTTAAATTAACTTAGTTAATAAATTGCTGTTTCCAAAATGAAAAAAATAAATAAAGAAATCCACATTTATAGGTAATATTTTTCAATTCATATGCATGTATAACTATCCTCATGTATAAGTGAAATATTAAATATATTTTTATTTTCAGAACATACCGTCAATAAAGTGTGGTGTGATACCAACATTCAATGTTTACGGCAAGCATTCCTTGGTGGCTTGACAACAGGGCTTAAGGCACCTACAGGCAAAGGGAGGCGACTTATAGTTAGCCATATAGGGAGCGAAGAAGGATTTTTGGAAAATGGCTTATTGGGTTTGAGGCAAAAAAAAGCTTGGCAGATTACCACAAGGAGATGACTGGGGAAGTATTTGAGGAGTAGTTCACAAAAATACTTCCAAAATTAAAATCAAGCTCGGTAGCAGTGTTGGATAATACTCCCTATCATTCGAGGAAGGGCGAAAAAGTACCAACAACTGCATGGAGAAAAGGCTATATCGAAGTGTGGTTGACTTCAAAAAATTTAAATTTTAAAGAAAAAATGCTAAAAGTTAATTTATTGGAAATTGTGGGTCAGAAGAAATACAAATATCAACAGTGTATTGTTGACGAGATGGCCGCAGCACAAGGCATTACTGTGGTTAGACTGCTCCCATATCATTGTGAGCTCAACCCTATTGAATTGATGTGGGCTCGAGCGAAGGGGCACGTCGCAGGACACAAAAGAACTTTTAAAATGGCAGAAGTTAAAAAACTATTACTGGAAAGTATAAATATTGTTACTCCTGATAAATGGCAAGAATGTATAAGTCATACAATCAAAGAAGAAGATAAGATGTGCACTCTCGACGATTTGATTGACACAGTCGCAGACTCTAATAATTCATGTCAGCGATGACGATGATGAAGATAGTGATATAAGTACTAATGATGATTAATTAAACTGTTTGTGATGAAAAAGGGACGTAATTATCACTCGCCGGAACAGGCCTGCTTTAACTTAATTTTAAATGCATTATAGTTTATAAAAAAATACATGTTTCGGTTTTAATTTTTATATCGATAGCTAATTTTTGCTTTGCTTTGTGT
This sequence comes from Parnassius apollo, assembly GCA_907164705.1. Lineage (NCBI taxonomy): Eukaryota > Metazoa > Arthropoda > Insecta > Lepidoptera > Papilionidae > Parnassius > Parnassius apollo. The sequence goes on from CAJQZP010000393.1 coordinate 3,310,581, forward strand.
ATATCGTTTATCGCCTTTTTAAATCGATTTAACATTTTGCCATCTCTAGGCACGCTAAACTGTAAGCTGTCACCCGCACCTTGCTATAACGCAAAGAATAATATATAAGTGAAACATGACCATATCTCTTAAAACTATACACTCGATTGACTTGCAATTTAGTATAGTTACTAGTTTCGCAATGTAGACGCTCACTAAAAACTAATCAAGAAATATTCCTGATATTTTTATCTACGTTATAATTCTCTATTATCGTGCGCCCAGCGAAGCAAGCAGGTATCAGCTAGTATGTGATGCATTTGTAGATTGTGAATCGGTTTATTTTTTTATTAAATTATAATACCTCTGGAGCATGTGTAACCTATACATACTTAAGGAGTAATAGGGGATATCTCATATATATTTGGGGAAAGATTTAGAATCCTCAAGGTGGAAGCTAGAGGAGGAAAATTTTAATGAAACTACCACATAGATGTTTGTTAAATTGAGGAGTGTAATGTGCCCTTATATACTTAATGTATGTTTTCTCAATATACCTTGATATTTTATTTTTGACCTAAGAAATATATTTTTATCTCTATGTGTAAAAATCAATTGTTATCCTGTAGTCTCACTAAAGCTCAAAAACAGCTCGAACGATTTTTATGAATTTTTTGTGTGCATTTGAGCGGGTTCCTGGATGATTTAAATAGTCGGTTGGACTCGGTAGGTGGCGCCGTTGTCGAGATCCAGAAATCACGCGCTCAAAACCGGGGTGGATCACTAGTTTATAATAAAACATGTTGTAACCATTACATATAGAGAAACAGACACACAATAATAGACATGATGTACATTTCTATCCTTGATTAAGTATCAATAAGCAAATGCTTTGTCACTCCTGATGACTAAGATGATTAAAAATTGACCAAAATATGTGTTGTTTACGTGTGTCGAGGCTGGACCTCAATTTAGCTACATTATTAAGGGTAACTAACACATTTAAGGTTTCTCTGGTCCCCAAAAGTACTAATATGAGTAAACTCATTTACTTCACTTTTACTGAAGGTAATGTTCCATAATACCCGTTACACCCAATTTTATCATCCCATCCCGGAAACATACCCTGCTCGAGGTCTATATGCTATACTATTATTTATTTGTCCAGATCATATTTTATTTTTATTTTTTATTCTCTCCATAAATCTTTATCTGTATCGGTTACTTTTATATTCTTTCATTATTATTCCATCTCCCTTCAATTAAGCATATCGGTTTAATTGAAACGGAGTTTGGATCCAAAACATTAGCTAAGATAATATCTGAGGCCTAATTCCTGCATTCCGATAACTAGCGAAATCATTTGCAGTTTCTAATACTTTATCTATACATCACGTAAAGCTCCTCGTTACCTGTGTTGTTCTGGCGCTGGTGAAGATGGATGTGTGAATTGTGTGTAGGCAGCGCGGGGTGCGGGGGAAGTGCGGGCGCCGCGGGGGGCGTGGCGTGCGGCGGGCTGGGCGCCGGCGGCAGCTTGATGGGCGTCGACGTGCCCGACGCGCCCGTCATGTTTAAACTGTAAATGCAAACATTGTTTGGATATACAGAGATGGGGGCAAACGAGGACTATGGTGTGCACGCTCTGTCAGTTTGTTGTTGCCAAATGGCTGTGATTAGTAAAACAAATGATATTCAACAGTTCTAACATAACGATACCGAAATGCAATGTATGTGCCTCAAGCAAACAATGCACCGAAGCCTAAATCACGGTATCAAAGTTCCGAAGTACTGTGGTATATATAGAATAGTTCTGAACTATCACATGGAGCATTGGCCACTTCCCAAGCTCAACACCTAACCCGGCGATAGATCTCCCCTTTTCCTTACCCCATCCACGACCAAAGCGACATATCGCCATCGACAAAATGAAGTCTTAATGTCTTGCACCGTAAAACTCGCTCTCACTCGCTCGCGTTTTCGTTACTTGTAACCAACCTCCTGGTGTCCAAAATTAAATCCAAGCTACGAATAACGAATATTCATTTTACTACAAGGAAACTAGCAAAATGAAGGCACACCTTTACTCTATCATCGAGTACCTTAATAAAAACATGCTTAATATTTTAAACAAAAATTTATCGTAATTCAAGTTTGAGTATTAATAATTTATGATCTATATAACCAATTACAATATTTTCAAGTTGATTTAACAATAAATACTTATTCATTCAATGTTTCATATTTTTCCAATAAAAATTACTAGGCATTGAGTTTATCCATTGTAAACATTTCTTTAAAATAAGTAAATAGTACTATAAATAACATGTTTCATAAGCCAAAAGTCTGTATTGCATAAAGCTCAACATGGATCACTCACTTAAAATTTATATAGTTCTTAAAATATTTGCGTTCATATAAGTAAAATAAGATACTTAATTTTTATGTTAATTTAAAATGCATTCTTTAATGAAAGGAATTCAACATTTATAGAGAGAAATAAATCCCAAAATAGATTAAACTACCCTTTGCAATAATAATAAAGAACTAAAATTAAATTTTTGAAGTCAAAATATCTTAAAAAGTTAAAATGAGAAAGCCATTGTAAAATTTTAAAACCCATTAAAATATATTATTTATATCCCAACAAACTGACAGATTTTATTAGCAGAAGATTATTTCGGACAATTGTAGCAACAATACAAAAATGATGTCCCTTAATTCTTAACATTTATTTGCTCTAGTTGGTGTTCGTGAACATATAAATGTAAAGAACTGCACTTTGTACATATATGGAAATAATCAACTGCCACAAGCGAAAATGATATTCCGATGTCATGCACATGTGATGATATGAGAACAAAAATAATACTAAACAGCCCAATGGTAATTAATTTTATTCCCATTAAAATCAATGATTCTAACTACTGCTTAGGACGAGATCAATTTGGTAACAGTAATTTAAAACACTTATAGATTTGTTCTTTATAAATCATATTTACCTTTTTATGTTTAAATTGTATTGTAAAAAATTGTTCTCGACCAGAGGAAAGATTCTTGGGTAAGAGAGTACCGGTTCTAGACTCCAAATATCCTCCATCCGCGTATATCAATTACTTTTAATTTAAATACAAAATTCCAAAAGAATCACAGAGTGAAAATCTGGGATTAAGTAAATGAAACTGCAGTTAGCATAACATTATATTAACTCACGTAAATTACGAAAAAATTAAATAGTTAATTGTTTATTATTTATGGTACTGGCAAAAGTAAATCTTGTTGCTTTAAGTCAGACCATTAATGTAAATAAACAAAGGAAATATTAATCCTTCAAAGTAAAAGTGTGCTATGATTTAAATTAAAGAGGATCATCCAACAGACATCAATAGTATACCTAAATGGACACTGCTATAGTTACTGTATATATTTTTGAGGGGAAAAACTATATTCATATCACTTACGAAATAATATGTACATATATTTTATTACAGATGTGTGTTTGCTTTATAATTTACTTTAGATTGGTGACAGGGCTTGAAATTAAAACAACTGTAGATAGAATTACCACATCAACAGGCGGACAAGTGAGTTTTGAAAATATTACTAAACTTTTGAATTATGTTGCACTCGTAACAGACAAAATTTTATTAGTTACAAACTCAATGTCACATGATCACATAATACGATTTTTATGTGTCAAATAAGTTTCTCTTTCACTCTGTGTTAGTCCATATATAGGGCTGCCCGATCCACAAAAGCATGTTTCAAAATAAAAAAATCACAAGAATGCTTCAAGGGTGCAATAAAAGCTGAGAAGCTTAAAACATTCAAGCATACACAAGTTTTGAATCCGGCAGCCCCCATCTACATCCAAAGCCTCGAACCGGCACAACAATTCAGCAGTCAAAATAGTAAGACGTCAGTGGACTGACCTATTGGTGGATGCGGCGGAGTTATTGAGCAAGGAACTAACGTTAGTCGCGCTATTACTGACCGCGCAGCTGTTCACCGCGCGGAGCGGCAACGGTTTGACCGGCTGGAAAGTTAACATACATTTGTTTACTTGATTGTCCGCCCTTTTTGGTCAGTTTTGGGTCCTTTGTGGGAATTCGTACTGCAGAACTATGTGAATCTAAAGATTAATTTGTTTACAAACGAAACATATAACATGTTTTAGATAGATTTACAACAATTTTATTATCTGTAATAATTAAGAATAGTTTGAATGGAATCCAAAACAACCAACAAGATTTAGTAAAACTATCTTATTTACCAATTTATATTATTTTTTCAAATATATTAATGTTTTATAAATTGTTGAAAATAACAAGCACATCAATATTTAATTTAAATTTCAATAAAATTGGAAATTAATTGCCTTAATTAGTTAGTAGTTAAAGTCTTACCACATAAGAATCCAAAACTCACCATAAAATTAAATAATTTAAGATAAGTTTTATCCACATTTACTGGACATAGCAACAAGTTTACCAACAGTACAAAGTTCAACGTTAATGAAGATAATGCATAATGTAGCTGATGGGAGATGTAAGGAGAATATGCTTACTTTTGCTATGACTTCCTCTTTCTTCTTCTTTTCAACATCTATAGAGTCTGTGGAGTGGTTGTGTGCATCTAATGTGGGTGATGTTATGGGGCTGGTGGTACCTGTAAATAAATGCATTTAATTTTTAGTTTTAATTTCTCAATTATGGCAAAGCACAATTAATACATAACTTTAATATATACTTCTTCTTCTTCTGTTTAAAACTTTGCTGCCCTGTATTGGCCTTAGATAATTTATTACCCCATCTTGTCTTGTGACTGTGGTTACGGTACATTAGGGTCAATGGTTCAGAAAATCTCAAAGTCTGCAATATAAGTCGAAACAACAGTCTTGAAATTTGTTATAACCTAAAAAATTTAGACCAGTTATGAAGGACCGCATTATTAATAATGCATTTTTTTTAAATAAGTGTGGCAAACAAGCACACAAACCACCTGATGTTAAGTGGATGCTATGTCCCATAGACATGTACATTTATCCTTGACTAATAATTAAAATGCAGATGCATTGTCACCCCTGAGTACTAAGATGGAATGCCTCATTTCCAGTTAAAAGCATCCCAGTTCTCTACACACACCATATAAAACACAGCAGCATTAAGCTGCTATTTTACACTGGTATTTTTTGAGAGTGGGGTTTTACCCGAGATGAGCCAACCTATTTGTGCTTCAACCCATAATATAGCTGCAGCATGACTGTACCATGTGAAGCTTCTCAGTCTTTTACAGACCTAGATATATTGTGTAATTTACTAGGTCTAATTCTGCAATTCATTAAGCTAGAGAGCTTCAGATAATTAATTCCATTTGTATATGGAATGAGTATTTGTATGAACTACAAATGAATTTTGTGGGTCTGGGTGTTTGTCCTTGTTCAATTTATGTATGTAAATGTCTGCCAAATACATAATGAATTCCTAGTGTTACATTTATAAACAACTAATTTATAAAAATAATAAAGGAACACTTCTATTTTAAAAGATATTTAAAATATAATAGTCAGCAAGGTTCTCTCAACAAGTAAAATTGATGATTGGAATCATACTTTATGAATCCAACCATTAGCCCTTTCGCTCGGCTAACAATCTAATCAGATCATACAATACCTACCTTACGCCCGCTCTAGTACGGGGCTAATTAGATCAGATAATATCAGAAGTACTGCCTTATGAAAAAACTACTTTTTCCTTTAAAACAAAACCAAAGACAATATGCAATAGATAATAGTATCAAAGACAAAGATATGCTCTTTTATTTTAAACCATAACCTGGCAATGTTTCTTAGAAAAAAAAAAAGAAATCACTCTAAACTTTCGGCGTTCCACGTGTCGTTTTGATGAATGTGCTCCATCTTTTTTATAGAATTTTATAATTGTGTCTGGACTAAAAACGAAAGTATTATACTTTTTTATATTCCTTGTAATATAGTGAACACGAAGATATATAATTTGTGGTATAAAAAGTGAAAAGTAAATTGCCAAAAGTGCTTCAAAATCTGGAAGGCCCATTATGGCGGCTGGGTCATAAATGTGGTATTTTTCACATTCTCATTTATTTTTAGTGTAAAATGTAAGTAAAAATAGTTTTCTTACATATTTCAAATAACTTGACGTTGTATTTATTTCAAATTCACACAAAACTATTTTAGAAATATTGTTCTAAATGTCACACAGATAAAATATTAATATTTAATTTTTTTAATTTCTTTATATTTTATATTTTGGTATGAGTAACGAATGGAAACACATAAAACATAAAAATATACATATTTCCAAACATTTTCATATAAATTTCTCTAAAAACAAAAGTGTAGAATTCAAATTAGTAGTAATTTTGTCACTAAAATTGAAGTATATGGTACTACTATGCTATACAGGGTAATTTATGTATTTTATTACAATTTCTAGCAACCAAAAATAATTTTATTCGATAGTTTATACATTCAACAAGAAATCCTGTAAGTTTTATCCATAAATATTGTCTCAAAGTGAAAATATAGCAAAATTTGCAATATAGCAAAAAATTTGCTAATTTGCAAATTTTCCCGCCATTACGATCCCGAGCGAACGGGAGTATAACATGTCGCGCGCTGTCAGAGCGAAAGGGTTAGGATATCATCATCAATAAGCATCTGATAAACATAACATTGCAAAGCAAACTCTCATGCCTAGCACCCAGAGGGGTTGACGGAGAATAAGGACTTCCATTTAGCAGGATCCTGACACCTTTCTCTCTTCTTTCACATGTATGGATGTACACATAACATAGTTTAGTTTACGACCGGCTGTTTTCCGCAACTCCACGTCTAAGCGCGTATTTTGCGTGTGGGCAGGAATAATATGCTTATTCTTGCCATGATATCTCCCCAAAGAAGCTCAGCAGTCCCTTGATGTTGCAAGCAACTTCAGGGAGCGATCCCGGCGTGCCGAGATGTTTAGCTCTGTATGAAGCGACTTCTGGACATGTCAGCAACACGAGTGAGCCGCCGTTTCTTCCTCTCCCATGCATGCCCTGCACAGGGGGCTGTCAGTAACACCTATGGTGAACAAATATTTGTTAAAAGAGCCATGTCCTGTGATAGCACTTGTTACTATCCTGATCTGTGGCTTGTTCAGTCTCATTAGAACCTTGGTTAGACGACTGTTTATTTCAGGTAGGGCCTCCCTAGCTTGTCTACAGTCTACTAAATTTTTCCAAAGCTGAGCGTGTAAATTATTGAAGTATCTACATACCAGAGAACGAACATAGCCAAAGGGGATTGGTATTATTGGTTCCGGCCCTATAGTTGCTAGGGCCGATCCCCTTCTGGCCATTTCATCTGCTGCATCGTTGCCTCTAGATCCACTGTGTCCCTTGATCCATTGCAGTCACATTGTTGTGCTTACATACCTCATTCAATCGTTGATGACACTCGTATATCAGTCCCGAGTTCTTCACATTGCAACTCAGAGCTTGTAGTACCGCCATTCTGTCGGTCAGTATTCTGATGGAGAAGTCTTTCACCTTCCTAGCATCTATTGCTATGGCCACTTGGATGATGCCCATGCGTTCCGCCTGGAAGACTGTGTTGTGGGTACCTAGCGGTATGCATATGTGGATATTAAGGTCTTCAGAGATAGCCCCAGACCCCACACCTTCATTTGTCTTAGAGCCGTCCGTGAAAACTTTGAGCTCTCTTGGACCCAATCCTTCCAGATGGTCAGTTTCCTTCAATTGTATCCTGTACTTCTTATCGAATACAAATTGTTTTGGGATCCTATCATACTTGGCTTGTAAGATAGGAATTTTTGAGTAAATTCTATCAATTATATCTGTATGGGGGACTCTACTCTTACTTAAAAGATTTAGGGTCTTGAGTCTAATGGCAGCTAAAGCTGCTTCTTGTTGTATATGTAGATGAAGCGGTGTTAGCTCCAGCATAGCCTCCAAAGCTGCTGTTGGTGTAGTACTTATGCAGCCCGTGGCATCCATACAAGCTAATCTCTGCTAACGCTGAAGCTTTTGTATAGTGGTGCCTTCATTGGTTTTGGTCCACCATACCAGAGAGCCGTATGTGATCATGGGCCGAATTACAGTTTTGTACAGCCACAGTATAATTTTTGGCGTTAAACACCATCGTTTGCCAATCATGTTTCTGCATTGCCAGAAAGTTAAACTAGCTTTGCTGATTTTTTTTTCTGTGTTTGTTCCAGTTAAGTTTACTGTCCAAGGTAACCTAGGTATTTTACCTCGGAAGAAAGTTGGAGTTTTGTGCTGAAAATACTTGGAAGATGATAGTTATTCACCATTCGTTTTTGTGTGAACATTACTATAACCGTACACATAACATGCTCTTCAGTAAATGGTGCTTTTAACTTGGGCCATCGTCAGTTTTTATATATCAATACAATATATGAACATTTTAAGTTAACAGTATTTTTTAATTAACTTTATTATTCAATGTTATAGTCCATCTGAAGGCACTGCTGAACATAGTCCTCCTCCAAGGAATGCTCCGAAGCCCTTCCTACACGCTTTACCAGGTCTTCATTCCATCTAGTAGGAGGCCATCCTACACTTGCACTGGTACTTGTGAGCCTTTCTTTCGTATCGATTATCAGTCCAGTTCCATGAAATAAGTTAGTTACTCGATTGTGGATATTCTTATCGTCAAGTTAAATAAAAGCTATCCACTGCAGAGGAAACATTACAGTGTTACAAGTTACCGCGCAAATTTAAAAGCATTTACTTTTCTCAATATATTATACAATAAAAATAGTACATGTAGACAGAAGTAACAAAAAAATAACAATACACACCTGATAGTATACTGGTGGGAGAGCCTGCAGAATCATTACTGTTATTACTATCCGTGGTAGCAGAGGATGGTAACCCCACCCCACTCAGCTCAATCTCGTCCAGTCCATTTATGTCATCATAAATGTAATCATTTTCTTCATAGCCAGGTTCTAGTGATGATACTATGTAATATTCTACATCATCTTTTATTCTTTTTATCTGGAATTGAGAATGTTTGAATACATTTTTCAAATATACACAATATATATTGAGATAAATGGAACTGTAATCGATACAATGTCATGGGGGACTGAGGTGACTGACGTCCCGATATCAATGTTAATCTCGAGTACTTTCAGCTTTTTAATTATTGTTTATGGTCCGATCTATGCAGAATAAACTTACTAGGTCTTGAAGTCTTGGAGTGGTATGCTTGGGTTTAGTTTTAATTTTATTAATTACAGGTGGTAGTACTCAGCCTCCTTCTCTATTGAAATTAGGGTGTTTTTTAATTTCAATAGCCTCACGTATCATCCTTGGTAAGAATCGATGTTCTTTCGCGAGGACTTGTGATCTATCAAATCTGATGTAGAAAACTATCATATTTTATTATCTGATTTGACTTTTTTTTAAAAGGGCTTTTGGGTATTTACGAGTAGTGGTATGCTTGGAGTGGTATGCTTGGGTTTAGTTTTAATTTTTTTTAATTACAGGTGGTAGTACCCAGCCTCCTTCTCTATTGAAATTAGGGTGTTTTTTAATTTCAATAGCCTCACGTATCATCCTTGGTAAGAATCGATGTTCTTTAGCGAGGACTTGTGGTCTATCAAATCTGATGTAGAAAACTATCATATTTTATTATCTGATTTCATTTTTTTTTAAAAGGGCTTTTGGGTATTTACGAGTAGTAATATGTTAATGTTAATACATAACCCCTCAACAGTATCTTCCTAAAAGGCGTCATTTCTTAAATGTTTGCAGCTATTGCGGCTTGTATTTACTGCCCGGGAGAAATAATTTACTTAATTTCATGTTTTCTTTAAATATATGGGTATAATGTTATGGTAAATACAATAAAATATAATAAGCATGTTTTTCTCAACTAAATTTATATATTATTATAACATTAGTGTTAACAGCGATGTATAATCGTAATTAGTAATAATAAAAATGGCGGAAATGGAATTGCCGCAACGGATGACAGTTACTGACAATAGATATTTGGACACATAGCTGGTATGGATGTATAGACTATTGAGCGGATAATATCATCCAGATCAAATTTCTGTTACGGCGGCCAGCCTCAACAGAGATTATCCATTGGCGCAAGACAGGATTATAGTGCCCAGGTGTATGTGCAAGCACAACTGCACTCTCTATTCCTTCACTCTCATAGTCAGATTTTCAGACATTGCTTTCTGAGGCATGGGGGTGAAGCACCACTAACTTTCTGACTCCAGACAGCTACTGAGAGTTTATTGATGGAAAAACACAATAACCAGTTTTTTCGGCCTGTCCCAGGATTCAAACCTGGGACCTCATGACCTGCAGCCGCGTTTACAACCACTAGACCAACGAGGCATTCAACATTACATTAATATAAAAATCTTTATGTATATCTTGCATATAAGTATTATGCATATAGTTTTGAAGGAACTCAGTGCTGAACATAGGTCTCCACCAAGTGATGCCACAAAAATATATTATATTATTGATTATCCAGAGAATTTATATTCCTGAAAAGTGCAATAATATTTTTTGAGTTGTTATAACAGCAGTGACCAGAAAAAGATTCTTAAACAATTTGTACCTACTAGATACCGTACATGGAAAACCATAATTGGAGCATTTAAAAAAAATTAGTTGTAACTATTAATTTGTAACACTTACTTGTTCAACTTCTACGGACATATTGTCAAGCATGCGTAACAATGTTTCTAGCTTCTTTATGTGGAACCTGTGCTTCTCCAGCTTTAGTTTGAGCTCCTCCATCCTGTCTTGCTTTTCCTTATCCAGACGTTTTTTCTTACCGACTAACAGTGACTCTACTTCAGACTCAAATAAATCAATCTGGAATTAGAATAAAATATTGCCATTATATATTAAATAATTTCCCAACTTCATGTAGAAATTAGTAATTTTGGTGTCTCTCAAGGCCTGTATTCACTTTGATTAGAGCGAGTGCAGGTGATTAGTGCAGGTTTGTATTGTAAGTAGTATCCAATTCTGTTTAGTGGCTGTGTTTAGTAACTTCAGTTGTGTGCCGTGCTGTGCAACCTCTTGCGAATATGTAGATCTCAAGTTTCTTAATTTAATATAAACTTCTATACTTCCAAACCTTGGTATATTCATAGCTTCACTTATACATAGAAATTCCACACCTGAGGCTCCTTTAATTTTGCAGTTACGGTATTTACTATTGTAAAAACATTCATTTTTTAGATACTCCTGCACAAATTTATAGGTTATGTCTTAGGTCCACTTTATAATTTTTTCTAACATAAGCAAGCGTCCGACGCTTAAAGCTAAATACTGCTATCCAGACGTGTTTAGTGGTAGACATACAGCGAGTGAGGGGAAAGGTACAGTATGCACGGGACGGGGACACTTGCAGTCCACTCGCAAAAAAAATAAAACATGCCACTAATCACTTTACTATGCAGATTACTAATCACTTGCACTAATGAATCGCTGTCCACACGTGTTACTCCTAATAACTAAGCACCTACACTAGTCACCTGCACTAATCACTAATCAAAATGAATACAGGCCTTCAGTGAAATGGTTTATGTCCAAGATGCACATTACATAACAAATGAACACAAAAGTCCACGCATTTTAAATTACATTTATATAATTTTTATTGTACAAAAAATTCTAAAACAATGAATTCAATCCTTTGTTAATAAATAAGTTGTTCGGTACTTTAAAAACACTACTAGAACCATTTAATATTAATTATGTATCAATCTCCACCAAAAATATGCATAAAGTTGATTCCTTAATAAAATCATAAGTCTCACAAAAAGGTAAATATTGTAAGAAGAATATGGCCATTATTAAATTTATAAAGTATGTTTAGAATATAATATTTCATTTTGTGTTTTAATGATACATAAGCATCCAAAGCTAATAACAAGTTAGCATCTTAGTATGTGCATTTGTGATTTTACTCATACATAGTTCCAACGAATTAGTGACAGTAGCCTAATGGCATGTGAATCGTGATCTTAAAGGTCATGGGTTCGAATCCGTAAATCACTCTTAAGACAAGCATTTTAAGCTTACCAGAAGTTGTTAACCCTTCAATCCCCATAAAAATCCCATGCAGTCGCATGCGGCCGGCAAATCCCGAGCGGTCGCTTGCAACCGCACCCCCCCGCAGCACTTAAAACCATTATAACTTTATATTTAGAGCTTCGATCAACAATACCAACTAGATGTCGGTTCGGCGCAAGAAATCCATCTCAGTAAATAAGAGCGCACATGAGACGTGAGCTCTTGCATGTGAGAGTGTAGCTCGCAAGGCAATAACGGGAAAAAGAACTTTGTTTGTTATAACTTAAGATTGATTGATTTGATTCTATAATGCCAAACTTCTTCATAGAAAAGTAGTCTCTAAACATAAGTATTGATGGATTAAATGGTGCTGTGGGTAGGTGCGGTCAGATTTGACCTCTTGAATTTTGACGGAATATCGAAGCAGTCAAATTTAGACGCTTGTTGTTTGAAAGGTTAAAGGGAATATTAGTAATGTTAATAACATTTCTAGTATTTTTAATTTAAAATCCTATAAAAATAAATAAAATTGAAGTGTCTGTATGTAATGTCAAAATAACAGCTTTTTACTAAATAAATGCATATAGAAATAGATACAGTACTTATAACAAAAATAAAAATTTTGTCTGTCTGTCTGTTCCGGGTCTCCGAAATTGGCTGGACCGATTTAGACAGGACTTTCACTGGCAAATAGCTGATGTTTTTTGTTACTTTTTATGTAAAAAAATTAAACCTTAAATTTTTTTTACATAATTTAAACAATAAAATCAGTTACACTGAGGGAAGACTATATGTGTACCTGTAAATTAAGTGCGTCAATAGACGCAATAAGCCAAGAGGACATCTCCTCCCTCTCCTTCTGCGCTGGGTCCAGTTTCTGTGCGGCCCCAAGTCCTTCTTTTGAGTATGCCTTGGTTTTTGTTTCTCGTTCTACCACCTTAAACCTTTCCATTTGCTGTAATAGATGAAATATGGTTTAAGCCAAAATTTATTTTAAAATAAACAAAAACTTATTTTTAATGCACAGCGTAAATTAAAAATTGTTTATTAGTTTCCCACCTAGTCCAGTCACATTGTTATAAAGTAAACTTAAGCCAAATACCGAATAATCTCAGTTTTAATGGTGTCCCACAGATCATTTACATATTATTATAAACTTATAAAACATTTATATGGAAGCAAGAAATGTTTTCTTACAAATTTCATAATGCTGACAAGTTATAACTTTGGTTAAATAACATTTACCAGGGTGTCAAAATGACATGCTGAGTAAGGCATGAGGGTAGGGGGATTGTCACTGGAATATAGTTAAAAAATGTGGGATATAGTAGGATAGTAGGTAATATGATGTTATACAACATGTTAGAAAGTTTTTACAGAAGTAGGAGTAAAAATAGCACATACATAACATAAATTAGAAAATTTTACTGTATTAATACATCATAAACTGCTATAGAGCACCATAACATAGGCAACATGTCAGTAAAAGGGGAAACAACAAAGAAGTGCAATGCTTGGCAATGCTATCATAAATCTGCCAGACAAGTTTGATAACCCTCCTAGTAATAATAATTAAAGCCTTCTGACTGTTAATTTCATCGGCTGGTAATGACGATATGCACTTCCTAACTAAGTAACTCAACTTAAACATAACTTGAAATGTAACAATTACAAAAAAGTGTATTATTTACATCATACAATGCGACAGAACCCGAAATGCTACATGCAACATAATATGACTATTTATGTTGCAGCTATAAGCTTCATAGTGCAGAGGTGCATTGTGGATCTACCACATTAAAAAATATATCAATTTCAAAGCTCCGCCTGCAAAGCTTGGCAACTATGACAAATTCCCCTCCCTCTTATAAAGGAATCTATGGGAAGGCCTATATTCAGCAGTGGACTTAGGCTATATAATGAATGAATAAGCAACTGAATTATCTTGTATATAAATGTAATGAAAATATATTATACTTATGCTCAAATACTCAAATGTTATTCAATTTTAAGATGTTAAATCTCATGGTGGCACAGTCACTTCGACTTTTAAGCATAACCACTTTATAATAGGTAAGCATTTTAAGTATCAAAATGCATATAGTCGTAATTTATAGCATCATTCCATTAATTCAGATAGTAAATATGTTATTTTTAAATATTTATTTACTATCAGAAGTTTATAAAAAAATGTAAATATCAGATAAGCTACACTATGGTCAAAACGAATAAATGTGTTTGTTTCAAATTCAGCCTCAATAAGTAGTTTAGAGAATTTTAAATCAAAATGTATTTGTGTCACGTAAACACATCTGGCAAATTATTCACTGTGTGGTTTTCCATACGAAAGTAGGAAATCTATAAAAAGAGGTTGGTTTACTATGAATGTATAAGAATTTGTGTGACAGCATTAACTGATAGAACCAGTAAACAGTCTAATTAAATAGAATTTATTGTTGTACAGCTATTAAAGTCCACTGCTGAACTTAGGTCTACGCCATAGATTGTGTAGTGGCAGTGTAAGAATATCCACTACGCATATCATCACAAGGGTGTTGTAAGAGTCGACATAGGAAAACAAATCAGGAGATGGGCAGCAGCATCTTCCTAATAACAGCTAAAAAGAAAAAAACGGCAACCCACTTGCAGAATGTGGCAACTAGGGCAAATATTCCCCATACAAAATGAAATTTACTTTTGTTATTTTCCAGTTTTTTTTTAAGTGCGAGTTATTGAACAAAAAATACATTAAGCCTGCTGATTAGTATGTAGTTATATGCACAAAACAAATACAGTAAATTTTAGGTACTTGGCATATAAATTTCTCTTTGAGGGTATAACATTTTCTTCATTTATTTAAAACTTAACTAGCTTAAATCTTATCAAGATGCATTTTTCAGACTGAATGCAAATACCAAATAAATTCACTACAGTAGACCCCCAGTAATCGTACAAACATTTGCAAGGCAGTATCGGACTATCGATTTGTCCAATTATAGAATATTGCCCAAGACCCCTATAGTCCGTTTTTTTTTTACAAGAGAGTACCTTGTAATCCAACCAGTTACAGATCCAATAATAAGATTCTAAATGTTATATATGTACTCTGAAGTACAAATCATACTTCATTATGTATGTCAAATTTAGTAAATTAAATAACACAATAGAGAGCACATTTTATTATAAAATTAACTTCATTAAAGCTATAAAACTTACAAAAAATATGCAATAACTTTACATTAGGAAATAATTATGTACAAACAAATGTATATACTAAAATAATCAAAAAATTATAAATCAATCAATTTTAGAAGCATCAATTTAAAAGCATTATCAAGAAGCAATAACGCTTTTTGAGAAAAATTATGCTTTTTCAACCATTTTCAGAATGAAACTTTTCAATCATAATCAAAACAATACCCTATGCGTCGAGCAAAATAGTGGTGGGGCATACAAGTTATAATTTGTTCAATCATGCATTAACTAAGATTGTCATAAAAATATTCAATAATAAATAATAGACCATGTCAGATTACAGGGGGTGTCAGATTAGACAGGAGCTGGATTACTGGGGTTCCACTGTATTTACATATATTACTCTTTCATTATTGTAAAAGTATCTTTACAAATTTAATAATAAGAATAATGTTATATAAAATAATATAAATAAAACTCCAGTTACAAAGGACTTGCTAATACTATTTGCTAGTAAACAATAGCATTACACTATGCACATAATGACATAGATTGTAAGTTTTGTGTGAACGCAATGGGTGTGTGATAAATGCTAAACAATATTTTTTTTATAAGATAGGGTGACAAACAAGCACACAGTCCACCTGATGATAAGTAGTTGCTGTGGCTCATAGACATCTACATCTACTCTTGATTACAAATCAAAATGCAGACGCATTGTTATCCCTGAGGACTAAGATAGAAGAGTCCTTTCCATCTTATGGGTCTCCGGTTCTCTACACTTACCATACGAAACACAGCAGTATTAAGCTACTATTTCACAATGGTATTCTGTGAGAGTGTGGTCGAACCGACCCATTCGTGCTACAAATATACTACTAATAGAGTTGCAGCATATTGTTATATATTAAGGAGGAAGTCACCTGGGACACTGCTTTAAAAATAATTGTAAGGCATATATTGTAATAACTTTTTGTATCTTGTAATCAATAAGATTCAAAAAGATCACACCGGAAGGCATAAAAATAAACTTTAAACACATTGAAGTAGAAGTTAAATGTGATTTTGTTCATTCATAAAAGGCAAAGACACAAGAGCATGTTATATAGGGTAATACTGTGATAATTGTATAAAATAAATAAAAACAATAATATAAGATACGAGTGATGAAAACCTCTATCTTTATCAGAGTTTATCATTTTCATTTCTTAATTAATATTATTAGAATTTTAATGTTTAATATTATTGATAAAGTTGTTTATATACACACAGAAAAGTTTTTAATATAACCTAAAAATTATTATCACTACTCTTTATGATTTAGTATACTAACTTATTTTTATGTAATATATTTTTCTCTATCTGTATTATATTGGTGGAAAGATAGTTCTAGTTAGTAGTAGTAGATAGTTCCACCCATTGATAGTTAATTTTCTGTTATGACCCTACCGACATTATGATCTATCTTAATAAAATCACATACTCTAGACAGCTCAATTATAAACATCAGTGGTTTTTAAATACTAGAATTATGTCATATGCATTGCTTTAATGATAAATAAATAAAAAACTCACTGTTTCTATTAGTTTCCTATAGTCTAAAAGTGTACTCTTATCCTTAATCTCCCCAGATGCGATCCATGACTTGATCTGATCTCGTAGCCTCTGGAGTTTTTTAATCTCTTTCTTGAGATCAGCCTCATATTTTTCCTTCTGATTGCTATTTGTCGCATTATGCACTTTTTGCCAGATGTCCTCAAACGTCTCCACCCCCTCCGTGACTTTTTTTAAACACCTGTCTATTTCACCTGTAATAAACATAAAACCTGTTTTTAATATGTTATTTATGTCGAGTATAGAAAGAGCACACGTTTGTAGCTTTCAGTTATTAGTGGTATCGAAAAGAAACCCCGTATCATTTTTGAAAGTGTCAAACATAATCCTCACATATGATCACGTAGCATCGCGGCATCATCATCTTGACATAGGATATTATCGTCTAAAAATTCAATATCCTAACTCATAGCCTCAACTGGCTACTCATATATGGAATCAGCAGTGTGGCAGAGATCTAACTGTACGGACAATAGAAGTCTAGAACACGTATCTACATAGGTTGGGGTCAATCAATCTCTAACCTGATAAGGTGGCAAATTACCTTGTAATTTCCTTGTCGCAGCCATAGCTATTTACACATGTGGACCAACGTTCCGTACATATCCTAAACATACAAACTATTTACAATAAAATGCACAAAAATTATTGATAAACAGACAAACTACACATCTGAAGCTTTGTTCGAATCCAAGATGGCTACCATACACAGCTCGAACTGTTAGTGACTAAACGCATCCAGGCTGAAAGTCTAAGAAAAATTCAGGCTCGCGCCTGTAATAGTAATCAGCACAAAGTTTTCATAAATAATTATGAATAAGTTGTCACTAAAACAACAAGCTTCAAAATTTCCACAAAATGATTTTAGGTACGTAGCGTAAACCATCAGTCAAGTGCGCAGGCGCAAAATAATAGAGCAAGGCATAGACAAAATATCAGCAAAATGACAATTGGTTTATGATGTTTTCGTTTGAAAACTTGAACAGACATTACATCTATTAAAGACATATACAGACTAAAAATATTAATGTAGAATAGTTTTTGTCTATTGAAATCAAAGTAAAATAATATTTATAATACGACTGTTTTTCATTATTTGTTTAAAATTGTTCAGGTATTCGTTAAGTTTAAGATGAAGATTTCAAAAATGTCAAAAGAGAAACACAAAATACTTAAACGGTAATAATAGTAACTGGATGGCACCGTTCTTACTTATGAGCGTATAATATGCGGAAGTCAAAATCTACGCAATCGCTCTGGAACGGCGTAATATTGACACACACTACAATGTTCTGTCTGTGTGCGTGACTGCATAAGGTGGTTGTGGTGATGTTTTCCGGGCATCCATCGCAAATCCTTGAGGTCAACTCGAGTTTTATTTTCGTTGATTAATACTAGGTCGTCAAGTGTTTCATTGTCTTTAACGTGGACATTTCTGATCTCTATAGTGGAGCTACGGGAACAAAATTGTAGATCTTTGATGGTATTTTCAAGTGCCTTGACTTTCTCCGTTAGGTAAGAATTTCCCTTTTCCAGGTCGAGGACCTTTTTGACATATCATCATATTGTGCATCATATTATGCTATTACTTTTTAATTCGAGGCGTTTTTTTTTTAGTTTAATTTTCCTTGGTGTACAGTCTGTTCGCTTAGATACAGTCGTTTTTGTGCGGCGCCGCCTTGCGCAAATATAAGAAGAAGAATTAGCCATAATCGTAAACTTGTCGAAATTCTAAAATATTTTCAAGAGGAATAATATTGGTGTCAAGGGTAATAATAAAACTATTTCATCTATTGATATAATTACAGCACTATCGGCTAACTTTCTTTTATTGATAGCTTGGGGATGAAATACGATTTATCAAAATGTTCGGAGCAAATGGTGCTAGTCCGTTTATGAATCCAAAATTCATGATTTCTACAAGCTGCAATCCAAGTCTGCCATTTAAGAGGATATCTTGGAAATATGTAAAATCAATACTTATGCACAGGCTTGAGGATATGGGTATAAAGGGCCTACCTATATAATAGGCAATCCTACGAATATTTACGATTTGTACTACACTTAGATTTATTTAAAGACTATCATAAGGATCGTAAGCAGAAAGTAAAGATAGGTGAATATTTAAGCGATGAATCAAATATAACATTCGGATTTGAACAGGGCAGTGTCCTGGGTCCTACTTTATTTTTAATCTACATAAAGAATCTAATCCAACATGGACATTAACGAAGGCAACATAATCTCCCACGTGAGGTCGTACCCACCCACAGCACTTTAACCCATAAAAATTTAAATATAGAGACTACTTTTCTACGAAGAATTTTGGCATCAATATGAAATACTCTATCCTCTAGAGCAATAAAAAACTGTTATCCTATGAATATTTATTTATAATCTACGTTTATTTCGTACGCCATTTTCGCGTGAACATTATTGTGTTGATTTTTTGGATTTTTCTAGTGTTTTATTATTGTTTTAGTATAGTGTTTTATTATAAAATTGTAATGAAAGTTTTGTGTGACTATAATTTATCTTTTTACGTAAATTTCAGACGCAATTTCGGGTAATATTTATTAAAATTATTGTGAATATCACGCTGCGGACATTCGCTTGGTATGTTTTTTTTTTGTTATCAAAATACAATAAAATCTTTTTGTAATGAAGTAAAACCTAACTTTTGTTTAAACTACAAGATAGGGAATTTTGTATAGATTTTATAATGCTAAACTCC
This sequence comes from Parnassius apollo, assembly GCA_907164705.1. Taxonomy (NCBI): domain Eukaryota; kingdom Metazoa; phylum Arthropoda; class Insecta; order Lepidoptera; family Papilionidae; genus Parnassius; species Parnassius apollo. The sequence goes on from CAJQZP010000393.1 coordinate 3,330,223, forward strand.
TTCATATAAAAGTAGTCTCTAAATATAAGTTTTAATGGTTTTAAGTGCTGTGGGTGGGTGCGGTCGCATGCGACCGCTCGAGATTTGCTGGGCGCGTGCGACTGCGTGAGATTTTTATGGCGCTTGAAGGGTCAAAACATTAAGATGAAAAAGTTACTTTACCAAATATATTTTGCTTTGACTCAATCTATCTTAGTATATTGTATGCCTGCATGGAGTGGATCTACAAAAATCAAATTTCTAGAAATTGAAAGGGCACAGACAAATTTTTCTAAATTATGCATTTTAAACCAAAAAGATTTACAACAGAAGATCTTTATGGCATAAATAATGTACTTACTGTGAGGAAACTGTACATCTTATATTCAGTTCTAAGACTGCATAAAGTTATAAAGTTTAACCGCTGTATTGTAGCTAAAAGAAGGAAAAACGTAGTGGCTACAGCTGAAACTGTTTTAGCTAGGAGGCAATATGTAAAACAGTCAGCGAATTTAAACAACACCATTAATAAAAGTGTAAAATTCATCACTTTAACTACGAAATATGTTCTAACCAAGCTATGATGATACTGAGACCCTTTTTAGCAATATGAAATAATGTAATTTATTTATAACATACACACACAAACACAAATGTACGTGTTACTGCCCCCATTTACCCTGACAAAAGCCGATTGAAACTAGGGCCCATCAGTAGTCTAATTCGACGGATAACAAAGGGGAGGGTCCAACTGACCTATGGATAATTAAACTATAACGGCTAACAAAGAAGCAAGCAACACTTACCGATGGGCGGAGGTAGGGTTAACCACAGGGCATTTGTCAGGTGAAAGGTGATGTGCATGTAAGTGGTGTGCAGTAATGTGTACAAGGTGTAACCTGACATCCCCGCTGATTCTGGACAGCAGATCCCAAGGCGCTGCCTCTCTCCAAATGTGGGATCCACAAAGGGGGTGTTCACCAATGGAAAAAATCCACTTCATTTTTCACTATATTAGTTTATCAACTTTATTGTCCATTTAATTAACTTCAGTTCAACCAAATCAACGTTATTCGACATTAAAACAAGTGACACGCTGCTCAACTTAAGGACGGTTGGTCAAAGTTCAAAGTCCCAGGTTCACTTAGCATAACTACTAACTCGTCGATGCAATTAACGGCATAAAAGTTCCTTTAATCACTACAAATTCCAAGTAGGCCTCTTGCCACGTAACACGTACAAAACAGACAACTAAATTCGAGGTGGTCTAGACTATACTCAAATATTCAATAATAAATTCAAAATGGCGGACACAATTAACACAATCCTTAGGCATTCGTGTCAACACCTGCCGCACGCAACCGTATGCCAGTCACAAACAATACTCAAACTGTTACAACAATAATTATATAATATGGCCTCGTTATCACGGAAACTTACAAATATAAGATAACACAAGGAGGTCGCCCTTTCGACGCAAAATTATACCAAACTCGCGACCCCTAACTCGACCCGGGAGATTATGTAACGCCCGACGTTTAACTGGCGCGGGCTCAGCGCCCAAAGGCTTCCTGCCGACTGCCACGCTTGCTCTGTGCGTACGACGCAGCTAGCCTCCCCTCCCGCGCTACGCTATCTGTTTCCTCATCCCTCTCGTGGCAATCGGGCGTAAACAACACGTGTGCACGCTCACTCACTCATTCACACACACACACACACACACTCACTCATTCACACACACACACACACACACACACACACACACACACACACACACACACACATACACACACACACACACACACACACACACACACACACACACAACCACACACGCACACACACCACACACGCACACACACACACACACACACACACACACACACACACACACACACACACACACACACACACACACACACACACACAACAAACACACACACACACACACACACACACACACACACACACACACACACACACACACACACACACACACACACACACACACACACACACGGGAGAAACGTGTAGGTTGGGCCTAGGATTAGGTGGTCGCAGCCTACGGACGCGAGCGACTTATCCCCCTTATTATTATGTATAAATTTTGTTTTCGCAAATTTTTAATTCAATTTAATTTAATCTATCCTAGTGGGTTGAGAAAGACTTACCACGCACTGGCGGAAAAATCACTGGGGGCGCATTTTGACCCGCCTCCGCAACAGATGAAGTATTATAATTTAACTTGCCGCAGTAAAAGTGTTAAAATCGCTTACATTTTACTTCATGAAACTATGCTTTTGTAGATTTAACGGTTTTGATTGTTTTTTGCAAGAAGATACACTGAAATTAGGCATTTTTGTCGGAGCTCAATTGACTGGCACGATCACTTGTGGTCGGTTGTGATCACGTAGTGGCGCACGACGCGGAGCAACTAGTTTTATATGACCGGTATGAGTCGGACTCTCGTACCTTTTACAGAGGGGTATGCCTTGCGATGCCGTCTCCTTTGATTTGATACTCAAAGTTTGATATACGTTTAATCTGTTTCGTAATGTAAAGATAATTAATTAATCAAAATAACAATTTCATTAGTGTCGGCGGCGATCGAACCTGGGTGCCCACTTCGCCCTTGAGCTACCAGGGCTCATATTTTTTTTGTTTCTATTTTATAATAACATTACCTCCACACTAAAAATTTTGCCCAAATATATCGTGGGGGGAGTTAACATAAGAACATAAATTTCACAAGGACAAACATCCAGACCCGCAAAAATTATTTGTAGGTATACAATATTTTTGTTCCGTGCGGCAATCAAACCTGCTGCCCTTAGAGTTAAACTCATTGTTAAGTAACGCCGCCACGGAGCATTCAAATATATCTTTTATAGTGTTAAATGTTTTAATTATAAATTGCTTACTATTTAATAAACGTATAAATTATTGATAATTAAATAAATAATACTTATCATATAACAAAGTATCGTTCATTGTGTTGTGTTGCACCTTCATTCGTTTCCGTTAGTGTGGACTGGTATTAATCGGGAATTTGGTTTTAAAATCGGGACGGTTACAATAGCTACAAAAAGCAGACTTTTTGTAGTCTTCTATGCCTAACGCCCCTTGATCTATATCTAGACAAAGAGGCGAGTTTGTATAGGACTAGTCTAGTTTGTATAGGAATAACGCCCATGGTGGTCTGAGCTTGCTCTGCTACAGAATGAGATCCATGCTCGACTCAATTAAGGAAACACCGGTTTTATGCATGATCTCAGGTAACATGCGTCCACTACACACTTTTGATAAAAAGTATATAGTGGAATTACCCTCCAGAAAAAACTGGCTGAATGGCCAGGTTATCTGTGCGGTCGGTTGCCTCATAATGTATACCGATGGGTCTAAAATAGGCCTCGACGTAGGCTTTGGTATTTACAGGGAACGCCCCAAATTCAAACTTAGTATGAATTTGGGTAGCTTCACCTCTATCTTCCAGGCAGAAATTTTCGCTATACTTCATTGTGCGGAAATCAATCTGCAAAAACACCACATCATCATCATCATTACAGCCCTTCACAAGTCCACTGCTGAACATAGGCCTCCCTGAAGTAATGCCAGAAAGCACGGTCCTGAGACACCTGCATCTATCGACTTCCTGCATATCCTATCAGGTCGTCACTCCATCTAGTGGGGGGTCTCCCTACACTACGCCTACCGGTATGAGGCTGCCACACGAGAAACTTTCTTCCCCATCGGTTATCGGTTCTTCGCTATATGGCCAGCCCATTGCCACTTCTGCCTACTAATCCGTTGGGCTATGTCGGTCACTCTGGTTTTACTGCGGATATCCTCATTTCTGAGTCTATCACGCAGAGAAACTCCGAGCATAGCCCTCTCCATAGCTCGCTGAGCGATCTTGAGCGTCCTCATACGGCCAGCAGCGAAGGACCAAGTCTCAGATCCGTAAGTCATCACTGGCAACACGCACTGGTTGCACAATCTAGTTTTTAGAGATTGAGGTATACCTGACGAGAAGATGTGTCGTAATTTCCCGAACGCTGCCCAACCGAGTTAAATCCGTCGATTGACCTCTCGGTCGAAGTTGGATTTACCTAATCGGACTTTTTGTCCCAGGTAAACGTACTCGTCAACAACTTCGAGCATAGTGCTCCCAAAAACTACCGGCATAGGTGTGACATGGACATTAAACATGATCTTTGTTTTGTCCATGTTCATCTTAAGACCTATCCGTTGGGAGACACCATTGAGGTCATTGAGCATGGTCCTCCAGCGATTCTGCCATAAGGACTATATCGTCGGCAAATCGTAAGTGAGTGATGTACTCGCCATTGATGTTAATACCGTATCCTTTCCAGTCCAGTAGCTTGAAAACGTCTTCCAATGCAGCGGTGAAGAGTTTCGGGGAAATAACGTCACCCTGTCTTACACCTCTCTACAGTGGGATAGGTTTCGTACTCTGGTTCTATACTCGGATAGCCATCGTTGCCCTACTGAACAAGCATTTCAGCACTTCAATATCAACTTGCCACCGCTTAAGGGACTGCAGCGACTTCCAAATTTTGACGTAATCAAAGCCTTTTTCATAGTTCACATACGCATGGCAATGTGGCAGATTGTACTCTTCGGTCTTCTGTACAATTTGCAGAAGTGTATGTATGTGGTCTATGGTACTAAAGCCTTTTCGGAAACCGGCTTATTCGGAGCTGAAAACAGTCGAGCCTGCCTGCGAGACGATTCGTTATGACTCTCGAAAACTGCACATAGATGTGGCTCAGAAGGAAAATCGGTAGTTCCTCAAGAGAGCTTTGTCGCCTTTCTTAAAAAAAATGATCACCGCACTTCTGTTGCGCGCCTCTTGAGTAGTTCCACCATGAAGGACGGAATTAAAGAGCTTCTGAAGGACTTCAAGTACCGGTTTTTCACGTTTTTTTTAGAAATGGGGTGTAATTCCACCTCCTAGATGAGCTGGGGCCCTGCCATTTTTAAGGTGCTGGAGAGCCATTCTAATCTCGCTCAGACTGACGTCTGGGATATCATCGGAATAGTGTCAGATAAGACTTACTCTTGGATCGTTACTCACACTTTCGTGTGGCTCCAACGATGATGTGTACAGCTGCCCATAGAACCTCTCAATCTCACTTAAAATCTCAGGTGTCCCGGAAACAATGCTGCCACACTCAGTCTTCAGCTTTGACAGTTGGCTCTTTCTGGCAGACAGATCTCTGGCAAAGACTTTGGAGCCCTGGTTCCGCTCGATCGCTTCTTTAATACGAGTAGTATTAAAGTTGCTTAAGTCTCGTCGCATGCATTCGGAGATCTGTCTGTTCAGTTGCCTGTATGCTGTCAAATCTGTTAACGATTCCAGCCTCATCTCCCGTCTAACAGCCATGAGATTAAGAGTTTGATCGGAGAGTTTTTGTGTTCTTCTGCGGCGAATCTTGCAGAACTTAGCTCCGACCGCATGGACAGTTTCCATGAGCTTGTCATTCATATCGTCTACTGCATTGCAATCTTCTAGGCACTGAAAGCGGTTACGTAACTCGCGCTCAAAGGTTTCGGGATTCTGGATTAAAGCACGAGGGGGACGGAGCGTTGACTTCATTAGACGAGACCTCTCCAACTTAACGTTTAGGTTCAGTGTGCCTCTAACCATTATGTGATCGCTGCCAGTTTTCACCCTTGCAATCACTGAGACATCACTGAACAGTTGGCGTCTGGTCGTCATAATGAAGTCAATCTCGTGTTTTGTCGAACCGTCGAGGCTCGACCAAGTCCACTTTCTGTGGGGCCGCTTCTGGAAGAAAGAGTTCATCATAAAAAAGTCCCTCTTTCTCCATGAAGTCGGCCAGCTGCTGGCCCCTTGGGTTCCGTTGCCCTATCCCAAAATTCCCTACCTTCAGCATTCCACCGTTCCACCGTTCTTTCTTGTGCCCAGTTTTGTGTTGAAGTCTCCCATTAACACCGTGTAGTGAGTTTTGGAGGAATGCATGGCTCTAGAAATGTTCTCATACATTTCCTCCATCTCCTCATCGGAATGTTCCGACGTTGGCGCGTAAACCTAACCTACGTAAACCTGGCTGTATGACCTTCAGCGAATACCGTTTGGTGATTCTGAGTATAAGGTACGCAACCCTCGTCGATACACTCCCAATCTTTAAAACGTTGTTAACGAGAGACTTGTGGACGATAAATCCAACACCTCCTTGGGACAGATGGTCGCCCTCCCGGTGATAGAACAAATTGCCGGATTCGAGAATCACCGTGTCTTCCCCCTCTCTTACCTCGGAATCCTATAATATTCCAGCGCTACTTGTCTATCTCTTCTTTCAGCTCCAGGATCTTCTCGTCAGTCCTCAAGGCGCGTGCGTTAAATATTGCCAGGTCGAGTCGTCGTAGGTGGTAACCGAACCTCCACCGAAGATTCTTAGCACCCCCTGCCCCGCCGTTACCATGGTCGACACTACGTCAACCATACAATTTATATAAACTCTGATAGTCAAGCAGCACTGCTAGCGCTGAGGTCAAACATAGAAAACTCGAAGCTGGTTGGAGGCTTCGTGAATCGTTTAAACGCCCTGGGATGTAACAACAGGGTCGTCTTACGATGGGTTCCGGGTCACGCGGGTATTGTAGGCAACGAATTTGCCGACAAACATGCACGGGAGTGCTCAAAGTGTGCCTAGCCCGATTGACCCTTGAAACTCTTTATCACAATAAATCACTTAAGATCTGGTCTGACACACCAGGCTTAAAACATTCTAAAAACTTGATCCGGGCTTTTGATCGTAAATTCGCTTCAGAAGCCCTGGGATTAAGTAAAAATAAATTGCGTATTCTGGCAAAAGCCCTAACTGGACACTGTTGTCTTAAAAAGCACATGTCCATCCTGGGACTAAGCAACTCAAGGATGTGTCGGTTCTGTTCCATAACGGAAGAAACGCCTCTGCACATCCTAACTGATTGCGGAAACTTAATGCGCACACGTAACACTAACGAAACTATGTACTCCGCCCAGAAGAATTGAAATTGCTCACGGCTAAGCAACTCCTTCTATTCATTGAAGACATAAGGGCTTAGCCGTGAACTACAGCCATAGCAGCGATCACAATAGACCTCTTAGGTCGTAGTGATACAGGTCTCTTTCCCTAGACCTGCATCGCTGCTCGCACATAATAAAAAACACTGGTTGAAATAGCCACATACCTTTTTAAAATGTTTTTGAAAAAATTAAAAAAAACTGTTAGTCGTAGGTCGTAAAAAATTTATCTGCCCTAACCTCCCCCTTTCGTTACACAATTTTCTCCTTATAACATCCCCAGTCAAAATAATCTTCTTATGAAACGAAACTAGTATGTGTAGCTTTCATAAAATATTTGGCGCTGATAGAATCCATAGGTAGTTGCCAAACTAGGAAAACACTTTGATATTACGTATCGGAGTTTCTGAGCGTGATATAAGAGCTAGATAAATATTTTTTTTTGTATATTGCTCCGCGCTGCAGCTATTTATTATGGTTGTAGCACGAATGCCTTCGCCTAGCCTTCGATTGTGTTCACCATGAAACATTAATCAGGAAACTTCAACACTACGGTGTAAGAAATGATGCTCTTAAATTAATTATTTCATATTTAAGTGACAGAACACAAAAAGTTGTTATTAATAGTATGAGTTCTTCCGGGTCGATTGTGCAAATGGGCGTGCCTCAGGGCTCAATTCTCGGCCCCTTTCTCTTTCTGTTTCTTGTATATATTAATGACTTACCTTACATAGTAGGGGATAACCATGATATAGTATTATTTGCTGATGATACTTCATTAATTTTCAAATTAAAACGACAGTTATTAAATTACGACGAAGTAAATAATGCTATAGCTAAGTTAGTCAATTGGATTTAATGTTTATAATTTGCATTTGAATGGAACTAAAACTAAATGTATGAAATTCGTAACTCCTAACGTTAAACATGTCAATACTAATGTAATTTTAAATGGGGAAGAATTGAGTCTTGTTGATACCACCATTTTTCTTGGAATCACACTAGACGCAAAGCTACAATGGCTCGCCCATATATCAAAACTAGCTAGCAGACTTACCAGTGTTGAAACAGCTAGAATAGTTTACTTTAGTTATTTCCATAGCATTATGTCGTATGGTATTTTGCTATGGGGACACGCGACTGACACTGAAATTATATTTATTTTACAGAAGAGGGCCATTAGAGCAATATATAATTTAAAACCAAAAGAGTCACTGAGACAAAAATTTAAGGAAATTAATATATTAACTCTGGCCTCTCAATACATTTATGAAAATGTAATGTACGTACACAAAAATAAAAGTAGTTTTGCGAAAATAAGTGATATTCATTCTGTAAATACTAGGAGCAGACACAAGCTGGTAGTACCAGTTACTCGACTCCACCGAGACAGTAATTCATTCTTGGGGCGATGTATACGCTTTTACAACAAACTCCCAGAAAATATACAAAATTTGTCATACACGAAGTTCAAAAATGTTATTAAACTAAGTTTGTATAAAAAGTGTTATTATAATATTAAGGAATTTATGGATGATAATAACCCCTGGGAAGGATGATCGCTACCGAGCTATTTCTAATTTGTCTTGTATTGTTGATTGTAAACATGATTGTAAGCTATTGTTAAAAAAAAATAGTCCCGCTGGGTTTCTTGCTGGTTCTTCCCAGGACAGAGGTTTTTTTTTGCGAACCAGTGATAAATTAAAAAAGTGACTTTCAATAAGTATTTTTATAATCTACATTGAATAAAAAAGTTTCTATTTCTATTTCTATTAATGGGTCGACTTGACCGGGTAGGGACCACGCTCTCACAGAATACCAACGTGAAATAGCAGCTTAATACTGCTGTGTTTCGTATGGTGAGTGTAGAAATCCGGAGACCCTTTTTAACTGGAAAGAGGCATTCTATCTTAGTCCTCAGGGATGACTCCGCATCTGCGTTTTAATTCTTAATCGAGGATAAATGCCTATGGACCACAGCATCTACTTACCATCAGGTGGACAGTGTGCTCGTTTGTCACCCTTATTCTGTAAAAAATACATACTCACACACACACACACACACACACACACGACACGCACACACGCACGCACGCACGCACGCACGCACGCACGCACGCACGCACGCACGCACGCACGCACGCACGCACGCACGCACGCACGCACGCACGCACGCACGCACGCACGCACGCACGCACGCACGCACGCACGCACGCACGCACGCACGCACGCACGCACGCACGCACGCACGCACGCACGCACGCACGCACGCACGCACGCACGCACGCACGCACGCACGCACGCACGCACGCACGCACGCACGCACCGCACGCACGCACGCACGCACGCACGCACGCACGCACGCACGCACGCACGCACGCACGCACGCACGCACGCACGCACGCACGCACGCACGCACGCACGCACGCACGCACGCACGCACGCACGCACGCACGCACGCACGCACGCACGCACGCACGCACGCACGCACGCACGCGCACGCACGCACGCACGCACGCACGCACGCACGCACGCACGCACGCACGCACGCACGCACGCACGCACGCACGCACGCACGCACGCACGCACGCACGCACGCACGCACGCACGCACGCACGCACGCACGCACGCACGCACGCACGCACGCACGCACGCACGCACGCACGCGCACGCACGCACGCACGCACGCACGCACGCACGCACGCACGCACGCACGCACGCACGCACGCACGCACGCACGCACACACACACACACACACACACACACACACACACACACACACACATATATATATATAGAGCCGTGGTAGCTCAGATGGTTAACGCTCGCTGTAAATATAACAGAACGCGAGTAACCCGGGTTCGATCCCCGCCGGCACCAATGAAATTGTTAATTGCAATTTTAAGTGCTGATTTACCATATGCTCGGCGGTGAAGGAAAACATCGTGAGGAAACCTGCATGTCTGAGGAATAAGAAAAAAAATATTTCGAAGACATGTGAAGTTCGTCAACACGCATTTGGGTAGCGCGGCGGACACTTCCTTGCCCTAAACCCTCTCAGAAATGAGGGGAGGCCTGAGCCCAGCAGTGGGACGTATATAGGCTGTAACTTTACTTTTATTATATATATATATATATATATATATATATATATATATATATATATATATATATAGATGCTAAGGGCTGGAGAGGGAGTGGTGGCAGGCCTGCTGTACACCTTGTTTAATTTATGTTGGGAATTAAAACGGGTACCGGATGACTGGTGTAAAGCAGTTATAGTACCAATATATAAAGGAAAAGGGTCACAGCAGGACTGCAAAAACTACCGCGGTATCAGCTTGCTTAGTATTGTGGGTAAACTGTATGCTAAGGTGTTAATTGAAAGAGTTATGAAAGAAACTGATGGAAAAATTTGGGATGTGCAAGCGGGTTTTAGAAAGGGAATGGGGTGCACAGATCAAGTCTTTTCCATGCGCATGATTGCGGAGAAGTTTTTGGCCAAAAACCAGAAAGTTTTTTGTGCGTTCATGGACTTGGAAAAGGCTTATGACAGAGTGGACAGGAATGTGTTATGGCAAACACTGAACTCATATGGGTTGAGCGCTGGTTTGATACAGGCATTAGGGTCTCTTTATAGGGACTCTAGTGCTTGTGTCAGGATCAATGGGGTCTACTCGGACTGGTTTGGCATCCAAAAAGGTGTCAGACAGGGCTGTGTAGCTTCCCCTTGGCTGTTCAACCTATTTATGGACCGGTGTTTGCAAACTTTGAAAGATGAAGTATGTGGTTTAAGAATGGGCGAGTTAACCGTCAAATGCCTTTTGTATGCCGATGATCAAGTCATATTTGCGTCATCAGCGGCTGAGTTGCAAATTATGGTTACATTAATGAACTGGGAATTAAAAGAAAGGGGAATGAAAGTGAACGCAAGTAAGACGAAAGTGATGGTTTTTGAAAGAGAAGAAAGCAAAACGGTATGTGAAATAAGAATAGAAGGAGAGTTAATTGAGCAAGTGGATGAGTTTGTGTATTTGGGATGTGTATTTAGCAGGGATGGTAGATATGATAGGGATATAGAACGACGAGTAAATGCTGGGAATAGAGTGAATGGGGCACTACACTCTATTATGGAGAACCAGAATGTGTCAAAACAGGCACGTATGGTAATTCATAATGCTGTGTTAGTCCCTACGTTAATGTATGGTAGTGAAAGCTGGGTGTGGCAGAAGAAGCACGAAAGTAGAATAAATGCTGTAGAAATGCGTTCTTTAAGAAATATGCTAGGGTTTAATCTGAATGACAGGGTGAGAAATTGCGTGATAAGAGATAAATGTGGTATGCAAGATGATGTTGTGACCAGGATTAAGAAAGGAATGCTTCGGTGGTTTGGTCACGTAGAAAGAATGAATGATGAAAGAGTGACAAAGCAAATTTATATGGCAGATGTGAACGGCCGAGTCGGGAAGGGACGCCCTAGAAAAAAGTTTGTCGACCAAATTGGCGATATTTTGAAAATGGGCCACGTTAGAAGTACCCTTAACCAACGAGCATGTATGCGTAGATATATGGATGTAAAGGAGGCGAAAGAGGTATGTCAGGATCGTGCCAAATGGAAGTCCGTAATCTCTGCCTACCCCTCTGGGTGACAGGCGTGAGTGTTTATGTATGTATGTTTATGTATATATATATATATACACTTCAAAAATCAGTCAAATCGTAAACTCTCATATCGTATCCATTCCTTTTGGAGGAGGAAGCAGGGCAATATGGGATAATGATTTCATTAATTTTATACTTGTCTGAGCTGCAGTTGTCTCTCTCGTTTACCTAACTCGATTGCTTGGGCAGATCACGACAGCAATAGGTCGTTAAAAAACTATTCCTCAATTTTTTCTTCTTTATAGTCTTAATCCTCTTAAAAAAGATGTCACTGATCATAACCAAATTATAAAACTAAGGTGTCCCCGTTTTACAATAAAGATACACAGTGGGTACTGTCCAATAAATTAAATTCCACTTGTCGGTACCTAAATATCACTGTGGACATTAACCAACGACATCTCATTAACCTATGTGGCAAACAATTTAAATAATGCTCTTCCATTCTAATTTATTTCCTTGTTTTAGGTAATGGAGTCGTTAAGCCGTTTTATTACCGGTTTATGGGCTTTGTAATAGCTGGATACGAATTAAACAAGTAAGTATGGTTAATTTACATCTCGTAGATCACATTTCAATGTTTTTACGATTATTGTTTTTACATATTATCGAAAGAATATATAATCACTACGTTTCTTATACGTACCTTGTCATATGTACCTATAGATAGAAATAAAGACAAACAGACGTAAATACAGTATTCTTTTAGGTTGCAAAAAAACATGCACTAAGTAGGTATATTAATCGGATTGCCAACATCAGTAAGTTTTACTGAATCAAATCAAATATGTTTATTTTAAAAACGCACCGTCGCTTCTCTTTATCTTAAAAAATACTATAAAAATATTATACTATAAAATATTATAATACTATAAATTTCTGTGTAAAATCAGAATAATAGGATAACTCCCGCGCCGCGCGAGACCATCATATTTGTTAATAATTTCTTTAGTTTCCTCTCAAAGAATCAATGTTTGTCAAAAAAATTCCAGCTTTACATTACCACAAATGCCAAATATTTAGTTATTTGATACGAGTAAATTAACACTATCAGTGTCAGTGTCAGTGATGATAGTGATGTGATGTGATATGATAATTATAATAATGTACTTATGAGGTATGTATTTATGTATAGATATAGTAATATAACCTATTAATAAAAAGCTAATTTACTTAAACAAATCCATATATTCATTTATTTTACAAAAAGATAAAACAAAACGAAAAACAAGACTGCTAGTAAAATTTTATTTAAAAGTCAACTAAGTCACGAACAAAGGTGATTGCGGAGCGTGGCGGTGGGCGTCCCCGACTCGGCCAGACCTTTCCGACTTGGCAAGTGTCGTTGTTTGCGTGTTGTGGCTCGTGCGTATATTAGCGGCGTTCGATACATTTCTTAGAAGATAGCCTACTATTCTGTTTTTACTATGATAGCGTGTTGATCACTGTGGTGAATGTAGCATGTACACAACCGCATCGTGTTTCGTTGTATATATTATGCACTACATGTTTTGTGTGCGTAGGCTCGAGAATCAAAAATTATTATCGAGCTGTTAGAATAAGCCGCACCATGTAGTGGCGGTGTAAGAATATTTACTATACTAGAATTATTTTGTCCGTGCAGTTTGGATCATAAATCATCGGAGTATTTCGTTCTCTTTCCCACTCATGGGCCTTAGGGGCGAGGATAGTGATGCGCATTATTGTTGTTGATAAGCGTTATCGATAGTGTATTTAGTTTTGTCATTATATGAGTTAGTGATAAAGATGAAAAAAAGATAAAACAACGTATTTGTTAAAATAAGAATAATAATGATTTAAAATAAATTATTAATTAGGTATCTATGTACTAAAAAAACTATAAGTACAAATGTTGGGAATGTAACAAGTTATATTAAAAATAAATATAAATATAATAACTTATATCTAAAATTAAATCTAAAACTATTTACATTAAATATAGATGGAGGTGATAATGGAAAACAAATGACTCATAACATAACAATATCGCACAATTCTTTGTATACCGCACCGCCGCCGTGTACCTGCCTTCGATGATTATTTATTGTTATCGATAATGGCGTTTCGCCCGCGCAATATGCTCACCGCCCTAGCCGGGCTGAAGCCGAGCTATGATTTATGACCCCAACTGCATGAACAAAATAATATTACTATAAGTACCTCATATCATCCCGTATCGAAAGTGGGGACATTCGGAAACAAATCAGAAGATGGGCAGCAGCGTCTTCCTAATAAAGATTAAAAATAAAAACTTACGGTTGTCATCCCGCTTGTAAAGCGTGGCAACTGTGGCAAACATCCCCCCTGTGAGGCAATTTATGGAGGAGGTCTATGTTCAGAAGTGAAGCGTTACAATTTAAGTGTATATAATTACATGTTTCTAATTATGTATGGCTTATTTTTGGGCCATCAAATGATCGCTAGATTATATCACTTTCTTAAGGCGATAAGAATTTACAGGTTTATTTTATAATAACCGGCCAAATTTTCAGAGAAGATTTAGAATAAGTAGTATGGCCTATATCACTGAAGAAAAATTAATAAAATGATCTTAAACAACAAACTTTTTATCTTTTAAATTCAAAATGCGAGGTAATGAATTATTTTAACTGAGTTTACAGCGCACGCACATATTCGTATGGTTTGCCGCACACTAAATACGGAACAAATGGCTTGGCCACACACATACGGAAGATTACAAGATAGCCAGTATTATGTAAAAAGAGCCAAATTACGAGCCTATCCAGAATTTTTTTATAGGGTATGGTGACAAACGAGCACACAGTCCACCTGATGGTAAGTGGTTGCTGTGGTCCATAGACATCTACATCTATCCTCGATTACGAATTAGAATGCAGTTGCGTTGTCACCCGTTAGGATTAAGATGGAATGCCTCGTTTCCAGTAAAAAGGGTCACAGCAACATTAAGCTACTATTTTACGCTGGTTTTCTGTGAGAGCTTGGTCCTTCCTCGGTCGAGCAACCCATTCGTACTACAACTATACTACTAATATAACTGCAGCATGGCTCTACCACGTATAAAAATCCTATCAGAATCCTTTTTAAATATTATCGGATGTCTATAAACTCTTTTGACAAATTATTTCATTTGTTACATCATTTCTTAATGATGAGCTGGAGGGAACAGTAACAGAGGTGCTAGAATCATGGTGCTTAAGTCTTAAGGAAATGACGAATCCACGACTTTTTCTGCCTAACATTTAAAAATGAACCTAATATTCAACAGATTTCATAGCGGGGAAGTTAATTTGTTCGACAAATGTAAAGGATAATCTTCGTTTTTGTACTATTAGTTATATTTTATATTCATTAGACTAAAAATAAATAAACCAAACCATTGAGGCATTGTTTTGTCTATTATAATACTCTAAAAACGGATAAACTTTTATTTAAAACTATCTTCTCAATTAAATGACATTGTGTGACAAACTGACTATAAAAGGAAACTGATAAAGAACTTCTGCAGTTCCTTTGAATTGAACTGCTACCTACATTTTTCTATCACTAGAGTCAGTCTTTGAAAACTATGTATGTAATATGAAATTAATATGCTTGCTTTCCTATACGGGACACAACAAGTATTCTTCATGATGAAAAATATAATCCTCCATGTAACTAGATCACCGATTCCGTAATTCGTAAATTCCGTACGGAATTTACGAATGTGTGTAGCGAATCATATAAAATCTATGTAACACTTGTCTCAAGCACGGTAGATCGGTAGGCATAAACGTAAGAAAAGTAGAGAATCCTTATTTACATTATTTATATATTTGAACTTAAGTTTAAAATTTTGCTACTCCTTGAAAAGTAACCCTATACCTTTAAATATTCTATGATCCAAACTGTCTTAAAAATGTAAAGTGAAGCATTCTAAGGTGTGTGTGTGTGTTTATATTTTATTTAATAACGTTTAGGCCGTGGTAGATTTCACAGTACGCGAGCAAACCGGGTTCGATCTCCATCGGCACCAATGAAATTGTTAATTGCAATTTTAAGTGCTGATTTACCAAGTGCTCGGCGGTGAAGGAAAACATCGTGACGAAACCTGCATGTCTGAGAAATAAGAAAAAAATATTTCGAAAACATGTGAAGTTCGCCAACACGTATTGGGGCAGCGAAGCGGACAATTTCCTGCCCTAAAACAGTCTCAGAAATGTGCAGAGGCCTGTGCTCAGGAGTGGGACCTATATAGGCTGCAACATTAACTTTTTTTAACTTTTGCTACTGCTACATACAGTAACGCACACGAGTACAAAGGGGTGGACTTTTTTTTTTCAAATTTATATGGCAGCACTGCTGAAAAATAACCTATTTAATAAAAAGAGCCATCAAAATTGAACTGAAAATATCGCGTAACAAACACTTACAAAAAAAAAAACACGCAATGGAATTGTAACCGTCCTCCTTTTTTACCGTTACCATTACAACCTATTAAAATCCACCGCTGAACATAGGCCTCCCCCATAGATTGCCTCATAGGGAGACATTTGCAGTAGTTGCCGTGCTTGGTTAGCTGATTGGCAACCGCAGCTTATTTTTAGTCATTATTAGTAAGACGCTGCTGACTCATCTACCATGTTTCCCTCTGTCGCCTCTTACGACACCCACGGTATGATACGGGGTAGTGGAGATTCTTACACCGCCACTACACGAAACGTCCTCCTATTTTAAATTCTGCTAAAATATGTGGCATAGAACGGTATCTTTTGATTACGTTCACATAATAGTTTAGTGTTTGATATTTTTGAATTTGATATCTACCCCCTTAATCCGGGCTTCTGATCGTAAATTCGCTTCAGAAGCCCTGGGATTAAGTAATAATAAATTGCGCATTCTGGTAAGAGCCCTAACTGGACACTGTTGTCTTAAAAAGCACATGTCCATCCTGGGACTAAGCAACTCAAGGATGTGTCCGATCGGTTCCATAACGGAAGAAACGCCTCTACACATCCTGAGTGATTGCGGACCCTTAATGCGCAAACGTAACACTCATCTGGGACACTATCTACTCTACCCAGAAGAAGTGAAATTGCTCGCGGCTAAGCAACTCCTTCTATTCATTGAAGACATAGGGCTTAGCCGTGAACTATAGCCATAGCAGCGATCACAACAGATCTTCTAGGTCGCAGTGATACTGGTCTCTTCCATAGACCTGCATAGCTGCTTGCACATAATAAAAAAATACCCCCATTCTGGAGGAAAAGAGCCTAGACAAATTAGACGGGCGGACGGACAACAATGTGATCATAGGGATCCGTTTTTGTTTTTTAATATTCGTTATGAAAATTTTATAGTCATTGTTTTTTTTTTTAAATCTATTCGATGTCCTCGTTCACGTGTGCTCACTGTTTGCTCAGCGTTTGTAATCGAGAATCAATGCTGATGACGTCCTGCGGTGGATACATGACATGGATTAATTACCCACGTGACGTCATATCAAGCAAATTGCGCGCTGTTAATGGTATCACCTCACTTTCTGCGTCATAAAATGCAAAAAATATAAATTTACTTTTAATCCGCAGACTTATAGCTCGAAAAATATATAGGCATATAGGGAAGAAAGTATGACTTGAATGATTAATTGTATAGAATATTACATATGTCATGAAATATTACATGTGTCAATAGTGTAGTTTCTTGCTGGTTCTTTCCAGGACATTCAAAAGTATTTTCCTATTCTGTGGTAAATTAAACTTAAAAGTCTTTCAGTAAGTGTAATTTACTATGACAATAAACTATTTCCGTTCCTAAGTTCTAAAGTAGCAATCTCGTACTCAAGAGCGCAGTGCTTCGAGCATCCCCTCCCCTCTCCCCCTCCACACTTAGTAAAGATCCAACGAAACAAGAAGAGAGTCGATGAATGCCGATGCAGGACCGTGCTTTAGCAGTCATTTCTAATTTGTTTAGTGTTGTTAATTGTGTACCATATATGATTGGAAGCTATTAAATACTTAGTTTAAAAAAAGTCTCGTTGGGTTTCTTGCTAAACTCCCCATACCAAACGCACCAACTAGCATTAAGCTACTATTTTCGCCGATATTCTGTACGACTGACAGGAGTAGCCCTACGCCTGTCAGTCGACCCATTCATGCTACAACCATAATAACATAGCCGCAGCGTAGCTGTTCCACGAGTGAAACATTAATTCTGTTCCCTGTCAGTAATCTAAGTGAGTTTCCACGCACCGCCCCCCGAACGGGTTTCCGCCTTTCTTGGTGGGGGGGGGGGATTAGAAGTCGTGGCTTGGTCACCCGCGGTGAACAAAGAGGAACCCACATGGCTGGTCCGAGGTGAAGGGCCAGACCGAGGGGGCACTTCGAGTGGGCTTGACGAGCCCACTTCGGATGTGTGCTGGTCAGCTGCGACGGGAGTGGTGTCCTCTCCCCCTACCGCTGCAGTCGAGGTGGAGTCGCGGAGGAAGAGGAGTGTTGGTATGGCAATACGCCACTCGCCCTATCCTCCGCGACTCAAACGGAGCTGCACGGTTAATGCAGTGGTGGTGGGGCTGCGGGGGGAGAGGAGTGTCGGTACTCTCCCTACCGTCCGCAGCCAAATCTTGGTTGGCGGCGGAGCCAGATCTGCCGCTGGGGTTGGGAAGGCTAGTGCTTTTGTGTGCTCGTTTTTCATGGTCCCATGGTCTTCGCGCATCGGACACAGGGGCATCCGTTGCGCAGATGTAGTTCGAGTCCGTGGAGGAAGGCGCGCTATGTGTTCTGGTGCACCTTACTTGAGAAGGAGAAAGGGGAGGAGTAGTCCTTTCCCGAGGAGGGCTGTAGGGGCCGCAGATGTGTACGAAAGCGTTCCCGTGCCCCTGCCAATATGCGACGAAAGTGGAACATCATGGGATTTTAGTCGGTGCGAGTCCGACATAACCCGTACTTGCCCCCGCGAGGCGAGTATGCGTGGGCATTTCTCCATATTAAAAAAAGGGTTTCCACGCAGTCTCTTACAACACCTAAAATACGAAATTTGGTGATAGATTCTCTTAAGCCGCTATCACACATCTAGAATTTGTCGTCACTATTTCAGCCATCACTTCCACTGCTGAACACAGGCCTACCTCATGGATTGCTTTATAGTAGGGATATTTGTTTATACGTGGTAGAGCCACGCTGCAGCTATATTATGGTTGTAGCACGAAAGTGTCGGCTCGACCGGGGAAGGACCACGCTCTCACAGAATACCAGCGTAAAATAGCAGCTTCATGCTGCTGTGTTTCGTATTGTGAGTGTAGAGAACCGGAGACCTGTTTTACTGGAACCGAGGCATTCCACCTTAGTCTTCAAGGGTAATAATGGGCCACAGCATCCACTTACCATTATTATTAGGATGACTGTGTGCTCGTTTGTCTCCTTAATTCTATAAAAAAATTGCCGAAGTTGCCACGCTTGGCAGGCGGATTGGCAACCGCAGTTTTAGTTTTTAGTTGTTATTGTGAAGACGCTGGTACCCAGCTGGTGGCTGGCTCGGTCTATCCCCACGGTACGATATACCCATATCCCATATAGTGGATATTCTTACATTCCCACCACATGGTTATGGCTAGAATTTGGGTTAGCTATTTTCAAATATCATCAGCGGTGTAGTATAATTAGATATTAAATAGCAGTAGAATCAGAGTAATTGACATAGCCCAACTTATCAGTAAGCTGATCTGGCTATATAGCTCGAAGAACCGACAGAGATTTAAAAACGAGAATATCTGCAGTAGAACCAGAGTAATTAACATAGCCCAACGGATTAGTAAGCTGAAGTGGCAGTAAGCCGGCCGCATAGCTCGAAGAACCGGCAACCGATGTGGAAGAAAGGTTCTCGAGTGGCAGCCTCTTACCGGTAAGCGAATTTCGCCAAACACCCCACTAGACGGAGTGACGACTTATTTAAGATGCAGGAAGTCGATGTTTGCAGGTGGCTCAGGACCGTGCTTTGTGGCGTTGGGGCTTGGGAGAGGATTTAAGCAGTGTGGTATAATTAATGATGATGTTGGATGTCAAATTGTGAAATTGATGACAGGGATCAGATTAAAAAGGATGCAAAATATTGGATATTTTAATCGTTGTAAGTATCGAAATAGAAAAGAAAAATGATATTAAATGGGATAAAAACTAAGTTTTAAAATCACAGTATGTTAGGTTAAAAAATAGTACCATTGGGTTTCTCACCGGTTCTTTTTAGGACGTTCAAAGGTATTTTCCGATCTTATGGTAAATTAAGCTTAAAAATGTCTTTCAATTAGTGTAATTTACAAAGACAATAAACTATTTCTTTTCCTAGGTAGGTAATAAAGTAGCAGTCTCGTACTGAATAGTGTTATGCTGGGTGAAAAAATGAAAACTATTTAAATTGTCTAGTCTTAGTATCACAGATTGTTAAGGATAAATCAATCATAATATAGGTAATAAGTGGTGAAATACCGGCGTGTCGGTATGTTCTACTAGCGCCTAAAAGTCAAGATTCCAACGTTTTAATAAAAACTAAATTTACTTGACCAAGGAAAGACATTTTTTTAATCATGGATTTTCATTACAATAATATCAATAATAATAAAAAATATTATATAATATACAATATTATATTGTTTAGCTAAAAGTACGTAGGATTTATATATATATATTATACGTCTTGGACTTTATGAAGTGACCTAAAGGTGTAAATCGGTGAATGCTAAATTAAAATACTGTTTACGACTAGATGAAAAACTTTTTAAAAACGAAATAAAGTTGGTGAGATTTTTTTTATTAACGAGTCAGTTAAAAAAGACTAGTTTTTACGATAATGCCCGAGTACAAATACCTAAAAATTAAAGTAATATTAAAGTTGATTTCTGATCGTTTTAAGATAATACTGTTAAAAGCTTTTTCGATAAACAATAACAAAAAAAAATGAATTTCAATAATAATAACATAGTAAAATTAAAAAAAATACATTAATACATTTCTACATTTTTTTCATTTACATATCTAGATTTTTTCGCGATCATATTATGATGTGCGTGTACTTTTGGATTTTCAAAACTTTTTTTATTGACGCTTGAGATAAAATTATCGGAAAATTAGAAGTGATAGTAACAACTAACAAGGTTATTTGTAAAAATTCTATTGTAGATTGAGAATTTTTTTCTACATTTTTTCACGATCATATTATGATCATAAAGAGTCGTGTACTTTGGATTTTCAAAACTTTTTTTATTGACGTATGAGATAATATTATCGGAAAATTAGAAGTGATAGTAACAACTAACAAGGTTATTTGTAAAAATTTGTCATTATAAAAAATTACGTATAACATGAGCGCTTAAGGCATGCACATTTGGATTTGCCAAAAGTTTATTTTATTATGTTTGCAGAAATTTAAGCACGTACAAAGATGGCTGTATAAACAAGTAATTTTATCTGCGAACGTTCGTGCCGTGTCGAGTGCGAGCAGCAGTGGGCGTCTAATGCCCCATTTACATTCAGCCCGTTTGGGCAGGGAAGTGAGCAGGGCAGTGAGCAGGGCAGTATGTAAACAGGCTACTCGCACTGACACTGCCGCTGCCGCTGACACTGCCCGAAATGTCGGTTTTTCGTGCGGAAGTCAAAGGACGGGCAGCGCGAGCGGCAGTGTGTGTTCACATTCAGCTCCATCGCTCACTTCGCGACAAGCGCCTGGATGAACGGACGTGCGTGCCGTCCTGTTATTAAATAAATACGATCTACCAAAATGCCTTTCGAGTGGATTAATGAAAATACAATAAAGTTTTTAGAACTGCTGGAATCAGAAAAAACTATATGGGATTTCAACGATAAAAACCACAATTCATCATCTTCTACGAATACGAATTTTCTTTTTGAGTTAACATAGTACCTATGTACATAATTAATTATAAATTCGTCAAATTTATTATATTAATATAAAATTTAGTTAAAGGAATTAATGAACATTGACATTTTATTGCTAAAAACGATTAGTAACTCATATTGATTATTTATTAATTAAAATGTAAAATAAGTTAAAAGGTAATATTTGCATAATAGCCTGAGATTTTTAAATTATAATTTTATTGTAATTAAAATTACGAATTAGTTTATACTGAAGTGTAATTAATAAAATAATAATAGCTTAACTAATCTCATATAATATTTAATATTATTTATGTAACAATAATATAATAATTCAATTAATAATTTATGAACAATTTACTGTATAAGAATTCAAATAGAGTGGATCTGTATAAGTATTTAATTGTACATAATATTTGAATTCAAAAAGAATGTGTGTAACTTTTAAGCAACATCGGGTTTGTGTAATTAGCTGTATTTCATATCATTTTTCCATGCCAATTATGGCAAAACATGTCAGTTCCACGTCATTGATCATCTTATGTACCATGTTTTTAAGCAAATAAATTTTCTATCTATCTATCTATCTTCTTTTGAACTTGATATCTTTTTAAATTATTAACATAATTTTGTATTGCAAGAAGACAGCGCGGACGCTGTAATTATTTCGACGTCCGCCATAGTCGAAAGCCGAAAGCGATGTGAGTGGTAGGGCAGAGTGTGAATACACACTTCCCGCGATCCTGCTACGGCAGTATTTAGGGAAGTATTGCCGGCAGCGCGAGGAGCAGTGGCAGTGGCTGAATGTAAATGGGGCTTAAAAGTATAGTCACGTCACGTGTTAAATGTGTTGTTTGCAGACCTTTGCGTAGCGTCGTGGCGACTTAGGGTTGTCAAAAAAGGATTCACATATTCGCGATACTTAAACGTACCTACGAACCATTGGTTATCTTTTTTCACCTAGCATTTTTATAGCATTGGGTGACAAACGAGCATACAGTCCACCTGATGGTAAGTGGATGCTGTGGCTCATAGAAATCTACATTTAACCTCAATTAAGAATCAAAACGCAGAAGCGTTGTCACCCCTGAGGACTAAGATGGAATGCCTCGATTCCAGTAAAACAGGTTTCCGGTTCTCTACACTCACCATATGAAACACAGCAGAATTATGCTGCTATTTTGTGCTAGTATTCTGTGAGAGCGTGGTCCTGCCTGTAATTGTAGAATTCCTTTTTTTTAAATTATGACGGATATTAATGTTTAATTGTTATTACAATCATATCTACATATTATCGTATTGTCTGCCACATCTACATTACACGATTCTAAAGACCCATTTTCGTGAAAATACTAAGTACACGGCCGTTCAGACTGCGTGTTTTAATTTACGTCATTCTTTTACATTTAGTTTAGTTATAAAAAGTTATCCTCCTCACACTATGTGGTTTTCTGCTGTATCTTGGGGGTATTTTTATTTGCAAATTGTATATGTTTATTTTACCTCTAACTGACACAAGTGTCGGTAAAAGAGCGTGGTCTTTGACAATCTTCTTACTCCCCGCACAATGAAAAGGTAATAAAACCACATACAATTTGCAAATTATTTTTTTTATTAAAGGTAATTTCTAAACGTTTGAATACTGATTCTGATAACGCAATTAACGGAAACCACAGGGTTTTTATTACATGTTGTATAAATTGTAGACATCCAGACCCGGAACAATTATTTGTAGGCTATACAAATATTTGTCCCGTGCGGGAATCGAACTTGCGGCCTTCAGCGTCGCTGATCAATACTAAACCACTGAGCCGTCTATACGAAACGTTCGTAGGCAGCAGCTTAAAGTCGTTATAAAAATATATAAAACTTGTAGATTTATAACACTTAAACAGGCAACCCTAACAAGGTCGCACCCAAATTTATTTGTGTAAGTAGTCCGACAGCAAAGATATTTATGGATGTTTTTATATGAAAAAGAAGTAAATAGGAACTATATTAGGTTTAATGACTTAAGGCTGATTTTTCAAACAGATAAAAGTATTCCATTGACTAAATTATTATCTCAATGAACATAAATGGGATAAAATTGAACTATTTCATTCATACAACTGCATATTATAGGTACCTAATTCTATTCTACGATATGCCCCATTTACATTCAGCCCGTTTGGGCAGGGAAGTGAGCAGGGCAGTGAGCAGGGCAGTATGTAAACAGGCTACTCGCGCTGACACTGCCGCTGCCGCTGCCACTGCCCGAAATGTCGGTTTTTCGTGCGGAAGTCAAAGGACGGGCAGCGCGAGCGGCAGTGTGTGTTCACATTCAGCTCCATCGCTCACTTCGCGACAAGCGCCTGGATGAACGGACGTGCGTGCCGTCCTGTTATTAAATAAATACGATCTACCAAAATGCCTTTCGAGTGGATTAATGAAAATACAATAAAGTTTTTAGAACTGCTGGAATCAGAAAAAACTATATGGGATTTCAACGATAAAAACCACAATTAATCATCTTCTACGAATACGAATTTTCTTTTTGAGATAACATAGTAGGTACCTATGTACATAATTAATTATAAATTCGTCAAATTTTATAAAATTTAGTTTAAGGAATTAATGAAAATTGACATTTTATTTCTAAAACGATTAGTAACTCATATTGATTATTTATTTATTAAAATGTAAAATAAGTTAAATGGAAATATTTGCATAATAGCCTGAGATTTTTAAATTATAATTTTATTGTAATTAAAATTACGAATTAGTTTATACTGAAGTGTAATTAATAAAATAATAATAGCTTAACTAATCTCATATAATATTTAATATTATTTATGTAACAATAATATAATAATTCAATTAATAATTTATGAACAATTTACTGTATAAGAATTCAAATAGAGTGGATCTGTATAAGTATTTAATTGTACATAATATTTGAATTCAAAAAAGAATGTGTGTACCTAACTTTTAAGCAACATCGGGTTTGTGTAATTAGCTGTATTTCATATCATTTTTCCATGCCAATTATGGCAAAACATGTCAGTTTCACGTCATTGATCATCTTATGTACCATGTTTTTAAGCAAATAAATTTTCTATCTATCTATCTATCTTCTTTTGAACTTGATATCTTTTTAAATTATTAACATAATTTTGTATTGCAAGAAGACACAGCGTGGACGCTGTAATTATTTCGACGTCCGCCATAGTCGAAAGCCGAAAGCGATGTGAGTGGTAGGGCAGAGTGTGAATACACACTTCCCGCGATCCTGCTACGGCAGTATTTAGGGAAGTATTGCCGGCAGCGCGAGGAGCAGTGGCAGTGGCTGAATGTAAATGGGGCTATAGAGGTACGAGAAAGTCTCGAATGGTACGAGGCGTTGTATATTATTATGGTGCTATTTGCAAGAATATTTTGTAAAAGTGTTATAAGCCACTGTTTGAAGTTTTCTGCATCCATTTCCTCATGGTATTCTCTTGTACTCTTTGATTGGATGGCTAATAAACAATTTTCTTCAAATCATTCTCCGGCGGATCACACATTTCAAATTATGAGGCGAACACATTTTCCCCTCAGAATTTTCCCTAATGATGCAGCAAAACATTAAATTAAAACTTTGTATAGTCGTTTTAAAATTGTTTATACGTGGTAGAGCCATGCTGCATCTATAATATAGTTGTAGCACGAATGGGTCGACTTGACCCGGATAGGACCACGCTCTCACAGAGTACCAGCGTAAAATATTAGCTTAATGCTGCTGTGTTTCGTATGGTGAGTGTAAAGAACCGGAGACCCTTTAACTGGAAACGAGGCATTTCATCTTACTCCTCAGGGGTGACGACGCATCTGTATTTGGTTTATTTGTTTTTTAATCGCGGATAGACGTTTAAACGTCTTTGTTCCATTCAGTTACCAACAGCTTGACTGTGTGCTCGTTTGTCTTCCCTAATCTATAAAAAATAATAGGATTTTGTAAGTAATGCGGGGCGTGACATCCGGGATACATAAGATATTTTGTAAGTAATGCGGGGCGTGACATCCGGGATACATAAGATATTTTGTAAGTAATGCGGGGCGTGACATCCGGGATACATAAGATATTTTGTAAGTAATGCGGGGCGTGACATCCGGGATACATAAGATATTTTTCAGCACTATTTAATTAATGTTTACAATCTTATTTACGACCAGAGAACCTTTTTACTGGAAATGCGGCACTCCTTAGTCCTCAGGGGTAGCAGCGCATTAGCATTTTGATTCTTAATCGAGTATAGATGTGGACGTCTATAGGCCGCAGCATCCACTAACCATCAGGTGGACTGTGTGCTGGTTTGTCACCTTTATTCTTAAAAAAATTATCAACCCGTTACTGTCGTCCTCTTTTGACGACTCTGTGGCCCTGTGGCGCTGTGGTTTTACCATTGAGTTTTGGCGCTTATAGCCGCGGGTTCGAATCCTGCAAGAAACAAATATGGGTGTGGGTCTGGATGATTTGCTTCAAGTAAGTAGAAAACCCTAATGTGTAAGTGTGTGTGAACAAGTGGTAATATTTAAAAATTTGTACAACCGCCGACTTCAATATAAATAAAATGAGAATGTCATTAATGTAGTCGAACTCATTTGAATACGCATTACTGAGAATAACTCAAAATCTACTGTTCAGATCTTGATCAAAAGAATCACCAAAATCGGGTCCCCTAGGAAGAAGTTCTGAGGTAACTAACACATAAAAAAACATACAGTCGAAATGAGTACCTCCCGTTTATGAAGTAGGTTAAAAATAATAAAATTCTAACCTGCTGTGGGATAGATAATACCGTAATCGTTGGGCTTTGCAGGTGGTCTCACGATCGCACCGCTTGAAGTCTTGCAGCATTCCATACAGGCCTCTTCTACTAAACGAATTTGCCGTTATCGCCACGTTTGACAGACTAATTGGCGATATGTCTCGCAATTTGACGATACATCTCGTGGTCAGTTTGTAAGTTTTGTATCTAGCATAGATTACATTGTGTACCGCCATCTATCGGCCATGAGGATTTTTATTTACAAAAGAGAGGTAAACGAGCATGCGGCTCACCTGATGGTAAATGACTACCACCCTCATGAACAACTGCAACGACAGAGAAATTGCAAGTGCGTTGCCAGCCTTTTAAAAATGAGTAGGTATTTTTTGGTTTAAGGTCCCTAAGTCGTATCGGTCCGAAAAAATCGCTGGTGCTATTCGATTCCACAAGGAAGTTGTGCGAGAAAGAAAACTTCTGGTAAACTCTAAGTCCTGCAAAAGAGTCATTGCCAAGACAAAGTCAGAGCACATAGGCAGAATTGGCGAGAAACTAGTTCGCCTTCCTTCTGGAACTCGTGCATTCTGGTCTCTCGCCAAGGCTGTCTAGGGGAATTTCTGTCAGCCATTTCTTCCATCTCTGCACAGGGAGAACGACTCACTGGCCCATACCGCAAAGGAGAAAGCCGATCTTCTAGGCTCTTTCTTTGCGTCCAACTCGACTCTCGATGACGGGGGGAGTACGCCGCCGACCATGCCGCGGTGTGAGTGCTCCATGCCGGAAGTGCAGTTCACACAGCGCTCGGTTCGCAAAGCACTCCTCTCCCTGGACATCCACAAGTCGAGTGGGCCTGACGGAATCCCCCCAATTGTGCTGGGGACGTGTACTCCAGAGTTGGCACCGGTTTTAACGCGTCTTTTCCGGTACTCCTACTCCCTAGGCGCAGTCCCAAAATCATGGAAGACGGCTTTCGTCCACCCGATCCCTAAAAAAGGCGACCGCTCAGACCCGTCCAACTACCGGCCTATCGCCATCACCTCCGTGTTCTCCAAAACAAGGGAGTCTATTGTAAACTGCCAGCTCATTAGGTACCTTGAGGATCACCAGCTGATAAGTGACCGCCAATACGGTTTTCGCCGTGGTCGGTCAGCTGGTGATCTTCTGGTCTACCTAACTCATAGATGGGCGGAGGCAGTAGAGTCCAAGGGGGAGGCATTGGTCGTTAGTTTGGACATTGCGAAGGCCTTCGATCGGGTTTGGCACAAAGCGCTTCTTTCGAAGCTCCCTTCCTATGGGCTTCCCGAGAAATTGTGCGATTGGATCACCAGCTTTCTTGCAGATCGGAGCATCAAGGTCGTTGTAGACGGTGCAAGCTCCGATTGCAAGCCTATTAATGCTGGTATTCCACAAGGCTGCATGCTATCGCCAACGCTGTTTCTTCTGCATATCAATGATATGTTGCAAACCCGTAACATTCATTGCTATGCAGATGACAGCACTGTTGATGCTCTTTACACCGGCCGAGCCAATATTTCTCGGGAAAATATCTCCGAGTGACGGGACAAACTTGTGTCTCAAGTCGAGTCTTTGCTGAACAGAGTCTCGGATTGGGGGCGACTAAATCTAGTCCAGTTTAACCCCCAGAAGACACAAGTTTGCGCGTTAACCGCTAAAAAGAACCCCTTTGTCGTATCTCTTCAGTTTCAAGGCACTCCCCTTGTTGCCTCAGCCAGTATCGGAATCCTCGGCGTTGACATATCGAGTGACGTGCAGTTTCGTGGTCACTTGGAAGAGAAGGCCAAATTGGCCTCTACAAAGCTTGGCGTGCTCAGCAGAGCGGGACAGTATTTCATGCCGGCACACCGCCTGCGACTTTACAAGGCGCAGGTTCGGCCGCACATGGAATACTGTTCCCGTCTCTGGGCTGGGGCTCCCCAGTACCAGCTCCTTCCACTTGACCGCATCCAGCGCAGAGCGGCTCGAATCGTCGACGACCGAGTGCTTTCCGATCGGCTCGATTAACTGGCACTGCGAAGAGATGTTGCATCTCTTTGCATTTTATTTCGCATATACCATGGAGAGTGCTCTGAGGAATTGTTCGGATTAATCCCAGCCGCCAAATTTCGTGAACGCACTACGCGGCAAATGTCCCGATACCATCCACACCATCTGGATGCTTGGCGGTCCACCACAGTACGTTTCAAAAGGAGTTTTCTTCCGCGTACAACCTCTCTGTGGAATAGTTTACCACCGGCAATTTTTCCGGACCGATACGACCTGGGGACCTTCAAGAAAAGAGCTTACTCCTTTCTAAAGGGCCGGCAACGCACCTGCAATTCCCCTGGTGTTGCGGTTGATCATGGGCGGCGGCAGTCACTTAACATCAGGTGAGCCGCATGCTCGTTTGCCCCCTCTTCTATAAAAAAAAACATAGTGGCGGTAACAGCGGTCCACGCTAACCATCCAGATAGAATTGATGGTATCTGTGATGGTATTATGAGTTTTGTTGCGATATGGGATAGTGTAATTTGGCAACAGGATTTGGAACAATTCCTCGGAGTACTCCCCGCGGCCGACGCGATAAAATTTTTTTTTATAGGATAGGGAGACAAACGGGCACACAGTCCACCTGATGGTAAGTGGTTGCTGCGGTCCATAGACATCTACATCCATCCTCGATTACGAATCAAAATGCATATGTGTTATCACCCGTGAGGATTAAGATGGAATGCCTCAATTCCAGTAAAACGGGTCTCCGGTTCTCTACACTCACCATACGAAACACAGCAGCGTTAAGCTAATATATTACGCTGGTATTCTGTAAGAGCGTGGTCATTCCCTGATCAAGCCGACCCATTCGTGCTAAAACTATACTACTAATATAACTACAACATGGCTCTATCACGTATGAAATATGCAAATGAGTATGCAAAGGAATGCAACAAGTTTCGCAACGCCGAGTGAAGCCGATCAGAAAGAATTCGGATTGTCTTGTTTTCCATAGTTGCCTCTTACGAAACCTAAGGGATGAAATGAAATGATGGATTAACCACAGGGCTGTTATAATGTCTCCAAAGCTATAATAATGACACAGAAATAATAGGGCTCTTCACGATATTGTGGGAAGTAAGAATGTGTCAAAAAAAACGCACGTATGGCAATTCATAATGTTGTGTTAGTTACACATACGCTGCCCTCAGTCATGTATTAAATGTGATACTCCGTACAAAGTGATGGTGAAAAATAGGCATGAGAGTAAAATAAATGCTGTAGAAACTGTGTTTTGTTGCGTTATGGTCGCTATGAACCGCAGCGTGAGAAGTTGTGGGTTAAGACGAAAGTATGGTCTGCAAGATGATGGTGCGACTAGGATTTAGAATGGATTGTTTCGATGGTTTGGTCACGTAGAAAGAATGAATAGAAAAAGAGTGATAAAGCAAATTTATGTTGCAGCAGTGAACGGCAGAGTTAGCAAAGGACGCCTTGGCCTGAGGTTTATCTAATATCGACTAAATTGGTGATATTTATAAAATAGGCCAAATTAAGAATAGGTACCCATAATCGAGGAGCATATGGACAGGACAGGACGTGAAGTAGGAGAGAAAGGTTTGTCAGAATCGTTTAATACGTGGTAGAGCCATGCTGCAGTTATATTAGTAGTATAGTTGTAGTACGAATGTGTCGGCTCGACCGGGGAGGACCACGCTCTCACAGAATACCAGCGTGAAATAGTAGCTTAATGCTGCTGTATTTCGTATGGTGAGTGTAGAGAACCGGAGACCCTTTTTACTGGAAACGAGGCATTCCATCTTAGTCCTCACGGGTGACAACGCATCTGCATTTTGATTCGTAATCGAGGATAGATGTAGATGTCTATGGGCCACAGCAACCACTTACCATCGGGTGGACTGTGTGCTTGTTTGTCACCCTATCCTATAAAAAAAAAAAGTGTCCGTAAACTCTGCCTCTTCTGGGTGACAGGTGTTTATATCACGCATGTTAAGTATTCTTATAACTTTTCATGTTCACCGTTTACGGTGTAGAAAGAAGACTGCCATTGCATTTTTTATAGAATAAGGGTGACAAACGAGCCATAGTCCACCTGATGGTAAGTGAATACTGTGGTCCATAGACATCTACATTTATCCTCGATTAAGAATCAAAACGCAAATGGGTTGTCACCCTCGAGGACCAAGATGGAATGTCTCGTTTTCAGTAAAAAAGGGTCTCCGGATCTCTACACTCACCATACGAAACACAGCAGCATTAAGCTGCTATTTTACGTTGGTATTCTGTGAGAGCGTGGTTCCTCCTCGGTCGAGCCGACCCATTCGTGGTACAACCATAATATAGCCGCAGCGTGGCTCTCCCACGCATAAATATTACAATTTTTATAGTACAAATGTAACTTTTGCACGTTCATCGATATCCGCCATATTTCACCTCGTCATTTTCACAAGTCTATGACAATCCTGAACGTAAAATACTGACGTCGAATGCTACTTCAGTCGCCAGTACTTTCGAAAATTTTGGTTGTTTATTCTAGAATCATCCAGTTTGAAATAATCTAAATTATAAATGCATGAAAGTTCATCGTACTTTGACAAAGAGTTTGAAACTTGAATAAACTTGAATACCCGCTATTAAATATTTATTATACAGCTTATCGATCACAATGGGCTGATTAAAATAAAACAACTGATATTTTCATTACAATATTTTAAATGTCACTGTATTGCAATGGCTACACGCTTGGCTGCACCGCTACAGGGTAGCGAATTCGAACCCTGCACGGAACAATCATAGATAAATACATAGGTAGAGCGAAGCTACTAAAACGCGCAAGCTAATAAAAGAGTTTTAAAATAATAGAAAACTTCGGCATTGGTGTTGAGTTTGATTTGGTAATAATATAAACACTCATAATTTAAAAAAAATATAAATAATATAAAAATATAAACACTCATAAGTTTGGAAAAGTTCCAGATATCGCGGAAATGTAGATGTCTATGGGTCACAACATGTTTATCGCGCCATCTAAACACCAATTTTGGTAGTGAAAACAAACGCTGACATATCTGTTCCCTATGCTTTGCTACCATATGCTGAGTAAGACGTTTTTATACGTGGTAGAGCTACGCTGCAGTTATATTATAGCTGCATCACGAATGGGTCGGCTCGACTGGGGAATGACCACGCTCTCACAGAATACTAGCGTTAAATAGCAGTGTTTCGTATGATGAGTGTAGAGATCCGGAGATCCTTTTTTACTTGAAACGAGGCATTCCATCTTAGTTAGTGTTACTGTTTTGATTCTTAATCGAGGATAAATGTAGATGTCTATGGGTCACAGCATCCATTTACCATCAGGTAGACTGTGTGCCCGTTTGTTACCCTTATTCCATAAAAAAATAGACTTTATAAGTTAGATATTTTCAGTACAATATTTTAAATGTCACTGTATTGCAATGGCTACACGCTTGGCTGCACCGCTACAGGGTAGCGAATTCGAACCCTGCACGGAACAATGAGAGTTTGTATGTCTAGAAATTATTCATCGGGTTCTAGATTATTTTTATGGATAAACATGCCTAGAAGATCCTAGTGTGCGGAGGTGGGAAGAGGGGAGGGTCAGCAACCAAGTATAAATTTGACGCTTCCTCTTTTAAATATTGAGAGTTACTAATTCACGTGCATTTTAGGCCTCTGACATGTTTAAATTTTAATAAAGGTACATAATAGCTTTAAAGCGCTTGATAAGTTCGCTGTACCTACTATTAACAATTAAGACTGTGTTGTTGCCACAAAAGAGAAAGTTAGAATGCCTTGCCTCTGTGATCTGACCGTTTGATCTCTACATTCTGAGATATTAATACTTTCATTGTCATTTGGTAAAGTGGCCATTAGACTTTATAAGTTAGTTATATAGTCTAATGGCAGCTAGCCGTTGGTGATAGTTTTATAAAACTGAAATGACAAACTAACTGTTTTTTCCACCCGATGGTAAATGGTTAGTGCAGTTCATGGACACCTTCATCATCATTACAGCCCTTCACAAGTCCACTATTGAACACAGGCCACCCGCAAAGAATGCCACAAAGCACAGTCCAGAGCTACCTGCTAGTCACTCCATCTAGTAGGGGGCCGCCCCACACTTCGCCTACCTAATCTTGGTTCCCCATCGGTTGTCGGTTCTTCGAGCTATATGGCCGGCCCATTGCCACTTTAGCTTACTAATTTGTTGGTTCATGTCAGTTACTCTGGTTTTACTGCGGATATCCTTATTTCTGAGAAACCACGAGCATAGCGACTCGCTGAGTGACCTTGTGCTTCATATGACTAGCAGTAAAAGCAACACGTACTAGTTGTACAATCTCGTTTTCAAGTTTTGAGGTATACCCCGTGTAGTGACGGGTAAGAATATCCTCTGCACCTTATCTTTCCGTGAGTTTCGTTAGAGGTGACATAGAGAAACAGAGGCAGGAGATGAGCAGCAGCATCTTTCTGATAACAGCAAAAACTGCGGTTGCCAACACGTTTGCCAAGCGTGGCAACTATGGCATACCCTCCATGGCGAGAGTTACAAAGAGACACCTTCATACAATTAAACAAAGAAGGTTACAAATGCATTCTCAACTATCAGGAGTAGGATAGAAGAATGCATTACAGGATATTAACAGCGTTAGGAGGTTAGAGTCATTTATCCCGACGGACTCCTAGGCAAAGACAACGCACTTGCGATTCCGCTGGTGTTGCAGTTATTCATTGGCAGCGGTAGTCACCTACCATCACGTGAGCCGCGTGCGCGTTTGCCCACTGTTATATAAAATAAAGGCAGAAAAAGAAGCTATCATCCAGCGAAAAGGTAATAAAGACCAAATCAGGAGGCTCAGAGATTAGGACATCACTCATTAATCACGTGTTCTTTACCACCCGCACTTGGTGTCAGTGCCTTTTATTGACGAGAGTTCGATAAATGGATTATATACTGTCAGTGTATTATAATCTACTTATCGTGTTAATTCCGTTTTATATAAGTCGATATCGCTAATAAAGAAATAGAAAGGAATTCGACAAATGCCAATAAAAAGATAGATAATGCGATCATTATCAAATTTGACGTTCAAAAATAGAATAATTTACGATATGTAATGGAATAACAATTTCGACGATAAAATAATGTTTTGTGTAATTACAACGTAAAACTATTCTTAACATTATATTAGGCTTAATACTTTTAATTGAAATATTTAACATTTTTATTTTACAAATATTTTCCAAGTGGTATAGCCACGCCGCAGCTATATTATGGTTGTAGCACGATTGGGCCGGCCGTCGCAGGACCACGCTCTCACGGAATACCCGCGTGAAATGCAGCTTGATACTACTGTGTTTCGTATGGTGAGTGTTGATAACCAGAGAGCCTATTTTTACTGGAAATGAGGAATTTAATCTCTGTCCTCAGGGTTGACAACGCATCTGCGTTTTGACTCTTAATTGAGGATAAATGTAGGTGTCTATGGGCCAAAGCAACAACTTACCATCAGGTGGACTGTGTGCTCATTAGTTACCCTTATTCTACAAAAAAAAAAACTAATTTTTAGGTTTGATACAGTTACAGCCTATCAAAAGTCCACCGTTGAATATATTTGCTAGAGTTGTAACTTGTAACGCTTGTCAGACAGGTTGGCAACCGCCGGTTTTTTTATTTGTAAGGTAATATATACTATAAAACCGAAATTAGGAGGAGTATAGATCCAAAAACTCAAAGTCGTATACTATTACTATTATATTAATAAAAAAAGAATATAAAAAGCTTTGGCAATAATTAAGAACACTTCGAAAATCAACTTAATTAAAACTAACTACATTACGTACATAAGTACTGAGGCCTCAAGTTTATTAACTAAACAAAAAAAACTAATACGAATCTAATAGTTAATATACGAAACACAGAAAGCTGTAAGCCTTACTTTACGAAGTATAACATTTTAAGCCTGCCCTGTATCTATATTTTGGAACTATGCAAATTTGTCAAAAAAAGCCAAGCTTGTACACAAAACGCGATGACATCATATCTAGGAATCTAAGACAGAGAAACAAGCTAGTGCTACCAACTTCAAAACTAAAATCTCATTCATCCAGCCCATTTGCCATGTCATTATTTTGTTATATATTGTCATAAAAACATTAAAGTCGAAAAACCATTTGTAAAAAAATTAAAGCAACTACTTATAAACAAGTGTTACTATAGTACTTCTGAATTTTTAGAAGATAAAAATATAACATAATATAGATATGTAAATATAAATATGTTAGGTAATAATGAAATGCCATCCTACTAAATAAATTACAACAAAAAATTCTAATAAAATTTAAAATGATTCAAATAATTTAATAAAAATTCAATTGTGCTACCTATAATAATAAATTAAATGTCAAAATAAATTAATAAACAATAACAATTATAATAGCCGTATTCCAAATTCAATGTGTGTATGTTTATATAATGTAACGAATGTTAATATTAAATCATTATTTAACAATAATAATAATAAAACAAAATAAATGTCCCTCCTTCACCTTCCTTCCTATTATGGCTGTGCCCATGAGGGTCTATAGAGATACCACAAAACTATGTAACACCTTTTGTAACCTATGGAATGCAATAAAGTTATTGAGTATTGAGTACATTACGCCATAGTAAAATCGACTTTAATATTTACCGTAATATCAATTTTTAAAATGGCGTCGATAAGCTATGTCCTTTTGTAAAGTTAAAAAAAAGTAAAGTTAAAGCCTAAATAGGTCCCGCTGCTGGGCACAGGCCTCCCCTCATGCCTGAGAGGGTTTTAGGGCAAGGAAATGTTCACCGCGCTGCCCCAATACGTGTTGGCGAACTTCACACGTCTTCGAAATATTTTTTTCTTATTCCTCATACATGCAGGTTTCCTCACGATGTTTTCCTTCACCGTCGAGCAAGTGGTAAATCAGCACTTAAAATTGCAAATAACAATTTCATTAGTGCCGGCGGGGATCGAACCCGGGTTACTCGCGTTCTGTTATATTTACAGCGAGCGTTAACCATCTGAGCTACCACGGCTCTTCATGTCCTTTTGACTCTTTATTATTTGTTTGACTGATAACGTATCATATTACGAGTAGCTTTCTATGTAAATAAGGCTGTAGTTTTTTAGTTATAAGCAAGTATTAACGGGAAATTTATTTATTTATTTATTAGGTTCTCCAACAGTTATAACACAATACATTTGAAATAAAAAAAAATACAAGTTCCAACATGTCTTAAGCTAAGTGCATAACTACTTATAGGGGAACACATCATGCGTTTAATAATGATAAGTTACCATATGTGAAAGAACAATCATTAAACCTATTTTAAGTTATTTTTTAACAAATTACAGAAGATATTTTTTGGTGACAAAGATCTGTTTACGAAAATGTTCAGAAGAATCAAAATTAAGATCTACCAATGTGCTGCATTCATTGTAAAGTCTACTCATTCTAGGAACAGGAGAGAAATGACCAAGTTTAGTCCTACGCATTGGTGGGTTCATAGGCTGAATAGGCATTCTCGGAAGCCGAGAAGGTATTCTGAAGGAAAAGGAATTTAGCAAAGGAGGACAGTCTATCTTATTATGGAAAAGCTTGTATACAAACATCAAATCCGAAATGTCACTTCTTGCTTCAAGTGGTAATAACTTAAAAGTGAGAAGCCTACTTTTGTACGATTTTAACGATCGAGCTTTATCTACAGAGAACGCTACGTGCCATAGAAACCTTTTTCTGAACCCTTTCCAAGCGTAACGTATGTGTTGCGAAATGGGGCCTCCAAACAACACTGCAGTATTCCATAATGCTACGCACAAAACTGTTATAAAGAATCATCTTGGTCTTAACGGTCTTGAAAATCTTTGTGTTACGTATAATGAAACCGAGCATTCCGGAAGCTTTTTTTATAATATGGTCGAAATGTGTTATAAATGTAAGCTTGTTATCTAGCAGCACGCCCAAATCACGAACACTGTCAACTTCTCGTAATTTGATACCATTAATTTGGTATGACGAATTTGTAATATTTTGTTTGCGCGTAAATTTTATATGTGTACATTTTTTCGCGTTGAGGACCATATTGTTTTCGTGACACCACCTTGTCAACTTATCTAAGTCTGCTTGCAGGAGATTCACATCATCCATGGAGTCGATTTCACGCAAAAGTTTAAGGTCGTCAGCATATATAAAAAAGACTTAACATTATTAAGATTAAAAGAGACATCATTGACGAAGATGTTAAACAAAACAGGACCGAGGTGCGAGCCTCGTGGCACTCCTGATGATATTTTATAGGTTTTAGATGAATAACCATTAACTACAACGAAAAGATCTGTGTGTCCCATATAAATTTGATCAAGATGTCACCAGTAGTTTTGAGTTATCCTCAATAATGCGTTCAAATTTACTACGGATACATTAATGATATTCTCATCTTATTTATATGGAAGTCGATTGTACAAAATTTTCAATTTTACCCATTATCTAAAATATTGTTTGTTTTAGTTCTTCAATCTTAAAATACATTGCAAGTAAAAAGCTTACCCTAGTCACAGGCCTTCCCTCATTTTTGATAGTTTTAGGATGACTTAGACACATACCTATAGTTTTTTAAGGCACGTTAAATTAAAAAAAATCAATGAATCGGGAATGAATAAATCATAATGTAATTTTTCAAACAAAAACGCCTTTTTTATTTTTTTTTTTTTTTTTTTTTTAAATATTTTAAAAGGGAAAAAAAAATCACATTTGTATCAAGACTTAATTGCTTATTTATCTGTACTTGCGACTTCGTTCGAATGAACGTTTGTAAAGTGATTTTGCTAATTATTTGTATAATTAACCGTGAAGTATAAGAATGTTAACTAATATGGTCGCTAAGACCATTAATTTATTTATTTACGTAAGGCTGAAAACCCTCAATCGTTTACATGAAACAAATAAAATCATAACATCCTTAGAGTTATTACAAACTGATGTTAAAACTGGCCACTTTGAACTGGAATTCTAAATTTAAATACATTTTATATTTTAGGCATGTTATTTCCCTTTCCAAACTCAGATATACATTTGTTTCTTCGGGTCTTGTTTTTTCTGCAATATCGCCATATTTATAACCATCATA
Source organism: Parnassius apollo (assembly GCA_907164705.1). Taxonomy (NCBI): domain Eukaryota; kingdom Metazoa; phylum Arthropoda; class Insecta; order Lepidoptera; family Papilionidae; genus Parnassius; species Parnassius apollo. The sequence goes on from CAJQZP010000393.1 coordinate 3,367,766, forward strand.
GCCTCCAAAAATTCGTGTTATTTTTGAATATGAGTTCTGACGTAGAAAAATGAGTCACAAACGGTAGTCAAAATCAAACTAACGAACATACTATGCCTTATTGAATTTTTTTTGTAAACTTTTGTTTTATTTTCGTATAAAAATAATACTAGTAACGCGATTTACATTACTAATGCTCCCGTAAATCACTCTAAATAAGCTTAAAATGCTGTGTTAAGATTGGTTCACCACAGTTGTCGAATGGCGGATTCGAACCCTACGAATTTCGTAGTTTATAGTCTGGACCCTACCTGAACTGAAGAAGAAGGTTAATAATAACGAACTAAAGGCGTCAAGACGTAAGTTCCGTTTCGGAATATCGATTCGGGATTCCGAACGCAGCAAGTCCATATAAAATCAAGGACCCGTCACACAAACACACACACACAAAACAGGATTTCGTATGTGTGTGGGCCTGACCCGTTCGTTCCGTTTCGGAATTCCGAAACGGAATGAATGTAGTATGTAGTGTATGTAGTATGTAGCGGGCCTTACTGTTTTGTTATAAATAATTATATATCCACCCAAAAATGAGCCGCTAGCTTTAGAATCTGTACTTTGAAACATCAAGTTAAGATTTATTGTCATGTACTCGTAATAAATCTAAAAGATATTAGAGGGTGAACCAAATTAAAACGATTCCATTTGTAAGCATTGAACATTGAACGACCAGTACACGATAAATACATTAAATTTTCACGCCAGCAAAGTCGCTGCAATCTGTCGTAAGTGCGGGAGTTTCGCTAATCTGTAAAGGAGTTGAATTAAAAAAAAAAACACCCTAATTTTTTTTTGTTTCATCCCGGTGATCTTTATTAGAATACTAGAATAAATTTATCAAATTATTATATTGCCATCGATCCTTGATGCGAGTGCAAATTTTCGAATCAATCGGTCGTCTATAAGTTGATGAAAATTACATTAAAATATTTCGTTACATAGATAGCTGATATACATAGATAGATACCCGCGAAGCTAATAAAAGAGTTTTAAAATAATAGAAAACCTCGGCATTGGCGTTGAGTTTGATTTGGTAATGCATAACACCCATAAGTTTGGAAAAGTTCCAGATATCGCGGAAATGTAGATGTCTATGGGTCACAACATGTTTATCGCGCCATCTAAACACCAATTTTGGTAGTGAAAACAAACGCTGACATATATGTTCCCTACGCTTTGCTACCATACGCTGAATAAGACGTTTTTATACGTGGTAGAGCTAGGCTGCAGTTATATTATAGCTGCAGCACGAATGGGTCGGCTCGACTGGGGAATGACCACGCTCTCACAGAATACTTGCGTTAAATAGCAGTGTTTCGTATGATGAGTGTAGAGATCCGGAGATCCTTTTTTTACTTGAAACGAGGCATTCCATCTTAGTTAGTGTTACTGTTTTGATTCTTAATCGAGGATAAATGTAGATGTCTATGAGCCACAGCATCCATTTACCATCAGATGGACTGTGTGCTCGTTTGTTACCCTTATTCTATAAAAAATACGAATTTTAGCCGACTTCATAAAAAGTAGGAAGTTCACAAATTTAACTGTATGTTCTTTTGTGAAACGTATATTACGCACAATCTTCCAGAATTGTGAACCGGCTTAATGATTCTTATTTATTAAATCAATTACACTTCAGCGGTAATTCTTTATAATAATGAAGAAAAATTCAACCCCTAAAGTTTCCAACCCCGATTGTCCACGTCGCGTCACCGGGATGAGAAACTTATTTCTGGTCGAGATCAAGATGACGTGACGGCGATCGTTTGTCCACCGCGACGATCTCAGTGGTCCAGTCAGTTAGTTGTATAGCACAATCTCGGGCCGAGTTCTAGCGGTCGCGTCGATCTACTCTAAACTTCGATTGGCGGGATGACAGCGCTCAGACAACGGCTTGCGATGGACAGGCTATAAGTGTTGCTGACTCGGCGCCGTCATCTTATTCTCGTTAACGTCCAGGTAATGATGGCAGCGGACAATCACTCGGATGGTCAAACAGGGGATGAATTTTTAATGCTAATATTTAGACAACATTCTTTATCCTTTAGCTAGTGGTCCTTAGTCCATTGAAGATTACCAAATATTAAACTTTTAATAAAAAGGTAGAGTCGACTTCAAAAACCCAAAAAGAATAAAACTTTCACATAAAGTTGGAGCTATAATTTTTCTATATACTTAACAAGAATTCGTAACGTTATTAAGCGTCAAATGAAGTGCTTGTTTCGAATGAATATCATCATATTTTTATTTTTCCGAGACGTGCGAGATGCGAAGTTCACCAATTTACGAATGTTTATGTATGTGAACGTATACATAGTTCTTATACTCAAACAACACATATACAAAACGATTTGGAATTTGGACTCTAATTTATGACGAATAAATTGGGAAGTAATATATTCCCAATTTATTCGTAATAGATTAGAGTCATTAATCAATACAGAAATAACCCAAAACCACACATATTTGTTACCCTATTCCTTTTCTCAATACATACTTATACATAATTAATTATATGATTTCATTATGCGATATTTTCATAATCATAAATTGTATATCAAAAGTTATACGAATATAAAACAATCCTCTTCCTCCGCATTTTCACTTCAGCTCAGACTTTCAGTGTTCAGCTGTTCAGTTTAAAGCTGACTGACATACCGTACGGACGTATAATTTATCTTCATTGTATTTGTTAATCGCGCTCGTAAAAATTTAAAATAAGATCAGCATTGCAAATTTAAATTGTTTATTAATTCAGTTGTGCTTGAATATAATTTACAAGACTTTAAAAAATGTGACGTTGAAGTTAGTGTGGCTTGCGAAAACTGTGAACAAAAATTATTTAAACATTTTGTTAAATTGGAATAATTATGCAGTGTTGTTGAAATTTAATAAGTGGGAATTGAACAATTACTCTATGTAAAATGTTTCCTTATTGGAGTCAACACATTTTATTTATATGCGTCGTGTTATTGGGTAAGTTAGTGTAGTTAATTTTAAAACAAGTCACAAACGAACATACAGTCTACCTAATGGTAAGTAGATACTGTGGCACATCTACTCTCGGTTAAAAATCAGAATCTTGACAATGCAGTTGTATTTCAGTTGTTCCCAATTCTTCCTACCAAGATAGAATGCCTCTTTAGCAGTAAAAAAGGTCTCCGGTCATTCACCATATGGGACATGGAATGGAAGCATTATGCTGATTTTTTAAGCTGGTATTCTGTGAGAGCGTGGTCCTCCCCCTGGGTCGAGCCGACCTCTCTGTGCTGCAGATACAGTACGTTGCAGACTGGCTAATCAATATATGTAAAGGCATTGTGCGTAACCACATATAAAAATATCAACAATGCCTTTATATTGATAACATTTATACGTTGACTATTGTTATTACATATTAAAGAGATAAAAATTTTTACGTGGTAAAGCCACGCTGCAGCTATTATGGTTGTAGCATGAATGGGTCAGCTCCACTGGGGAAGGACCACGGTCTCACAGAACACTTCTCCTTCTTTCTTAATGCTGCTGTATTTCGTATGGTGAGTGCAGAGAACCGGCAACCCGTTTAACTAGAATCAAGGCATTCCATCTTAGTCCTCAAGAGTGACAACGCATGTGCACTTTGATTCTTAATCGAGGTTAAATGTAGATGTTTACGGGCTACAGCATCCACTTAACATCAGGTGGACTGTGTGCTCGTTTGTCACCGTTATCCTATAAAAAGTATATATTAAAATAAAAATGGACTGTTAATAAATTTGTTATAAATAGTTAAACGTTTTACTTATTGCGGTAAATACCATAAAATAAGTCACTAAAGCCTAAGTCTACGAATACGCAAAAAAAATTTTTCTTGAATCATTTTTGAGATTAGTACAGATAAGATAAGTGAAATGGTCTCTTCTATTGTTGTATTTTCAATTTGAAAACAATATTATTTATACAAATTTGAATTCCAGTACAAAAAGCTTTTCGCCTTATACGCCTGCGTCGCCGATGTAAATATTTAATCTGGCTAAAGTGGTATATTAGGCTGGGTAATTCGGCCATTTGTCGAATGTTGATTTTTCCTTGATTCCACTAACGACAAAGGGTTACAATGAGAACGTTTTGTAAAAACTTGCAATTAATTGGATTCAAAGTCTTGGATGCATTACCATCTGCCTCTACCCACGAGGATGGTCCGAATTTTGCTATCGCTATATGAAAATGCTTTCTACCTCTTTAATTCGGGATGAGATATAATAATAATAATAATTTTTATTTCATTTACAATTACACATATTTACATACAGGAGCAATTATGATTACAATAAAATAAAATAAAATAATAAGTCTAGCAAAAATTATATTAATAATAATAATAATAATTTTTATTTCATTTACAATTACACATATTTACATACAGGAGCAATTATGATTACAATAAAATAAAATAAAATAATAAGTCTAGCAAAAATAACATGCTATAATAAAATTAAAACTATGTGTAGCTTAATAATGTAGAATCTACAAAAGGAAAATTGAAAAGTCAAGTTTATAATATTAGTTACCTGTCTGAACTAGGTTGGATACCTTTGTTGAAATGAAAAATACATTATCAAAACCCAAGGTCTAATGATCAGCAGTCAAGCTTACAAACCAGACCAACAAGGCAGTTGATAAAGGAAACAAATGAAATAAATGATGATGATATCTATTATTCACCATCGTCTTTTCGTGACAGATTTTCCTATTTCAATTCTTCGAACCTTTTTAAAAACAAAATAAAAGGTTCGATTTCTGATTTCACTTACTGTAGCAGTTGCTTGTCACGAGGAGGACTCAAGTACTGTTACTTGCATATCAAGAAGGCTTACAGCGGATGTAATCCGTTGTCATTTGATTTCCCTCAAAACGTCCTACATTGAGTTACTATATATTAGTTAAAATGATTTACGTTCAAAACAGAAGTTTATTTTGTTAACGCTGTAATATCTGCAAGCATTTTATAATTATGACTCCACTTTCGCTTAATACCATTACGTCCATACCTACGTTCCAAAATCAAATAATCTTTTTCTAAATAAAAAATATATAAGTATGTACCAACTTAGTCATAAAGAGATTGGAATGATATTTCGCATATATAATTTATATGATCTGACATGTCCGATGGAGTAGAGACGGCTTAACCGGTCGGACGAAAACTCTGTTACTGGGTTTTTCTGCCAAGAAATATATCAAATCTTCCAAAACAATGGCTGACTATGGACTGCTACTATAGTTCGCCATTATTTAAAAAAATATTATGAAGAATCTTTATTACATAAACACACGCCTGTAACCCAGAGGGGTAGGCAGAGACTACAGACTTCCATTTAGCACGATCCTGACATACCTCTCTCGCCTCTTCCACATCCATATACCTACGCATACATGCTCGTCGGTTAAGGGTACTCTTAATTTGTTCCATTTTTAGTATATCGCCAATTTGGTCGACAAACTTTTGCCTAGGACGTCCCTTTCCGACTCTTCCATTCACTTCTGCAACATATATATGCTTTGTCACTCTTTCCTCATTCATTCTTTCTACATGACCAAACCACCGAAGCATTCCTTTCTTAATCCTGGTCACCGCATCATCTTGCAAAAAGACCTTTATTATTTACGCAATAAAGAAAGAGTAACGATACGGAGCGTACGTAAGTAGATGTTGTGCTCCAAAGACATCTCCATTTATCCTCAATTAAGAATCAAAATGCAGAAGCGTTGTCATCTTCAAAAATTAAAATGGAATACCTTGATGTCAGTCAAAAAGTCTCCGGTTTAATTGTCACATGTACAGCATATTACAGCAGTATTACGCTGCTATTTGATGCTGGTATCAGTGCCTAACAAAACGTGACTCTACTGGTTCAAACACCTAGAAATATTAAACTATTTCATAACTTTTGATGTCACATTTTACCATAAGTTTTGGGATATATTAGAATCGAGGTCGTTCGATTGGATAGCATCAAGATAATACGTTGGATTATATATCTACAGTGGTATTATAAGTACATTTATACGTACAGTTGAGTAGTAGAACAATGTTGGTGACAATTGAGTAATTCGCCACCCGTCGATTTTCGATGTTACTGTAGGAACTGACATTTTTATAAAGAGATCACTGCAATTATATGCGCAGTGTTTTTGATATATGTTCCTTAATTTGAAAGTTAAGGAAGTGGGAAATAAATTAAGATTTTTGTTATAGATTCATTTTTTGCTGATCGTAATTGCAAAGTACACTTAATCTATACTTTGTAGTACCAATTATATTTATTTTTATAGCTTTATTTATTCTTTACTGTTATCACAGTGTAATAAAGGGCGGGCGTAATGCCTAACGGCATTCTCTGCCACTCAGCCCGCGGAATAATGAGATTTTTTTTATATGGAACAAGGGTGATAAGCGAGCACACTGTTTACCTGATGGTAGGTGGATGCTGCGACCCAAAGATATCTACATCTATCCTCGATTAAGATTCAAAATGCAGATGCGTTGTCGACTCTGTGGATTAAGATGGAATGCCTCGTACCAGTAAAAAGAGTCTTCGGTTCACTACACTCACCATACGAAACACGGCAACGTTAAGCGAAATTAAGATACAAGGGATAAAACTAAAAATTTTGTACAACCGACTGCAATATAAATAAAATAGAATATCATCAATGTAGTTGAAGTCAATTAAATACGCATTATTAAGGATTACTCAAAAACTAGTGGTCAGGTCAAAGGTCAAATTTATTTGGGACTAGACGAGAAGCACCAGTTTTCAAATAAAATCATCAAAATCGGTTCAGCTAAAAAAAGAGTTGTGAGATAACACACATAAAAATATACAGTTCAATTGAGTACCTCCACCTTTTTGAAGTTGGTTAAAAATTAAGATGTAACTGAAAATTATTGAACAAAAAAATAAAAAAAAAACTTTTAAGTATAAGTTAAAATTTATTTTTTATAAAAAGCCTATTTCAAAGAACTGAAAAGTATAAAAATAATTTCCTTACATTAGATATACATTGACTATAGAAAATTTTAAGCCCAAACGGAGCCTTGATATCTCAGAGGTTAACACTCACTATAAACTTTACAGTACACGAGCGACCCGAGTTCGATTCCCGCCAATACTGATTTTAATTGAAATTCAAAATGCTGATTTACCACGTGCTCAGCGGTGAAGGAAAATATCTTGAGAAACGCTGCATGTAAAGATTTAATTTTTTTTTTTGAATCAATGTGAAGTAAGCCAACTCACATTGAGGCAGCGTTGAGATGTATTTAGGTTTTTAGCTTTTCTTTTTATTACCTTACTATCTAAGTAGAATGGAGCATGTCACAAGCTTAACAAGAATATTACAGACTGAGGATCACTCTTGAAGTATAACACCTTATTTAATTAAAAATTATCTTGAAAATATGTTTACAATTGATAAAGATATCGCCTAGCATATATACAAAAAACATAGAGACAAATTAAGAACTGCCACTAAATCATTATCTCTCTCTTTCTACTACTATTCATCATACACCGCTCTATGCGTATAACGCTTATTATGAATCAAAGCAACTGATATTCACTTAAACAAGCTCTAACACTCTTTCAACACTTGCACACTAAAATTTTCACGATATTTCTCCGCTCATGTGTTTGTTTACCATCACTGTCAGTGTGATGGATCACCCGATCTGCGAAGGCGAAGCGGCAATAATAACTTTATGGTTTTTGTATTAAATTAGAAAATCAAATCATCTCAAATCAATCAAAACAATTGAGTATGCTATATATTAAATTTGACATTTAATTGTAACAATTATAATAATAGAATTAATTTCATAGACATTAATAATTTAATTACAAAATTTTTGACTACAGATAGGTATTACCTATCCAAATATAATTTAAGACAGATAGCAAATGTGCTATCTTATTATTTATATATTAACTCAGCCAAAGACTTGGCTACCCAGACATATGCTCCTATTGACCAGCATAATGATTTGACATGCAATTTGTTTTGTAAAATTACGGAGGAAGTTTTCGCTAAGCTTAATAAACAGAATAAATCTGTTGTAATATGTGGAGACTTTAATATCAATCTCATAGAAGCTTCCTCCACCAATATTAAATTTAGATCATTGTTTAAATCTTATGGTCTTTTTAATTTATTTTTGGAGCCAACGCGTATTGCCGCATCTAGTGCAAAATGTATAGATAACATTTTTACAAATGTTAAGCCGTTTAATAATTGAGCTCTGATCGCTGTGAACAATTAGTTTTGTTACCTTATGTTAACAAAAAGCAAGTAGATGAAAAAGTTATGTTTGTTCCAGTAAGTGTAGTGCAATGCAAAACAAAATGTAAATGCACGTCGCTTGGAGAAGTTTAGTAATAACAGTAAAAAAAACTTCCATCACTTTCATACCAAATAATCCAGATTTTTTGGGTAGGAACATTATTTAAGATTAATTGCAATGAATTTGATAATACTTTTACTTCTAAAACATTATCCTTGAACAATTGCAAGGCATTCAATGAATGGGCGACAGTAGGAGTTCATATGAGTAGACAAAGGTTATATGAACTTTACAAACTAGCGTCAAATTTAAGGTATGTAAAAAAATATTTAAAAGAGTGTGCTCCAAAGCCAAGTCTTTGTATTTGAGCAACAAAATAAAGACGGCTTCTAATAAAATTAAAATGACATGAAGTATAATTATTAGTGTAGTTGGTAAGGTTAACTCGCAATTCAAGGTACCAGTTAATGTTTAACAATAATTAACTAAATCAGATCAGGATCGTTATATCAGGCGATAGTTTTTGAGAAATATTTTACTGATATTTCGAACTTAACCACTAAGTCACTGAATTCTTCTCCTGTCGTCACCGAATCATTACTTAAACAAAATGTAAATGCGTGTATGAATAATATTACATTTCATAAAGTATCATCAAACGATATTGTAAATTATTTTAAGACTATTGATATTAAGTAAACTGCAGATCTGTGGGGGATTTCCCTTAAAGTTATTGCGTCGATAATAGATACAATCGCACCTCAACTATCTATTATTTTTAATACTAGTATCAAATCTGGCGTGTTTCCTGATTTAACAAAGCATAGTAAAGTAATACCTTTGTTTAAATCTGGTAGTAAATTGAACCCCGCTAATTTTGGACCTATTTCTGTTATGCCAACACTTAGTAAAATTTTTGAAAAATAATTTACTTCATAATAATCAATTCGGTTTCGCAAAGGGTCGCTCAACAACTGATGCTGGTGTTGAGCTGATTAAATATATCTTAAATGCATGGGAGAATTCACAAGATGCTTTAGGTACATTCAGTGACCTATCCAAAGCCTTCGATTGTGTTCACCATGAAACATTAATCAGGAAACTTCAACACTACGGCGTAAGAAGTAATGCTCTTAAATTAATTATTTCACATTTAAGTAACAGAACGCAAAAAGTTGTCATTAATAGTACGAGTTCTTCCGGGTCGATAGTGCAAATGGGCGTGCCTCAGGGCTCAAATCTCAGCCTCTTTCTATTTCTTGTGTATATTAATGGCTTACCTTACATAGTCGGGGATAACCATGACATAGTATTATTTACTGGTGACTATTCATTAATTTTCAACGATTTTCAACGAATTTTTAAAACGATGGTTGCTAAATTACGAAGAAGTAAATAATGCTATAGCTAAGTTAGTCAATGGGTTTAATGTTAATAATTTGCATTTAAATGGAACTAAAACTAAATGTATGTAATTCGTAACTTCGAATGTCGAACATGTTACTACTAACGTTATTATAAATGGGAGGTCTGAGTCTTGTTGATACCACCATTTTTCTTGGAATCACACCAGACGCAGAGTTTCAATATATCCAAACTAGGTAGCAGAAAGTAAAAAGTTAAATATACGCGATAAATTCCGTAAAAACTAGTATTATTTCAATGTGTAGTGTTCGCGTAAGTATAAGAAATCATTAGGTAGCAGACTTAGTTCTGTAGCATATCCTGTAAAAAATATTAAAATTACTACCAGTGTGGAAATAGCTAGACTAGTTTATTTTCGTTATTTACATAGCATAATGTCGTATGGTATTTTGCTATGGGGACACGCGAATGACACTGAAATTATATTTGTTTTACAGAAGAGGGTCATTAGAACAATATATGATTTAAAACCTAAAGAGTCGCTCAGACAAAAACTAAAAAGACAAAAATTAATATATTAACGTTGGCCTCTCAATACATTTATGGAATGTAATGTACATACAAAAAATAAAAGTGGTTTTACAAAAATAAGTGAAATTAATTCTGTAAATACTAGGAACTGACACAGGCGATGTATACGCTTTTACAACAAAATCCCAGAAAAGATACAAAAACTTTAAACTAAGTTTGTAAAAAAAGGGTTAATATAATATTAAGGAATTTATGGATGATAATAACCCCTGGTTGATGGTGATCGCTACCAAGCTATTTCTAATTTGTTTTGTATTGTTAATTGTAACATTTATGATTGTTAGCTGTTATTTAAAAGAAATAGTCCCGCTGGGTTTCTAGCTAGTTCTTCCCAGGAGAGAGGTTTTTTTGCAAACCAGTGGTAAATGAAAAAAGTGACTTTCAATAAGTATTATTTATAATACATATTGAATAAAAAATAAAAATGTTTCTGTTTCTGTTACAAATCACAAATCATACAACCCGGAAAATGAATAAAAATTATAATTTTATTTTATTTACTGCTCAAACGATGATTATATTAGGTTATAAGACATTTAACATTAAACTTGAACATAAAAACTGCACATAGTATTCGAGATATAAGCCAAAAACTGAATTTAAAGTGGTTTTTCGATAATGATTTCTTATATTTACTCGAATACTACACATTTAAATAAAACTAGTTTTCACGGATTTTATCGCCTATTTTAATATTAATTATATATAATTAGAATGTTTTTTGATTTCAATAGCCTCGCGAATCATCCTTGGAAGAAATGTGTTCCGACCGGTGTTCTTTAGCGAGGATTTGTGGTCTATCAAATCTGATGTAGTGACAGGGGCAATCCTGTACATGTTCACAGACTGTAGACTTCCCGGAGCGTCGATTTTTCACATCAGCTATGTGTTCCTTAACTCGGTTTTTTATTGATCTTCTTCTTGTTTGCCCTATGTAAAAGAGACCACATTCACAATCAAGCTTATATATTCCTGCATCTTGCAGAGGGACTTTACACTTGACTGGTGGTAAGAACTATGGTAAATGGTGGTGGCGGTGATGGTGGAAGTAGAAGGTGATGGCAAAGACTCCTGACAGGACAAACAAAACGAATAATAAAAACCCGCGTTAAGGAATAGCTGATTTGAAGAATCGACGCTCCGGGAAGTCTGCAGTCCGTGAACACGTGAACACGTACAGCATCGCCCCTGTCACTAGATCAGATTGAATAGACCACAAATCCTCGCTAAAGAACACCGATTTCTTCCAAGGATGATTCACGAGGCTATTGAAATCAAAAACATCCTAATTTCAATAGAGAAGACGGCTGGGTGCTACCATTTACTTGGAATCCTATAATTAATAAAATGAAATCCCAACCTCAGCATACAACTGCAATATTTCAAGATACTATGAGTTCATACTACATAGATCGGAACAAATTCGATCACTTCAGTCAATCCTCCCCCCCCCCCCCGTTACCATGGTTGCTAGAAAGTGCCAGAAACGTCGGGAATATAAAATAAGTTAAAATGCATAAGAACTAGTTTTATTTAAATGGTTTTTCGATAGTTGACCTACTATCATTTCAGTTTTACGCGGACGATATCGCGGGTAAAAGTTAGTGTGAAATATAGTCTGTGAAAAATTATGTGGCATGTAGACACCGAGGTGACTACACAAGTTTCTTTTCATCTTGTCTGCCCAGTGCAACATTCTAGAATAATAATTATATCTCTTTGACGGCCTAATAGTTGTAGTAGTGCGGCTGCTAATCGTGAGGTCCTGGGTTCGAATCCCGAGTCAGGCCAAAAAAATCAATTACATATTGAGCTTTTCCGTTAAGGAATTCTCAGTGGCTGCCCGGAGTCTGTAAGTTCGCCTTGGAAAGGACGTAAAGCCGTTGGTCCTGCGTCTGATCTCTCTCCGGTCGCTAGTGTCCGTTGATGACCGGAGAGAGATTAGGCACAGGACCAAAGGCGTTACGTATTTTGCTAGGCGTGGTGGTGAAATACCGCCAACTTCCTGTCTCAGGGCTGATACTGAAAAAATTTCAACAAAAAATCATAATAAAGGAGTGTAAAAGTAAACTTATATTGCAGATGTAAATATGATTTGAACTTCGGTAGATTTTAAATTACTTAATTCAAAATTTTTGTATTTATTTTTGTAAAATATCTGTGCCATGGGCTTCTACTCCGTTTACATATTACACCATAATTTTTCCAAACGGTAAAAAAGGCTTAGAGTATTAAAAATAATCAATAAAATTATTGAAAAAACAAATAACAATACTAAAATAATAAATCGATTCAAATTTATTTAAGATACTCAAAGAAAAAAGGTCATCCAGTATATATGACTGACTTATCACGAGATCTCTAAAACTATATACTACCGAAAATAATAAAATATATAAAATAAAATATATATATATAATCTCTAAAACTCTATACTACCGATTGACTTGAAATTTAGTTTAGTTACTTAATTTGTAATATGCACTCTCATAAAAAATGAATTTTACGATCATCCCCATCAAAAAAATTCTTGATATTTTTACATGTACGTTCGGCAATAAAATATTATCGTGCGCGCCGCGACGCGAGCGGTTATTAACTAGTGTATTTTAAAGACGAAAAAAGACACTTGAAATTATAATATTTAACAAGCAAGAAACGAAAGCTTAATAATAAGAAAGATTAAAATATATTTTCTAATAAAACCCAATTTCGCATTTCAACTGCGACACATTGCAATTTTCACATGTGCTATCGAGGTCAATGATCTAATTACGTATAGCAGCTGTCAACGTGACCCGGTCAAAAGGCAAGTAATTTATTTTTAAATTATATACATATTATGTACTTCTAGCTGATGTGCTTCTAGTAACAAAATAAATGGCCGGTCTATATAACACAAATAAATAAAATTGAAGTGTCTGTTTGTAATGTAAAAATAATAGATTTTTAATAAATGCGTATTGAAAGTATATATGGTAATTATAACAAAAAACTATTTTTAAAACTATTGTCTGACTGTCTGTTCTGGCACTCCAAAATGGCTGCACCTATTTTGACGGAACTTTCACTGGCAGATAGCTGATGTTATAGTGTGTAATTAAGGCTACTTTTATTTTAGAAAAATAATTAGGGTTCCGCGCAAAAAAAAATTATAACGCATGAAAACTCAATCGTTACAAATTCCACGCGGACGAAGTCGCGGGGAACAGCTGTATGTTATATAAAATTTTTAGGGTATTGTTGATTTATACCACGTTTTTATCGACTCTCTTTCGTGTATCGTTGAAGTCGAATTTAGTATTTAAGTAATTGCTTATAAACTAACTTCCTGATTACTTGAAATTTTAAACATAGCTTAGAATTGGATGACAATAAATAGTAATAAATAAAAATAAAAATGTTTTATTTTTCAGGCATCGTAGGCCCATAACATGTTAGTAATACAAATAAAACTTAAGAACTAATGTTACTACACAAAACAATTTAATAAAAACACAATAAAAATAAAAATAGAAATAAAAACAAAATAAAAATTCACACAATGCATACAAATTTGATAGATTTATCAAGCTCACTTTAGTACATGTAGCTTGACAAGCCTACCTAGTGTCGGGCCATCGAGCGACTCCACTTTTTTACGCATGATCGCGAAGTAGTCATCAGTATGCGCTTCGGCGAACATGCCTGATGCACTACAATGAGGTGGAAGCCCCAACAATAACCTGAAGGCCTTGTTATATTGAATACGCAGGGTATTGCTTGCCTTTTGGGAATTGGCTCAAAGGCGGAAGAAGTGAAATAACTGGTACAGAGCAAGCAGCAAACCTTCGAGCCACCATATTACCCCTCACAGATAGCACCCCGCGTTCCCTTTCGATATCTGGATCATCCTTTAAATCCTCTGTGACAATGTGACCCAGGTATTTAAAATGAGTTACTCTCCGTAACAGTGAACCATTAAGCTTTACTGGAGGAACCCATATTGGACTTTTATTTCTACCTCTGAAAACTAACAGTTCACTTTTTTTAGCATTATATTTTAATCCATGCTGCTCAGCATAATTCTCACAATTGGAAAGCAACTTTCATATTCCACAGATTGATGGGCTTAACAGCACCATGTCGTTTGCATAGCTCAAGTTATTTAGACATACTCCATCTATATGACAACCAACATGTGTGCTGCTAAGCTCGTCAATCAGCTTATTTATGTAGGTATTAAAAAGCCTCGGAGAGGTAAGACCCATTAGACATTAGAGGTAAGACCAAGACAATGCATTGGACCACCTAACAAAATTTCTTTGCTGATGATACCACATAGATAACGTAGACACTAATGAAGCAGGAACTCCCGCCTCCCGAAGCTTTCCCCACAGAACATTGTAGGAAACCAGGTCAAAGGCCTTTTGAAAGGTCCAGGAAACAAGCATATACCGGGTGTTTTCCTGTCAGTGTAATATTTGACAGTGTGCTTCAATGCAAAAAAAAATTCAGTGGATAGTCCTAACAATGTAAGAATATGAAAAAAAAAGAAAGTGGAATATTAAAAAATTGGTTGACCCTGCAGGCCATCCCTGGAACTTTCCGCTAATTTCTAATGCAAAGTGCTCCAAATTTAACCAAATTATAACGTTGAATATGGAATATCGGAGTAAATTTTTCGTTAACGATATCTCACGAACGAATCAACCGATTTTGACCGGACCGGCGGCAATCTACGTGGTTTTTTAAGGTTCAAAAAGTTAAAAAAGACAGTTTTTCAAAAATTTTTTTGAGATTTCTCGAGATCTATCAGTCCGAATTAGTAAAATTCATAGGAAATCTAAGTTTGATGAAACACTGGAAATCCGCTTAGTTCGCTTAGTCGGTCAAGCCGTTCAAAAGTTATAAGAGGTTTACATACCTGGGACCTCAAAACGTCAAGATTTGATGAAAACTCAATTTTCGAAAAACGGGATAAAAACAAAAACTTCCCGATTTTGAAAATTTTCAATTTTCTTAGCGAGAAGTTAAAATAAATGTCACAATTTTTAATAATTAAAATATAATAGAAAATTATTGGCAAAGTTACTAAACTTAACAACATATGTATAGGTAAGTTCTGTGACTAATAATCTACTAATCTGTTTTAAAAATTTAATATAAGTTATTTGTATTGGTAGACGTACTACGTCAATGGAAGCAGATGAGTTGATGAGTTCGATACGTTTAGCCTAAAAACCAGTAAACAACTTTGTTTATGAATAAATAATGGCTATCAGTAACCATGATCGTAAACTTACGGCCTAAAAACCAATAAACAACTTTGTTTATGAACAGAAAATGGCTACCATTTGACCGTGATCGAGTAATGGCGGTTTAGTAACATCACCACTAGCCAATATCATCTCGTGGAAATACAAACACAAAAACAAACCAGGAGATGGCAGCAGAGTTTTTTTAATAAATAGAAAATAAAACAGGAAACTGTGCGAAGCTTTATACGTGTTAGAGCCATCTGCAGTTATATAGTAGTGTGAGCACGAATGGTTCGGCTCGACCGGGAAGGACCACGTTCCCATAGAATACCAGCGTAAAATAGTGGCTTAATACTACTGTGTTTCGTATGGTGAGTGTAGAGAACCGGAGACCCTTTTTTACTGGAAACGAAGCATTCCATCTTAGTCCACACGGGTGACAAGAATCTGCATTTTGACTTGTAATCGAAGATAGATGTAGATGTCTATGGGCCGCAGCAACCACTTACAATCAGGTGGACTGTCTGCTCGTTTGTCACCCCATCTTATAAAAAAGCATGGTGACTTTAGTAAATATCCCCCCATTGCAGCTATCTACGAGGAGGTCAATGTATGTAGGTACAACAGTGGACTTTAATAGGCTGTCACTCGGTAACCTTTCTTCCCAAACGGTTGTCGGTTCTTCGAGCAATATGGCCGGCCCATTACCACTTCAGCTTACTAATCCGTTGGACTATGTCGGTCATTCTGGCTCTACTGCGGATATCCTCGTTTTTACGTTTATTACACAGAAAAACCCGGAGTTTGAGCTATATAGACTTTACTAAAGTAAAGCTCATATGGAAAACTATGTACTTGCCCAGAAGTAGTAAATTTCTCACAGCTTAGCAAATCCTTCAGTTTATTGAAGACATAGGAATTAGCTGTAAACTATAGCCATAGCAGAGATCATGTTTGCGCATTAAGGGCCCACTGTCAGCCAGGATGTGCAAAGATGTTTTTGCTGTTAAGGAACAGAATTGGCAGATCCTTGAGTTGCTTAAGCTCAGAATGGGCTTGTGCTTTTTAGGCAACATTGTACGCAGTTTATTCTTACTTATTCCCAGGACTACTGAAGCGAATTTACGGTGATAAATCCGGATTAAGGTTTTAGAATGTTTTAAGCCTGGTGTATTAGACCAGATCTTAAGTTATTTATTATCTTAAAGAGTGTCAATGGTCAAACGGCTCAGGCTTTTTGGGATTCCACAAAATGGCTCGAGTCCAAATTGTGTGTACAAACTCTTTGAGCCATCCCGTGCGAGCTTGTCGGCAAGTTCATTGCCTACAATAGTCGGGTCATGCGGAACGCCTCTTAAAACTACTCTGTTGTTACACTCCAGGGCGTTCATACGGTTTATGCAGTGTTCACCTAGCTTTAAGATTACCAACTTTGATCTCAGCGCTAGCAATGCTGCTTGAATATCAGATATTTTATAGATAATATTGTTGACGTAGTGTTTTCGCAGATTGATTACTGCACACTGAAGTATAGCGAAAACTTCTGCCTGAAAGATAGTGGTGAATTTCCCAAATTTCATACTAGGCTCTAATTTAGGGCATTTCGTATAAATTCCAAAGCCTACGTCGAGTCCCATTTTTGACCCATCGGTAAACCATGTAAGGCTATCGACATCACATATAATCTGTCCATTCCAGCCAGTGTTTTATGGATGGTAGTTTTACTATGTATTTTTTTATTAAAAGTGTATAGATGATATCTGAGATCATGCATGAAGTCGGTGTTTCCTTCATTGAGTCAAGCAAGGATCTCAATCTGTAGGAAAGCAAGATCGCAAGCAAGCAAGCCACCTTTGGCATTAATCCTACTTATACAAACTATCCGTCGCCTCCTTGTCCAGCTTCGGTGTAACCAATTTGTCCAACCGTCTCTTTTTGGTAAAATATAACAGTTTTATCAGCATTAACTGTTAAACTGTTATCCCTACACCAGTTTTTATGGTGTTCAGGGCTTTTGTATGATTGTTGATAAAGTACTGTACCAAAAACCCCTCGCAATGATCACAAATTCATCAGCGTAGCCTAGTATGTCAATGCAAAGATCTGCCATCTTGTATGAAAATTGGTCAACCGCGAGAATACAAAGAAGGGTTGATAATACACCTCCTTGTGAACAACCTCTCGTAGTCGCAACCTAAATCGAAGTTTGAAACAGGGCTATTTTTGTATTTCTGCTATAAATCATTGACTGCACCCACCTGGTGGTCGTGGGCTAGCAGTGATGGCGGGCTACTGTTGGCGCCCATAATGTCTAGAAAAGCACAAAGCGCTATTCCTTTATCCTCCAGCGCTTTTTCTACCATTTCAATAATACTGACCAGGGCTGTTTCCGTAGATTTGCCTCTACGGTAAGCATGCTGGTTGTAATCTATGGATCTCGTAGCTAAAACTACATCCCTAATATATCTATCTTTAACCTTTTCCAGTGTCTTGAAAAGAAAGTAAGATAGGCTTGTAAGTCTAAAGGACTTTGGTAAGGCGTTATCCTTTTTCCATCGTTCTGGAATATATCCCCATGCAAAACTTGCTCTGAATATTGTTACGCGCCTAAGTCGACGGCACTAGCGCCATCTAGTGTCAGAGACGAGAGCGAGGGGAGCTTTCCTGAAAATGACATCACTAATCTTTCAACCGACAGTGCCATCTAGTCTCGAACCGAAGAACTAAACTTCTAGAAGTTGAAACTCGAACTCTCGCTACCTTGCGCGTGTTTACTTGAATATTCTGGATATTTCGGTGCTAATTTGTATTTATAGGCGCTGCAAGATGCGATCGGTAAAGTATTGAATTCGACGAGATAAGCGAAGCTTCGGAGCGGAATAAAATGAATCAGTGTGCTTAATTATTAGTGTTTTAAGTTTTAATTTGTGTAAAGAAAATTAAAGTGTTAATTTAGGTAATTCTATCGGCAATTTTTATTGTCACGAACCTCAAGCTCGTAACAATATTTTCAACGGACAAGGACGAAAGATATCAATACCTCTCTGTATTTGGAAGAGAATTATTCCATCGTGACCGCTTGTTTTATATGGCTTAAAGGAGTTAAACAGTTTACTGCACCAGGTTTGGCCTTAATATCTTTCTCTTCCCCTTTTTTAAAGAATAAGGGTGACAAACGAGCACACAGTCCACCTGATGTTCAGTGGGTGCTGTGGCCCATAGACATCTACATTTATACTCGATTAGAAATCAAAATGCAGATGCGTTTCCATCCCTGAGGACCAAGATGGAATGCCTCGTTTCCTGTAAAAAGGGTCTCCCGTTCTTTACACTCACAGCGGCATAGAGCTGCTATTTTACCATCAAGCCGACCCATTCGTGCTCCACTACAACCATAATATACTCTACCACGTATAACCCTCTTCCTTTATGGTGGCAAATCTTCCCTGTGTTGGCAATTTACGAGGGAAGCCTATATTCAGAAATTGTCTTTTATAGACTGTAATGAATGGATGAAGAATTATAATTATATATTTCTTAAGTTTGTTCTTGACATGGGTTGTTATAAAAGAAGTTTATAGTTGTTACATAGAATGTAATCAGTTGTTTGAAATTCCTAAAGCATTCATTAACCGAAAATCTATTTTTTAAATGACTCCGCACCTTTGAACATCCGTTATCGCGGCCGGCAACTTTGTTAACGCGTTATCATTGAGTTATAGATGCTCTAATACATCAGTCACGAAATGTCAAGTGTGAATTTATTGCTCAAATACAACTACGGACGTTTTACACTGCGCAATATACGTAATAAAGTTATATTAGACAGCCTGCACTAAGACGTAGTTATTAACGTTCTTTTTAACCGACTTCAAAAAAGAGGAGGTACCCAATTCGACTCGTAATGTTAAGCATTCTAAGGTGGGGAATATATATTTTATTTAATAAAGTTTGGGCCGTGGTAGCCCAGATGGTTAGCGTTCGCTGTAAATTTCACAGTACGCGAGCAAACCAGGTTCGATCTCCGCCAGCAGCAATGAAATAGTTAATTGCAATTTTAAGTGCTGATTTACCACGTGCTCGGCGATGAAGGAAAATATCGTGAGGAAACCTGCATGTCTGAGGAATAAGAAAAAAAATATTTCGTAGACATGTGAAATTCGCCAACACGCATTGGGGCTGCGTGGCGGACACTTCCTTGCCCTAAACCCTCTGAGAAATGAGGGGGAGGCCTGTGCCCAGCAGTGGACTTATACAGTGTGTCCGGTCACGGACCAGCGATATTCTAGTACTTATTATGCAGCTATTTTAATACAAAAATACACTACATACTGAGGTCTAATTCCCTCCCCCCTCTTATGTGGCGGCCATTTTTTTTTCTAGAGATATTCTCTACGTATTTACAAAAATATTCATATATCTCAAAGTTTTGGTCTTACTGAGATAAAAATTAGCTCATTCTAAGGACAACAATATTGTCTATCGTTTCCGTTACCAAAAAAATTGTTCACATACTCGTAGCTTTAAAGAAAAAAAAATTACTTCAAATAAATATCAAAAAATTATGCTAATCGGCAAATTATTGTAAATTGCTGCAAAAACAACCCCGTTTACCCTTTTTATTTTTTTTACTAGTTCGACAGATTTTGAGTTAAGCTACAATAAAACATAAAGTTTACAGCTGTATGTTTATTATTTTAAGAATTATTGTTGTTTGAACATAGCTTATGCGCAAACACAAAAGGCCTGTGTTTAGTGATAGCGTAGCGTGGTGGCCTGTACCACGGTAATTTTATAGATAATATTACCGTGCTTGTACAGTATACTATAACTTTACTTTTACCCAATACGACTGTATTCTTTATGTATTACCTCAGAACTTTATTTTTAGGTGAACCAATTTTGATAATTCTTTTTTTATTTGAAAGGTGATGCTTCTCATGTGCTTCTCATATATCTAAATTTGACCAAGATCTGACCAGCAGTTTTTTAGTTATCCTTAATAATGCGTATTTGATTGACTTCGACTACATTGACGACGTTCTTTTTTTATTTATCTTGAAGTCGGTTGTATCAAATTTTTAATTTAACTGCTTGTACATTCATCATTACAGCCCTTTACAAGTCCACTGCTGAACATAGGCCTCCCCCAAGGAACACCACAAATCATGATCCTGAGCCACCTGCATTCATCGACTTCCTGCATATCTTACCAGGTCGTCACACCATCTAGTGGGGGCCGCCCTACATTTCACTGCCTCTCGTGAACTTTCTTCGCCATCGGTTAACGCTCCAGCCTATTTTTTATAGGATAGGGTGACAAACGAGCACACAATCCACCTGATGGTAAGTGGTTGCTGCGGCCCATAGACATCTACATCTATCCTCGATTACAAATCAAAATGCAGATGCGTTGTCACCCGTGAGGACTAAGATGGAATGCCTCGTTTCCAGTAAAAAGGGTCTCCGGTTTCTACACTCACCATACGAAACACAGCAGCGTTAAGCTACTATTTCACATTGGTATTCTGTGAGAGCCGATACGACCTGGGGACCTTCAAGAAAAGAGCTTACTCCTTTCTAAAGGGCCGGCAACGCACCTGCAATTCCCCTGGTGTTGCGGTTGATCATGGGCGGCGGTAGTCACTTAACATCATGTGAGCCGCATGCTCGTTTGCCCCCTCTTCTATAAAAAAGCGTGGTCCTTCCCCGGTCGAGCCGACCCATTCGTGCTACAACTATACTACTAACATAATTGCAGCATGGCTCTACCACGTATAAAAGAATTTCATTTTTGTTTTTAGCCTGTACAAATTCAAAGTGGTGGGGCCATGTGGTAGCGGCGTAAGAGAACTTATCAACCCATTTTGCCCCATGGGTGTCGAGGGAGACGATTATGGGACTTGCTAGCTAGGCTAAGATCTTATGACTTTTTATTGCCGGCATAACGTATTGCGTTGGTATTTTATACGTGGAGCCACGCTGCCGCTAAGCTATTATGTTTGAAGCACGAATGGGTCGGCTCGACCGGAGAAGAACTACGCTCTCACAGAATATCGAGGTAAAATAGAAGCTTTATGCTTCTGTACTTGGTATGGTGAGTACCTAATGAAATGAAATGAAATGAATCATTTTTATTCAATATAGATTATTGCATAATACTTATTGAAAGTCATTTTTCATTTACCACTGGTTCGGAAAAAACCTCTGTCCTGCGAAGAACCAGTCCCAGCGGGACTTTCTTTTAAACATAGGTATTTCATTTTGCGATAAATTATATTGTACAATTTTTGAAAGAATGTTTATAGAAACAGCATGGCGGCGATCACCTCATTCCCAAAGGGTTATATTCATTTATGTATTCTTTGATAAGTTATACTTGCGTCGTCGGCGGCCGAGTTGCAAATGATGGTTACATTAATGAACAGACCATTAAAAGAAAGGGGTATGAAAGTGAACGCAAGTAAGACGAAGGTTATGGTTTTTGAAAGAGAAGAAAGTAAAACGATTTGTGAAATAAGAATAGAAGGGTAGTTGATCGAGCAAGTAGATGAGTTTGTATATTTGGGCTGCGTATTTAGCAGCGATGAGAGATATGATAAGGATATAGAACGACGAGTGAATGCGGGATATAGAGTAAATGGGGCCCTGCACTCTATTGTGAAGAGTCAAAATGTGTCAAAAATGGCACGTATGGCAATTCACAATGCTGTGTTGGTCCCTACTTTAACGTATGGTAGTGAAAGTTGGGTGTGGCAGAAGAAGCACGAGAGTAGAATCAACGCAGTCGAAATGCGGTCGCTAAGGAGTATGTTAGGGCTGAATCTGAACGACAGGGTAAGAAATTGTGTAATAAGAGAAGAGTGTGGTTTGCAAGATGATATTGTGACCAGGATTAAGAAAGGAATGCTTCAGTGGTTTGGTCACGTGGAAAGAATGAATGAGGAAAGAGTGACAAAGAAAATTTATGTTGCAGAAATGAATGGCAGAGTCGGAAAGGGACGTCCTAGACGAAAATTTATCGACCAAATTGGCGATTTATTGAAAACGGGCCAAATTAGGAGTACCCTTAACCGACTAGCATGTATGCGTAGGTGTATGAATGTGAAGGAGGCGAGAGAGGTGTGTCAGGATCGTGCCAAATGGAAGTCTGTAGTCTCTGCTTACCCCTCTGGGTGACAGGCGTGAGTGTTTATGTATATGTATATGTATTTTTTGATATTATAATAAACTTTTTGTGCAATTTTGCTTTAACCTCTCAGACCCCGACATTGTATTGGACCAACTTAGTTAGACCGAAGCCTTAGATCGCAGGCAAATATAACTTAGAGTCATTACTATGTTCTCATCCAAAAATAAAAAATATCAACAATTAAAATATCACATTATTTGTATACAAAGTCAAGTAAACGCTAGAGAAACGACGATTGCAAGACGTTGTCGATAAATAAAATGTTTTAAGAAGTTATCAATTATAATGTTTTAAGAATTTACCGCGTACTGGCGGTGTATGAATATCCATATCATTCCGTAGGTCTTGTAAGATGTGACTGGACTTGGAAAAAAGTGTTATTTTTAAATAACCGTGAAGGTCGTTCCGGTTACCAAAAAGTCACGATGAAAAATCATTGTGACTGCACGTTGATAACGTTGGATAACTACTTGGAACATCAGAATGATTTGTAACGTGACTTTAAATATGCATTTAAGATTTCGTATTAGGTTTTATTTCAGTAGTCGATTTTTTATTACCTTATTTACCTATGCTACGAATGTGAAAATGTTATAAATGCTATTCTAATTATTATTTTTGAAATATACTAATTTCACCTGACCTAGCCGATCAGTCGGTGTACCATTCCAGTACACCGTATCGTACCTTATTCCACAGTAACAAGATACGTGTAATGAATAACCAATATTATTTTTAGAAAATTGTATTGATATCCAACATCCATGACGGCAAAATCCGACAATAAGAAAGAGACACATGCAACGATACCTATAAAAATAAACATAAATCAAAATATTATGATAATAAAATAAAATATACAATATAATTATATCGATATCGTAACATATACACTCAGTGGGTGCCTCTAATAAATAAATGAAAAATCAAACGTATGCATATACTTTATTACGCTATCTTTAACCAATGCTATTTCTATTGAAAACAACTTCGCCATAATATTCACGATATATCGGAATTATAGCACAAAACCCAATTTTCGTACATTGAACTTTGTAGAATATAAAAACTTGTCTTTTTCACATGATTTATAGTGAAAACTAACACTTTACGTTTTATTTTCAGTTACTTTGGACTACTTTATTTCTTATGTAGCGTATGAACGACACAGTATTTGTAATGCAAGTTTTATAAATTGTTACGAGACAAAATATAAGCAAATAACTTTTAAAACAGACTAATTTTTTACCTTTTATATATTAAAACTAATAACAAACATTCTTTTGTGCTTTTTTAAATTAATATATTGGCCTCTTGCACTCACGCGGCGAAGGACGGCGGCGACTGATGAAGTATATAAAGTAAACACGATGGGTTGGTAAAGGCGGAAACTCGTCATTTGAAGTGAATTTTCTTAATTCATAAGATATAAGAGTCAAAACGTCTCGCACGCAGACTCGACGACTTCCAGCCTCCAGAACAAGCCTTTAATTCCGTCGAAATTTGGGCAGTGCTGCAGTCAATTCAGTGGTGCCAAGTTGACTGTCGTTGTATCGACGTCCTGATGTGTTTGTCTAACTTCGACCGAGATATACTTAAAAATGAGAATTTCAGCAGAGAACCAGTGTAACCGACATAGCCCGATGGGTCAGTAAGCAGAAGTGGCAATGGGCCGGCCATATAACTCGAAGAACCGACAACCGATGGGGAGAAAAGGTTCTCGAATGACTTTAAATATGCATAGTCTAGTACCTGCCGGTACGAGGCTGCCACTCGAGAACCGTAAGAGAAGTGTAGGGCGACCCCCCACTAGACGAAATGACGACCTGTTAAGACATGCAAGAAGTCGATGGATTCTGGTGGCTCAGGATCGTGCTTTGTGGTATTCCTTAGGGAGGCCTATATTCTCTATTATTAATTCTATTCTATTCTATATTATTAAATAAGATTCCATATATTCTGAGAAGGATCCCTGTTGATTTTTGTTATTGAACTTAACACCGTTTAAAAGTTCTTAATGAAAGTCGATCAGATTCTGTTTTTTTTTTCTTGTAAAATGATCGTCCTATTTTGATCTTCTTTAATTTTATTTTTTTACATAATAAGGGTGTGAAGCGTACACTTATGAATTTTATAAAAATTTAAATAAATTGCTAACTCAAACGAAAATGAATGTGTTCGTACTTGAGATTTACGGCGCGAATGCGGTTGATGCTTATTTTGTGTTCGACTGTACATTTTTATCTTAAAGTATAAATAGGCAAGCTGATATAAATACTGTAACATTTTACTATCTGTCTACATAGGTATATATATAATATATTATACTCTTTGAACTTAATGTTTTACCAGAGTGAACGATCTTTACGCCTCTTTTATTTGATGACTAGATTTTTACTATCGTATTTATATTCCTATTCTAAGAACGCTTGCCCTACTCTAAAATTTCAATATACGGATTTTATATTTGTGCGGATATATGTTATGAATGTATAACATGTTTTATTCTAATTTACACAAAATGATCTAAAAGCTTTTTTTCACATACTTGACGTGGAGATCGCGTTTACGAGCGAGGTCTTTAGCAAGTAGGGTCGATGCGCCGGTAAGCCGGCCGGGTCTAGATTTCGGCCTTTGGCACGAGCTGATGCAGTAAATTTGATTTAATAACAATTTAAATAAATATTATCGTAAGAAATACAGTTTAATGCATTTGTAAATAGTTTAACTTTAACTGGTAGCATTAATTAATCAGGTAAACACAACACGCGTTTTATAATAAATAGTTTAGTTTGACGCCGACACTGAAGTAAACTGGTAAGATCGAGCAAAAAAAATAGTGGCGAGCGTTCCATTCAAAAGTAAGTTTCGTGCTGTATTTAATATAATTACTTAATATTGTGCTTATATTTCACTGTATAAATAACCTAATATAGTTATTTGATACTGATTATTATAATAATTTATTGATAAAGTTAATAAATTAAGTGGCCGAAAAGTGACACATAAAATTGTCCTATTATTTGGTTGTCGGCCATGCGGCCGAAAAGTAGCCTGAGTTTAGCCTAAATACTTTGTCCCTTTCGTTTAATTGGTTACGTACTATAACTCATCTTTCTTACTTATATTGAATCGTAGCGTGCGTAGACACTAACTTTCAGTTTTCGGCCAGCAAGTACTGCAATTTGAACAGTTAGTGATGAAACAAAATACCCATTTCAGTCGTGGCCAAAAACTGGATTGACTCTAAAATATATACAATTTAGTTTTCGACCAACTTAAAATTGTATGAAAGAATACGGCGGCGGAAAATGGAATGCTGTCTTAGTTTACGTTTACGGCCATTTCATCTTATCATATCAAATATTTTATTCACATTGCGTTTTAGGAAGAAGATTCAATAAGAATTTTTTTTCTTCAGATGGCTCCTCTTGGTTAGAGATGAGAATGGTTAGATATGGTAACAGATTCTGTTAAACTAAAATACTTATGAGGAAGTACAAAATACTCGTAAATGAGAATATTTGATGGCTATAATTAAAAGATTTTATTATTAGATTATGATTAAAAGAGAAATAATTAATCATGGTTATTATTTTATATCAAAAACACACCCAAAAAGAAAAAAATACCGTCACGGTTAAAAAATCGCAATCACCGATTGAGAAAACTAAATACACCGATTTCCCAAACCGTTTTGCCATTTTCTGATTTTACAAAAACACTTTTAAGTTTATAGTACCTCTTCTAATACAGTGGCCAAAAACTAAAATTCTTGTAGGCCGAAATCTAAAATTTGGGGCCGAAAACTAGCGTTTTGCATATTTTTCACATCAAAATTTATTAGAAAAAATAGACTTCTTTTGTAGCATCAATGAGTTATCAAAATGAAAACTACATTATATAAGCTATAAATTAACATTAACAACACTAGGTCAACATAATCGCTATTATTTTTTATAATACCTTAAAGTTGACAACTCCACTAAAAGGCCGAAAACCAGCGCAACGACCCTACATGGAGATCGCGTTTTCCAGAATATTTTATTCATAGATCATCGTTCATTGTAATACCTATCAAAAGTCAACCTCTAAACAAATGTGGTGTCGTAAGAGGAGAGAATGTTTAGGTTTAAAGACATTTATTCTCATAAAGAAATTATATACGCCACTTACACAAAAACATAAATAAAAGTAAATCTAAAAAAAATCGTTGTCGTACCTGTGTTGTTGAAAAATAAACGACATCAAAAACAGCCATCAACGGCAAAAATTTATACAAATAAAATAAAAAAGTATAAAATGAAAACAGTCACTCACAAATTCTGGTGTTCATTATCATCTTAACATCACGGCACAAACCAAGACCAGGAGCAAACCCGTCCATTGCACTCAGATGGAGTATGTTTGTGATTATATGTCTTGCTAGTCGCTTTTTGAATACACTGAACGAGTCTACAATTTTTACTTCCGAGGGTATCTTGTTAAAAAGGCGCACAACTTCGCATGTAATTGTAGTCCAGCCGTATTTTGTTCGGTTTCTTATGCCGGCTGTACACGCTCGTCGAGACACCACGAGACAGGCCTAGAGGTGAGCGTTATTTAACATAGTTCTTAAAAACTTTTGCGTTTTTTTTTAAATATTATAACATGTATAGTTTTCTTTGTGATTAAAACATTTAAAGTTTAAATAAATATTTAGTGTATATAAATAGACATATAATTAGTGAAAATAAATAATTAATATTTTTCTTGTATAAAGATAATTTTTGTGTATTATGTGGATCTTAAAAATTATGTGATGTGATGGACAATAATACTTAGGTACTTACATATTTTGTGACTGTATGAAATTGTACAAAGGTACTAATATTGACAATGTTGCGCACATATTACAATACCTATAAACTGTTATATATTCGTAATCATAACATAACACAGTTAAACTAATATTATAATACCTATAATAACCTGTTAATATTTTCGTAATCATAACATAAAACAAACACAAAACTAATCTATGCTACACCGTACAGATGTAACTAATTACAAAACTAGGCAGTTTTGAAACTAGATACTCATATCCATGAAACTACGTACAACCAATTACGTCCAAAAGACGTTATGACCCATGTCTAGACAGGATGAGTACGAGTGTGTACATGGGTGCTCTCGTCGCGTTGCGTCGCGTCTCGTGGCTCTCTCGGAAGCGTGTCGGTTTTTTGCGCTCGAGTCAAAGGGTCTCGTGAGTATCGCGATAAAAACGAGAGCGTACACTATTCTATTCACCGTACATGGTACTTGAAAAGGAACCCAGGTTCGGGCGTCCTCTTCCGGCCGCGAAGGACCAATTGAAAAGGAACCCAGCTTATTCAAACGTTCAACTAAGAAACAGAAGGGAGGAATCGAGGCTTCTCTCGATCCGGCCTCCTATAACGCCTACGTTGGGTTCGGGAACAACGTATGTGATCTTCGCAACGGAGTAACACACAAGGGCGATAACCTCTTCCTTTTCAGCAAGTAGGTTCAGACGGGGATTACGGGTCTTCCGAAGTCGTCCCGGTCCCAACGCCTTAATTCTTCGATGTGGACTGTATAACTTGAGGGATGAATTTCTTGGGAATAAAACAGCAATTATCTTCAAACCATTCCGTGAGAGAGTAATCACTTTTCCCTATCACTTCCCTACACTTTTTCTTTCTTCTTCTTATTGACTGCTGGTATGATTTCCGAACTTTTTCCCCGAACTTTTTTCCCGAACTTTTTTCCCGAACGAATTGCAATAAAACCCGTTCACTAAGCTACCCCAGAGCTATACGTGAAAGTGAGCCGCGCCATTCGCGCGCTTGCGCAACTCAATTACATGAATTTGTTCTATTACTCTCTCACGTTTTACTTAATTACTTTATTTGCATAAGTCATACATCAACATAATTTACCTGTATAGATAGCACAAAACAATATCTACACTACGATATACATTACATTTTCATATCACGAAAAACCTATTATTTATTTAACAAAATGTGCCTATTTTACTCACAAGTTCGAAGTCGAAATTTCTTAAATATTTAACACAGAAAGTTAAAACAATGTTTTCCACTTGAAATTATACATAAGTTAACTAATACAATAGTTTAATTTACATTTTCTCTATTTATTTCACTATTTAAAACACTTTTAAATTTCTTATACAAAACTATCATTATTTCACTTATACACAGGAATTTTCACATAAAAATAACACAGAATTCACCTTTTTTAGCACGTACAATCAACCTGAAATGTTTTATAAGTCATTTTTACATAAATTGCTGAAATTACAAACATTTTAAATTTTTACATATTCGGCCTCCTAAGGGCGTGGCCAGCGTGCTTCCGTGAACTCACACTATTTGAACAACTAACTTTTGCATGGCTCTCGGCTATCAGAAAAAATGGAAGTCGATATACACTAATTTTAACAATACTAGGTAAATTAAATGCTTTTACACAATTTTCGAACTGTAGGAAACTATCTCTAATCAGATTCTTATCAGTTATCATGTTTCTTGTCAAACAATATAAGTGAATGTTTTCATAAATCAATCATGACAAATAGGCATTTGTTTTCGTACAAAACATATCAAACTCATATAAAACAATACTTTTGCAATTAATTTCCGTTAATTCTATTTATGCACAGAGTGATCATCTCGACCGGGGAACAAATCCGATCTTTAACTTTATTTAATTATTCTTAAAATTCCCTATATGAATTTATTGAAAGATATTACTTAGGAAAACAATAAACTAGTCCGGCCTGGGAGTCGAACCCAAGACCTTCATATCATTAATTCGACATTTCTTCAAGATCTAACTAAGCATTTTCTTATTAGAACATTGCTATTGGACAATATGCCTTTGAGACGTTATTCGTCATCGGTTGACTTAATAAACTGAAATATTCTTATAGGCGCGTCGCCAACAGTACTGTTACGATAAATAGAAACTATCCACCATCTCCTTCTTCGCAATGGCTTATTAATTTTATTTTTAGTAAATGTGTAAAAAATTATAATAGCTCAAAGCAAAACGCAGCAACAGTTTTATCTAGGTCCATCTCAGCGGGTATACGGAGTTCAAATGATACAATGAGTATGTACGTGGTGTGTTCTCGTGTCGAGCCTTTACGCGACGAGAACGAGAGGCACACGAGGCGACGAGACGAGCGTGTACAGCCGCCATGAGCTACATACATTTAGGGTTGCCAAGTCTTTAAACCGAAAAGCCGGACAGACCATCCAGCTTAGCCGGACATTTTGGTAAAAAGGCCGGTCACTCTTAATTATTCAGTCTTAGTATAACACGATAATATATTTTATATTTTTCAAAGTCAAAAATGCTTATATCATTTACCATTAAATCTTAAATTAAAATGAATGAATCAGTGTTCTTTATTATTAATCATTCAATATTCATTACAATATTAATTTCAATAATTGCAATAGTATGGATTTAAGTACATGAAAAATGTAAAGAAATGGTCAAATATAAAAAGCCTAATAAAAGCCGGACAGGCCGGACACCGTTTAATTTGGCCGGACACGCAATCAAAATGCCAGACTGTGTCCGGCTTTATCCGGACGCCTGACAGCGCTATATACATCTGTATACCTAATACAATAAGCGTAGGTTAGGTTAGTAGGTTTTGCGTTTGTGTTATATTATGATTACGAAAATATTAATAGGTTATAGGTATTATAATATTAGCTTAACTGTGTTATGTTATGATTACGAATATATAACAGTTTATAGGTATTATAATATGCGCGCGACATTGTCAATATTAGTACCTTTGAACAATTTTATTCAGTCACAAATTATGTTAGTACCTAATTATTATTGTCCATCACATCACATAATTTTTATGATCCACATAATACACAAAAATTAATTTAATGCAAAGAAATATGAATTATTTATTTACACTAATTATATGTCTAGTTATATACACTAAATATTTATTTACACTTTAAATGTTTATTCACAAAGAAAACTATACATGTTATAATATTTTTAAAAAAAGGCAAAAGTTTTTAATAATATAGTTCCCAGACACGAGACAATAACATTAGTCAATCATCCCTTGCAATTGTTAACCACAGAACACTAATACCCTAAAGCCCGGTTTACATTTTGAGAAGTGACAAGTGCGAGTGACAATGACAAGTGACAAATGACAAGTGCTTAGTGCGTGTGAACAGGCAGTGACAAGTGCGAGTGACAAGTGACAAGTGCGAAATGAAAAGTAACAAGTGAATAGCGGCCTGCTCTATTCTCTGACAAGTATCTCTGCCCGCGCTAACCTTGCTTTCCCCTCAGTCACCCACCGCCGCCCCCGTTCTAGCGGTGACGTCAGAACATACACGTGTTGGTTATAATAGTTATTAAATAAAATATTTTTGTTATATATATTGTATACATACTCGTATTTGTAATAATTTTGTTTTATTACGAAGTGGTCAGATAGCAATAACATTAAATTTGTCAAGGAATTATTGAAACACGAATGTTTATACAATATTAAATCGCTGAATTAAAAAAAAAATAAAATGATGCGAGACGCTGCTATGCCCTCAATATCTCAATCAATGGGAATGGCCGGTTTCGGCGTAAAAGAAGTAGGTTTATGCGAAGTTAAGAAGCATTAAGTTTACATATTACCAAGAAAAGAAGAAAATTCAGGGCTGGAGCCATATTATTTTCAGGCTTAAATTTTTTCCTTGTTCCTATTTTAGGAATTGGTGTGCACCAATATCTTTGCAATGAGGCACTTCACACATCTTT
Source organism: Parnassius apollo (assembly GCA_907164705.1). Classification (NCBI taxonomy): domain Eukaryota; kingdom Metazoa; phylum Arthropoda; class Insecta; order Lepidoptera; family Papilionidae; genus Parnassius; species Parnassius apollo. The sequence continues at coordinate 3,399,348 of CAJQZP010000393.1, forward strand.
TTAATCAAAAAAAGGTAAAATTGTATGATGAGATACCAGTTTTAAACTTTAAAGCTGTGCTAGCGCCTCTTTGACAATTACCAACCCAATTTCACACTCGAAGATTTCACATAATAATGACATCCAATTGCCACATGTGTGAACTCGAACTTGCTACTTGTCACTTGTCATTTGTCACTTGTCATTGCCGCTCGCACTTGTCACTTCTCAAAATGTAAACCGGGCTTTAGGCGGGTTGTTAACTGCCTAAAATTTTATTAGAAAGTAGAAGCATAGTCAACTGGTCAGGATCGCAATTTCTTAAAAAAAAAACATTATCATAATGAACTTTAAGTCTTCCCAATTGTATATAAATTCACATGGACATTTGCATTTAAAAAAGCTCCGATTACTATAATGCCGTCTCTTTTTATCTTACGTGTAAACCATACCTATCCCGAAGGGACTCTTTACTCTCGTTGTGCGAGTCGTATATCGCGTTACGTACCTATAATCATCTTAATAATAATCTGTTCAAAACGAAACGCTTACGCGAGCGCCAGTCGTTGTGTGTGTCAACTGCGTACGTAAAATAATCGTTACATTTTTGTCCACGAAACTGGGTATACGATTATCAGGCTCGTAAGCAGTTTCTAAAACCGATTACGTTAAATATCGCTCACCTCTAGGCCTATCTCGTAGTGTCTCGACGAGCGTGTACAGCCGGCATTAGGCAAAACGATGAAGCTGGCGCGTCGAGTTTAGATTCGCCCAATTTTTTTTCGTTTGGTGAATTGCAGGTCCATGCGGACATTATTCTTCATGGATTTACGAATAAAAATACAGGTATCTATAAATGTATAATTGTTTGATGTCCATCAATTCGTTTCACGGAAAATTTTTGAAGTTGATGTTCAGAAATTGTAGTTGAATAGCATTTTTATTATTTTGTTTTGTAGGACTTGTAATTAGTTTAATCTAGTACTGGCAGCGCTTCACCAGACCTCGATGAGATATAACAGGTGTGGTTTTACTAGGACATTATATAGGTACTGTAAAACGTAGTTTCTATGGTATGTATCGAAAATTAATCCGGAGGGAGGCGTGAAGTGACATTAATTTGGGTTAGTGTTGCCCAAATGCAAGAACAAGACGATACTTAGCCAGTCTTTTGCAGCGAGAAAATTTCAAAATCTCATAGGAAATCAGATATTGTACGCGGACGAAGTAGCAGGCGGCCGCTAGTTACATAATATATTATGTGTTATGTAATTGTGTGATAAGTATATTTTTTCTTACCTGTCCACTTTTTCCGGTGGTTATTAAAAAGCTTGTGATATCTCCACTTAATTTTGGTTTTTCAGGAAGAAATATTTGTGATTCCTTTTTGTGGAAAGATATTAGATGCTTCCTTAAGCCTGAAGTTTTTCTGTTTTTCATTTTTATTTCAACCTTTTTATGTTGGCATAATTTACACAAAGCAATTTGGGATGGATTGGTCTCATAGAGTCTCTAGCGTATACCCGAACTCCTATACTCCCTGAAACTACACTCATTCCTAACTGCAAGACGCAAGAGTCTCGCAGGCTTAGTCTTGTTCTTGCTCAAATCTTGCACGGTCAGTCTTGGTCTTGGTCTTGCTAAAATTAGGCGGTCTTGTTCTTGGTCTTGGTCTTGCAAAAATGCAAGAACAAGACCAAGACTGCAAGACCAAGACCGATTTTGGGCACACTAATTTGGGTATTAAATATTTAATGTGAACATTCCATGTTAAATGGGTATCCAAATAAAGGCCAAGATATTTTTCATTGCTTTTCCTGCAATGGTGTATTATTTATTTTGAGAGGTGAGTAATTGGGTATGGGTTTATTTTTTGCTCTAAATACTATATAGCTAGTTTTGAAAATGTTGATAATTAATAAATTGTGTTGTAACCGATCGCGAAGAATGTTAAGGTCGTGCTGGGCTTGAGAGACAAGATCATGAATTGAAGAACCAAAAAGACAAGGACAGTCGTTGGCGTAGAGTGTGATATTACCATTCAAGCCCAACTCGTGCATAATATTAATATAGACTAAGAAGAGCAGAGAACCCAGTATTGAACCTTGTGGAACTCCATAAGATATGGGTTGTGGGGTACTTTGGGAGCTACTGTCTATTTTTTACGATCTGGGAACTATTCTTGAGATAAGTAAGACTCAAACATTTTATGGCTAGTTCCGTAATACCAATGACTTCTAGTTTTTTTTTAAAAGCAATTTATGACTTACTGTGCGAAACCCCTATTTTTAAATAAATGAATACTCCTAGTACGATGTTTTTCTTATCAATGTTATGTTTAATTTTAGTTACGAGATCAATTGTAGCTGTGAGTGTATTACTTTTAGAGCGAAATCCATACCGTCTCTTAAGAAAGAAATCAATACAGTCTAAGTAGTTTTGTAGCCGTACATGTAAGACTTTTTCGAAAATGTTTGATACTCGTAATACTGGCAATACAGAAATAGTAGGTAATTGCCAGATTCTGTTTTGGGTCCCGATTTGTAAATAGGTGTTAGTTTGGCTTATTTTAAATGAGTCTGGAAATGATCCGTTTTGTAAAAGTTTGCTAAAGCTTTTCGTTAACGAATTTATTATCAAGTCCTTCACACACTTGGTGACCAATACCATCCAGACCAAGACTACTATTTGAATCAAGTTTGTTAATAATATTAAGGATTTCTTCTTCAGTGCATGGATCTAAACTATTCATTTGCAAATTTTGTAAAAGTGGTTTTGGTAGCGTGAGTTTAATTGACATGGAATTGAATAAGTATTTTGTTAGCTAAATATTGCCCTATAGTAGTAAAAAAGTTATTAAATATATTGCATATCTCGTGAGGATCTGTAACTTCTATTGAATTAACAATGAGTTTTGAAGGAGCGCACCTTTGTTTTAATTTGTAGTTCGTAAGGGTATTTAGTAAATTCCACAACTTTTTGGGCTTTTCACTGTACTACTAGTAGTAGACGAGACGAGATGACTAGTAGTAGTCCGAGATACAGAGAAGTCCTACTAGTAGGACTTCTCTGTATCTCGGATCATCTTGGTTACTTTGTCTTTCGGTGATAAATCTCTCAGTTCTTCTCTTTCTGATTTCTTCTGTAGTTCTGTCCACATTAGGTGTCTTATATCGATCTCTGTTATAATACATTTGTTTATCCACTTTTTTTTAATGTTAGAAAGATGCTATAGATTCTGATAGATAGTATACCCTCTCACTTACGTCAAATATAAAATACATGTAGACATGTAGATCACAGAAATCGTAGTAATAAGACAATGGAAGTCGCATAGAAGTGTGACTTTGTCGCTGCTATGATGTGTTGACGCACATCATTCACCATTTTGTGATTTAGTTGCGCAGGGAACGTCGTAAGTGAATTTATGTTATTATTATTGTGAACTGCAGCATTATCAGTTGTAAAAACTCATTAAGGACGTGTAATTCAACTAACAAAGGCATAACATTTCATCGGTAAGTTGATCACTTAGTAATTATCATTGTTTTAACTAATTTACTTCTAGGTGAATATTTTACTATGATATTTGCCTTTGTAAACTTTTTATTTATTACTTTTTGTATTGTACAATTACCATTGCTGGTTTTGTTCTACCGTAATACGCAACCCACGTGACGTTGACAAACTCGCCAACGATGTAATTTGAAACATTAGATATCATTGTGCATAGCGTATGTTTATAATACGGCTACAGGCATCGATCGCCTAATGCGTGTGGTAAGATGTGGCGACGTCGGTTTTGAAAGTAATCGAGTGCTTATTCATTTCTATTGACTTATTATTACTATTTCTGTGATGTAGATCTAGACCCACGACCTGCAGCAGCGTTAGAGGTGTGAGACGTCTGGGCGGTCCTGTCTACACGATTCCATTTGACGAGCAAATTACTAATGCTGAATGGTAAACTATTTCTTTACCCAGTGTCTTTGAAAAACTTAGTGAAAAACGACCAAGAAGATGCACCTTATTACGCCATAACAATGCTTCGGTGCACAACGCAAACTAAACAAAGTCATTTTTGGCTTCTGAAAAGGTGGAGTTTGTGACCCATTTTTCACCATGTAATTTTTATTTTAAATAAAAGATTTGATAAGAGGTTTGATATTTAAGGAGCTTGAAGCTTCGATAGCTTTCAATAAGCACCTGAAAAACAATCCCTTAGACCAATGGTCCTCGTGTTTACAAAAATTTAACGAATGAAAGTTTTTTTATAGGATGGGGTGACAAATGAGCACATAGTCCACCTGTCATCTATCCTCGATTACAAATCAAAATGTAGATGCATTGTCACCCGTGACTAAGATGGAATGCCTCGTTTCCAGTAAAAAGAGTCTCTGGTTCTCTACACTCACCATACGAAACACAGCAGCATTAAACCCCTATTTTACGCTGTTAATCTGTGAAGAATGAAAAAGTGTTTAAAATGAAATAGAAAATACTTTAATATGAATGAAAAGCAGGAAATTGTATTAGTTTAGATGCATATAAATTGTTTTATTTATAAGTTACGGAAACTTTCAGTGTACCCCGTTTAATATATATACACAGTGATGAATTTATAACAATACACAAAAAGCACTGACCTAGGGCATTACCGCAGAAAGTGATACAAACTGAGAAAACTGTATGTCACTAGTCAATTAAAATAGAAAAGAATCTCTCGAGGGTTTCGCTAACGTTATTTCAGGATTCAGGTACTAAAGTGTAAAATAGAAATTGTAACTATTTTACTTGAAATACAAAACCAGTATAAAATGAAAATCTAGAGCACCAAAAAGTTAACACCGACGCAGTTTGACTGAACTATGTTCTATGTGTGCTCAATAAAACGATTAAAATTTGAAGCTTATCAGCGCATAGCGAAATCATCAGTCATCGCGTTAAATAAAAACTTGTCACGTATATAATGTCTATACAAAAATATAAATAAAATTGAAATGTTTATTTGTAATATCGAAATAACAAATTTTTATTGAGATGAGTGTGTTATTTGATTGCCATTAAGACGTGAGTAAGGATTTTTTAACGTTTTCATCTGTTTGTCTATCCGAGCTAATCTTCAGGATTGCTAAACCAATGGTGATGAAACCTAAGGGGACACCGCGAAAAAATGCACCTTCTTTCATCGCATGGTATAGGACTATGACACCACTAACGAAAGTGAAATTTTGATATATGTAAATTCATGTCTTTATGTTGAATTTGCTTGTTAAAAAACTCGATTATAATTATTTGCGAAAACACCTCTAAAAGTTACTATAGTAAAATTGCAACGAAATTACTTAATATATATGCTTGGGAATTGCTCAAATATATTCATAACATTAGTATTTGTAATTTACTTGCTCATTATTTTGACAAATTAAATCAATTATTTAAAAAAATATTTTAAGATTCTGACAATTTCTTAGCGGTCTTAATCGTCGCGGGCGCTACGCAATTTTAGACCTTATGATGGCGGTTTTAAGTTTTTTATAGAAATTATTTATTCACTCAGAACAGTACGGTGATAGCCCGGAGCTACTTTAAACGTTCATTTTCAATGTGTCGTCAGCAAAGCCTGGAGAACAAACTAATAAGAGTACTAACGTATACCAGGAGGGATCAAAGCTATATCCGAAATATTAAAGATTTAAATAAAATTTATTTAATAAATGGTCTTTGACTATCATAAGTCTAAGTAACAATACATTAATAGATCCTATCTAGGCGAAGCCGGGACGAGTTGCTAGTCATTAATATAATCATCGAATCTAAAGTTTCTAGGTGGTAGAGCTACGCTGCAGCATGTTATGGTTGTAACAAGAATGGGTCGGCTCGACCGGGACAGGACCATTCTCGCACAATACCGTCGTAAAATGAATATTAGTTTAATGCTGCTGTGTTTCGTATGGTGACTGTAGAGAAATCGAGGAAATTACTGGAAACGAGACATTCCATCTCACTACTCAGCGGTGAAAACGCATCTCCAATTTATTTCTTAATTGAGGCTAGATGTAGATGTCTCTGGGCCACAGTATCCACTTACCATCGGGTGAACTGTACCCTCGTTTATCACCCATTTTCTATGAAAAAAATTAAATGAGTTTTACGCGCCAACGAACTCTTTTAAACTATATTTTATCCGGATAACTTGAAGACTTTTTTAAGATAAACAATTAATAAAGCAAATAATCTTTGACTATCTTAAATATAAATAACGCCACATTAATATTAAACAATCTAAATAACCAGGTAAAGCCGAGGTGTGTCGCAAGTTTTTAATAAAGTAGCAAATTTACGTAATTAAGGCAATTAGTAGATAAAAAATCAAGCGTGTGTAACGCCAATAATTGTCTTGAGCTGAAGTGTTTATATTTAATAATTGCGATGACGCAGTGTGATCGTTAAGATAAAGTGGCAACAACTGTAAAATGTCTTAGATTAAGTTGAAAATACTTCATTCTTATCTCACTGTAACAGTTTGATAATTTTCATTTAAATAAAAATAGTTTTATTAATGGATTATATCGCGTATATTAACTTATTTTATATTCTCCATTTTTCGAGCACTTTACAGCACCCATGATGTTCGACATCATAATGTCATAGTTAACAACGGCTACGTACAGATTAAAATAGTTTTTAATTAAAAAAAATTATTGATTATTTTTATAATAAAATATTTTAAAAGAAAATCGTAAAATTTGCGTACTTAAATATAAGAAATCATTATGACAATTTTCGTTTCATATATAAATACAATTGACGTTTACTTCAATACCAATGGAAAAACACTGATGACTAAGGATACGAACATCATTTTTTTATAAAGCTGAAGTGGCTAACAAACATACAGCCTATTCGCTCACTTTGTTGACACCACAAGGTAAATGTTTAAAACAGTAATTTAAAAAACTCGATTTCTGTAAAAAGTTTACTCAAAAGAAACCTACCCCTCCCATTATGTATTTGCAGATGCAATATTTAAATATCATCTACTATACATCTACGACTATCTCACCTCACAATTAAGATTAATCTAACGACTCCTCACATGTTAAAATCAATGAAGGCGTTTAGGTAAAAAAGCGTGCTAAAGAAATAGACATACGTACATACCTACCTATATACATTACTATGTACATACTACTGGTTATATCTTGATCTAATTTATACGGGACCACACGAGAAGCAATAGCTTTCAAATAAAAAAAAATCATCAAAATCTTAGGTTTACCCAGAACAAAGTTCTGAGGTAACACACGTAAAAAAACATACAGTCGAATTGAATACGATACGATATTGATATAGGAGGTAACTCCTTTTTGAAGTGGTAAAAAGACACGAAGGATGGCTTACAGGCTGTAATTATACTGGTTCTCCATACCCTTCAGAGCAAAACCCAGCAACGCAAGCACTGTTTTTGGCGGTAGATGTAGGTTTGGGTGATACTAACACGGACGGATTCCTAGCCACAAAAAGAGTCTTAACCGCTAATTAATAAATTTTATTATTAGCTAAAATGAGTGTAGCTAATAATAAAATACGAGGAGCACCAGCTTTCGAATAAAATCATCAAAATCTGTTCACAATCAAAATTCTATGGTAACACACGTAAACAAAACACACAGGCGAATTGAATACCTCCTCCTCTTTGAAGTCGGTAAAAACACACGAAGGAATGCCTTCAGAGCGGAACACAGCACAAATAGAAGAGTACAAGCACATCCTTTTTGCAGTAGAAGTAAGTAAGAGGGTGATACTAACACAGACGGAATCCTAGGCAAAAAAGAAGTCCTAGCCCTAAGTATTAATTAGCTAAAATCCCCGTGAAACTTGAAATAGTGGATTTTATTTGACCTACATTGAAGAGCACTTCCCGCTCTCCCACAATGAGGGCTAATAATCTTCCGCACACCAGATGTCGCATTTTAACACTGACGTGATATTTTTGTTACACAATGTCATTTAATTGAGAAGTTAGTTTTAAATAAAAGTTTATTAGTTTCTAGAGTATTATATTAATACACAATACAATGCCTCAGGGGTTTCAAGAACATTGAAAAGCCCTAGTACCCTCTCAGAAATAAGAGGAAGCCTGTGCCCAGCAGTGGGACGTATATAGCCTATAACTTTACTTCACACAGCAACATTTTTAACTACAATTTCACGTTGGTATCAAGTACAAAGCTGAAAGTGGTCCTTCCTCTTTCAGCCACATTTGCACTGCAGCGTGGCCCTATTTATAGATTTTCCAGCTTCCATGCAATTACAGAATTTCTCTAATACGTGTAATTCCCAATTTTAAACGTTCACAATTATTTCGTCTATTTAATGATGAAGATATCCGTGATAGCAAAATTTCAATTGATACATGTTACCAAATAATTTAGACAAACAAAGCCTAAAAATTCCCCATCAACGTGTAAAGTGCAATCAACAAGCCGGTGCTGACCGCGTCGTGATGTTCAAGTTATGATAACATACGTAGTTTGAAGAAAATAAACTTTTAACAATAACATTGTAACTTTAAAAAAAAGTAAAAACCGACTTCAAATTGCTAAAAAAGAAGTTATTTATATGCAACCCTTATGAGGTATAATTGTTTTTGCAAATTGAAGCATTGACCACCCTTGCAGTATATCCTATTAGATAAAAGAATCATTAAAATCGGTTCTTCATCTGCGAAATATATCATATGAAACTCCTTAAACAATAGTCCAATATGAAACTTTTTCTCCTATTTTCCACCCTTGGGTGAGGAATTTTTTTCTTCAAAATTCAATGGGACCACCCTTGAGGTAAAGCCAATAAAATAAAATAAATAATCATTAAAATCAGTTCACAATCTGTGAAAATATCGCGTAACATACACACTAAAAAAAAGAACATATACTTGCATTGAGAACCTCTTCCTTTTTCAAGTCGGTTAAATAGTAGTAGCGACTTCACAGAACTACCTGATAGAGCCACGCTGCAGCTCTATTATGGTTGTAGCACGAATGGGTCGGCTCGAACGGGGAAGGACCACGCTCTCACAGAATACCAGTTAATAATACGCTGGTATTCTGTGAGAGCGTGGTCCTTCCCCGGTCGAGTCTATTGTCTGTCTGTCTGTTTGTTCCGGCTAATCTCCGAAATGCCTGGACTGATTTTGACGGGGTTTTCACTGGCAGATAGCTGATGTTATAAGGAGTAACTTAGGCTGCTTTTATTTACCGAAAAATAAGTAGGGTCCAGCCAACGATATCAAAAGGAAGGATAGGCCCATCTAATTATTTTACTCATAACTTTTTCATACAAGAAAAAGTAGCGCATCTGTCATAATACAAACGTCATATCAAAACACGACGTAACCAGGGTCGGATTTCGTAAAATAAATATCCTAATTGTACCACTATTTCATAGTTTGTAGTATATAGTAAAATATTAATACTAAACGAAAATACCATAATTTTACCTAAAGGTCGACTTGTATTATTATTGGGTCCTTTTACATTTTAATATTAACCTTACGATATCGAGTATTTCTGTATTGTACATGAGTACCACGTTTTTTTAATAAAATTAGAATTAGCTCCCTTTCTGGTCAATCCATGCTCGATCGATGCATTAATGTTGCATCCTTGATACAACTATAAAGAGATACCACGGTAAAAACTCTATGCTCCATCCAGAAGCAATCGGTTTGAAAACAGAATTTCAAAATATTTTAAGAATCAGATTTTCAGATTCAATTAAGCAGATATGGTTTCTTTTGTACTCTTTTCGTTTGACCCTTATTGAATATAAATATATATTAGGTACCAATATTCAAAATTTAACTTACACTAAGTTCTTTAGACAAAAATTAAACAGAAATAAAAATAAAACTGTGAAACGTATAGATAAACTAGACGCGTGACGCCAAAATCCCGGCACATGGGAAAAATAAACATGAAACGTTAAACGTGATGTAATTTTTTTTTAAGAATAGTATAATTTTATTTTCCATGTAAAATATTTTTGGCGGTCTGAATCCAACCCTTACCTAAACTTGGTAACGTAACTAAACTAACTGTAAAATAAAACTTTAAAAATGCGTTTATATAATAATTTAATCACACAAAATTAATATAAGGTTATTTACCGATGGTACGATATGTTTTTTAAATCTTTGTATCGTAATTTTTGCATTCTTTTACCACGCAACTAAACATAATTTATGACAGGAAAATCTGTCCTGCGCGCGCACCACTGTCGACCGATTCGCGTTGGCCCTAAACTGTAATTTTAGGGCCAGCGCACTGGTCCGTTTTAGTTGTTCGGTCGGCCCAGTCCTTACGCTATAATATATAAGTCAATGGGTTCAGCGAAAAAAAATTAAAACTCATGAAATCGAATCGTAGTAAGTTTCACGCGGACGAAGTCGCGGGGAACAGCTATTAAAATATATTAAACACGCTTTGATTATATACCTGTCTATATAATCAAAGTAAACAAGTTATATTATTGTTGCGCGCCTAAGTTGACGTCATGTACCCGGCACTAGCGCCATCTAGTGTCGGGGACCAGAGCGAGGAGGGCTTCCTAGAAAATGTCAATCTTGATTTTCGACCAACAGCGCCACCTAGTATCGAATTGAAGAACTAAGCTTTCTAGAAGCCTCACACTCGAACTTTTTGCGTCTGGTCGGTCGGCGCCCGTATCTACGGGAATAGTTCTGGATGTTTCGGCGTAAAAGTGTATTTATACCCGCTGCATGCCGCGATCGGGGCAGTATTGAATTTGGCGAGACAAGCGAAACTTGGGAGCGAAATAAAGTGAATCAGTGTGATTAATTATTAGTGTTTTAAGTTTTAATTGGTGTAAAGAAAATTAAAGTGTAAATTTTGGTAATTCAATCGGCAGTTTTTATTGTAACGAACCTCAAGCTCGTAACATTATTTTTAAGCGAGTTATATTTATGAATATTCTAAAATCAAACGAGTTACCGTTAAAATTAACTTGACATCTCAATGGCTGCTTATTTAAAATTTGACATCATAGACTTCAATGTTTTATATAACAACAACATTACTTACCGTCTATTGTTATGTTTTTGTTGTATCGTAAACATTTACAAACTGATGTGTTTATACATAATACCTTTAAAGTGTTTATTTACATGCAATCAACAAGTAATTCGTAGAATAGGTTATGCTTATGTCCTTCGATCAATAGTATATATATTATTGATCGAAGCTTATGTCATTAAAATTAAATTTAATATATTTAATAACATGTATATGATTTGAAGGAAGTAATTACATTAGGCATTTTGTATCGCTAATGGAATTATTTTAATTTTTTTCTATATCAATAATTATTATCAACCATGCATTTTTTATGAAATTGAATTGATTAATTAACTTATAGTACAGTTAGCCAGTAGCCCCGCTAAATGTTAATTAATCAATTACCGACTGCTTAAATGACGTCTAAAAATACTAAGCGCCTTTACGCACTATGCGGTTACCCACTATGCGGCTAGCCGTCCGGCTGACCGCAGGATGCGGTTGCAAATGCGGCAAACCGGATTGTGGGTAGCAACATAGTGAGTATGAGCGCTATGAACCCCGTTCTTATTTTAAACAAGTCAAGAAATATAGTTTTAAAACATCATTTGTTGACATTTCGCATTGACCAGCTTCTTTGTTTTTGGAATCTCACACTGTATACATCTATATCTGAATACTAGCTTCTTTTCTATCCCATGAAGTCGCAGTCTCATGCTGCTTTAAAAAGTATATAAAATTGTATCATCGAAAGGTTTACAGAAAGCTTCTTTAATTGTCAAAGTTTTCGCAGTTGCATAAATAACAGTATGGGAATGTACAACGTTCTTGGAACTGTTATGGAGCTTGACGCCCGTTCAGATCACAACACTTATTGGTGAGACCACAATTTACATTTTAGGTTAGGATTTATTTATAAAAAAAAGTTTCATACCTTGATTAATTTAAATAAGTACATCATAAATTTTAACAATTTTTCTTTCGTTTACGCTACAGTGTTTCTTTTTTAATTGTCAATACCGAACATCGATAATTTTTAGTTTTGTTTTTGTTTCTAATCACCTAAGAATCTACCTTGATACAAAATTTCAAGTTTCTAAGTGACTTAGAAGTGGTCTAGGTTTTTGATGAGCGTGGCAATGATAAAAACTTCACTTTTAGACCTTAATAACCCAAGAACTATAATATATAATAATAGATTTATTCATGAAGTCTTGGATCATCATAAGGAGTACTCATTAGGTTTGAAAAATTACCGGGTCGGAAATGACTCGAATGGTTCATGTAAATACATACACTGACGGTGCGTCGCCTTGTTATTTTCAAACTTGCCCGGAACTGTACGGCAGTGTAGATCTAGAAAACCAATACATTTACTCTTCACCCTTTTTGTATAAAATGAGGTTAACAAACACGTTTCACCTGATGGTAAGTGGACGCTGTGGCCCATAGATTAAGTTGCTTTACGTTTCCACTTTAAACGTGGTAGAGCCACACTGCAGCTATATTATGGTTGTATGACGAATGGGTCGGCTCCGACGGGGGAAGTACCATGCTCTTCCAAAATACCAGCGTAAAATAGCAGATCAATGCTGCTGTGTTTCGTATGGTGAGTGTAGAGAACCGCAGACCCTTTTTTACTGGAAATGCGGCATTCCATCACTGTCCTTAGGGGTGACAACGCAACATCTAAAATGCAGTCACTTCTGTAGACTAAAATATAATGCCTCGTTTCCAGTAAAAAGAGTCTCCGGTTTTCTACACTTACCATGTTAAACATAGAAACAGTAAGCTGTTATTTTACGCAGGTGTTCTGTGAGAACGATGTCATTCCTCGGTCGTGTCGACCCATTCTTGCTACTACGATAATATAGCCGCAGCGTGGCTCTACCACATATGGTGTACACGTAATGCGTAATATGTATAGGTGGTTAAAACTAAAGTTGTACGTACATTTTCCTAATGTGCTATTATTGCGTCACCGCCCGTAGTAATTTAGTGAAGCCGTGTGTACTTAATTTGTTGTCTCAAGGCCCCGCCAGATATCAACTAGCTTTTATATCCATTGACTATCCCATATAAGGTTGCCGGAA